>JANAVB010026400.1:10248782-10737207 GCA_029216955.1 Iris pallida
TAAATACTTTTTTCGGTTATATCCCGACGGAGAACCATTTCCTCTACCTCTTAAGATTTTTTGTTGCTTGTGCTATGTTCGGGATACCCGATCGACTCTTTCTAAATTATATCATAAGATAATACAATACGTTTTTCTTAGGTATCCTAAAGATCAGAAAGGGTATCGGTATTTTCCCTATCTTGAAAAAGTATCTTTTCTCTCGGAATATTATTTTTGTTGAAACCGAGTTTCCTCTACTCCCACAAACTACGGAACCAGGTCCCCAAGTTTATCCAAAAGATGATTTCTTGTTATTTTCTGTCCAAACACAAAAAACCCCCATAAGGATGCCCTCCCTTACCGAGCCAGTCTCCTGGTCTGACGGTCCATTTAGTCAGTACCGATGTCGCCCGAACAAACATCACCAATAACGCCCAAGGTCCCAAATTCATCCTCCTCCTCTAGCTCCATTGATTCGCATTCACGTGTTCCACCAGCTCGACCTAATCATGCCTATCATGATCATCCCTTATATGTAGACAACTACAAAGGGTTCGCAAGCCATGTAACCCCACTCCTCAAAAAAATCAATATTTTTCTCTCATAATTATTTGTTAGTATTTTGGTAAGGATGCAAATTGGTAAAATTAGAATAAGAGTGGCTATTTGATAATATAGGATGAAGGGTGGCATATCAGTAAATTCCTAGAGTCATGTGCCTAATCAGGAGAGGAAAAGAATATTCCTAGATTTTTAATTAGTGGAAGGACTAGTTAGTTATAACTAACTAACTAATTCCTAACAAACCCTAGTTAGCTACAACAAACTCCTAACTAACCCCACTAGCCCACTAGTTAGTTACAACCACCTCAACTAACTCTCCACTAACCCACTAGTTGCTTATAACTAACTTTAGTTAGTTATAACTTATTTTAGTTAAATTTGCAACTTATCAATTGTTTCTACAAAATAATGATTTGTTTTACAATTTTTTAAATTCCATTTTCAAGTTCTATTCAAACAGAATCCCTCCTTGTTTCTTTATTACTGGCCTCTTTATGGCGAAGCCCTACTCTTTTTTCCAACCAACTTCGTCTTCTCCAAATCTCTGTTATCCTCAAACCCTAACCCTAATCTCTAGAGTTTGTCCATCCATGGTGGAGACTACTCTGGCGATCGATGGTGGCATGTGACTTTGCTCCGCCGAGTACTAGCCATTTCTGGCCGATCAGTGTAGTGACCTGCGGTGAGCTCTGCTACTTCGGTAACGACGGGTGGCGGCGATCAACCCTCATGTAACGTCTATTAGAGGCCTTCCCTATCGGCGGAGCTCTATTCGTCCACAGTCGCGCTGTAGTCGAAGTCGAGTCTCGGCGCGTCTTCCTCCACCGTGGATTCTTTTCCTTCCACAACTCATCTCTTGTGTCAATCCACCGATCGATTCATTGATCTAGTAAACTTATTATTCTTCCTGCAATCTTTCTTTTTCATTTTTGTATTTTCCATATGAATGACTGTGATCGACTATCGCAGGCGAGTCAGTCCGATCACTCGGAACAACGAGGAGCTTAGTCGAACAATCGAGGACTGTCGCGCTCGAGATCGGTAAGATGTTCTCATCTTCTTCCTTGAGGCATTCCATTGACTCAATCATATATTTGCGGTCTGATCGATCAAACTATTCTTATGGACAGTATTTGTTCGTTGACAAATTTAGTTTAGTGGAGCACGAAGAAGAGCAAATAGGGTTCGAATTGGTAAGTTTTTCCAGATCTGTTCTTGGACTGCTTCATTCTTTAAATTCTTTGAGTTTTTGATCAAAAGATTAATAAAAGCTCATATGATATCATTTTCTGCTTTGTGCACATGATATGTTCGATGAAATATCCTAACCAGCTTCTTATCAGGTTCGGACATGAGAACGAAAGTATCTGACACTGATACTCGCTCTAGGTTGACTCAGGTATGATACTTCATTGTTTGAACTGTGCGATTTAGTAGGTTCTTGATTGGTTGACACCAAACCAACACGTATTGGGTGTTCTTAGAGGCAGGACACAGGAAATTGCTAGTTGACATATCGTGTCTAAGTTGACACCATTGGACAAAGTGGACACGGCTGTGAAAAATTTGAAATGATTTGTTGTACACTACCCATTGATGATTAGGTTCAGTCTGAATTTTAAACAGGGAATTAGTTATTAGAGCTTTGCATGTGTTGCTAAGGATTGGGCCAAGCCCATGTATGCTGCTGAACCTAAGTGAGTTATATCATAAGGCCATTCCAGAATTTGGACTGGGCCACAGCCTTGGTCCCCTATCTAGGAACAGTAGGCTAGGTCAGCCATACCTGATCTTATGAACTAAAATTGAATGATAGTTTCATTGTGGGCCTATGCACGGGGCTTAAGTCTAATATTGGATTAGGTTATTTGGGAATAAGGTTGCCTATAGGAATTTTTTTGTTAACTTGAGGTTACAGTTAGTAATAGCTTTAGTTATTAAAGCATTAGTTAGAAATAACCTTAGCAAGATTTAGGAAAATTTGAGAATACTTTCTAAATTCTATTTCCCTATTTTAGGTGATTTAGAAGACATCGTCATTTTCAGGTAACAGGCAAGTACATGTACCTCAACTCTACTTATCAATTTTACATGCATATTCACACTCACTTGTTTGCCATGTTTTTATGATTCCTACTTGCTGCATGTTTCTCGTATCTTGTGTCGGGAGGGAGAACAATCATAAAGCATGTAGTCTACCTAAGCCTTGGATAATTACTTGAATGCTAGCATGACGCACATGATGTGCCTTATATTATACTTGATTGCTAGCATATCATTTCATTATGCCTATATCCACTAATATTGGAATGCTAGTATAATGTACATAATATGCCTTATAATATACTTGACTGTTAGCATATCATTGCATTATACTTTTTTCCTGCTTGCTTGATTGTTAGCATATCGGTTACGATATGCCTTATTCACAATAGCCCTACATGCCAAATGATGTTCTATTACACATGTTCCATATAGCTAGTGCATGATTCCAGGTATCCTTTAATTTACTTATTTTCTTATTTTGACATATATATCCGGTTGCATCTTGTTGGTGAGTATTGTTGAGTTACATTATTCTTTGCTCCTTTCTTGACTGGATCGTTGATATTACATGTGAGACTGAGATAGCTTATCCTGACTTCTATGGACCATAGGGAAACCCGCTGTTGGAGACCACTCCAGAGGCTGGCCAGGACCAGGAGACTTATCCCGAGGGACTTTAGATGATTGTATAGGACTATTGATTTGAGATGAGATTGTATTGCAGATGTATAGAGTTGCCTTTATTCTTTAACGGATCTGTCTCCGGAGTTCTATTGTAAAAGGCCTGTAATAATTGCAAATAATGGATGATGTGGTGATCTTGTGACAGGGTACGCACTATAGATGCTGCGATAGAGTAATCAAGAATATGATTTGATGAGATAGAAGTCTAGACGGCTGACTACCGATGTCCATAAAAGTGTAAGGCAGGCGTGATCCGAGTTGTACCCGATTTTTTGGAGTAGGTCATGAATGTTTTTGTGGTGGCCCATCCAGGTCTCTTAGGAACTCATCTCAACATAGGACCGATTATGGATTTTATGATTATATTTACTTTATGCTTTTATGTTACAATATCACACGATTGGGCACTTACGTCTCTTCCTCTATTTCAGAAAATGGCAAAAGGAAGACCGTCGCGTACCCGCACCCCTAGTGCAGCCATGTCCGAGAGAGCATCCTCTTCTCCACCAGTGGGTCAAGAGCAGACATGGACTTATCCCATGTCTCCTACTCAAGGAGCTACCTCCGCTAGGAACTCTTCCGAATCACTAGGTGGAGCTCAGCTCTTCGAGTTAGTCTAAGGCATGATTGAGGCCCAGAGGAAGCAGACCACTATTTTGCGAGAGGGTATAGAGATTTATTGGCTGGCTACCATGGCCACTGTAGAAAAGTTGATCAGCCCACCATCCTAGTATAATGACCCGCTCCGCCCTAGCGGAACGCCGATTCAAACGGCAAGTGCAACGACTCAAACGAGCCGTCGACCCGAAGAGTTGGCATCGACCTGAAGAAGAATCGATGCAAGGCTTACATTGGCCTGTCAAGATGAATCCAGACTTAGACTTTCAAAGACGGGCTCGGAGTATCGCTCGGCCGATGCGAACATCGCTAAGGTGGGTGGCTCCGATGAACCCGTCTTTGCTTAGCCTAGACACATAACAATACGGACACTATAGCTAGAATCGCTAGGCGATAACACCGCGCATGCTAATAAATGACTCAACGCACCTAGTTAAGGGAATAATCCCATCTTGTATGCTTGTATAGAATATGGAAAAGAACATGAAAAATGTGAGAACTCTCACACCGCGCTCCACGCTCGTGCTAAGGCACAAGCTTACGTACAAGTCCCTTATGCGTTCAACAATAAAACAATGAATGGTTTACAACAATGAAATGGAAGACTATCAACATAGTCGTTCCGAATAGAGTATAGCAACATTGAAAGATTATGGGACCGATGGGTCGCCAAGGCGACTCCCGCACGGGGAGTTGCATAATGTGTGAATGAATGAACCAATGAATGAAAGATTGAATACGTGAATGAATCAATGAACGAACGGACAATATGAAAGAAAGAAAAGAAAGAATGAATAAAAGAGAAGAAGGAAAGAATGGTTAGCGACAGGTGTGACGGGCACGTGCAACGGGGATCGCTACCCGCGCTGCACGGACGCCAACCTGGTCGATAACGCATTAAGGCTAAGGGTTAGCCTACGGCGCAGAGACAGCCGTTAAGTTAAAATGACAAATAAAACGAAATGGTCGTGGACACCTCCATCGTATACGGGGGAGAGGCGAAATAAGGGTATTTCCAGCGGCACAGTCAAAGTGTGAAGGACGTGCCGGTCCGGACGAAAATCAAAAATTTGGCTTACGTACAGGCCTGAGTGCGGGCTTGGCCACCAGGGGACGTAAGGCCAGGTATTTCAAAAGACTATCAGGGTGTACCAAGCCGCATGCCATGATAGGTGAGAAATTACCAAGGAGAAGACATGTCCAAATTGGCTTGTGATGCCAGCGACCGATGCATATAGATTAAGTAGGCTTTGTTGGTGGCAATCCACGTGCAAGTCCTTGCATTGAAATCAAAGTAGTATAAGTTAACTAAATGAAGTACCTTCTGAACAGGCTTGAATATAACACACCAGATAATCGAGAGTACTTCGGCAAAGGAGTTAGAAAATACGCCTACGACGTGCTAGGACCCGAGGCAGGGACACGCCCTTGACGTTGAAAGTTCACATGAATCACGTCAAGTTATTTCCTATGAATTGTTGACTAACTTGATTTACTTTGGACAGGGAAGGCCGGACGGTAAGTATGGCTAAGTCGTGCATGTATTTCTATGCAACACATTGAAATTGGCAACACGAGATAGGTTATGAAATATGCATGAAACTGATCCTAAGGCAAGATTAGAAAGACAATGAATGATAGACGGTGTACGAAAGTAAATAGAACGTATTTGGTAATGATAGCATTGTGGACGAGCTAGCCTCCCCACCAGTGCATAATAATGTACTGATAACCCCACAGTCTGCTTGCAGGATACAGGAGACGTCATCGGGTGCGGAGCTTCCCTCGAACGTGCTAAGGCACGGAGCTATCTCTGGAGCCTTGGAGCGTTGCAAGGAGCTGGAGCACCATATACAGGACATAATGTATCAGAACATCACCATGAATCATTCCATATTGTAAGCCGCTTGGCACACCTTTTATGTTTCAGAGAGAGAGAGCTTGAGCGATTTGTAATATCGGCCTAGTACCGCTTGTAAACTTCTTGAATATCAATAAAGAGTTGAATTCGCTTTAATTTGTGTTCATTTACTTTTCGCTGCAAATGGGGACACTCTGTGCGACTCTGTGGCCTAGCTCAAATCGGCCGTTTCTGGATATAACCTTGCACGGACGCACCTAGGCCCGTGCGGCATCACGTCTTAGCGAGGACGACGCTCCTGCGGGAGCGGGGCGTGACACCTAGCAGACACCTCTATAGTCACAGTTCCAGCCCCCATCTACACTACCCAAGGGACCCCCTATATATCACCTTCATATCAGCCCTAGCCACAACCTATACTACCCAAAGAAGGAACTATCCTAGACTTCAAGAGGCTTGTCCCTCGGGACTTCCATGGCACGGAGGGCATCATTTATGCCAATGAGTGGCTAGAGGACATAGAAAGACTACTCCACATATCTAAACTTCCAGAGGACCTCAAGATAGAGGCAGTCAAACTTCAGTTGCCTGACATAGCCAGGACTTGGTTCCTGAATGACCCTAACCTCATTGTCCCCGAGCTTACTTGGGCTAGATTTATACAGTTGTTCAAGAAGAAATTCTTTCCCGTCGTGGCTAGAGAGGTGTTAGAGCGATAGTTTCAGACCCTAGAGCAAGGGACCCGCACAGTCGGTGAGTACGCGGCGGAGGTTGAGCCATTTTGCCGAGGGTATGGTGCGAGACCAGGAGAAAAGGGACATGAGATCCTGTCATGGGTTGAGCTACGAGATCTGCATGCATGTTATTGCCAATGGGGTCAGGACCTTTGGAGAGATTATCTTGATTGCTCAGCGAGTTGAGGCCAACATGGAGTCTCGTCAAAAGAGATATCAGAAATTTTTTGGGATTCATTCAGGGCCAGCTAAGTGCCCTAATGTACAGACGAAGACTTTTGCACTTCCCGTACAGTTTCCTAGAGCACAATTTCACCAGAGATAGACTATTCAGATTCCTATTTGCGGACATTGCCAAAAAAGGGACATACTTGGGAGGTTTACCGAAGGTGATTAGGACATTGTTTGCTATGCGGAGTCGTTGATCACCAGGCGAAGGAGTGACCAGCAGCTTCCTTCCGTGCAGTAGCAGCAGAAGGGCTTAGCAGTTGCCCCACCATGACCACCACTGGGAGGACTACTCCTGCCTACCCAGCAATAGCGATTTTCCCAGCATCAACAACAGAGGGGTGGACAGCCGCATGGTCGAGCCTTTGCTATATATATGAGGCAGAGCCGATAGCAAATATGATCATAGGTAGTATATTGCTTTATTTCTTTTTCGGTATTGTACTGTTTGATTCTGGAGCTTCATATTACTTTATATCACTTGAGTTCATGCATAGACATCATATAGTACCTGCATCTACTAGAAGGAATTGTAGAATCTTAACTGGTGGAGGTATAGTACCGGTCAGAGATGTTTGTGACTGCCCTATTAGCATAGCCGGAAGGGAATATAGAACCCAACTCCTCCTAATGCCACTTTCGGGATACGATGTGGTCCTCGTGATGGATTGGTTGAGTGAGCATTTTGCCTTTATAGATTTCCACCATGGGAAAGTGATATTCAGGCCGCCATGAGAGCTACCATTTGAGGTCACGAGAAGTGATGCAGAAAGATCAGAGGGAGTCAGCTTCGGAGCAATCGTATAAGAGAATAAACTACCACATCCTATCATTGCAGAATTCTTAGATGTTTTCCTAAAGATTTGTCAGGGTTGCCACTAGATCGAGATATCGAGTTCACTATCGATCTAGTCCCAGAAGCAGCACCAGTTTTCCAGAATTGATATAGCTAAAGACGCAAAGGAGATAAAGGCACAAATTGATGTGTTGGAAGGAAAGAGTTTCATTCGATTAAGTGCTTCACCCTAGGGAGCACCAGTTCTATTTGTGCCCAAGAAAGACGGGACCGTCAGGATGTGCATTGATTACCGAGCCCTCAACAATATCACAATCAAGAATAAATGTCCCTTGTATCGGATTGATGAGCTCTTTGATTAGTTGAGTGGAGTGAAGGACTTTTCCAAGTTAGATCTACGATCTGGGTATCATCAAGTGAAAATCGGGGAACAAGATATTCCTAAGACTGCTTTCTGTTAGGGTTATATACTAAAAGTATCACTTTTGTAGTAACCTTATTTCCTTAAATTTTGAATGAGAATCATATGGGCAAATGTTTGCATATTGTATTTGTTGCAAGTGTTAATGCAAATGTCTGATATTCTATATTGTAGATAATATGGTGTGTGGTGTCACACAGAAGATTATATTATCAGTTCCCTATGGAGTATATAAATAGTTCACAACCTAGATGGACTTGGACAATCTATTGAAAATGTTGTAGTGTAATCTGGTATTAGTCTATCTTGACTATAGGTTTATACTAGTACACTTTGTGTGTATTGAACAAGACCACTTGAGGTTGTTCTCTTTGTACTGACTACATAAGAGAACAAACACCTCCGTTATTATGGATGCTTGTGCTCTTAATCCGGATATAATAACGGACATGTATATGCAGTGTGTATTACTTTGACTCATAAAAGAGTGAGATTCATTATGGATCAACAACCTCTATGAATTGGGTAATAATATTGTATGTATGATGGGCTGTTGATTATAAATAGAATCCATGTCCTGATACATCGGGTTGATGATGTTCCCTTAAGGAGCTCATAAGGATTGTCATGTAAACCCTGCAGGTAGATTATATCCGACATGACAAATAAACTTGAGCGGTACTACTTAAGGATAAAAGATGTCGAATCAATATAGTTGTCAGTAACTTAATTTGATCGACGGACATACAATATCTTAACATGGGGAGCCAAACGAGCATATAATAAAAGGAGCCCACAAACATAATTTGGGATTAGGGAGGTAGTGCAACAATAGCTCATTAGTGGACCGAGCTATTTTTAATGGGCCTGGATTGTGTGTTCGGGCTGAACACGAGATATCCAGATCCGTTAGGAGGCCTAACCCTAATTTCTCCTCATGGTCCCTGCCGTAGCCTATATATATCCTCTGTTCTCTGGCCACCAGATTACTGATCAGAAATCTGAAACTTTCTCTAAATTTGTGATTCACGTAAGGAGAGAAAGAGAGGGCTGCCATGGAGAATAAAAGGTTGGGAGATCGTCGCCCATACGACGTCCAACTCGAGGAAGGAATACGTGTAGAAGATCTTGGGGTCGTCCGCTCGAGATTGCCAGGAATTACTTGTCTCCTTTCCATCGCAGGTATAATTCGTGAATCCTAGTTTCCGCCTATGAAGGGTTATAACACGTATTAGATCTGTTTAACTTTCTATCGATCAATACGCACACCAAAGGAAGGGTCCTGGGAATCTCCAGTTCCATCACTTTCAATACCCGATATGGACAGTACGAGTTCTTAGTTATGCCCTTTGGACTCACAAACACTCCAGCTGTCTTCATGAACCTTATGAATAAGGTTTCCACCAGTATTTAGATAAATTTGTAGTAGTTTTCATAGATGTCATTTTAATCTATTTCAAGACCCCAGAGGAGCATAAAGAACAATTGCGGATAGTTTTGGAGACTTTGAGGAAAGAAAAGTTATATGAGAAACTCTCAAAATATGGGTTCTTCCTGGATAGAGTGGAATTTTTGGGACATGTAGTGACTGGGGAAGGCATACCAATGGATCCGAAGAAGATTGAGGCAGTGAAGTCATGGGCCATTCCTAGTTCAGTTGCAAAGATCATGAGCTTTTTGGATTTAGCAGGATATTAAGGAACTTTGTACAAGACTTTGCCAATATTGCAAAATCGATGACTAGACTCACAAGGAAGGATACAAAATTTGTTTGGGCAGAACCATGCCAGGCAGCTTTTGATGAATTAAAGAAGATGTTGACTTCATCCCCTATTCTAGCCTTGCCATCTGGACAGGAGGGTATGCTATCTATAGTGATGCCTCAGGAAAAGGCTTAGATTGTGTACTAGAGCAGAGCAAGAGGGTGATAGTATATGCTTCACGGCAGTTGAGGCCCCATGAGAAGAACTATCCTACTCATGATCTGAAACTTACAACGGTCATTTTTGTTTTGAAGCTTTGGAAGCATTACCTCTATGGTGAGAGCGTGGAGATATTTATGGACCATAAAAGTCTGAATTATGTCTTCACACAGAAGAAGTTGAACATGAGGCAGAGGAGATAGTTAGAGCTGATGAAGGATTTTGATATCAATTTTCAGTATCATCCAGGGAAGGCCAATATTGTAGCAGATGCACTCAGTCGGTATCCTATACAATGTTTCTCACCATGGACCGACATCTTCTCGAAGATTTGGAAAGCTTGGAGATAGAGATCATCATTCCAGGGATCAAGGGACAACTGATGAGTATGTAGATCCAGTCCGGGCTGATAGAGAAGATCAAGGAGACTCAGTTTCTTGATGAGAGTCTCTGTTGTTTCAGAGAACAAGTACAAGCAGGGTTATTGGAAGATTTTGTCATAGCAAATGATGGTACCCTAAGGCAAGGTACTAGTTTTTGTGTGCCTAAAGGGAACTTGAGGGAAGAAATCATGTAGGAAGTCCACCAATCACAGTATTCGATACATTCTGGAGCAACAAAGATGTATAAGGATCTCAGAGAGTACATTTGGTGGTATGGATAAAGAAAGAGGTAGCCAGGTTCATCTTTCGATGTTTGGTCTATCAGCAGGTAAAGGCAGAGCGCCAGAGACCAGGAGGACTACTTCAGCCATTGGCTATTCCTGAGTGAAAATGGGAACATATTACCATGGATTTTGTTTGAGGATTACCACGATCACCAGGTGGAAAGGATGTCATATGGATGATAGTGGACAGGCTAACCAAGTTGACACACTTTATTCCCTTCAAAGTGGAACTATCTACAGAGAAGTTAGCTGAGGTATACATGAGGTAGATTGTGAGGATCCATGGTGTGCCATTTAGCACTGTTTCAGGCCGAGATAGCCGATCCATTTCTTATTTTTGGAAGAGGTTATATAAGAGTTTAGGGACACAACTTAAATTCAGCACTACTTATCATCCCCAGACCGACGGACAGCTTGAGAGGCCTATTTTGACACTGGAAGACATGCTGAGGACTTGTGCTCTAGATTTTAGAGGATAATGGGAGGACCATTTATTTTTGGTGGAGTTTGCTTATAACAACAGCTACCAGGCTAGCATTGGTCATGACTCCTTTTGAGGCATTATATGGTTGTCGATGTTGCACGCCTTTGTCCTGGGATGATGTTGGCAAGAGACCGTCGCTTGGACCAGAGATGGTTATGGATGCTGCAGACAAAGTCAGACAGATTTGAGATCACTTGAGGGTAGCCCAAGACAGATAGAAACATTGGGCAGATAACAGTCGAAGACCCTTGGAGTTTGCAGTTGAAGATTTCGTATTTATGAGGATATCACCTGTCACGACCCCGCATCCGATATAAGGGCACAAGTGCACGACAATGCCTAGCCTACGTCACAGTATCGACAGTAAAACGGTGTCTAGTTCTACTATAGTAGCAGTGAATATGATAACCTGTCAATAGCTATCATCTCCAACTGGAGGACAATAATGATATAGCATACTCAATCATAAATCTATAAGAAAGAATGAAATGGCACGATAAAGATACTAACATAAAAAAAATATCCAGAAGTCTAAAGTATCATAATACATGTCCAGAGTCTAGAGTCAAATATATCAATACAAGTCTGAAATAATAAATAGGCTAGTCAGATAGTGTTGGAGACATAATGAAATAACATATGGAGTACAAGCCTGACAGATAGACGGTCTACATCTGGCTACTCGTTATTTAATGGCAAAAACTTGGTATCGTGGAAGAGCAACAAGCAGAGTGTGATAGCACGGTTAAGTTCAGAAGCAGAATATCGAGTCATTGCTCAAGACACAACATAGTATTATATTTGAATAATCTTCTACAAGAAATGGGAGAAGAAGTAGGATCTAAAGTAGCAAATATATGGTGTGATAACCAGTTTGCTATCCATATTACTGCTAATAATGTATTTCATGAAAGGATGAAGCACATTGAAATTGATATTCACTTTGTCCGTAATGAGTATACAAAGGGTATGATAAAATTTTATCATGTGAGGACCGGTGATTAGCTAGCCGATATCTTCACGAAGTCTCTTTTGGGTCCTCGGGTTCAATTTTTGTGTAACAAACTGTCCATGATTGACATCTATGCTCCAATTTGAGGGAGTGTGTTAAGTATTAGTAGTATTGGGCTTTAGTCCTACATTAGTTAGAATAATAGTGAGAGGGATTAGCCTCTCATATATATATATATATATATATATATATATATATATATATATATATATATATATATATATATATATATATGTAACTCTCTATTTATTAATATTCATCCTATTACTCTACTATACATAGGGCAATCGCTAAAGGCACTACATGTTTATCTCATGACAGCCCAAGTCTTGGTGCTAGCTCAGTTTAGAGAAGTTTTTACTCAGGCTAGCCCAAATGTGCTAAGGGCTGCCCAACCCCCTCCCCCAAACCCCCAAAAACTTCTTCATTATAATTTATGCTCTCTCTCCCTCTTTAAATTCTTTTCAAATTTTCTCCACCTCCTCCAATCCAAAACCCTAAATTCTTGGATCTTTCTCCTCCACCTCCTTCAATTCCAAACAATAATCGATGGCTCCCAAACCTTCTTCACAATCAAGGTACCTATCTTCTTCCTCCTTCTTTTATATTTCCAATTTTATGTTAGTAATTTTTATTGCATTGCATAATTTTTTCCTAATCTTTGTTTATGTTTACAAATCATAGTGTAGTAACATCAAATGAATTGTATCGAACCCATTTTAGGTTCAATTTTGACAGATTTCTGAAGTTTCCAACCCATTTAGGGTTTCAAACTTTAATTTTCAGCCCACTGTCACGACTACAAAATGTTGGACTGTAAAAAATTTCTACAGTCCCGAGTAAATCCAGGACTGTAGAATTTTTTTACAATCCTGTATAATATTAGGACCTCGAAATTTTTTTACAGTCCTGGATTTACTCAGGTCTGCAGAAAATTTCCACAGTCTTGTCCAACACTGTAGAAAATTAAGAAATTCTTGTATGTTCTAATTTTTCTCTTTCTTTATTTGAAATATTTTGTTTGTGGTATATTCGCAACCCCAAGAAGGGCCTTGAGGATGCATGTATACGAAAAGAAAACGCTCCACTGTGTCGGTGTGCAAGGCACATAATGTTGAACGTGTTGTTGAGAAACCCATTACTATCGTCGAACCCGAGGCACCCTCTCAAGCTAGGAGACGTCGACAGAAGAAGACCGCAACTCATTCAAAGAAACCTGCTCCTACTACTACTAGTACTACTACTCCTTCTTCTTCCTCTCCGATGAAGATGTACCAATCATGCGAAACTGGCCATATGATGGTTCAGGACCTTCTCAGTAGCCAAATAGTCCAATTTTGACTCGTCCAAACGGTTGCTCTTTTTGCAGTCGATAGAGAACCATATTGTATACCAAATATGGAACGATTCGGTAAGTACATAACGTTATGAAAATTTTATTTTTTTAAATACCATATTTTATAGTTCTAAGTTCATCCAAATTGTTTACTTTTCAAGAGAGATCTCGTCTGTTAATGGTCATCAACCATGGCAAGAAGTGCAATAGTTAGGGGAATCCGTCAAGTCAAAAATCAACCCCACGGGTTTGCAAAATTTGGATATGTACTCGTATAGAACGGTGGATAATGCACTTACATCATCATTCGTTGAACGTTGGCATCCACAAACAAACATTTTTCATCTCCCAACAGGGGAGATGATAATTACACTAGATGACATCCATTACATTTTGGGTCTTAGGGTTAGAGGTCGGGTTATGATTAATGAACTTTTTTCTGAGAAGGACTTTGAGTGGTACGATAAGATCGTGGAATATGTGTCAAATTCTCTTGGGATTGATGCTGGGAGATTTACAACCCTTCCAAACTTCAAGAAGTCCTACGGACTTCCTTTGAGATATTTGGACTGTGTTGTACAACATTCCAACTTGTCTGCACCAATCTAACATTTTTTTTCCATGAGATTGAAAGTAAATATCCGTCGAGAGTGGCCTACATCAACTGCAATATGAGGATGTACCACAAGAGCTGAAGATGGTTCGCCTTATAATAGAAAAGAAAGGTTATTAAAATGTCTACAAATAAAGGAAAAACATGTTGTTCAATGGGACTGTAGAAAAATTCTATAGTCCATTTAATAGGAAGGACTGCCAAATTTTTAGATAGCCCTAGCTATTGTTAGGACTGTCAATTTTTTTGACAGTCTTAAAAAATATGTTGTTCTTTGAACAACATGTTTTCTTTATGACTGTCAAAAAATTTGGCAGTCCTATAAATAGGTAGGACTGTCAAATTTTTTTTGGTAGTCCTGAATTCTAACATGCAATTTTGGACTGTCAATAATTTAGACAGTCATTATGTTTTATGGACTATCAATTTTTTTAACATACCTATGACGATGTCACGACCCGCACCCTAGAGTTAGGGCACGAGAACGTAACAACGCCCAGCCTACGCCGCAGTGTCGACGGTAGAACGCTGTCCTAGGTCTCATGCATCTAACAGTATAAGGCTAAGCAGTTTATACTCCCCGAATGGGGGTGACATAGCAGAAAGTAAACTCAATCACATCTAAGGTAGAGCATAATGGAAGATAGATAAAACATGAAATCCAAAAGAGATACATCAGATAGAAGTCTATGTGTCTAAGATACACAACCCAGAAATGCATCTCAAAGCTCCAAATACAGTAATCCATAAAATAAATACAACTCAAGACAACTGAAATAAAGTAAGAAAACCCTAGCTATCTATACGACCTCTACTGTGTCTCCTCTAGGCTAGCAGGCAACCTCCAAGCTATCTGTAAAATTTATCAATAGGTCCAGTCAGGACAGGAGCGAGCACAGTACATCTCAACAGTTCATAGCAGGTTAGAAAATATAATCATGCAGTAAAGTAAGATACAGGTACTGAAAGAAATGCTGTATGTAAACAGAGAGAGAGCTGTAATAGAAATATCTACTATAAATAGAGACTAACAGTGGCTAGTGAGTCAGAGTACAATATAGACATGTAAATGGCATAGGAGATTCTGATAAGACACTATAGAAAAGATTCTGATAAGATACTACTTGGGTATTATTCACATGTCTACTTCTACTCCCCCGTACCCCCAATCAATACACAAGGATCCAACCAGGTTATGTTATGATTCCATGCAAAGGCCCCCGAAGGGTGATACATGGATGTCCCATAAATGGAGATTCGAGGATACCCAGTAAATGGGATAAGAGATTCTAGGAGACTCTGTGATCATAAGAGTATATGTCACAAGTGATCAAAGAACCAATGAAGCATAGTGATACGCCATGTAAGTGAAACGCATAGAACATGTAGTACCCAATGCTCCCTAAGGATAACATCTCACGAAGGGATCCATATAGTACCAATCCGTGTGACCAACGTGACAGTACAAGTAAAGTAATTTAATGCAGAAAATAATTCTAAGCAGGATATGAAATGATCAGAGAATGTACTCGTCTGATAACCTGAACAGCTGATAAGTATAGGGGGTCCAACTGAAGCCACAGAGTCCTATTTAAAGCAACACAGGTTACAAGGTGTTCAAGTTGTAATAAATGAATCTCTACAAGCAATCTATATTATCCTAGGTTCTTCTAAGTCAAAACAACTCTAGGTCGACTTCGGCCAATAATCTAGTCAAACTAGGTCAAGTGTTGACTTACAGTTGACTTTGGATTAACTGGTCAACTCTGGTCAAACAGGGTCAATTCTAGTCTAATTATTAAAGATATAAAGTTCACTTCGTTATTGGTACGTCGAAACTTACGACACGCAAATCGAGACGAGATGATCAACGGTAAAGTTGATAATCTTATTATAGTGATCCACGTGTCCATCTTGTCAATTTCAGCAATGTGAGATCACTGGAATTGACTGAGCTCAGTTTCGTTGTACTAATCCCGAAATACGAACATTATAAGAATTAATTATTAATTAATTATAAAAAGGTTAAAATCAGAAAAACTATCAACAAACATTGTCGGATGATGAAATAAACATCGCCAACGTGTCCAGAATGGTCAAATTAGCTAGGATAGCCTACCCATCGGTCCAATTTGGACACAAGGGCAAAAAGATAATTTTGGGTCAAAACGGTGTCCGTATCGGAGCCGTTTTGCACCGAAAAACGTGCAAGAAAACAAGTCTATAAAATATAGCAAATTATATGTCCACGAAACCAGAATGACGATACAAACCCAACGGTATCTCCAGAATTGGATTCCGTTGACCCGATCTTAATTTGGTCCGTTGACCAGAACTTGGAATTCCGGTTTGCACAGAAATACGTGCCGGAGCCAAAGTTATCAAAACTCAGCAAACTACATGTCAACGAGTCCAGAATGACGATACGAACTCAACGGTATATCCGGAATTGGATTCCGATGAGCCGATCTCAAAATGATCCGTTGACCCGGATATTGGTATCCGACTTGCACCGAAATACGTGCCAGATCTAATGTCCACCAAAACCTAGCAAATTATATGTCAACGAGTCCAGAATGACGATACGAACTCAACAGTATCTCCAGAATTCGATTCAGTTGAGCCGGCATCAAAAAGTCCCGTTGACCCTGACTGTGAGACCCACTTTGCACCGAAAAATGTGCCAGGACTCACGTCCTCCAAATCTAACAAATTTTATATGAAAACATGCCAGAATGACGCCACGAGTCTAATGGTGGTGTCAGAAATGAAATCTGGAGTCCCGTGTTCAAAAATGAAATTTTACAAGTTGGAAATTACGAATTCGGACGGCCAAATTTGGTGTCGAATTCAACCAATCAAACAAGCTCACAATGAAACGAAACTGGAGGGGTAGCAAGAGGGTTATACCAGCTTCACATAGGAACTAGTAGCACGCCAAACGGAGCTACGGTGGAGGAGGTACAAGCTGACGAAGTTGACCCCGTAAAACTGTCCAAAATTAATACAATTTAAACGGTCAACTTGGCGTCCGGTTTTGATGTATCAAACGATAAAATCAACGGATAAAAATTGACAAGAGTGAAGGTAGATATACCGAGATTGTGACGGAGCGAAGAAATCGCCGATCCAACGGTCGGATTCTCGGGAAAATACGTGCGAAGCCGCTGCGACGGAGCGCCAAAATGGACTTGAGTCCGCGCGCGTCACGACGGAACTTCGTGCGAAACGCACGAATCGTCTCGACGGTGCGTCCCGGAGGACGGTGGCCGCCAGGGGAGAGCTCGTCGGAGTGGGGCACACCCATGGAGGGGGTCGGCCACGCCGGAGTGCGGCCGACGGCGACACTGCACCGCACGTGCGTGCGCGGCCTGCAGCTCCCGGCCGGCTGCTGCCCCCGCTGCACGCGGGGCTGCACACGAGGCTACGCGTTGGAGGTACGGCGAGGACGGCGTGGCCACGGCGGGATGGAGGTGGTGGTACGGTGGCTAAGGAGGTGGTGGTTCGGTTGTATGATGGTGGTGATGAAATAGTGATATGATGGTGGTAATAAAATAGAAGTAGAAGGAGAAAGAGGCTGGTAGAGTGGGTGGCCAGCCGACCAGGGTGGCCGGCGGCGAGCTGGACCGAGCTCGGCCTAGGTGGGGGAGGTCGGGCTCGGCCACATGGATGCTGTGTGTGTTTTGAGTTTGAGAGGGAAGAGAGAGAGAGTGGTGAGAATTAAAGTGAAGAAATAATGAGAGAGGATAAAGTAGAGAGAGAAAACTCTTTCCTCAATGTTAGGGTCGGCCAAGGTTAGAAGTGTGTGTGGGAATTTGTCATGTAGGAAATTGAATGGATAGGATTTATTAGGGGAAATCAAATGGCTAGAATTAAATAGCTAAAATTAGGTCACTCCAAGGAATTAAAATCAATAGAATTTACACTCAATATTTGAAGTGGAAAACTAGGTATTGAATATTATTTTTAGGCAAAAAAAAATGAGGGCATCATGATAGAGAGTAACATAGAGCTTGGACTGGTTTCGGTCAAGCCGGGTTGGATCAAAACCGGACATGGCGAAATAATAGAATAAAAATATGTGTTGATGATCATGAGTAAATAAGTAGCACATGGGAATTCCAATAGATGGGACACAAGTGACATACGGGTAGTAGGCTCAATGTGGGCCACGTCCATAATTGGGGCTGACAGATTTTGGTCGACAGGGTACCCACAATTCAAGTTGGAAAATGAATGTGACACCGTGGGGTGAAATAAAATCGGATCACGTGTCAGGAAAGTTGTGTGAAGCAAATGGAGCACAAAATGGCGTGTCTGAGTGGGATACGAAGGTCATGGGTGAAGAGCGTCTCGAGTAGACCATGCATGATAAGTTGGTTTCAAGAAAATAACTGGTCTTGTGCTCTCAAATTAAAAGTCACGGTAACATGCTAAAAATGATCAAAGAAAAGAGTGGAAAAATAATTAATAATCAAATGGTCTAAATCGACCCGAAGTTGTGCGAAGCAAAAAGAGTACAAGGGAACAAGTTTGTATGGGACACTATATACCGTCATGAAGGCAATCATGTCCACTTCAAAACTCATGAAGAAGGTTTCCAGAGTTGAACATCCCTGACACTCCAAATATCAATGGCACGGGAAAGTACACTTAAAGATAAATAACAGAATAATTATTTATCAAAACTAATCAATCAGAAAATTAGAATAAAATAATAAAAAAAAAATCAACCCGAAATTCAGGGTGCTCACAGACGAAAACTGTCGAAAATGAGGTGTCACGTTGCTTACCAAGGACGTTTCGGAAGAACCTGGATGTTCTTCAGAAGGAGCGGAATGAGCTAATGGGTTTGATGACCCGATTTCTTCGACCATTTCATGCATATCTCCTACATTGTTCAATATAATTCCATAATTTGACAAAAACTAAATCATCATATTTTATCGAAGATATACCAAATAAATGTTGATTATTCGTCAGAGATTCACCAACTTGGATTGTAGTGGGACTTAGGACCACAAATTCTATATAATATTTAGGGTTTTGGGATCAGGGAGAAGTTTTTGGAAGAAGAAGACAATAACAAATAAATATAAAAATGGACTTATATGCGAAAGGGATGGCAACCCTAAGCAATGTTTGGAGACTGACAAACTTGTAAATAAATAAATAAAAAAACTTTTAGACCGTTCTTGGTGTGCCTTTTAGCAAGGCTTTTTCTAAGGGCACCACACAATTTGCTAGGGGCTATCACTTACTAGGGGACAGCCCAGATTTGAGGAATTTTTACTGGGGGCGTCCCGAAAATTACTTGGGGCTATCCCACCCCCTCCAAACCCTCTCTTTCATTTCATTATCATAAAATAATTCTCTCTCTTCAAAACCCTCTCTCCAAAACCCTCTAAAACCCTCTACTCTCCAAAACCCTACTCTTCAAAACCCTCTCTCCATAATCCTACTATCCAAAACCCTACTCTTCCAAGATCATCAATGGCACTGAAGAAGAAACCGTCAACACAAGCTAGGTATGTTTCCTAATTATTGTAAAATTTATTTTACATTTCAAAGTACATTTCGAATCTTTGAGAATTCTATTAAATGTTATTATAAATTAGGTTAGAACAATTCAAAGTACATTTCGAAATCGAAAATCTCCTTTTTTTTCGTTTAAACGTAACCTAGAACACGAAACTGTGTTCGGTTGGTCGTCATCCCTAAGGACTGCAGAAGAACTGGCAGTCCTACTGCCAAAGTGGACTGCTATGCATTAGGCAGTCCTGTTATAAAATAGGACTACAGGAAGCCTGGCAGTCCTGTTATAAAACAGGACTGCCATCTCTCTGGCAGTCCTGATAGAATGATGGACTGCCAGGAGCATGGCAGTCCTGAAGGCCAACTTCACAATTTCATTTACATCCATTATTTAATGACTCTAACCCTATAATACTAACCCTATGTTATCCTGTAGTCCTGTGGCCGCTCCCAAAAGAAAGCAACCCCCCACCGCGTTCTTGCGTAGGGAACGTAGTGAGCGGCCTCGTCCTCTTGAGAGACCAATCAGAATTTCAGAACCGCAGTAACAAGGGGAACAACCACACCCCCATTCTCGTTCGAAGCAACGAGGTCCTCCTAGTCCTCCGTCTTCTTCCGATGACGACGACGACGTACCTATCAGCCAAATTCTAGGACGAAGTGGTTCTGGTGTCGGTCCTTCTGAGGATTCTGTCCGTACGCCCGGTGTCGGTCCTTCTGAGGATCCTATTCGTTTGGCCGATGCCGATCCTTCTGAGGAGGAGGAGGATGTCCGTCCGCCGGGTTTCTCAATGTTGTTGTCGTTCGACAACCACATTGCTTGTGAAATATGGAAGAACCTGGTATGTATATTATGTTTGTAAGTTATATATATATATATATATATATATATATATATATATATATATATATATATATATATATATATATATATCTTGTATGACATACAGGAGAGTTGTCGTATTCTTAGGGCCGTGAGCCACGGAAGGAAGTGTGTTGCCTGGTCTCTTAACCATTTATCCGAGGACGTCTAGACCAAAATATTTCCTACCGGTCTACAAAATTTGGCTAGATATGCCTATAAGACGCAGGACAGTGCTCTCATATCGGCCTTTGTGGAGAGATGGCATCCAGAGACCAACACATTTCATCTCCCAACCGGGGAGTTGACCATTACCCTGGACGACGTCTATCAGATACTGGAGTTGCCGGTGGAGGGGCGCGCCATGACAAATGAAAATTTATGTATTGAGAAGGATCTCGAGTTCTATGATCGTATAGTTAATTTTGTAGAAGCGAACCTTGGGGTGGAGGCCACTACCTTTACAACCCTGCCGGGCTTCAAGAAGTCCTACGGAATTCCTCTGTCATGGTTGGTAGAGAATTTCAAAGGCCCGCATGAGGCGGATGATGAAACCGTTGAGAGGGTGGCCCGGGCATACATGCTCTTCATACTTGGATCGGTCGCCATTCCAGACAAGTCGGGAACCTCTATACATGCTAGGTATCTTGCGAACCTATCTGTTATAGACGACGTAGGAGCCATATCCTGGGGCAGCGGTATACTTGCTAATCTTTACCGCGAGCTTGGTATAGCATCCCGTGTCGGAACCAAGACCATGGCGGGATGCCAGACTCTACTCCATGTAAGAAAATTTCTAACATTTTAAACTAATATACTAGCTAGATTTTGTTGTTAATTTACTGACTATTCAATTACAAATTGTATAGGCATGGATATACGAGCACTTTCCGATGCTCAAGCGGGGTGAGCCAAACCCACGCTATCAGGAGCACCTTCTTAAAGTGTGTCAATGGAAGCCAAATCAGCTGGAAACTAAAAATCATGAAACGCTGGTTTCCATTCGGGATGCTCTGGATAATTTGGTGCCAGAAGAGGTTAGTAGATAGCGCATAGATAGTGTAGACTATTTATTTGGTATGTTTATTTGTTGACTATTTTCTTTTTACTTTTGTCCTACAGTTTGGCACCCATACCGGGTTAGTAGTATTTGGTCCACACCTGCGAGTCTACACTAGGGGCGAGGGTGATGCTAACCTGCGAGTCCACACTAGGGACGAGGGTTAGTAGTATATGGTTTACACCTGCGAGTCCATACTAGGGGAGAAGGTGATGCTAACCTGCGAGTCCACACTAGGGACGAGGGTTAGTAGTATAGGGTTTACGCCTGCGAGTCCACACTAGGGACGAGGGTGATGCTAATCTGCGAGTCCACACTAGGGACGAGGATTAGTAGTTCAAACCTGCGAGTCCACGCTAGGGACGAGGGTTTGAGTATTCGTTTCGGTTATCCGTTGACATCTTGACATGAGTTCCTCTCGTCCCCGTTCATAAGTTTATTTATGTGTAGACAGTGTACAGATTCATGTTTATTCATTGCTCAGTTTTACTTGTTTATTCTGTATTTTTTTCATGCATAATAAACTGTTAGAAAGGCTCGTTTTTATGTATCTTGCTAGTCCTCTGAGGACCTGATGATCTCTTCAGGTTTAGCCGAGTTTGAGTCAGGAGCAGTTGAGCCGGTTGAGTCAGCACCAGACCGCGGAGCTTTGCAGTTGGGGTTGCCTTGATTAGCAGGTTGTATTCAGTTGGTGTATTTCATGTATTTATTTCTCCTTCCGTCTATTGGTAGTGGATTTGTGTCCACCGGACGTGACATTGAATCTTGGATATATTCAGTCCTATTATTCAGTTTCTTTGGTATTTCATTGATCTTGGTTGATTCGATTATTCTGTGGATGAGATATAGATTTTTCGTGATTATAAATTCAGTAACTTGTGAGTTATAGACAGCGTTCTACCGCCGACACTGCGGCGTAGGCTGGGCTTGGACAAGTCTTGTATCCGAAAAGCGGGTGCGGGTCGTGACAAGTTTTTTGGTGGCCCATGCAGGTCAACGTTAATCACTTCGGTTACGTTACTGTACCGTCGTGATCCTGCGAATAGAAATAGACACTTAAGATCTCATCCACATGTCTTGACTCATTATTGACCTCTAGTCCGTGATTTCATTGAATCCTTGATTTGCATCCTGTTTGAAAACCTCTTCAACGGCTAAAGTGTTCTCTTTGTTTCAGTTAAGATGAACTCTCAAGACAGGAACAACACCGCAGGGAGCAGCTGGCAAAAAAAAAAATTCTAGTAGATACTGGCAGTAGTATAGATAGACTTATATTTAAAACTTTGAATTGTCTAGAAGGAATTGAATTTCTTTATAGCAGGTTGTACTAGACTATTCATTCGAGTGGATCGCAGCTCCTTAAAATTTCGAGGACGAAATTTGTTTAAGGGGGGTAGAGTTGTCAACCCCTTGACCAATTATTTTTTTTCGAATTTATTAAATTAAAATTTTGTCCCATATATTTGTTATGTCTTATTCTTATTTCTATAATAAGGACCAAAAGGATAATATAGGAATTGGCAAGGGCTTATATGCATATATCCTTATTTCAAATTTCCTTTTATATTTGTTTCAATCGAAATACTAATGGAGAACCCAAGGAGTAATAAGAATGTTTCAGGGACTAAAGTACCAATGTTCCTATTCAAAACCCTCTGTTTTAAACCGATCACCCTCGTATTCAAAATCTCCAACGGCCAAGCCATATCAAGATTCGGATTTGAGCAAATCCCCTCCTCCTTATCTCGGCCAGATTCAAGTTGGGTTATAAATACCTATGCTAGCAGAGCTTTCGTTCCTCGACAAACCCTAGCATCTCAACTTCAGTTTTTGCTGCAGTTCTCTCTTGGGTCGAGGTGATCGAGGAAGGGACCGAGTCATCGAAGGAGGCGCCATGATGTTTAACTTGTATTTTGGAAATTGTATTTTGGAAATTGTGATGTTTTTGCTGCAGTTTTTGCTGTAGTTCTCTCTTGGGTCGAGACTGATTTGATTATGATGTTTAACTTGTATTTTGGAAATTGTATTTTGGAAATTGTGATGTTTAACTTGTTCGATACATTATGAAAATTGTATTTTGGATACATGAAAATTGTGATGATTAACTTGGATGTTTAACTTGTATTTTGTATTTTGGATACATGGATGTTCAAATTGTGGTGATTAAGTTGGATGATTAACTTGGATGTTTAAATTCTGATGATTAACTTGTTGGATACATGAAAACTCACATTTTGTATTTTGGATACATGGAAATTGGGATGATTAACTTGGTGTAAGTTCAAAATTCACTGTGTGTAAGTTCAAAACTCACTGACAGTGAGTTTTGATTAGGACTGCCAGACTACTGGCAGTCCTAATGTGAAACAGGACTGCTAGTGATCTGGCAGTCCTGATCAAAACTCACTGTGTGAGAGTTTTGAGCTCACACACAGTGAGTTTTGATCAGGACTGCCAGACCACTGGCAGTCCTATTGTGAATGAGGACTGCCAGTGGTCTGGCAGTCCTGATTTGAACTCACTGTGTGTGAGTTCAAACTCACGCACAGTGAGTTTTGATCAGGACTGCCAGATCACTGGCAGTCCATATGTGATTCAGGACTGCCAGTGGTCTGGCAGTCCTGATCAAAACTCACTGCGTGAGTTCAAAACTCACATACAGTGAGTTTTGATCAGGACTGCCAAATCACTGGCAGTCCTTGTGTGAATGAGGACTGCCAGACCACTGGCAGTCCTATTATGAATGAGGACTGCCAGTGGTCTGACAGTCCTGATTTGAACTCACTGTGTGAGTTCAAAACTCACACACAGTGAGTTTTGATCAGGACTGCCAGACCACTGGCAGTCCTTGTATGAATTAGGACTGCCAGTAGTCTGGCAGTCCTGATTAAAACTTACTGTGTGTGAGTTTTGAACTCACTGACAGTGAGTTTTGTTTAGGACTGCCAGACTACTGGCAGTCCTAATATGAAACAGGACTGCCACTGGTCTGGCAGTCCTGATCAAACTCACACACAGTGAGTTTTGATCATGACTGCCAGATCACTGGCAGTCCTCATGTGAGTCAGGACTGCCAGTGGTCTGGCAGTCTTGATCAAAACTTACTGTGTGAGTTCAAAAACTCGCACACAGGGAGTTTTGGTCAGGACTGCCAGACCACTGGCAGTCCTATTGTCAATGAGGACTGCCAGTAGTCTGGCAGTCCTGATCAAACTCACACACATTGAGTTTTGATCAGGACTGCCAGATCACTGGCAGTCCTCATGTGAGTCAGGACTGCCAGTGGTCTGGCAGTCCTGATCAAAACTCACTGTGTGTGAGTTCAAAGCAGGAAAAAGTTAAAAATGGACATAAGTAGGATATTTTACACAAGTACATATTGCACACATAATGCAAGCACATGAAATTTGACTTACACGTATAGCAGACAGGAAAAAGTAAAAAACCAAAAACATATATTTGACTTCACATTTCAAAATGCTATACTTTAATGTTTACAAAATGGGTCATCCATATACAAAATGTGAAAACTTCATTCAGTCAATTTCGACGTCGTAGTGGCCAACCGGTAAGTCTCTTGGCTCCTCCATCTGCAACAGTTTCCTATAATGATTGATTTGATGAAAAAAAGGCCCGGTCCAGGACTTCGCTTCTGTCGGTGCTAGTTTGTACCAAACTGTTGTAGGTGGAGGAATCGGAGAATGACCGATCATCCTTAGCATGATAAAGTGATCTTTGATTTGACCTATAGTACATAGATTAGTTTGTCTGTGCTCCGTCGGAGGAGCGCACATCGAGAAAAAAGTATTGTGAATCCCCGTCGAAAAAAGTACAACAGGGATCCGGTACCGATTAGCAAATAAATACAAGGCAGACGGGACGAACATGTAGTGCTCTGGCCCGGTAACACTGTCAGTACAAGGAATACTTGTCAACAAACTTGCAACTGTTTCTTCGCTTAGGATGCGAGAGTATAATGGAAGACAACTCTCTAATTCCTCGTACAGCTCCTGCCTCACTTGCCTCCATCCGTCTTTGTCAGAATAACCGAGATGTATTGCAAGCACATAAAATCCGCAATGGCCATCCCCCGGGACATCAACAATAGACCAGATGTAACTACGAATCTCAGGATGAAAATTATGGATATACAAACGCAACGTTTGACTTTCCACATTATCTTCGTTTGCAATATCCGTTTTCTCCTTTTTCCGACGAATGATAAGCTTGCTCTTCCGTGCAGGCGGAGCTTGCTCTAAGTTTCATTCAATATGCTCAAAGGATGATGAATCTCTCTTAGTTGACTCAAGTCTTCTCTTCTGTGAACTACTTATTCTTGTTTGAGGCCTGCCCTTAGGATTGGAAATAACGGATGGCTCATACATTCTAGTAGTCACCGGACATGCAAGTTCTTGGATTTTAACCTCAAGGCACTCCCGCTCTGCTCCTGCTGAGACACACCACCGTGCGTGGAGAATTTTCACTTGTGGCAAAGAGAAGAAATCACCGTCTGTCTTCACCACGGGCATTCTAGACAACTGCCTCCAACGTTTATCGACAGCAACAACTGGAATAGGAATGGACTGACGACGATATGAATTAATCTCATGGCCACAAGGGAGGCCCAGTATATGTCGATGTACACACCCGTAAACCTGAGGATCAAAGTCGACAAACTTTGACCTATCAATCTCTTCAAATATGAAATCCAATGCCTTATGAGAAATACACGCATTAAAAAATCCAAGAGGACTTCCTTTCTATGCTCATGCTTGACAATATTTAAGCTCATCTCAAATGATGCCTTAATTTCGTTCACCGTTCGATCTATTGATAGATGTATCGCTTGCCAAACCGAAACAAAGTTGCCTTGGGATGACTTTAAATGCCTCTTTAATACTGAGTGTGCTCCTTCGATACGGTTGGTAGTTGTCGTACCGTAATGCTTCACCACATTCGTCCATGCTAAGACGAATTGTTCTTTGTGCGGTTCAAGCCATGTCTCTTTGATGTAAGAAATGCATGCCGGCTCCCTCCCCTCCCACTTCTCCTTGAACAAGTACCATGCGGTGGCGTAACTGTCTATCGTGCTGGCTCGCCATACACAATTCCAGTCATGGTTGAATTCGTCGAAAACTTGTATGTCAAGTTTACCATCCACTTTCCCGAACTTCAACTTACATTGGGATTGTATATTACGATTTACTTAAAAAGTGCATAGCAATGTATCCGCTTGAGGAAACACAATCCGAATAGCATTCATTAGAGCATACTCTCTGTCGGTAACAAAAACTGAGGGCTCTCTCTGACCGGTGTAAAGGGTTTTCAGTTTCTCCAACGCCCATGTGTAGTCTTCAACTTTCTCACTCTTCATGAAGCAAAAAGCAACTGGAAATGTTTTCCATGTAGAGGTGAAGCCGACAACATGAAAGAGAGGCATCTTGAACTTATTGGTCTTGTACGTGCAATCAAGAACTAACACGTCGGCGAAAGACCGAGCCAAATGTGTGCAATCGGGATGAGCCCAAAAGAGTGAAATGACTTCATTGCTCTGGGGATGTCTTCTATGGTGCTCAACATAATGATTATCTCCAAGCAACTTCATCACTTCTTGCATCGTCATTCTCGATTTCGACCGAATGGCGTTAGAAGAAGATAGGGCGTTGTATATTGACTTCATTGTAGACTTATTCTTCTCATCTTCATGTCGTATGACGGAATATATTTGTCTCGATGCAACTCCGGAATTGGACAAGTCTTCCACTATTTTCTTCTCCGTATTGTTCAACCGTCCGACATACGGATGACCCAATAGTGTTTCAGCAATCTCGTGGTTGTGGATTCCATTCATGACTTGGACTGTGTAACGCCCCAGTCCCAAAATACTTGGGACTAGATACGTATCATGCCAGCTGTATACATACGAAGTACACTCCAATATATGAAAATCTTGTACGTATACATAAGCTGTAAAATGTAGTAATCCAAGACAAACTAAATCTCATACACAATGAAAAGAATAATGGTATAAAATCAACTTAAGTATTTATAGTACAATCGTTGGGCGGAGACAAAGTCCACTACCAACTTTCAAAATGAGAGAAAGTATACAAGGAAATGACCCACGAAAATATCGAGACGAACCAAGAGCGATCATCTTCGAAGGAATGGAAGGACATGGCCTTAGCTAGAGCACCTGCAAGAAACCACGAAACACACACCTGGAGAGATCACCAGGTCCTCAGAGGGACGTAACAAGATACATAATATCATGCCATAAACTGAATAGTAAGAGCTCAATAGAAAAGTATGCATGCGTAAAGGTTTCTAACCATTCTATGTGATATGCACTTTGAGGACAACGTTCTACGCAGGGGCTGTAGGCTCAGCAGAGTAAATAAAGAGTGGCTGTAAGTAGCGCTCATCCGAGTCACTATCGGCCCTGGACAGAAGGTAGTGCTCATAAGAGTCACCCTCGGCCCAAAATGTGTATAAAAATAAAATGTAGCCCCTACGCTAATAACTGTCCCCTCCCCCCAATGATACTATACATGCGTCGTCTCCACGACACTGTTTAATCCTTAATAACTGCCAAGTCATCTATACAATTCTATTAGCAGTTATATCCTAACGCACGGCCTGTACGCACCAATGATCAGTCAGCACGCAAGTCTGCATCTATATGCGACTCACAACTCACACACAATCCGTGGCACATCGTAACAGTTTATGAGATGCACTAAACATACGGTGGTCCCTTAACTCTAAGCCAATTGTATAAAGTATAATAATTTGCATCTATATATAGTTTTGAAAGAACAACATAAAGAAAAAGCATGCATGATATTGAGCAAGAAATTAAACAGTAAAGGCAAGGTGTCTTGCCTGGTGTAACGTCTGGTGTGGTGCGGTGATATGGCCTGTTCCGTTTTGTCCAATAGTCATGTTTGATGTGTAGAGGCCCGAAGTCCATGAGAAAATAGGGAGGCACGATTTAGTCATGATCAAGAATTGATAACCGATGGATTTTGTGTAAATAATACATATATTATTTTGTAAAAATATTTATAATACCCTGAAAACTATATTTCATTAGTCCAAAATATTTTAGATAAATACATACTTGAAAAATAAGTTTTTAATTTGGAAACTACCATTTTATTAGTTAAAATAATTTTTGAGAAAATAATTTATTTTAGTAACAGAAAAATGGTTTTGGAAAATAAAGTTTTGAGGTGGAAAATATTCTTGAAATTAGCTAAAAATTAATATAATAATATATTTTTGGCAATTCCCATAGTATTACATATATTAATGACAAAAATGCTATTTATATTATTATCAATAAAATACTAATCCCATATCGTAAGTATAGTAAAAAAAATTTATTAAATAAAATTGATAATAATAATAATAATAATAATAATAATAATAAAAATATCAAAAATAATAATGTTAATAATAATAATAATAATAATAATAATAATACTCTTAAAAACCTTATCCCCCAAATTTTTATACAGAAAGATAGAGAGAGAGAGAGAGGTGGAATGAGTTGAGGGAGAGCTTCACCTGCGGGCGGTCGCCGACGGTCGACGCACGGTGGCGCCGGGTTACGGCGGAGGAGGAATTTGGCCGGTCCAAACGGATTAGCGACCGGAGCTCAGCTGGGATGGCGTGCCAGGAGTCGGGCACGGCGGATCTGAGCCTCGGCGGCTGGATCTCGGCGGGGCGCGGCCTCGCGGGGAGTCACGAGGAGAGGGAGAGCGGTGGTTCTCCCCATGGGTCGGCGGCGTCGAGGTATGCTCCAGCACCGACGGCTGCGGGGGTTGACGGAGGACTCGGCGCTCCGGTGGGGAACGGATCACGCGGCGGTGGGCTTGGCTGTGACCAGGACACTCGCAGAGGCTTGGACTCGCCGCCCGGAGCTGAATACCGTCGGTGGGAGGTCACGTTCGGCCAGGAAGAAGGCGGCGATGGTCGGAGATTGGACGCCTCGGCGTTCGTGCGCGAAGGACGGCTGGGATCAGGTGAGGGTTTACGTGTTTAATTTATTTGGTGGTTTCGATCGGAAGAGGAGGAGATTGGGGATGCTGTGGGTGGCCACCGGCTTGGCTTGGCCGGGGACGGCGATGATGACGGGTTGGGATGATGCTGGCGGTGGTTGTTTGTAGGCCGGGATGGTGGCAAATTGGTGGTGGAGGTGGCTGGTTTTGGTGATGGCGACGTGGGTACGGGTGTGCCACGGCGGTGGCTGCTGTGGATGGTTGTGCGATGGATGGTGTCCGGGAGGAGGAATAGAAGGTGATGGTTTGGTCGGAGGGGATGGAGTCGATGGAGGTGGTTGTGGTGGCAGGCTTGGCAGAGGAGGTGGTGTCGGCAGAATTGGAGGCCGTGGTGTTGGGGACGGTTCTATAGGCGGTCGGGGTAGAGGGGGTCGGAGCCGAGGCGATGACAGCAAGAGGCGGTGGTCATGGCAGTAGTAGGTTTTAGGGTTGGGATAGGAAGAATTTGTGTCGGGGATGAATTGCGTTGTGTCGAGAGTGTTCGACACGACGGGAGTGGAGGGTCGGATTTGTCGGCCTTGGGTCGGAAAATAATGTATCTATAAAAAATATAGTAGATGGGATGGGCACGGACACGATGCACAGTTTGTGGATGTGGGGAAAATTATGGAAGAGTACCTGCCTATTTATAGGATGTGGGAATTTCCATTAGGATAAGGATTGGGATTTGATTAAATTCTCAATAGATAGATTCCATACTAATTTAAATTGATTTAAAATCTAATTCAATATAAATAAAACTTATCTTTAATTTAAAAGCTATTTAAATTAAGGTAAATAAAATCTTTTCCAATTTAAATTATCAAAATAATTCAAATATTAAGTAAAACAAAATTTAAAATATCTTTTCCATAAATATTAAAATATAGCATTAATTAATTTCGAAAATCAAAAATATTTCTTAAATATTAAATCATGAAATAGCTTTTATAATTAACAAAAATATGTCATTAGTAATTTCCAAATTTTGCAAAATATTTGAAACACATTTCATATAACCCAAAATTTTCGAATCCCTACTTATTTTTAAACAACGAACAAAATAACTCTTTTATAGAATATGTATCATATTGTTTTGAAAACTAAAAATTCTTTTATATAAATAAAATCTCTAATAAAAATGTTTTACAAAAATATGTATCTCGCACATATTCGCACTCGATGAGACATACGAAAATGCGAATTCGTATGCGACGTGTAATACGACTATGCGACGTACAAATACCAAGTAAAAAAAATTTAAATACTCAATTTATATAAAAATTTTAAAAGTAGAAATTTAGGGGGTTTACAGACTGTCCACTTCGCTTCTTCATCCTTTCTAATATAGATTTTGAACGGACAACCACATTTTCTCGTTCCAACATTTCTCTTTGAAACTTTACTTTGGATAACTTTATCTTTCTTATGGCTTCTAAACACACCACCTCGTTCATATGAAACCACCGTGGTTTGTTGTCCCGGACGGTTTCGGGCCGATCTAGATATCACAAGAACTATGTTGTTTGCCCGTCCAACTTCTCGGCACCAATTTAGCGCACCTTCGTATGATTCAAAACACATATCGGTCCTGAATAAATGGCCTACATCGACGCCAATTGGAGCAGCTACCTCGATATCGAAAGATGATAAGTCCTACAATATAACTTAAAGTTAATAAAAGTAAATAACACAACACCAAAAATGTGCAAACTGCTGCCAAAATGTAGGACTACAGAAGGCAAGGCAGTCCTTGCAATAATCAGGACTGCCATCACACTGGCAGTCCTTTCAATAATCAGTACTGCCACAACTCTGGCAGTCCTTATGTTTTAAAGGACTGCAGCTATTTGGACAGTCCTGTATGTAGAGGTGGACTGCCAGAGTAGTGGCAGTCCTGTCTGTAACAGCCCCGAATTTCACCCGACATGAATGTTAAAATTGGCTTACCAAGAGTACATCCGAAGCAAGAATGTGTTCTTCGGACATATCGGGACGAGAGTCTACTACATTCGATGACCCGGGTTCTTCCATGTTCCTTTTTTCTAAATTAAACACATATAAATCATTATTTATATGTGAAATTATTGTGAGAAAGTCTACAAATATATTAATTAGATGACATACCCATTAACGGATGAAGTCGATGACACTATAACAAAAATTTGCACCCTAAATCTTCACAATGTCTTGGTTGGGAGACAATTTGGGTTAGAGTTTACAATTTTATGACCTAGAAATTCTTAGGAGAAGAAAAGAATGAAGTAGAAGGAAAGAGTAGAGAGAGAAGAAGAGTAGGGAAATAAAATTAAGTTGCTATTTATATGATTTCTTGGGCTAGCCCCAAGCAAAAATTTTTGATGGCAAACTTGTAATTTTTTCAAAAAATTTTGGGATACCCCCAAGTAATTGGTGTGGTGCCCATAGAATTAGCCTTTAGCAATTGTCCAAAGCAGTTGGAATTGTTTTGGTATTACCAAAAATATGGGATCAACATATCTGCTCACAAAACCTTTTCAAAAAAAAAAACATTCTGCTCACAAACCAGACGGCCCATAAGGCCCTGTTTGGTTGGGCCCAACTGAGCTGAAAGTGGGGACTTTTGTGGGGTTTCACCGGATCTGAAGGGAGTTTCATTGTTTGGTTCGGCTGAGTAAATGGACTTGAAGTCCATTGATTGGACTGCGGAGCAGTCCCTGTCTCCTCCGAAAACTCCTATTTGAGTTCCGGCCATTTCTTGCTTGAAGTCCATGAAAGTGGAGGAGAGAGACTCTTGATCTCCGGAGAAGTGGTTGCTGTCGAAGAGTTGGGTCCGCTCTTCCGCTGTCCTCTGCAGATCTAGTGGTTTTCCTCCCTAATCTAGTATTTTTTTTCCGGATCTAGTAATTTTCTGCTCATTTCTTCCCATTTTTTCCCGATCTAGTAATTTTCTTATAGATCTTCCATTTCTTTTAATATTTGCTCATGGATCTGTCATTTTCCTCCGAATCTAGTGATTTTCCTCCCCAATATCTGTCGATTTTGTTTTTTCCTGTATAAATCTGTCATTTTGTTATAGATCTGTCAAATTTCCCATTATTCGACAAAATTTCATATGTAAAATAATTGGAAATTTGACAGATCAAATCGGGAAAAAAATGGGAAAAAATCACTAGATTCTAATATTTGCTTATGGATCTGTCAATTTCCCCCGAATCTAGGGATTTTCCTCCCCAATATCTGTCGATTTTATTTTTTCCTGTATAAATCTGTCATTTTGTTATAGATTTGTGAAATTTCCCATTAATCGACAAAATTTCATATGTAAAAAATATGGAAATTTGACTGATCAAATCGGGAAAAAATTGGGAAAAAAATCACTAGATTATAATATTTGCTTATGGATCTGTCAATTTTTTTACATATGAAATTTTGTTCTGGATGTTTATAATGGGTCGATTTGGTTGGAATGGAAAAAAATATTGTGTACATTTTGTAGATTTTCAGGCCAACAAGTTTATAGGGTTGCCCGAGAGTTTCCAACGGGCATGGCTAGATAATTTCATGCAAGACAAGTAGTCTTGTAGCAATTGACTGCATTTTCTATCTTTGTAGCATGCTGCTGTTTTTCTGTTAATTCACTGCTTCATCTATGCTTTTCATATCTTTGTAGCATGTCGTTCTACGTTGTTTTGAAAGGAAGAAAGCCAGAGGTGTACACAACCTGGCCTGAATGTCACATGCAAGTGAATGGGTTTAAAGGCGCTTGTTATTTCAAGTGCCAAGATTATGAGGAGGCAATGGGTTACTTCCACTCTAATTACAAGGATGAACGATGTGGAAATAAGGGGGAAGATGTGCGCAATGGCCACCCATCGGCCATTATTGTCACTTTGGGTTTTCTAACATTACTTGTATCGATTTTAGTATGCATCTCTTTTATGTAGTACCAACTTATTTGTGTAGACCCAAGTTCTTTTTGTCTGTACCTATAATGTAATGACAATGTAATGACAATGGGTATGTATTGTTTGGGTGCAGGAGTTGTCTTTGAATGAGCTACGAAGGTGCAACCTAATTACAAGCTAAAGTTGGTGGCCTCCCCCACCAATGTGGTGATGGACGGAGGTAGCCAACTTGTAGCCTAGTTTTAGACCATGATGAGGAAGGTGCAACCACGATGAGAAAGGTGCCCCACGATGAGAACCAAAACTTGATGGCCTCCTCCACCAATTTGGTGATGGATGGAGGTAGCCAAGTTTCTAAATTGGCGATGATGAGTGGGATGGTGAATCCTTTGAGCCAATCACTTTTTTTCAGTCTTGTATTTCAGTTTTTTGTTACTGATTTCAGTTTTGGGCACTTCAATCTCAGCACTTCAATTTCAGTTTTGGGTTAATGATGAGTTTTGCTTTCTTGAAATCTTATATATGGGCTGTGATGAGTTTTGCTTCCTTCCAGTTTTTATGTGACTTCAATTTGGGGGCATGTTCCCAGTTTCTTATAATATATGGGCGATGATGAGAATGCATTATGGGCTATGATGACTTGTGTTTCAATGTGAAACAAATAATGGTACATGTTCCCAGCAATATGACATGTTCCCAGCAAATATGGTACATGTGTCAATTTTATGTTACGCAGGAATTTACATTTTTTATATGTTCTTCGTATGATGATATTTTCGAAGAAAAATTTGCTACATTCTGAGCCCATAATGTTCTCCTGAACAAGTTTTAATTATTTTCAGATTTCTTACTCTGAGCCCATAATGTCCTTGTGAACAAGATCTTGTTTCATTGTATCATATTGCTGGGAACATGTCATATGGCTGGGAACATTTCCCATTGCTGGGAACATGTAATATTTGCTGGGAACATTTAAATATTTGCTGGGAACATGTCATATTTGCTGGGAACATGTCATCTTGCTGGTTTTCTATATCATATTTGTAGGGAACATGTATCATATTTGCAGAGAACATGTATCCTATTTGATGGGTTGGCGCTTGTTATTTTTTGTACAGATTTTGAAGAAGATTTTGTTTCATTGTATCATATTGCTGGGAACATGTCATATTTGCTGGGAACATGTATATTGCTGCGAACATGTCGTATGGCCGGCCCTATTTTTTGTACACATGAATTTTTATTTTTGATATGTTCTTCGTATGAAGATATTTTTCGAAGAAAATTTTGCTACATTCTGAGCCCATAATGTTCTCCTGAACATGTTTCAATTATTTTCAGAATTCATACTCTGAGCCCATAATGTCCTTGTGAACAAGATTTTGTTTCATTGTATCGTATTGCTGGGAACATGTCATATTGTTGGGAACATTTCCCATTGCTGGGAACATGTATACTTGCTGGGAACATGTCGTATTGCTGGAAACGTGTATCATAATTGATGGGAACATGTATCATATTTGCTGGGAACATGAATACTTGCTGGGAACATATCATATTTGTTGGGAAAATGTGTTCATTTCTGGGAACATGTATCATATATGCTGGGAACATGTCATCTTGCTGCGAACATATATCAAATTTGTTGGGAAAATGTATCATATTTGCTGGAAAAAGCAAATCTAGCAAAATTATATATCAATTTGCTGAGAGTGTTCATGTCATCTTGCTGGGAACATGTTTCATAATTTTTTTCGGTTGTGAAACCGTTTCTCTGCTGCCAAATTCGGTTGGAAATGTTGAAAATTTTTGCTTTTGGTAACCATACCATTCTTCATGAGGGTGATTATATCACTTGCAATGTCCTAACCAAACACACAAAGTCCATCAAAGCCACTTTCAAGTGGTCATCCAGACAAACTACATTGAAAGTGCTCACTTGCGGGGGGACAAAAACTTTGGCAACCAAACACTTTTTGGAAAGTGGAATGTATTGCAACTCAAATGAGTTACATGCACATGAAACTCCCACTTTCACACTTTTATGCACCTACATCCAACCAAACAGGCCCTAAGCTCAAAGAAGAAATTTCATCTGTTACCAAACCAAACCAAACCAAACCAAACCAAACCAAACCCAACTGAACCGGACAATCTTTCTGATTTTTCCTCCGTTCTTAGCCCCCTCCCGATCTCTCTCTCCCGAACCCTCGAAAATCACCCCCTCCGCGCTCGCCATGCGCTACTTCCTCTCGACTGATTGATGACTCACCAGAAGCGCCACTTCCAAAATATTAGCTCCTCCTCTTCGTCTTCCCCCTCTTCTTCCACGTCCTCCGCCACCATGAAGAAAACCAAGTCGCAGCAGCCGGGCTCCGGCGTAGGAGACGACGACCCCATGCTGGTCGAACGCTGCGGCGGGAACTCTTCCATCGGCACCACCGGCGTCGGCGCCAACCTCTCCCGGAAGAAGGCCGTCCCCCTCCAGCCGCCCCCCAAGAAGCAGCTCAAGATCAAGCTCAACAAAGGTCCCACCTTTACACCCCTTTCCCTCTCTCTCTCTCTCTCTCTCTCTCTCTCTCTCTCTTTCTCTCTCTCTCTCTCTTTGCAATTTCTCGATTCTCTATGCTTTTCTTGATGCTGACTGTTACTTGGAACCAGTTAGTAGTACTGCTAGGTCTGATAGTGAGGAAATTCTAGTTGCCGGTGGGCGTCAGCGCGTCGCCGAGGCCACAATGGGAAAGAACAAGCCTTGTCAAATTTTTACGCATTTGCGTCCTTGTTGGAAGCTATGAGGCTAAATCTTATAACTATATATTTGGCAAATCTCGTTCTCTTGTGGTAACTATATATTTGATTTATGTGCGACATTAGAGATCAAAGTAAAGGCACAAGAAAACATATTTCAAGTCATGATAGCATTTGTTGAGCAACTTGCGTCTAACTTCAAACTTCACAAGAAATGAATAAACTTGTGGGTTTGAAACTCACAAATGGGAAATTAGAGAAAGAACCGAGTTTAAAAATAAGTATTGATAAAAAGGAATAACATTTGGATATAAGTAAGTAATGTTCCCTAGAAAATTTTAGAATTTTATTAGAATTAGAAGGCTATTTTACAATTTGGGTTAGTTGGGGCTTTGAGAACATTGTTTAGTTTGGTTGGTCATGAAGCTCAGGCGTCACCTCATATTGTTGGCTCTCTGCAGCAAATGAAGGGTAGGTAATTTGCTTTTGGCAGATTGCATTAATCTTCAAGGAAGGTTATAAGCCCAACTAACGCTCGAAACATTTTCCCTAGAAAACCTACTAATGATCAAAATATTAAGTGCCTTCTGTCAGAGAGGTTGAGGAGTTGATTACTTAGAACTGGTGTTCTTTAACACATTATATTTTTGAAACATTGTCATGTATATATAGGACAGTTCTTTTGGTTTTATGGCAAGATATATTCCGTGTCATCTTATTAAGTTTTAATTAAGACTTCTATGATTCTGTATTAAACTTTGCTGTGTATAATAGAATTAATGAAAGCTTTTCATGTTAAGCAAGAATTGTTGTAGGAGCACCCAGAATGTCTCTTCCTATTAACTTGTTTCTACATCACATTGCAAGGAATCTCGCAAGTGATCTATATTTTATCTCAACCACTAAGCTTAGAAATTAAAATTTATTTCTTTTCGTGATGGTGCCCTATATAATAAGACCTACCTTATCTGCTTTCCCATCTGAGCTTGTGTGAAATAACACTGCTCTAAAGGTCTTAAATACTAAGAGTCTATATGTAAGTAGAAGAAAGACTAGCTATATTTTTGTAATTAAGTTCATTTGAGGCAGATAATAGCCAAAGAGACGCATCCAATGTATTCCCTTAAAACCTTAACTATTGCAATTATATATGAATTTTATTGTGCAGTGGTAGTGTAGCACTAGCAACAATTATTCATATAACATGAAATTTATTGTAGGAACCCTCGGAAAGGCAAACTGTTCAATTAATATCACATGAAAGTTATTGTAGGAGTACTCTGAAAGCTCATCTAGTTAACTTGCCTTTCATCACACGGCATGGAACATTTCGACCACTAGTCTGACAAATATTAATTTGTTCTAAACTTAGGGGCGCCTCCATTACCAACAAATTTTGAAGAAAATACGTGGGCATTGTTGAAGACTGCTATAACGGCCATATTTTTGAAGAAGCCTGATTCCTGCGACTTAGAGAAGCTTTATCAGGTATGTTTCAGTGCACATCTGCTGGTTGGTAAGTGTCTAATGTAATTAAATTATTTAGGGATCCATGGTTAAGCTCTTTTTTTTTTATCATAACAGGCCGTCACAAATCTTTGTGATCACAAAATGGGGGGGAACCTTTACCAACGTATTCAGTTGGAATGTGAAGGACACATATCCACAGCCCTGTCATCATTGGTTGGCCAGAGCCCCGATTTGGTGGTCTTTTTGTCCTCGGTAGAAAAATGCTGGCAAGATTTTTCTGACCAGTTGTTGCTGATTCGAAGCATAGCTTTATTTCTTGACAGAACATATGTGAAACAAAATCAAAATATTCAGTCATTATGGGACATGGGATTGCAGTTGTTCCGGAAGCATCTCTCCATGTCTTCTGAAGTCGAACACAAAATTGTCACTGGCCTGCTTAGGTTAATTGAGAGAGAGAGGTACTTTTATTGGTTGACCCTTTAATTTAGAATGTGGTGAAAGTGTCATTTATCTGCTTATGAATAAAAGACGAAATTTATTTTGAATATTGTTTAAGAAATATTATTTTGTCCTCTTATGGTGCACTTTTTGAACCTTGGACTTAAAATGTTGCCCTATAGAAAATGTAATCTTTGGGTAACTTGGTAGAGATAATGCGCTGAAAATCATGTGAACGAGGAGCTATACCTTTGTTTTCTAGTTTAAAGAATTGAGTCTCAGCTGATGTTACATAAAGCATTTCAGAACAGTCCTGGGGCCACCTCCTCTAGGCTACATAAAGCAGCCACTTTTCCAAGTAGGAAAAATGGAAGATCACAAATAATTGTTTGAAAATCCTAAGATTATATTTTCAAACAATCATTCTGATAACAATGCATTCCATTTTCAGGAAATATTAACAATTGATTGAGACATGACTACTTTGCATCACAAGCCACGGTAATGAGAAAATAAACAAACATAATCAGTAAGCTTTGAACATTATGGACAAAAAGAATTGATGAATAGGTAAGTAAGAAAATTCTATATTAAAAATTAAAAACTAATGCAATATCTATTAACCAAGACCAAATACTAGAAGAAATCTGTACATCAAGATCCAAGAATTTGAAGTTCCCACACGTTAAGTCTCCAAATACAAATTCCAAGAGAGAAGCCCAGTTGCCTACGAGTCTTGCTAAGCAAATGAACAAACAAAAAATATGAACCTGAGTAACCAATATGGAAGCGGCCCTTGTACCTTAATCCATATTTTAGGTCGATTGCACTGCTCGGCCTCCCTGTCCAAAGACAATGACTTAATTGTAGTCATGCATCCCATGTCTGGTACCCTACTAACTAAGGATCAATGATCTTTAGGATGGTAGAATAGATTGTCATGCTAATACTTTTCGTGTTCCTTTGATGTTACAAAACCTTGTTTGCTTCTCAAATTTCTTGGCCAGCTCCCATATAAGTCTTGGGAAGTTTTTTTTTTGTCTTGTTTTTCATTTTATTTATTGACTCCCTTTGTTAACCATTTTTATGCTGTACTAGGTTCCCTTTGTAGTACCTCTCTCTCTCTCCTTGCTTTGATCCTGAATCGAATGGACACATGCTAGATTGTGCAAGCAATAAGAACTGTCTAAACCTCTTTCCTATCGATCAATGAAGCACAAATCATTTATTGATATAATAGGACTATAATTTGTACTTATCTGGAGACTATTAAATCTTTAAAAGTATACAAAGAGCTGTCAATAGAATATAGTTGACCATACTTTGCACGTGGATTTCTCCACCGTATGTACCCCCTCTCCTAAGGAAAAAAGAAGAAGAAAATTCAGCTAGCTAAGTTTTATATATCATAAGTAAATAAACAATTTGGAGAAGGATGTTTGAGTGTAGGATTGTGATGTGAATCGACCTATTCGATTCACAAAAGATTTGTAGAAAAGAGAAACAGAGAAAGATAATGATCTTTTTGTGAGAAAAGAACAAACTCCCAACTTTGGTGGACGGACAAAGTCTAAATCCTTCTTATTGATACTTGAGAGTTTCTTCTCAATACAAGCATGGAAAATAAAAGATGGCTAACCCTAGTTTATATAGGAAAAAACAAAGGCTTAATTAAGGAAGGGTTATTATTAGTGAAAGACCAAAATAATCCTTCCTGACTAAAATAGGAAAATGACTTATTAAGGAAGGGTTATTATTGGTGAAAGACCAAAATAATCCTTCCTTACTAAAATAGGAAAATGACTATTAAGGAAGGGTTATTATTGGTGAAAGACCAAAATAATCCTTCCTTACTAAAACAGGAAAATGACTAAAATAGAACATAGGCTAAATGATGATAGGTGGGCCCACATCAATACCGTCCCCTAAAAGAGCCACCTTGTCCTCAAGGTGGAAATCTGGAAACTGCGTCTGTTGCTATGGCGGCCTCTTCCTCCGTCGGATCCTCCTTCTCCTCCTCTTCCTCCGTGGTGGTCGTCGTGGGGGTAGATCCCCTCTCTGGAAGTTGGCGGGATCCGCCGTTTCTCCAAAGAAATTGCTGCCTCCGGCGTGCCTCGCTCCTCCTGGCGGTTCCGCTCCTCCCGTCCAAGCCGGAACTTCCGCCAAGCCCCTTCCCGGACCCGCGAACCGATCTCCGTAGTTCGCTGTCATCGTCCGACCCCCGAAGGGAGCCCCAAGCCCTAGGGCTTCTCCCGAATGTGGAACCGGTCCGTCGGGACCGTACGGATCGACGGCGTCCGGCCACGGCCGCTCGCCGGCGGCTCCTCTGGCACCGACCGGCCAGGGGTGGCGGTCGGGGGCCGGCCAGCGACCGCCCCCAACAGCAGCGGCCCCGCCCGGGCTCGCGCAGTTGGCGGCGACGCTCCCGCGGCCTTCGGCCGCTGTCCGGCGAGGGTCGCCGGCCGCCAGGGCCCCGCCCGGCGGCGCGGCGGCGACGGCGGGTGCGGGCCAGCTCCCGTCGGCCGGTCCTCCATGGTCGTCGGTCGCTTCCCCCTCCGTATGAACAAACCCTAGTTGGTCGCCTAGGATTTGGGTTGTTGCCGCCCCCGTTTGGCTTGTCGACCCGGCACCGGTCACCTTCTTTGAGATGTCTTGCAACAACTTCATCATTGCCGGAATCGACGTCATCTCCTCCCGCATGCGTCGTACCTCGGTCTGGAGATCCTCCTGTGTGGACGCTTGATCTTTGATTGCGGCCTTCAAACTTTCGATCTCGTTGTTGAAATCCTCCCGAAGCCCCTGGATCTTCTCCTCGATCGTGTTCCTTGTGCCGGACGCCATGGATCGTAGAGAGCTTTGATACCAATTGATGTGAATCGACCTATTCGATTCACAAAAGATTTGTAGAAAAGAGAAACAGAGAAAGATAATGATCTTTTTGTGAGAAAAGAACAAACTCCCAACTTTGGTGGACGGACAAAGTCTAAATCCTTCTTATTGATACTTGAGAGTTTCTTCTCAATACAAGCATGGAAAATAAAAGATGGCTAACCCTAGTTTATATAGGGAAAAACAAAGGCTTAATTAAGGAAGGGTTATTATTGGTGAAAGACCAAAATAATCCTTCCTGACTAAAATAGGAAAATGACTTATTAAGGAAGGGTTATTATTGGTGAAAGACCAAAATAATCCTTCCTTACTAAAATAGGAAAATGACTATTAAGGAAGGGTTATTATTGGTGAAAGACCAAAATAATCCTTCCTTACTAAAACAGGAAAATGACTAAAATAGAACATAGGCTAAATGATGATAGGTGGGCCCACATCAGATTGTACTCTCCCATCATCAGCAGTTGTTTCTCCACACAACAATTTCAGTAGGATGCAATGATATCTACAATTTAACATTGAATATCTGTTATATTTTAGGAACATGTTCTTGTTAACCTTTTATTCTTGGTTCAGATTGATCACAATATTGTCCCCTGAAGGGGCATACAAATGGGAGGTTGATAATTAAATAACAAGATTTTATCAACTAACAAGGTGGTACAGTCATCTCCTTTAGCCTCTGTCAAAACATCATTTGTTGGTGTGGATATGGTTTATCGAGGTTCCGTTGGGTCATACCGAAAACCTATCAAATAGTTTAGGCTCAATGGGATTGTTTTAGGGTTTCCAAATGCTTGTCTCCATGGGATTCTACCCTACGGATCTTCAAACTGACACCAAACTTTGTAGCATGCAATTGTCTATTCATTTGTTTTTACCAAGAAGACTTATATAAGCTACACTACTAACTGTTATATAAGCTACACAAGTAATGTACTTTATGATAGTGGTGAGACCCTACTAGTGGGAGAATGCCGAAAATGTGTTTATAAAGGGCTGTCATACAACTAGGTTTAACCTTACTGAGGGGATCTAAAGGCATTTCCTACCTGGGAGACTGCTGTTGTGAGTCCTACCTTCATGCACATTAAAGAAACTATTGTAAACGCGTATCAAGCACCTATCTTCTCTGGTCAAGAGGCTTGCTACAGTCAGTCTGAGACATCGGTATTTGTTAATTACTTAGGTCCTAACCAAAGCTTTACCTTTTTTTAACTTGAAATAAGAGTTCTGTCATGCATGCATTGAATTAAAAAGCGCGCCTAGGCGCAAGGCGCAGGGACAACGCCTAGGAACAAGCCAGGCGCACCACCTTAAAAAAGCGCGCGCCTAGTGTAGAAAGGCGCAGGCTCCAGGCGCTCAACAAGACGCGCCTAGGCGTAAAGTTATATATATATATATATATATATATATATATATATATATATATATATATATATATATATATATATATATATTCCATCATTCTATATACATGTTATATAGTTTATGGACTTTATTGGAAAGTAGTAGAAATTATTGTCATTAATATTATTGTGGGTTTTAGATTGTTTTCTAAATTAGAATGTACTTCTATATTTAAAGGCTTATATATATGTGGTTTGTATATTATATGTATATAGTTTGGGTTAATTATATCTAATGGACTTATATATATATATATATATATATATATATATATATTTGGAAAAAAAAAAATTTGGAAAAAGAGTAAATTTTATTTCAAAACCAGACAATACTCATACAACATACAGACGAATGGTCGTCCACCCGTCAGTCGACCATTTCTTTTACATCAAACTTCAAATTATGAAGGATACCAACCGGAGGGATGATAAGGGTCCGTTTGGATAGTCTTTCTGAAATTTTGTTCTAAAAACAGTTTTCTGATAGTAAGTTATAAAGTTGTTTTCTGAGTATAGAAATTCTGATTTTACGTTTGGTTACTTTCATCCGAAAAATAATTTTAAAAAATAAAATTTGAAAATTCTGTTTGGTAAAATATTTTTAGAAACTGATTTTTTTTCTGTGTTCCTGTATCCATGTGTCCAACAAAATATATTTTTAACTGTGTTCTGTGGCCAGATCTTGATCACCGCCGCCGGCTCGTCACCGCCGTTCGTGGTCCTCCCCATTGCCGGCTCGTCACCGCCGTGTGTGGCCCCTCGTCCAACCGCGATTTTCGGTCCAGGCTCGCCGGGATCGCCGGGAGCTCTCCGGGAGCTCCCCATCGCCGCCTCGTCACCGCCATGTGTCGCCACTCGTCTGACCGCGATTTCCGGTCCAGGCTCGCCGGGAGCTCCCTATCGCCGGCTCGTCACTGCCGTGTGTGGCCCCTCGTCCGACCGCGAGGTGGACATGGGGTCCTCTAGAACATCACAAGTGACTTCCGGCCAGGCGGAGTCGTCTCGACCGCTCGCCGACGTCAGATGGCTCCATCTCCACCGTCGAGGTGGCTCACCGCTCGCCGACGCCCTCGTCCTCCCGCGCGGTCGCTTGACCTCGTCGACCACGGCCACTCGATGGGCCATCCTCTTCGTCGCGGCGGTGGCGTCGACGTTCATGAGGTCGCCGCCGCTCGAGGGGGGTTGAGGCCGGCGGTGGCCTCGGATCCGGATGACTTCCACCGACCACGTCGTCTCCGACCGGGCTCAGTAATGAGACGAGGGAGAGGAGACGATTCAGTAATGAGAAGGGGAAGAGAGAGAGAGAGAGTGTGTGGAAATGGAGTGGGGTGGGTTATGGGCGTGGGGCCCGCCATAATGAGGAAAGTTGTTTTTGGAGAACAACTTTTTCCTACTCCTGGAAAGCTGTGTTATAAAGTAGGTTTTGAAAATTTTGTTTTAAAAGTAACGTCTGAAGTGGAGCCAACCAAACAATATTTGTATCGGTTTTTGAGTTTAAAAGCAAAAAACTGATTTATAAATAGCAACCAAACGGACCCTAAGCCCCTCGAATATGCGCCGATTCCTCTCCCGCCAAACATGTCAGACAGCAGCTGCTAGCCGAATCCTAGCAGTCTTGAACCAGACCGAGCCTCTCCCTCTGCAATCTCGAATACCCGTGATGATAGCATCAATCGACCTGTCCGAGATACCCCCACCCAGCATACGGATCTGCTCGGACCAAATTGACCATGAAACTCTACAGTCAAAAAATAGATAAGACATCGATTCATCCTCCAAATCACAGAGAGCACACTTCGGATTGAGGACCTGGATCCCAAAAGAGATGAGTCTGTCCCTGGTCAGCAGACGACCAAGGAACAGGCGATACATATTTAGCTGTATTTTTCTGGTCAGATCCTTGCACCAAATGAAGTCATAATTTCCAATTGGGGGATTTGCACAACGCATAAGGTTGTAGCCACTCTAGAAGGAGAACTCCCCCGAGGCAGTACTTCCAGTCACGCCAGGCGGATCCCAGATCCAAATATCCTCAGGCTGGGATGGATCAATCTCAATCCCGCGAATAATTTCACCAAGTCCCTCAGTATGACGGTAGGATTCCGGACTCCAAGTTCCATTCCTGATGATGTGCTGACAGGACAGACCTCTGCCCACCTCCCTGTGATCTCGAACGCCCAAAATGTCCACCAGAGACTGGTGCTCTATCCAGGGATCCAGCTATAGGTCAGTTCCAGTCCCATCACACATGATCCTCCTGACAGCCGATTGGAGGACGGCTCTGTGTCTCATAATTTGTTTGAAGGTCACAGAGTGATTGTTGTCAATACCACACCTCTAGAAGTTGCCATTCCTCACATAGCGAGACTGCATCCACTCCGTCCAGAGGGATTTCCCTTTGATGAACCGCCATGCCAGTTTCAGGGCCGAGGCTTCCCTGATAGCCAACAGAGGACGAAGACCCACACCTCCCTCCTTCTTAGGCCGACATAGCTGTTCCCAAGAAATCGCATGAAGGCCCCCCCTCCAGATGAAATCGGCACAGATCCTTTCAACTTTCCTGATGGTAGCCATAGGAATCAAAATAGACTGCAGCCAGAACTGGGCCAGGGCAGAGATAACCAATCGGACTAACTCGATACGCCTCCCAAAAGATAATCCGGCCGCTTGCCAACCTTCCACTCTCCGCTGGGCATACTCCACCAGGCTATAGCAATCCTGGTCTCGAGCATAATTGACTGTCAAAGGAACTCCCATGTATTTCACGGGGAGCTCACTCCTCTCCACGTCCAGTGCAGCAGCGCGCTCCTCCTTCTGAAGGCAGAGTGAACTGAAGTAGACCCTGCTCTTCTCTCTGTTCATCTGAAGTCCCGAGTGCGATTACAGCTCACCCATAATCTCAGATAACGTGTTCATACCCTCCAACGAAGGATGAATGAACACCAGTAGGTCGTCGGCATAGATGAGGTGGGTAACCGGCGGCTCGACTCTCCTGAACAGCGGGACAATCCTCCCAAAATGGACCGCCCTATCCATCAAGCAGGTAAAGTACTCCATGACAAGCGTGATCAGGTAAGGTGACAGGGGGTCACCTTGCCGGAGTCCACGGTTGCTTTTGAAGAACCTATGCGGAATACCCTGGATAAGGACCGAGAAGGTAGGAGACGATATGCATTCTCGAATCAACGCAACCCAACGATCAGCAAACCCCATAGCAGACAAAAGGTGGCATACGAACTCCTTGTTGACCATGTCATAGACCTTCCTCAAATCCAGCTTTACACAAGCCTTCTCTCCGCCAGGTTTGTTGAAGCACCTCATCATCTCATGAGCTAGGAGGCTATGCTCAACTATAGATCGTCCCTTGATGAACGCCGCCTGGTTCGGGGAGACGAGGTCCTGCATGATCCCCTCCATGCGTCGGCACATGAGGTGCGTAATTATTTTATAAAGATAATTACAGCACGCAATAGGCCTAAAGTCCGCCAACGAGGTCGTCTCCTCCTTCTTAGGAACCAGAGTCAAGAAAGTGTGGTTAAGCTCCTTCAATAGCTTCCCCTCAGAGAAGAACTCCTGGACCGCCTCAAGAATCGGGACTTTCAGAATATCCCAGTGGCGCTTGTAAAACTCACTGCTAAATCCATCCGGACCGGGAACTTTGTTGGGGTCCGCTTTCTTGATAATGGTCTCCACCTCCTCCATAGTGATAGGGGCCAGCAGGAGGCTATTTCCATATGGAGTCACCAATCTCTTCGTAACTACCTCTGGGAACACAGATAGATAGTCAGTCTGAAAGTATAACTCAGAGTAGTACCTGACCGCCTCTCCAGAGATCTTGGACGGCTCTCCAATCAGATTACCATCCGTATCAAGGAGCTGATAAATTGTATTCCGATGTTGTCTGGTATGAATGACATCATAGAAGAACTTGGTACATCGGTCGCCATGCTTAAGCCATGAGCATTTAGCGCGCTGAGCCGTACTAATATCCTTTTGAAGCCGCAGAGTATTGACTTCCCCAATCAGCTCCTTCTCTCTAGCCGCAAGATCCCCATTTAACATATCAGATTGCATGGAATGCTGTATGACCCGAAGCTCCGCCTCCTTATCTTCAAGAGAGGACTTAGGCAACCTCTCCACCCAAGTCCGGAGCGCCTTCTTAGTGTACTTGAGCCGGTGAACCATCTGATACTGAGCCGTCCCCTTAACCTGATGTGCTACACCCTCCATAACCGCCTCTGAGTAGCTCTCGGAGAGAAACCAGCTGTTGTTGTACCGGAAGGGGCGTGACCGCATTAAGGGGCTGGAGGTGAATCCTACCCTTATAGGGGAATGGTCACTCGTCCCAGCGGCCAACCCCTCAGCCAGAGAGTGAGGGAAGCGGCAGAACCAGTCCCCGTTGTCCAGGGCCCTATCTAACTGACAAGCCGCCCTGTTCCTGACTGCTTTGTTGTGCCAAGTCCAGATATACCCCGAGCGAGATAGGCTCTGAAGACCCAACTGGAGAAGGCAACTCTGGAAATCCTGCAATATCGGATCTGGAACCGGTCTGCCACCCATCTTCTCCCCTCTGTGCAGAAGAGCATTGAAGTCACCTATTAGAAGGAGCGGGAGGTGAGAGGAAGCAGCAACGGACGCCACTCTAGCAATGTCACGCCATAAGACCTCTCGACGTCTCCTGTCGTTGTGGCCGTATACCGCTCATAGTAAGAACCGAAAGCCACCTTTGTTCGTGAAAACGATGGCAATCAGTTGCTCCGACATCAAGATCAAGTCCCCATCCCAGCACTTCGAGCTCCATCTGACCCAGATACGCGCCATGTCGCAGTGAGCCAAGTTGTGAAGCTGGCTCCAATGATTTGGGGTCCGACGGGCAAGAGTCTTATCCCCTTTAATCTTGGATTCCAGCAGCACAGATATATCACATTTCTTCCTATGCAAAACTTCACAAATCTTCCTCCATCTCTCTAGTGAGCAAGCACCCCTCACATTCCAGGCTATAATCGTCATTAATTTATAAGTGTGGGGTCCCCCTGTACATCACCGGAGCTGGTACCCGGGGGAGGTACCATTTCCGTCCCTGTCATATCCTCCTCCACCTCAACTGTAGGGGCATGTTGGGTGGGAAACTGAGTAAGCATCAGGGTCCAGGCAGGATTGTCAACACATAGCTCTTCCCCCCCAACAGGGGAGTGACCCCCCGTTTGGGGGACCATCCCGCAGAGGGCCCGCTCGCCTCTTCCTGCTGTAAACTTGTTCATTAGCCGATCCGCCAACTCCACGCCCCTCTATCTCCGAAGTCATCATGCCTCTGGTGACCATGTTCCTCTGCGCCGCGAAGACGATCATAGCGCCCCCAGGAGGAGCCGTCACAGGCGAGATAGTTTGGCCCCTAGTCTCCTCTATCGGTTGATCTCCCTCCCGCATAAGCTCTCCCTCTATGTCGTCCCCGGGTGTAGGCGCCATCACCCGAGAGGATCCAGGAGTATCAGTAGTAGCCGTGGCAGACCCCCTCTGCAATCCTTCAGACGGACAGGAGCTATCCAGGTGCCCAAAACATGCACAAAGTGAACAGGTAGGGAGCACCCATTCATACTCCACTCTCTGAGATATAACCTCACCCGAAGGGACCTTGTACTCAACTATGCTCGGCAGCTCCCCTCCAGCCCGGATCTCTACGAACATCCTCGCATACATCAGCCTCGAGCGGAAGGCTGTGGCATCATCTGCCTTAATTGGCCTGCCCACCAGACTAGCAAGTCTCATGAGCAATGGAATGCTCCAATATCGCACCGGAAACTCCGGACAGCGGATCCAGACCGGGATAGCATTGAGGACTTCCTTCTCACATTTCAGGTCCGGAGTCCACTCTTTCAGGATAATAAGCCTCCCGTTGAACGTCCACGGTCCACCCTGGAGGATTCTGGTAACATCTTCTGCTAGCCCGAACTTCACATAGAAGAATCCATTCTCCCTTGCAAAGAACTCCATGCTTCCCTTCGGCTGCCATACCCTCGCCGCATAAGCCCGTATCTGTCCATAGAAGGATTTGTTCTCCAGCACATATAGGACCAATGTATTCTCCCAGAACGCCGTCACCTGAGCGATCTCCTCCGCAGGGAACGTGGTCCTGAAACCACTTTCCACTTTCTTAGGGGGCACAAACTCCATGGTTGTGGGGCTTTTCGACCCCCCTGGTTTACATATGTCCACCCACGACTTGCTCACCGGTCGAGGGAACGTCTCCTGAGCCCGTGGGGGGACCGGTGTTGGAGAAGGCGTAGGTCCATGACCTCCCAAGTCCACAACCTTGTCCTTCCCTTTATCCGCCACAGCCAGTTTCGGTCGCTACCCAGCTGTTCTCCCGCCACCACCAGACGCCCCCGGGGAGAGATCCCAGGCGCATTCGCCGGTTTACGTGCTCTCATCCCCTCCCCCGCCCTCCTATCAAAGGAGGAACGTGGCCGCAAGGGGTTCTGAACGTTACCCTCCTTACCTCCAGCCCTTCCGTTTCGGCGACGTGTAACCGTCGTCCACCCCCCTCCATCCATCTGTCCGTCTTGAAGACGAGACCCAGATCCAGGTTGGAAAATTTGAGATCCAGACGAACCGAGCGGGGCCGCGGAATTTCTCGCCGTCGTCGAGCCTCCCACAACAGACCTGCCCTGCTCACTAGTTCTGGCCGGACCGCGTCCTGCGCCACCGCTGCCTGCGCCGCCTGCGCCGTCTCCGCCAGAGGCAGCCCCGCGTCCCACTTTCTCACCACCGGCGCCCACTCCGCCTGCCGTCGCGCCGCCTGCTCCGCCTGCAACCCCCCCTTCGTCGGCCCACCCCCGGCCGATCCGCCGTCGGTCTCGCCGCCGGCAGCGCCGGGGTCTCAAAGTTGGGACCCCCTAGGGTTCGCACTCGTCGAGTTGCCCAAGTCTCCCGAGTCGCTCATCTAAGAAAATTTCGTCGACAGCAGAGTTATATATATATATATATATATATATATATAAAGAATATAAAGAGATGTCATCGAGAGCGGGCCTGGGCAAATCTGGCGGGCGCGGCTAGGGTTCCTCCCCCGCGGCCACCGGACCCCCTCGCCGGCGGGGGGAGGAAGCCTGGGAAGAAGGGGGGCCGGGCCGCCCACCCCCAGGTCAGCGGCGCCGCCCCCCCCCCCCCCCCCCCCCCCCCCAGGCGGTTGGGGGGAGGGGCGGGATCGGCTGGGGGAGGGTCGGGCGGACCCCCCCGACCTGCGGACGGCAGCGGCGCCCCCCTAGGCGGTGAGGGGGGGGAACATCCGTGGGGGGGTCGGGCGGACCCCCAGGTTTGGCGGACGGCAGCGACGGGGGGTTGGGTGGACCCCCTGGATCTGTGGCAGGCGGCAGTGCACCCCCCGGCAGTGGGGAGGGGGGGACAGGAGCGGCGGGATCGTTGGCGGCAGATCTGACAAGGGGATCGGACGGGGATCGGATCTTGCGGGGTGTCTCCAACTCCCCGAATTTCGAATTTGGAGCAGGATCTGGATCTCACGGGGGCCAGATGGAGGGAGGAGGATGGACGACGGTTTCACGTCGTTGCGTGGCGAAGACCGGTGGAAAGGTAATAGGAGGACAGGGCCATATTAGGGATCGCCACCCTGCCGATAGACGACATGGAGGATCAGGGGCGCGGCCATCGGCTCGTGGCCCTGTGGCGTCTGCTGGGAGATCGGTAGGTTGGCGGCCCAAGGCGACCGCGGCGGATAAGGGGAAGAGCAAGGTGGTGGATCTCGGAGGGCAGGGGTCTGGGTCTCCCCCCCCGGAGGGTGTCCCCAGGCTACAGGGGGCGATTCCTCTCCCGGCTGGAAGGTCCTGGGCAGATATCTGCAAACCTGTGGGACCGAAGAGTCCCACATCGATGGAGTACGTCCCGCCGATTAAGGCAGGGAGGGGTTTCCGGGCCTCGTTCCCTGTGTGACATGGCCAGGATCTGGGTTCGATGGAACTCGAAGAGCTGGGATGGTGACTTGATCTTGATGACGGAGCAGTTGATTGCCATCTCCTTCTCGAACAAGGGTGGCTTTCGGTTCTTACTGGGGGCGGTTTACGGCCACAACGACAGACGGAGACGGGAGTTCCTGTGGAGCGACATCTCCCGTGTTGCCGCTGCTGCAGATTCGTCGTCCCTTCCACTCCTTCTGATCGGGGACTTCAATGCCCTTCTGCACCGAGGGGAGAAGGTGGGCGGTCGTCCAGTTCCAGACTCTATCCTATATGATTTTCAGAGATGCCTCCTCCAGGCGGGGCTTCAGGGATTGTCACGCTCAGGCTTCATCTGGACTTGGCATAACAAAGCAATCCGGAACAGGGTTGCATGCCAGCTTGATCGAGCTCTGGGTAATGGGGAATGGTTCCGGCATTTCTCCAACTCTTCGGCTGAGGGCCTGGCTGCTGGGACGAGCGATCATTCCCCCATCAGGGTTGGCTTCACTTCTCGGTCTCCTGGGAAGTCCCGCCCTTTTAGGTACAACAACTGTTGGCATCTCTCGGAGGGCTACCTGGGGGCTGTCTCAGAGGGGCTTACTAGCGGTCAGGAGGGGACGGTTCAGTTCTGCTTGGTACGTCGTCTCAAGGCCACGAAGAAGGTTCTTCGGAGTTGGATGAAGGGGTTGTCCAAGTCTTCCTTAGAGGATAAGGAGGTGGAGTTGCGGTCCATCCAGCAGGACATGTAAGCTGACATGCTTAATGGGGACCTGGCGGCAAGAGAGAAGGAGCTGATCGAAGAAGTCAATATCTTGCGGCTGCAGAAGGAGATTAGCACGGCTCAGCGTGCCAAATGCTCCTGGCTCAAGGACGGCGACTGTTGCTCCAAGTTCTTCTATGATGTCATCCGGACCAGACAACATAGGAATCACATCTCCCAGCTTCTTGATATGGATGGCAATCTTGTGGGGGAGCTGGCTGCGATCTAGGGTGAGGCTGTTAGGTACTACTCTGAGTTATATTTCCAGACTGACTACCTGTCTGTGTTCCCAGAGATTGTTACGAAGAGATTGGTGACTCCGTATGGAAATAGCATTCTTCTTGCCCCTGTTACTTTGGAGGAGGTGGAAGCTATTGTCAAGCTGGCGGATCCCAACAAGGCTTCCGGACCGGATGGTTTTAGCAGTGGGTTCTACAAACGCCACTGGGACATTCTGAAGCATCAGGTCTTGGAGATGGTACAGGAATTCTTCACCAAAGGGAAGCTGCTGAAAGAGCTGAATCACACCTTCCTGACCTTGGTGCCAAAGAAGGAGGGAGCGACAGCGCTGGCGGATTTCAGACCTATTGCATGCTGTAATTATCTTTATAAGATAATTACGCACCTTATGTGCCGGCGGATGGAGGGGATCATGCAGGACTTGGTATCTCCGAACCAGGCTGCGTTTATCAAGGGGAGGTCGATTGCTGAGCACAACCTCCTGGCTCATGAGATGGTGAGGGGTTTTAGCAAACCCGGAGGGGAGAAGGCATGTGTGAAACTGGACCTGAGGAAGGCGTATGACATGGTCAATCGAGACTTCCTCTGCCATCTGATGACAACCATGGGTTTCGGAGACCACTGGGTTGCATTGATCCGGGAGTGCATCACGTCCCCCACTTTCTCTGTCCTCGTCCATGGCATTCCTTATGGGTACTTCCAGAGCAATCGCAGGCTTAGGCAAGGTGACCCCCTGTCCCCTTACCCGTTCACACTTGTTATGGAATACTTCACATGTCTGATGGACCTAGCAGTGCACCGATGGAGGCTGGTCCCATTGTTTCGGAGGGTGGATCCCCCAGTTACCCACCTTATATATGCAGATGATCTCTTGGTGTTCATCCAGCCATCAACGGAGGGTATGCAGATGCTTGCGGAGATTATGGGAGAGTTGAATTCCCTCTCGGGCCTTCAGATGAACATGGAGAAGAGCCGGATGTACTTCAGCTCCCTATGTCCCCAGAAGGAGGAGCGGACCGATGTGCTGGGTATCGAGAGGAGTGATCTTCCGGTGCGATTACCTCTCACGGTCAACTATGCGCGGTATCAGGACTGCCATAGTTTGGTGGAGTACGTCCAGAGGAGAGTGGAAGGTTGGCAAGCCGCTGAATTGTCATTTGGAGGACGCATCGAGATGGTCAGATCGGTGATTACGGCTGTAGCTCATTTCTGGCTGCAATCCATCCTCCTTCCTATTGTCGCTGTTAGGAAAGTGGAGCGGATCTGTGCAGATTTCATTTGGAGGGGTGGTATGCATGCGATCTCCTGGGAGCAGCTCTGTCGACCCAGGAAGGAGGGAGGAGTGGGGCTCAGGCCGTTGCTGGAGATTAGGGAGGCCTCCGTGCTTAAGCTGGCATGGAGATTCATCAACGGGGGGTCTCTCTGGGCTGACTGGATGCACAACAGATACGTGAAGCAGGATAACTTTTGGACGTGTGCTACTGACAACAATCACTCTGTCACGTTCAAGACTGTCTTGAGACACAGGGGGTTCTCAAATCTGCAATCTGGAAGGTCATGAAGGATGGGTCTGGAACGGACCTCTGGCGGGATCCTTGGATAGATCGGCGCTCGCTATTGGACATCAGGGGAGCCCCGACATATCAGTAGGACAGGCGGGGCCTGACGTGTAGTCGTATCATTCGCGACGGGGAGTAGAGGCCGGAGTCTGATCGATTTACCGAGGAGCTGGGTGGGACCATTAGTTCTATTGCCATTGATCCGGACTTGCCTGCTGATCGGTGGATTTGAGAGCCGACATGAGCAACTCCGGGAACTGGGGAGTTCCAATTCCGGAGCTGCTACAACCTCATCTGGTGCACCTTTTCTCAGAGCTCTGACTACGAGTTCGTATGGTGCAAGGGTCTGGCCAGGAAGATGCAGCTTTGTGTCTACAAGCTTCTACTGGGCCGTCTTTTGACTAGGGATCGTCTGAGTTCGTTTGGAGTGCCGGTCCCAGATCCCAAGTGTGTGCTTTGCAGTCTGGAGCATGAGTCTATAAGGCACATCATCGAGTGTGCCCTGGCTTGGCAGATCTGGAAGGAGTAGAGTAGAGCGTTGGGAGGGTGCGACTCTGGGAAGGGTATTGGGGACATCATCACGGTGCTCCGGGATAGTAGAGGTTGAGGGGAGGACTGGTTCCGGACCGCCAGAGTTCGACTGGCTGCTTCAGTTTGGCATGTTTGGCGGGAACGAAACCGTCGGATATTTGAGGGGCTGGTCACCCCTCCGGTAGGCATTTCTCCATAACATAGAGTTTGATGTAAATGCTATGGGGAATTGATGAGTGGGAGTTCCACTTTGATTGTATGTTGTAAGATTATTGCATTGCTTTGGAATAAAATTTTTCTTTTTCCAAATATATATATATATATATATATATAAAGAATAATTTTGTGCTTATAATTAGTGATATTTTCAAGGAATTTGGACTTCTATGTAGCTAAGTTTTTAAATGTAGATATTTTTTACATATAAAAAAAAAGTGCGTCTAGCATTCAAAAGACGTGCCTTGAGCCTTGCGCATAGCGCCTCAGGCTCTAGGAACCTTTGCGCCTTGGTGCGCCTTTCGCCTTTTAAAACTATGCATGCATGGTACAATATTTGTAGACTACTTCCTCCTCAGCCAGAGCATTTCTAAAATAATTATCCTCTTTAATAACATAAGGGCGTCTTTCTGCAGGTTTTGTTCCGACTCCTGAACCACCCTTTAGTGAAGCTAAATTAATTTTTTGTTATATTTTACAGCAGAAAGTTGGAATCAGCTCTATTATATTGATTGGACATTTGTGTATTTAATGTTTCCACAGATGGGGGTTAGAATATTTGGGTTTTACATACTGGTAACAACAGTGCAAACTGGTAACAACATTGTTTACTCACTTCAAAGATGTTTGTCAAAAAAATTTCCATTTTTCACAGACTTGAACATTCCTTGTACTTCTTTGTATTTGAAGAGCTCACTGATAGAAACAAGTCCTAAAGACGAGTTTCATACATTTGATAAATGATAGTTCCTGACTTTGAAGCTTATTCTGTTTTTGTAATTATTTAACTTGTATGCTTTGACTGGACATATAGGGTGTATTAGTTATGAGACTGCTGAAATTTTACCTCCTATTACAGTTTGACTGGACCATATAGGACTTAAAATTTGTGAGATCGGGCAGTTTACAATAACTAAATCTATATATTGAGGAATCTCTCTCATTGCCTAAGAATGAGGTTGTTGCCCACAGTTATTTAATAGTAACCAGATGTCCACTGTTAATTGTTAGATTTTTGGAACAAAAACTTATTTACTAGAGTTTTGTGGGATTGTTTGTTTTCTGCTGTCTCAGGCTTGGTGAAGCTATAGATAGGACGTTACTTAATCATCTTTTGAGGATGTTTACTGCTCTAGGGATCTATGTACAAAGCTTTGAGAAGCCCTTTCTTGAATGTACTTCGGAATTTTATGCCTCTGAAGGTGTGAATTACATGCAGCGGTCAGATGTTTCAGATTATTTGAAACATGTGGAGGTCGGTACTCTTCCCTCTTTCTGTCTCGTGCACTCTTCCATTATTCAGCTCACTTTTTCATATTTTGGTCATCTAAATTCTATTATGGAGTTATGATTTGCAATACCCCTGAAAGTATGACAAACTTGCAGTCAAGGTTACAAGAAGAGCATGAAAGATGCTTGCTCTACTTGGATGCAAGTACGAAAAAACCACTTTTAGCAACAGCTGAAAAACAACTTCTTGAACGTCACACCTCTGCCATTCTTGACAAGGTTACATGTCACTTGCTTCGTGGTTTTTTTACTTTTCTTTAATGTTGCAAATCCTTTTGATTTTAGTTGCTTCTCTATTGATTAGGGATTCACAATGCTGATGGATGCAAATCGTGCTGATGATCTTCAAAGAATGTACAACCTTTTTCAGAGAGTTAATGCTCTTGACTTGCTAAAGCAAGCCCTTAGTTCATACATCCGGGGTACAGGGCAGGGAATTGTCACAGATGAAGAGAAGGACAAAGATTTGGTTTCATGTCTTTTAGAGTTTAAGGCATCTCTTGATACTATATGGGAAGAGAGTTTCTCCAAGAATGAAGCATTTTCACAAACCATAAAGGATTCATTTGAACATCTCATTAACCTCCGACAGGTCAGAATAGATTTGCCACCCAATTTCTATATAACATACTTTATTCTTTAGTCTTCAAATAGTTATCCAACACTTGGGAAATTTTGCTTGATTTAATACCTTTTTATTAACTATATATAAGTTATGTTACTAGACTCTCCAATGCTTTGGTATATATATACTCTCTTTTGCCTTATTCATTGCTCTTGACATTGATGAATGACCTATGTTGCACGAGCACATACAATAGAGAATACAAATGGGGGGATGTGAATATTGCACCCATTTGGCATGTTCTACTGTATATTTACTGTCCGTATTCTGTTCGACATGATGTGGCACAGACTTGACACTGATTTTTTTGAGTGTTCATGCTTCCTAGCAAATGAGGTTCCGAATCGTAACCAATAAAAAGTTTGGAGATTGTCAATGGTTCAAAGAAGAGTGCTTACAAATAATTATTTACATCCAAAAAGAAACTAATTAGTTGCTATGTATGGCATTTTTTATATTCTATAATAAGTTATTTGCATTTTGTGGCTTTCTAGATCTTTGATTTTGTATTCTCTCTCTACCTCTGCAAATGTTCCCTATTATATTGTTTATCCAAGGATAAAAAAGTAATATTTAAAATAACTGTTGCATATGCTTTGGTTTGCTCTTACATGTTTTTCTTGATATTTTAGCTTGATGTGCATGTAATTATTGCAATAAAAGGACCTAAAGCTTCTTGTGATCTTTCCTTGTATCGACTTTCATAACCTTACCCAATGCACGGTTCGCTTCCTTAGATGGTACGGATACAGGTAATTGGACATGCTACTTCCCTGTAAAGTGTATGTGGTACGATGGGTAGGCTTAACTAGTACTCTATTTGAGGTCTAGCTTAACTATTACTCTATTTGAGGACTAGGTTCGCTCAAGAGCAGGTTGTTTGTGTCCCTCTTTAGGTTTGCACTTCTTGGAGGGGGAAATTCATACCGGATGCTATAATGTTTTTTTTATAGTTAATTTATTTTATTGTCTATTTCATAGTTACCTGGAACGTGCTACATCCTGGGTCATAGTACGGGTTCGGGAACATGATATGCTATTTACCTTTATTTTCGGTAGAAAGGGGTAGGAGGACTTGGTTCGTTAATTCGGTTTGTGGTACGCTTTAAAATCCTAATTGGATGGAAGTAGTTGTTCAAATTTGACTAGATAATTGTCATATAGGAAAAGAATACCTTATGTAGAACATAAGAAAGTTCAAACCTATTACTTTACTTCATGCAATAAGATGTAAAACTTAACTTATTCATACATCAATTTGGGACATAGCATTCAGAATAAAATGATACAACGGTGCCAAATCAAAACATGTAAATAAACCATAAAATAAAATAACAAATGACTTGAAACCTTCACACAAAAAAACAAAAGCATCACAAACTCTAATAAGTTCATTCTCTTTTTTGCATCAACAACTTGTAAAAGAGAGTGATGTATTATAAGCAATGAATAAACAACAATGGTATCGAACTACAAAGTCAAATTTTATGAGAAATGTGTAGCTATGGGACCCTAAATTGATAAGGGATCTCGAGTTTTCTCGAACTTTTTTTGCAGTAAAAAAATCTATTGCAAAAGAAAATTTATAGTGCTATTTTAGCTATTTATTCAGATTGCCAAATTTAGTGATCCGGATCGAGTACATAGCAATCTGGATCGAAAATGTACCCCGAATTGGAACCCTCATTCCCAGTATGGGTTTGATGGGGGTTTAGCTGTACCCGGGTACTATGGTCTATTTTTTATCCTTTCAAAATTTTGAACTTCCAATTTTTTTTAGTATTTTGATCACCAAGATCCCCACTTTTACTTGACACGGTTTAGGAACCAACAATATTTCTTGCCATCAGATTTTGGATGCTTTTTTGGGGGAGGGGCCAAAACAAATCCAGTAACAACAACGTATGAAGCATGACAAGACCTATATGACTTGAGATGGACCCACCCTAAGCCCTGGGAGGGTGGCCGCCCTTGTGGATTTTTGGTTTCCTACTATTAAGATGTCAAGTACCATTATGCAATATTCCAATGAATGTGGATCTATATGTAAATGTACCATTCACATCTCTCTCTATATAAATGAGTCCAAACCCTCACTTATTGGTTGAGGGGTTCATTACATTTCTACATGGTATCAAGCCAAAATCCTAACCGTAGCCACCACCCCTCTCTCTCTCTCTCTCTCTCGCGTGCTCTCCCCCATCCTCCCGCCTTCTTGTGTAGCCCCCTGTCAACCCCTTCTGCCCACCACCATGCCCTCCGCCTCCATGTGCAGCCTCCACCCGCCTCCATGTACAACCCCACTCGCCTCCAGCTCCCATGTAAGCCCTAACGTCTTGCCCCCTGCCCGTTCTCTTGCTCTCCACACCAACCCCAAAACCCTAATCCTAACCTAGCCGCCATGTCCACGCCCTCTACCTCAAACCCTAACCCTTAGCCGCCCAGGTCAATAAAAAAAATCTGAAATAAAAACAGATTTGGAAAAAAATATCATCGGAGTCGAGATCTTCAGAGGGTAAACTATGATTGTCTGTGTGAACCTCTGAACATCAACAACGACATCAGGAGTTAACAGATAGAAAATTTGATTGTTTGTGTGAATCCTGTTTCTGGTCCGGTATCCACATCAGTTTCTAACAGAGAGCAAACTAGGTTTGTGTGAATCTCTGTTTTGGCTTGTGTGATCCACCTTCAGTCTCTGCCAAAATTGCGGGAGCCAGTACTGGCACAATTGATGTGAACATCGTACATTAGCAAGGTTGATGTGAATATCAGGTTGGGACGATCAACGATAGCTGAATCGAAAACTTGAAGGATAACGAACACTAAGGCGAGTAGCAGTGCTAACAACACCAGTGTTGAGAACGCTGTGGCAGGGACACCAAGTGCTGGTATGTCAATTTCATCAATTTGACTTGTCGAACCGCGGCTGGAGGGTCCGGATGGTTATTTCACATGGCGCAAGAAGGTCGAGAAGACGTTTCGGAAATACGATTGTCAAAGTATTTGACTGACAACGCCCCAACAGTGGATGATCCCACATACGAGCAGTGAGAGACCTACGATAGTAGACTGTTTACACAGTTGATGAATCCGATGGAACCATCAGTTGAGGACATAGTTTAGAACACGGATTCGGTGAAAGATGTCCCAACGCTTGCGCTTATGGAAAACGCGATTTATCTCGCATCTATGACTCGGTTGTTGGTGTCTACCGAGCTGATCAAGGAGACAAGTCACATAAGGATCACTTCCATGCCTTTAAGGCCCTCACTGATGAGGTGGATCGCGTGTTACCCTTGACGACGGATATCAATGAGGCAAGGACTCAACGACAACAACTCTATGTCATGGCATTTCTTGTCTCACTTTGTTCTGAAGCAGACTCTGCACGGTCTCAGATTATTGTTGGGTTGAGGTTCCATCTCTTATGGAAGCCTACTTTCTTGTCCTAAGGGCAACGAAAGTGGTGGGGTCTGATATGAGTGATGTATCTGCTGATAGATCTGTCCTGGGAGCTCGTGTTAGATTTTGTGGCGGTTGTAGCGGTAGACGTGGTGATCGGAATGTCGGCCGAAGTGGTGGACGAGGTGATATCGGTCGTGATTGAGGACAAACACATGCTTCAATTGTGGTCAAATATAACATTTTTAATGGCAGTGTCCCAAAGCTTCTGCTGTCAATATTGTATCAGTTGCTCATGATAATGAAGAGCGATCCGTGCAGATGACGACATAGACCTATGCAGAGTTCGCTAAATTTTAAGTTCATCGTCGTGGTGAAGTCTTTATATCTGGATTCACGGCCGGATACTCAGCGACATATGTGGTAAGGTCAAAGCAGTGGGTGATTGACTCAGGTACGTCTGATCACATGACAAATGATACATGTATGCTGCATGGTTATGTATCTGTGGGTCGTATGACAGATATTACTGTTGTGAATGATATTTTTATGAAAGTTCGTAGAAAAGGAAGCACCCGCCTTTCTTCCGGTCTGCCATTCAATTCAGTTTTACACACACCTGGAAATCCATTTATTTTATTATCCATTAGTCGGATTACTCATGACTTGTAATACTCGGTAACATCTTTTTTTCCTGATGGTTAAGTTTCTTATGACCTGAAGACTGGTAAGACTATCGGTAGGGGACATATGGCTGGAGGCTTGTACCTGTTTGGAATTAATTCTTCTGTTGCTTGTGCCGGTGTGACACTCGACCCGTTTGAGTTGCACTTGTTGACCCAAACTGGATCACAGTCAACCTAATTTAGAGAATTAACAAAACAATATTTGATATGATCCAATATGACATATTGAGCTCAAAGATAAGAACATCATCTACAACATATCAAGTTCAAGATAGACGTCATCGTCAAGTTGGTCATTGCAATTGTACTTGTACTGAGTCTGTAATTTTCAATGTATTGAGTCTAGGAACATGTATGTTGAGTCGTACTGAGTCATCTCAACCCTAGATTTACTATTCCAAACCCCACCATACAAAACAAGACTATCACCAAACCAAACCAAACCAAACCATTCTAGCTTACTTAAATGTTCTGGCCCCAAGGAATAAGAATTCGGGCCGAACTCTGTCCCCAAGCAGAGTTCGGGTGTCCCCTGAAAATTAGGAAGCTAATTTTTGGGAACACCTTGATCTAGGCTGTCCAACGTTCGAATTTTTGAATCTTTGAGACAGAATTCTGGCCGAATTCTGCCTCAGACTAGTATAAATAGGGCTTGAATTCTCTCATTTCAAATCATCTCTTTCTCTCAATCTTCTTAGCCTTATACATTCTAAACCTTCATCTTCAAATCTACTAGCCACAAAACTTCCTAAGCCCCAAGGTGCTCAAGTACGATTCAACTAGAAGTTCTGTGCTAGAGTTGTAAAGAAGTCACTTGGACAATTCCAAGTTTCGCCTCTTCGAAGTTGTAAGAAGTTGGCGTGCTTTTCTGAGTTAAGGCACGTGGTTGTACCATATTTCACAAATAGTGGATTTCAATCCTGAGCGAGAGTTCTCAAGCCTGGACTAGTCCTCCACGAGGGAAACCATGTTAAATCGCTGTGTTTGTGTATACTTTTCTGATCTCTATTTATTTTCGCATTACTCTCTGATTACTTACTCTCTTGGTAGTTGATTTTTGGACTTGATATAGAGTTGCATTTTTAATTGGTTATTATCGACACAAACTCTATTCACCCTCTCTAGAGTTGCCTACACGTAACTTCAATTGGTATCATAGCTCTGTTCTCTTGATAACGGATTAACATCCTAGAGCTGATCCATGGCTACCATACAACCTATCTTTACCAACTATGGTGAGGGACAGTCCCACAAATAGGCCACCCCTATTCGATGAAACCAACTACACCTATTGGAAGACTAGAATGAGTTTCTACCTAAAGTCTCTAGACTTTGATTTATGGACCATAGTCACTGATGGTTACAAGAAGCCTGCTAGAATTGTTGTCGAGGGGAATCTCATAAATAAATCCCACGACAAATATACTGACCAAGAAAAGAAACAAACTAGTCTAGATGCTAGGGCTATTAATGCTCTCTTCTGTGCTATAGACAGGACTGAATTCAACAGGGTCTCTACATGCTCCACCTCACACGAAGTATGGAAGCTTCTGGAGGTGACCCATGAAGGAACCACATAGGTGAAAGAATAAAAAAATCAGTCGTCTGACACAGGAGTACGAAGCTTTCAAGATGAAGCCCAATGAGACGATCAAACAGATGATCACTAGATTCCTCGACATCGTCAATCCTCTATCTTCTCTTGGTAAGGACTACCTCAACCATGTGAAGATACGCAAGGTGCTAAGAGGAGTAACGAAGAACTGGAACCCCAAAGCCACGACGATCATAGAAGGCAATAATCTCACCACCATGTCTCTAGAAACTTTGGTGGACAAGCTGACGACGCATGAGCTCGATCTCAAAGAATTTGAAGAAGCGGCTCCAAAGGAAAAGGAAATTGTACTAAGAGCTCATTGCCGAAAGACTGCTCCAGAAGATACCGACGACGATGATTCCGAAGGTGATGATCAAGCACTGATGGTCCGCAACTTCAAGAAGTTTCTTCATTTCAACCAAAGAAAGAAGGAACAACACAAAGAAGACGATGAAGAGCCCATCTGTAAGAGGACGGGAAATGTCAAGAAAGATTTTCCTACTGCAAAGAAAGGAAGTCGATATGAAAGATCGTACAAGAAGCCAACCTCTCGGAAATATGCCAATACAAGTATTTGGCACGAGAGCGAAGCCAGTGACTCAGAAGAAGAAGAAGATGACTCTCCCCAAGATACAGCAAACGTCTACCTAATGACAACGTCCGAAAAGGTATCAAACGATCCTCTTGATGACTTTACATTTGATGAACTTGGTGATACTTTTAGTGACTTGCTTGAAGATCACAAGAAGTTGCTTAGCAAGTATAAACATGCAAATGATAAGATCAAAACTCATGAAGTTGAGATTCATAGACTTTCATGTTTACTTGATAATGTTAGAGACACCACCCACGGATAACACTGAGGAGGTCTCCAAGCTTAAATTAAGCTTACACGATGCCGAATCTCGTATTGAGAAACAAACACGTGATATTACAGCACTCAATAAAGAACTCTTAGATAAAAAAAAGAAGTATAATATTGTTGCTGTAAGAATTGATACCTTAACTGCCAAGTTTGATGATATGTGCAACACCTCTAAAAGATTAGAGATCAAACTGGGAAAACAAGCTGTTCAGCCTCAAACCCAGTCTCACAGTCACAACATGTACACAAAACAAAAGTTTGCTCAACACAAGAACACACATTACAAGAGAAACACATATACTCATGCTGCTCATAATCATGCTTTTATGTATACATATTCACATGCAGCACGAAGAACACCTACACATACACATGGCACACATAAACATGCTTTTATGAACACATATTCTCATGCATCACATCAAACACATAAACATCACTATTATCCTGCACCTAACACAAATATACATGCTACATGTTACTACTGTGGTAAAACATGGACACACTTCACCACAGTGTAGAATTAGAAGATTAGTTGATTTAAAACTGTATACATGGGTACCGAAGACTAACCTTTCAGGACCCTCAAAGACTTGGATTACCAAAGGTCACATCTACTCGTGGTGTAGGTGGACCTTCCTTCATCCTCTAGAAGTAAGTGGATTCTCGATAGTGGGTGCTCGCGACACATGACCGGGAATGCAAATCTTTTTGCAACACTGTCGATGAAGAGGGAAGGATATGTGTCCTTCGGAAATAACTTGAAAGGTTATATCATAGGTAACGGTACTATTGGCAATCCTCCTTCTCCTGTCATTAAGGACGTTTGTTTAGTGACCGAGTTAAAGCATAACCTGCTCGGCATTAGTCATCTTGCTGATCATGGATATGATATGAACTTTAGTAGAACTAAATGCTCTATATATGATAGATCATTTGGAAACATCGTTTTTGAAGGGATAAGAGAAGATTATATATATATATATATATATATATATATATATATATATATATATATATATATAATGGCGGCTGGAGGACTCCTCGCGTGCGAAGGCGACCAGACCCGCGCTAGGGTTTCTCCCCCCCCCGCGGCCTCCGGACACGCTTGCCGGTGGGGGGAGGAAAATCGGAAAGAAAGGGGGGGGGGGCAAGCAGCACCCCCAGGCCAGCGGCGGCGCCCCCCATGGCCAAGGGGGAGGGGCGGGAGCATCAGCAGGAGGGTTGGGCGGACCCCCCCGGTCGGCTGTCGCCTTCGGCAGCCACCCAGGTGGTGGGGGAGGGGCAGGAACTTCTGAGGGGGGGTCAGGCGGACCCCCCGATTCGGATGCCGGCGGCAACGCCCTCTTTGGCGGCGGAGGGGGGGCTGGATCGGGTGGGGGGGGGGGTCGGGCGGACCCCCCGGATCCGTGGTAGGCGGTGGCACGGGAAAGACGGGTCCGTTGGCAGCATCCCCGACGAGGGGAACAGAAGGGGATCGGATCTTGGGTGGTGATCCAAACGGCCCGACTTTCGAATTTGGTGCAGGATCTGGTTCTCAGGGGGGCCAGAGGGAGGGAGGAGGATGGACGACGGTTACGCGCCGTCGAGCGGCAAAGACCGGGGGAAGGCAGGAGGTGGTCAGGGTCATGTTCGGGATCGGTACCCGGCTGACAGTTGTCAGAGCGGATCAGGGACGAGGACTTCGGCTCGTGGTCCTGTGGGGTCTGCTGGGAGATCGGTGGGCTGGCGGCCAAAGGCGACCGCGACGGACAAAGGGAAGGGTAAGGTGGTGGATTCCAGTGTTCCGAGACCTAGTCCATCCAGGCCGGAGGTTGCACCCAGGCCCAGGGCATATGAGGCGACTACTCGGCCGGTTGGACGGTCCTGGGCAGAGATCTGCAAACCTGTGGGGCCGAAAAGTCCCACATCGATGGAGTACGTGCCGCCGATCAAGGCGGGGAGGGGTTTCCGGGCCTCGTTCCCCGCGGAGGAGATTGAGAAGGTGTCGGCATATTGGGAGAATACCCTTGTCCTGTATGTCCTAGGCAACAAGCCTTTCTACGGACAGATCCGGAGGTATGCAGCGCGTGTTTGGCAGCCGAAGGGTAGTATGGAGTTCTTTGCCTGCGAGAACGGCTTCTATTATGTGAAGTTCGGACTCGCGGAGGATGTCGCTAGGATACTCCAGGGCGGCCCCTGGACGCTTGACGGCAGGCTTATCATTCTAAAGGAATGGACCCCGGAGCTTCGCTGTGAGCGGAAAGTTCTGAATGCCATCCCTGTATGGATCCGCTTCCCTGAGTTTTCTGTCCGGTTTTGGAGTATCCCTTTGCTGATGCGTCTGGCGAGCTTGGTGGGCACCCCGATCAAGGCAGACGACGCCACTGCCTTTCGATCGAGGCTGATGTATGCCAGGATTTTTGTGGAGATCTGAGCTGGTGGGGAGTTACCGGAGTTGGTGGAGTATGAGATCCCGTTTGGAGAGGTGCTTACCCAGAAGGTGGAATACGAATGGGTTCCCCCTACTTGTACACGGTGTTCCTGTTTCGGACATCTGGCCAGTGCTTGTTCGGAGTCCAGACAACATGTGGAGCCTTCTAACCCCCTGAGTGAGGCTCCAGACTCTCCCTGTGACATGGATGTCAGAGATGACAACAGAGAGGAGGCTCTGGTGGGAGAGGATACTCTTTCAGTGCGTGAGGGTGAGACGAGCCTCATTCTCTCCACCCAGCTTGCTCCCCCGAGTGGGGCGGTGTCCACTTCCCAGGGGCAGAGTAGTATTGTTACGAGAGGGATGACGGCGTCGGGGATCGTGGCGCGAGGGGGTGGAGGATCGGCTGAGGGGCAGGTTTACTGCAGGAAGAGACGTGCTGTTGGGCCGCTGAGTGACGGCTCTGCCAGGGAGGGGATGCTTTCTGCTGACAGAGAGGAGGCTGTGTGTTGACAATCCTTCCTGGGCATTGGTACTCTCTCAGGCCATCCCACAGCAGACCATTCCGACTGGGATGGAGGAGGATCTTTTAGCGACGAATGTGGTGCGTTGCCCATGTGCCAATCCGGGTGTTTCCTCAGGGGACCCTACCTCTAATTAATTAATGGCTATTATAGCCTGGAATGTGAGGGAGGCGTGTTCGCTAGGGAGGTGGAGAGAGATTTGTGGGGTGCTTCTCAGAGAGAAATGTGACATCTCTGTTCTGTTAGAAACTAAGATTAAAGGTAAAAAGACTCTTGCTCGTAGGACCTCTTCTCATTGGGCCCAACTGCATAACCTGGCTCTGTGTGACATGGCCAGGATCTGGGTTCGATGGAACTCGAAGAGCTGGGATGAAGATTTGCTCTTGATGACGGAGCAGTTGATTGCCATTTCCTTCTCAAACAAGGGTGGCTTTCGGTTCTTATTGGGGGCAGTCTACGGCCACAACGACAGACGGAGGAGGGAATCCCTTTGGAGGGACATTTTCTGGGTCGCAGCTGTAGCAGATTCGTCGACCCTTCCTCTTCTGATGATCGGGGACTTCAATGCCCTTCTGCACCGAGGGGAGAAGGTGGGAGGTCGGCCAGTTTCAGACTCTATCCTATATGATTTTCAGAGATGTCTCCTCCAGACGGGTCTCCAGGGCTTGTCTCGCTCTGGCTTCATCTGGACTTGACATAACAAAGCTATTCGGAATAGGGTTGCGTGCCAGCTTGATAGAGCTCTGGGTAATGGGGAATGGTTCCGTCATTTTCCTAACACTTCGGCGGAGGGCCTGGCTGCTGGGACGAGCAATCATTCCCCCATCCGGGTTGGCTTTACTTGTCGGACCCCTGGAAAGTCTCGCCCTTTTAGGTACAACAATAGTTGGTATCTCTCGGAGGGCTACCTGGAGGCTGTCACAGAGGACCTGGATAGTGGACAGGAGGGGACGGCTCAGTTCCGGCTGGTCCGTCGTCTCAAGGCCACGAAGCAGGCTATTCGGAGATGGGTGAAGGGGTTGCCGAAGACTTCTTTAGAAGATAAGGAGGTAGAATTGCGTGCTATCCAGAAAGACATGCAAGCTGATATGCTCAATGGGGACTTGGCGGCAAGAGAGAAGGAGCTGATTGAAGAAGTCAGCATCTTGCGGTTGCAGAAGGAGATTAGCACGGCTCAGCGTGCCAAATGCTCCTGGCTCAAGGACGGCGACCGGTGCTCCAAGTTCTTCTATGATGTCATCCGGACCAGGCAACATAGGAATCACATCTCCCAGCTTCTGGATGTGGATGGCAATCTTGTGGGGGAGCCGGCTGCGATACAGGACGAGGCGGTCAGGTACTACTCTGAGTTGTATTTTCAGACTGACTACTTGTCTGTGTTCCCAGAGACTATTACGAAGAGATTGGTGACTCCGTACGGGAATAACATTCTCCTTGCACCTGTTACATTGGAGGAGGTGGAAGCTATTGTCAAGCAGGCGGATCCCAACAAGGCTCTAGGCCCGGATGGTTTTAGCAGTGGGTTCTACAAACGCCACTGGGACACTCTTAAGCATCAGGTCTTGGAGGTGGTACATGAATTCTTCACCAAAGGGAAGCTGCTGAAAGAGCTGAACCACACCTTCCTGACCTTGGTGCCTAAGAAGGAGGGAGCGACAGCGCTGGCGGACTTCAGACCTATTGCGTGCTGTAATTATCTCTATAAGATAATTACGCACCTTATGTGCCGGCGTATGGAGGGGATCATGCAGGACTTGGTCTCTCCGAACCAGGCTGCGTTTATCAAGGGGAGGTCGATTGCTGAGCACAGCCTCCTGGCCCATGAGATGGTGAGAGGTTTTAACAAACCTGGAGGGGAGAAGGCTTACGTGAAACTGGATCTGAGAAAGGCGTATGACATGGTCAACCGCGACTTCCTTTGCCACCTGATGTCCGCCATGGGTTTTGGGGACCATTGGGTTGCCCTGATTCAGGAGTGCATCACGTCCCCCACTTTTTTAGTTCTCATCCAGGGCATCCTTTATGGGTATTTCCAGAGTAATCGTGGGCTTAGACAAGGCGACCCCCTGTCCCCTTGCCTGTTCACGATTGTTATGGAATACTTCACATGCCTGATGGATTTAGCAGCGCATCGTGGGAGGCTGGTCCCACTGTTCCGGAGGGTGGATACCCTAGTCACCCACCTCATTTATGCTGATGATCTCTTGGTGTTTATCCAGCCTTCAATGGAGGGTATGCAGACGCTTGCAGAGATTATGGGAGAGTTGCATTCCCTCTCGGGCCTTCAGCTGAACAGGGAGAAGAGCCGGGTGTACTTCAGCTCCTTATGTCCCCAGAAGGAGGAGCGGGCTGACGTGCTGGGTATTGAGAGGAGTGATCTTCCGGTGCGCTATTTAGGAGTACCCCTCACGGTCAACTATGTGCGAGATCAGGATTGTCATAGCTTGGTGGAGTACGTCCAGAGGAGAGTGGAAGGTTGGCAAGCCTCGGGATTGTCATTTGGAGGACGCATTGAGCTGGTTCGGTCAGTGATTACAGCTGTAGCTCATTTCTGGCTACAATCCATCCTCCTTCCTATCGCCACTGTTAGGAAAGTGGATCGGCTCTGTGCAGATTTCATTTGGAGAGGGGGTATGCATGCGATCTCTTGGGAACAGCTCTGTCGTCCCAGAAAGGAGGGAGGAGTGGGGCTTAGGCCGTTGCTGGAGATTCGGGAGGCCTCTGCGCTTAAGCTGGCATGGAAATTCATTAATGGGAGGTCTCTCTGGGCTGCCTGGATGCATAGCAGATATGTGAAGCAGGGCAACTTTTGGACGTTTACTACTGACAATAATCTTTCCGTCACGTTCAAGACTGTCCTGAGACACAGGGGGATTCTGAAGTCTGCTATCAGGAAGGTCATGAAGGATGGGTCTGGAATGGACCTCTGGCGGAATCCATGGATAGATCGGTGCTCGTTATTGGACATTCGGGGGGCTCAGACACACCAGGAGGACAGGCGGGACCTGATGTGCAGTCGGATCATTCGCGATGGGGAGTGGAGGCCGGAGTCATATCGATTTACCGTGGAGCTGGGAGAGATCATTAGCACTATTGCCATTGATCCGGACTTGCCTGCAGATCGGTGGATTTGGGAGCCGACTGGTGCGTCCCCGGGTACTGGGTCCCCGGGTACTGGGGAGTTCCAATTCCGGAGTTGCTACAATCTCATCCGGCGTGCTTTTCCTCATAGTCCTGACTATGAGTTCGTATGGTGCAAGGGCCTGGCCAGAAAGATGCAGCTCTGTCTTTACAAGCTCCTACTGGGTCGCCTTCTTACTAGAGATCGGTTGAGTTCTTTTGGAGTGCCGGTTCCAGATCCCAAGTGTGTACTGTGCTGTCTGGAGCAAGAATTTATCAGATACATCTTCTTTGAGTGTGACCTGGCTTGGCAGATCTGGAAGGAGCAGAGTAGAATGTTAGGAGGATGCGATTCCGGGAAGAGTATTGGAGACATCATTACGGTGATCCGCGATAGTAGAGGTCGAGGGAGGACTGGTTCCGGACCGCCAGGGTTCGTCTGGCTGCTTCGGTCTGGCATGTCTGGCGGGAACGAAATCGTCGGATATTCGAGGGACTGGTTACACCTCTGGTGGGCATGCTTCATAATATCGAATTTGATGTTAATGTTATGAGGCCTTGATGAGTGGGAGTCCCACTCTGATTGTATGTTGTACGATTACTGTGTTGCTTTGGAATAAAATTTACCTTTTTTCCAAAAAAAATATATATATTCTATCTTTCTAGAGATACTAACAATGCAGGAAGATATCTCTACGCTCATAAAGATGAAAGACTACTTTGGCATATGCGTCTTGGTCATGCAAACATGGATACCATATCAAGACTGTCAACCAAGAAGCTAGTAAGAGGACTACCCGACATTACCTTCAAAAAGGATACGGTATGTGCCGAATGTGAGAAAAACAAAGCTACCAAATCCTCTTTTAAATCCATCAACTTTGTAAGTACTACTAGACCTTTGCAACTGCTTCATATGGATTTATTTGGTCCTAGTAAGAGTAGCCAGTCTTGGTGGAAAACTCTACGCTTTTGTAATTGTTGATGATTTTTCTATATTTACTTGGGTTTTCTTCCTTACAAATAAAAGTGATACTATTTCTATTTTCGAAGTTTTGCTAAAAAATGTTCAAAACGAAAAAGGCTTCATGATTACTCGAATCCGAAGTGATCATGGCGGCGAATTCGAAAACTCCAATTTCAAAAAGCTTTGTGACTCAAATGGTGTTAATCATGAATTTTCATGTCCTAGAACTCTCCAACAAAATGGTGTTGTGGAGCGGAAGAATAGGACTCTTGGCGATATGGCTAGAGTTATGTTGAATCAAATCTCTCTTCCGAAATACTTTTGGGTTGAAGCTGTCAGCACAACATGCCATGTTTTGAATATGGTGTTGATTCGACCTATTTCGAAGAAAACTTCCTATGAACTTTGGTTTGGTAGAACACCAACTATTTCTTATTTTCGAGTATTTGACTGTCGCTGTTTTATCCTTAATACCGAAGACAACTTAGACAAATTTGATGCCAAAGCTGACGAAGGTATTTTTCTTGGTTATGCTGCCAAGAGTAAAGGATACAGAGTGTTCAACAAACGCTCTATGATTGTTGAAGAATATGCTAATAGAACTTTGATGAAAATAATAGTATAACTACTCTTCCCGATGACGATGATGACATACACCTCAGACCATCAACTTCTGCACCTGTGGATACAACACCTGTAACCAGTTCTCTGGAAGGCTTACCAAAGAAGTTTCATTTTACACCATCGCATCCGGAAAACTTGGTAATAGGTGAGGTATCAAAAGGAGTAAGTACTCGATCATCTGTTAGAGACACTAGCTAGCACTGCGTTTATTTCTCAAATAGAACACAAAAATGTTTTAGAAGCTTTCTCTGATGAATTTTGGATATCTGCAATGCAAAAAGAACTCAACCAGTTCGAAAGAAATCAAGTTTGGGAACTTGTTCTTAAACCGGCTGATAATTCGATCATCGGTACTAAATGGGTTTTTCGTAACAAAGTCTATGAGGACGGTTCAGTTATACGTAACAAAGCCCGTCTTGTAGCTCAAGAATACAACCAAGATGAAGGTATCGACTACGATGAGACGTATGCTCCTGTTGCACGACTTGAATCAATCCGCATGTTTTGTGCATTTGCAAAATTTCAAAATTTCAAACTTTTTCAAATGGATGTCAAAAGTGCTTTTCTTAACGGTTTTATTAAAGAAGTGTTTGTAAAGCAACTACCTGGTTTTGAAAACCACAAATTTTTCGACCATGTTTTCAAACTTAAGAAAGCTCTCTATGGCCTCAAACAAGCCCCTCGAGCTTGATATGAACGTCTTAGCACTTTCTTACTTGACAAAGGTTTTTCAAAAGGGAAAATTGACACGACACTCTTTATAAAATCTTTTGATGGCACCATTCTCTTAGTGCAAATTTATGTGGATGGCATCATATTTGGGTCTACTAATGAGGTCTTGTGCCAAGAGTTTGCCAAGTGTATGCAGAATTAGTTTGAGATGAGCATGATGGGGGAACTCAACTACTTCCTTGGACTGCAAGTCAAACAATACTCATAAGGCGTCTTCATCAAACAATATGCTGAAGAAGTTTGATCTTGACAACATCAAACCAATCAGTACTCCGATGGCTACTACAACAAAACTAGAACCTGATGAAAGCGGCAAACCAGTTTATCAACGTAAGGATCGATGTATGATTGGTAGTCTACTTTATTTAACTGCTAGTCGTCCCGATATCATGTTTATTGTTTGCCTATGTGCTCGATATCAAGCCAACCCTAAGAAATCACACATGACCGCAGTTAAGCGTATCTTTCGATACCATAAAGGGACTGTTACGATGGGCTTGTGGTATCCCAAAACTACTTTCTTTGACTTGATCGGATATTTCGATGCTGATTTTGCTGGATGCAAAGTCGACCGTAGGCTTTAGTCTCTTGGTTTAGCAAGAAGCAGAACTCTGTAGCACTATCCACAACATAAGCTGAATACATCGCAGCAGGACGTTGTTATGCTCAGATTCTGTGGATGAGGCCAACCCTTGAAGACTATGATTTACTGTTTAAGCACATACCAATATTCTGTGATAACACTAGTGCAATTAACTTAACCAAAAATCCAGTATGTCACTCACGCACTAAGTACATAGAAATTAGATACCATTTTCTGCGTGATTATCAAATGCATGACACTATTAACTTAGAATTTATTGACACTGATCATCAGCTAGCAGACTTTTTCACAAAACCACTTGCTGAAGAGCGTTTCAATTTTCTTCGCCGAGAATTAGAAATTTTGGATGCAAAAGTCGTACAATAAGTTGTACCTGCGCAAATAACTGTTAAAACATAATCATACATAGTGAAATTATTTTGGGTACAAGCCGAAAGGACCCTTCTGACAATAAGACGTAAAAGCCTAAGCGACACGGTGTACTAGTCTTCGGACTACCGCTAGCTGGGATCCGGCCCCTACAGCTAACCTGAGGCGATTCACCTATACTGATCATTGTTTAACAAAGTTTATCGCAAGGTTTAATTTATTTTATGGCTTATATAATTCATAATTGTTAATTCAAGACCATCCTTTGTCTTTTATCAACATTTTTTTCCAACCTGTTGGAGTTCTGGAACCAACCCCACAGAACTCGGGCCGAATTCTGCCTGTGGCAGAGTTCGGGCCGAACTCTGTGTCATCGGTATAAGAACTCTCAGCCACTCCTGGCCATCCATCCAATTTAATCCAAGGGCTACAATTTAACTAGTGCAGCCGGCCCTACTCTTCATATGCACGAATTTGCTCTCTCTCTCTCTCCCCTCATTGCTACCCCCTTCAACCTCTCTCCAAAGCCTATCTCTCCAAACCCTGACCGTAGAAATCCTATTGTTGGTGCTTTCCACTCTTCAAAACTTAAGATTTCAAGGTTTTGGGTGATTCTCCTCCATTCTCCTTCATTATTTTGAGGTATAACTCTTGTTCTCCATCTCCACTTTCATTATTGTTCTTTATTTCCTCGTCTCTACTATTATCTATGGCTTCTAGACTTTTTAATAGGGGAAGAGGGCTAGAACCGAAGGAGCCTCTTCATCGAACCTTCCTTCTCCTCCTCCAATTGTCAATCCCATTCACCCTTTGTTCAATCCTCCTCCACCTTCCGATGCCAACACGTTTAATGAGCATATTTTTGTCTCGTTAGAAGCATCTATCGAGTGGTACTCTGACTTTCGCTCTAGAAGTGTTGTGCCGGGACACCCCATAAATTTCATAATATTCTCGGAGTTTGATCCGAATTTCAAGGATCTATGCCTCGATGAACTTGTATCCACATCGTCACTCATATACCTCAATGCAATACAAATGTTTGATTGCAATATGACTCACGACGACAGTAGAATTTATTCTCGGGTCGCCAGCATTAATATGATGTTTGATGACTTTGACCTAGCTGAATATCTTGAACTCCCTGACCCAAATTCTTGGGAGCGTATTGTTGATGCTCGGGGTTTCCAATTTGTTGGTGATATCACACTTAAAGGGTTCAAGGATATGATGTGTGAATCCAACATCCGCCCTCGTAAACTTCGGGCTAAGTATCTCAACAACCATTTCTTGAACTTCATCGCATCATTTTCTCTTCATCCTGCCGAAAGCAGGATCTATCGATGAGGTTACTTATCATGAGATTACCGCCCTTTATTATCTTCACTTCACCATCCCCTTCAATTTTCCTCGCACGATGATGGATTGGATGATTCGTGCAAGGAAGAAGCCAAAATCGCTTGTTTATGCGATGTATCTTCCGATGATCTTTCGTGCCTTCAAAATCCCTTTGGATGAGTGTCAATTTTTAGCAGCTCTTGCCTTTTTGTCCAAGGCTCGTAGGACTGCCCTTGCTCCTGTTCCTCCTGCTCCAGTTGAGGAGGAATCTTCTGACTCAGATGCACCTCAGCCTGATCCTCCTGCCACCCTCGATTCCATTCGCGACATGTTGCGCGACCGCTTCCGTTTGGAAGACGATCGCTACACCCAGCTGGACTACCGGACCTCTTTGCAAATGTGCGCCATCAGCAACACTCTGCATGATATCCTGTACAACATGGCCCGGCATCCCACGATGCCATTTCCTACGGGTCGGGATCCTTCTCGCGAAGGCTACCGAATTGACGACCCATAGGCCAGGCAGTACTTGGATCCTGATGCGGCGTTTGTTGATCTTCGTCGCTCTGCTAGCGAGCCGTCCGAGTCAGCCGGTCCATCCCGTTCCCATGCTCCATGATGGTCGTGGTCTTCTACCTGCTGCTGCTGCTGCTGATGTTTACTTTAGTTATGCTTTCCATTTTCATGTTTTAGCACTCTTTCTACTATGTTTTAGTTTATGACTTCAGTTTGTCATGTATGACTTCTAGTTTATTTACTTTGCATTATCAAAACTGCTAGCTGTCTCTATCAATGGTTGGTTATGGTTATAAGTTGTGTGTTTGCTATCTTTACTTTGTCTATTTTTTCTCTTTTTACGGGGGAGAGATGATTCATTTTGCTAAATGACAAATGGGGAGAAGTATAGATATTTGTTTGATGTGATCTTTATATGTTGTTGGATATTATGTTGTGCTTGGATAAAGAATTTTGCATCAGGACCAAACCGAAATAGTTAATTGCGGGGGAGCCGACATATCTATTTGTGGAGGAGCTACTTCATATATACAAACTACTCCCTTCAACATGTATTCATGTATGAATGTTGCGACATGCAAATATCGTTTTGTCAATTATCAAAATGGGAGAGATTGTTGACCCAAACTGGATCGCAGTCAACCTAATTTAGAGAATTAACAAAACAATATTTGATATAATCCAATATGACACATTGAGCTCAAAGACAAGAACATCATCTACAACATATCAAGTTCAAGACAGACGTCATCGACAAGTTGGTCATTGCAATTGTACTTGTACTGAGTATGTAATTTTCACTCTATTGAGTCTAGGAACATATATGTTGAGTCGCACTGAGTCATCTCAACCCTAAACTTACTACTCCAAAGCTCCACCATTCAAAACAAGACTATAACCAAACCAAACCAAACTAAACCATTCTAGCTTACTTGAATGTTCTGGCCCCAAGGAATAAGAATTTGGGCCGAACTCTGTCCCCTGAAAATTAGGAAGCTAATTTTTGGGAACACCTTGATCTAGGCTATTCAACGTTCGAAATTTTGAATCTTTGAGACAAAATTTTGGCCGAATTCTGTCTTCTCAGACTAGTATAAATAGGGCTTGAATTCTCTCATTTCAAATCATCTATTTCTCTCAATCTTCTTAGTCTTATACATTCTAAGCCTTCATCTTTAAATCTACTAGCCACAAAACTTCCTAAGTCCCAAGGTGCTCAAGTACGATTCAGCTAGAAGTTCTATACTAGAGTTGTAAGGAAGTCACTTGGACAATTCCAAGTTTTGCCTCTGCGAAGTTGTAAGAAGTTGGCGTGCTCTTCTGAGTAAAGGCACGTGGTTGTACCCTATTTCACAAATAGTGGATTTCAATCCTGAGCGAGAGTTCTCAGGCCTGGACTAGTCCTCCACGAGGGAAACTATGTTAAATCGCTGTGTTTGCGTATGCTCTTCTGATCTCTATTTATTTTCGCATTACTCTCTGATTACTTACTCTCTTGGTAGTTGATTTCTGGACTTGATATAGAGTTGCATTTTTAATTGGTTATTATCGACACAAACTCTATTCACCCCCCTCTAGAGTTGCCTACACGTAACTTCAGCACTGTCGGTTAGGTCACCCATCTATGCAAGCTCTCCAGAAAATGTGTCAATCTCTAGATTTTTCGAGTTCCTTTTCATTGTGAGTCATGTATTCTGACTAAACAATAAACATTATCGAATACTCTATCCAGTGAGTCTAGATAAAGCTGTCTCAGCTCCTTTTGAATTAGTGTATTATGATGTATGAGATCCATGTCATATTGAATCTGTAATGGGTTTCAAGTACTTTGTTTCATTTGTTGATAACTATTCACGAGCCACTTTTGTCGCTTAATGAAAAATTGCTCAGAATTATTTGATATTTGGTGCAATTTTTATGCTGAAATAAATATTTGGGATTTATGTTAAGTGTCTTTGGAGCGACAATGGTCGTGAGTATGTGTCTTACGAATTCACTTCTTATCTGGCTAGACATGGGATTATTTACCAAACTTTTTATCCTTACACACTACAACAAAATGATATGAGTGAACGTAAGAATCATTACTTTTGGAAACAACGCGTGCTCTTATGTTTCATGCTCGTACTCCGAAAATTTTGGTCAAATGTTGTCCTTACAGGTTGCTATCTGATCAATCGCATGCCATCTATTATTTTCAATGACAATACTCATTTTTCTTGGTTATATCACAATCGTATGCCATTTTCTCTACCTCTCAAAATTTTTGGGTGCTTATGTTACGTTCGAGATTCTCGACCTACCATTTCTAAATTGGATCCGAAGGCACTCAAGTGTATTTTCTTAGGTATCCTAAGGATCAGAAATGTATCATTGTTTTTTCCCAACTTTGAAGAGGTATATTATGTCTCGGGATGTTACCTTTGTTGAGACCGAACATCTCCTACTCCCTCCAACTAATGATTATGTTTCCAAAACTTACCCAGATGAGAATTTTCTACTGTAGTTCAAACACTACAAGCCCCCGTAAGGGTGCCCTCCCCTGCCGAGCCAGTCTCACTGTCCGACGGTCCGCAAACACCAACTCACTTCGAACCGGCATCGCTAGACATGCCCACCACTGTAGAACCGGTATCGTCATCACTTTCCTCCTCCAGCTCTACTGATTCACTACTGCCTGATATACCGACTTGCCGCCGTTGTGTATGCTGCAACCATATTTTGTATGTTGACAACTACAAAGAGCTCGCGAGTCACACTCAGTCCTTAGTGACTATTATTGATGGATTCAGGTCCCTAATTCTGCAGAAGAGGAACTCAAACATCCTGGTCGACGTGCTGCTATGGAAGAGAAAATACGAGTACTTCAGGAGAATAATATATGGGACTTTGTTGATTTGTCTACTAGTAAGAAGGCGGTAGGTTACAAATGGGTATTCACAATTAAGGTGAAACCAGATGGTACCTTTGATTGTCTGAAAGCTCGTTTTGTGGCAAACGGGTACTACCGGACTTACAGTGAAGATTATTTTGAGACCTTCTCCCCAGTTGCCAGGATGACCTCTGTGCGCGTGCTCCTATCGCTATGACTGACCCCTACTTCAGTTGGATATGAAAACTGCATTTCTCCATGAGGACCTTGAAGAGGAAGTGTATGCGGTGCAACCTCCTGGGCTCGTTGCAAGGGAGGGTAAAGTATGTCATATGTGAAATGTCCTCTACGGTCTCAAATAATTATCTTGTGTCTGGTTTGGTCGATTTACACATGTCGTTACCCAGTTTGGCATGTACCAATCAATGAAGGATCATTCGGTATTTTACCGTCAGACTCAGCCGGACGGATACTACTTGGTGTCTATGTTGATGACATTGTGATTACGGGAGACGATACTCAGGGTATTGTAGGGCAGAAAAAGTTTCTGGATGAGCAGATTCAGACTAAAGATATGAGAGCGTTGAAGTACTTTTGGGCATTGAAGTCACGGGGAAGCAAGACATTATAATGTCTGATGTAGCATAGAATCCTAGTCCCTCAAGGATTCCTTTTTCTTTTTCTTTCTTTCCTTTTTTTTAATAATCCTATTTCTTCTATGACTCTTATTTTGACTCTATCTCTTATTAAGATAATTTTCATCTTTATTTGATTATGATTAGAATTTGTTTTTGATTAAGGTTAGATTATCATAAAGTCCTATAAATATGTACCTTTTGTATGCAATTGGAGAACAACTTTTAATCAATAAAATTCTTCTTTAGGTTCTGAGATTTGTTCTCTTCTTTTCTTGGTCGTGGACTCGACTGTTCCGTAGATTCGGAACCCCTCGCATGATGTTTTCAAGCAACCTTCGTGCGGATCCCTCACAAGGCCATCCGTCGGAGTTTTTGCACCACCGCTTCTCTCCCACCAAGCAATGTTGGTCCAATTATCATCATCACCGATCGACTTGGCTATTGCCAAGTACGAAGGTAAGTCCGTTCCGGTATCACGTTGCGTCAAGTTGTCCGTTCCGCTATCACGCTGCGTCAAGTGGTATTAGAGCCCCACAGATCGAGGATTCCAATTTTTTGGAAACCTTTGGAAATCCTTCTTTTGCAAAACAACAATGGCGAAATCAGTAACGCGCAAGGATTTTGAACAACCAGTGTGTATCGTTAGACGGCTATTGTAGCCCCAAAGGTTGAAGAACCGTCGCAGCGCCACAATGTCTTTCGAATCCGATGCAAGGTCGAAGACAAGCTATGCGACATCATCATTGATAATGGATGCACAGAGAACATTGTTTCAAGAGCAATGATAGAGAAGATGAGACTGGCCAAAGAAGCACATCCGACTCCATATAAGATTGGTTGGATTCAACAGGGCCACAACATGGTCGTCTATGAAGTTTGTCGCATATCCTTCTCCATCGGAAAGACCCACAAAGATGAAGTCACATTCGGTATTGTCGACATGGACTATTACCACATCATCCGATTTCTCGGTCGGTAGTGGCAATTTGACAAAAATATCACGTACCGGGGAAGAGAACACATATTCCTTCCTTTAAGATGGACGACGCTTCACTCTCCTTCCATTAGCACCAGACGATATTACAAAAACTAGCCTACAACCACAAAAGGAGCTCGAGCATTCCCACAACAGCTTCCCCCTCATAGCACCAGTTGTCATTGTTGAAAATGAAGACGATGAGATTGAGAAAAACATATCAAAGTCGGATGCATCCAATGCCAATGCTGAGCTGAAATCTTTAAACCCTCAAGAAGAGATGAAGTTATCAGTTTCTAATCAAGAAACATGGTTAAGTGAAGAGAAGGACACGATAATCTTCGATAAAACCATTCCTGATGTTATTGGGATGAATTCTTCAGCCTACCCAAGAGAAGAAAAGGTCATTCTCGAAGATGACGCTCAAGAACATGATGCAGGATCTCTACGTATATTTCTGGAAAGGATAATCAGCAAAAGTTTACACGACAAACAAAGAATTTCAATGGGGTCAACTAGGCCATCATTTTCATTATCATCATGTTCACCTTTCTTTTCTCTCGAGTGTAGTAAAACGACTCAGCAAGATGCTCTCCTTCGACGGAGCATGAAAGAATTCACCAAAATCGAAAGCTCCAATGCCGATGGCGGACCTCCTTGTCACAAGCCTCACAGTGATCATCCTACATATATGCATTTTCTTCAAACAACTTCAAGGTCACCTCCTACTTTGCATGTTATCTATATAAATATCTCCTTAGAGAGGAAAGCTCATAGACATGAGCTTGTGCCAAAGAAAGACGGCTCGTGGCGTATGTGCATCGACAATCGAGCTATCAACCGCATCACCATCAGGTATTACTTTCTCATATCTTAACTAGAAGACATATTAGATATGCTTGCAGAGTCTACCATATTTTCAAAGATCGATTTGAAGAGCTGCTACCATAAAATTCGGACTCGACCTGGTAAAGAATGGAAGACTGTTTTCAAGGCACGAGAAGGACACTACAATGGCTCATTATGCTTTTCGGACTTTCGAATGCGCCAAGCACATTCATGCGCCTCACAAATTAAGTTTTAAAGTCGTTGATAGGAAATTTCGTAGTCATCTACTGTGACGATATTCTGATTTATAGCAAGAGCCAAGCTGATTATGTAAAGTACCTCAGAAAAGTTCTCGATCTTCTCGGAATTAAGAAGTATAACTTCCTTACCAGACAACTCATCTTCTTGGGATTTGTGATTAGCGTTGATGGCCTCAATGTTCATGAAGAGAAACTTCGAGTAATTCGCAACTGGCCTACTCCAAAGACAAGGTCTCGCCAAACTTATATCGACGATTCATCTACAACTTCAGCACTATCGTAATGCTAGTGGCAGAATGCATGAAGACATGCATATCCTCTCAACCTTCAATATCGTTGAGTATTTTTCTCCTAGCGAGCCGCTTTATTCTGAAGAGAACTTAGGGACGAGTTCTCTTGAAGCATGGGAGACTAATGTAGCGTAGAATCCTAGTCCCTCTAGGATTCCTTTTTCTTTTTCTTTTCTTTCCCTTTATTTAATAATCCTATTTCTTCTAGGACTCTTATTTTGATTCTTAACTTTTATTAGGATATATTTTATCTTTATTTGAATAGGATTAGAATTTGTTTTTGATTAAGATTATATTATCATAAAAGTCTAATAAATAGGCACCCTTTTTATGCAACTGGAGAACAACTTTTAATCAATAAAATTCTTTTTTAAGTTCTGAGATTTGTTCTCTCCTTTTCTTAGTTGTGAACTCGACTGTTCCGTAGATTCGAAAGCCCCTCGCTTGAGGTTTTCAAGCAACCTTCGTGCGGACCTCTCATAAGGCCACCTGTCGGAGTTTTCGCGGCATCGCTTGGCTCTCACCAAGCAACGGTGGTCCAGTTATCGTCGTCACCGATCGACTTGGCCATCCAAGCACGAAGGTAAGTCCGTTCCGCTATCACGTTGCGTCAGTGCCTCAGCAGAAATATGTGCTTGACATCTTAACTGAAGTAGAAATGATGCAAATTAAGGGAGCAACTCCACCTATGGATCCATGGGTAAAGTTACTCCCCGGTGAGGGGTTACTGATGACGAATACCGATCAGTATGGCTAGCTGGTTAGAAAACTCAACTACATGGCAGTAATGACTCGTCCAAACATTTCTTTTGCTGTAACTGTCATGAGTAGATTTATGGCTTATCCAAGAGTTTCGCATTGGCAGACAGTTCTCATAATTTTGCGCTATTTAGTCCAAAATTCGGAAAAAGGAATTCAAAAGGAGAACCATATATACTCATCATCTTGAGTGCTTTACAGATGATGACTGGGGTGCAAGTTTTATGGATAGACGGTCTACATCTAGCTATTTGGTATTTATTGGCGGACACTTAGTGTCATGGAAGAGCAAGAAGCAAAGTATGATCTCACAATCGAGTTCGGAAGTTGAATGCGGAGCTATTGCTAATGGCACAACAGAGGAGTTATACCTGTACTATTTTCTAAAGGAGCTGGGAGAAGAAGCATGATCTGAAGAAACAGATATGTGGTGTGATAACCAGTTAGCTATCCATATTGTTACCAATTCCGTATTTCATGAAAGGACGAAACACATTGAGATCGACATTCATATGAATATCAAAAGGGGTTGAAAACACTTCACCACGTAAGAACTAGTGATCATATAGCTAATATCTTTAGGGATATTTTAGCAAATGCTTCCATTCAAAATATAGAGACTAGCATATATCCCCACTTAAAAAAGAAGAAGCAAATGTCCCTATTCCTTTGTATGGAACAAATAAAATTTTAAGATATATTTCCACTATTTAACCAAAATTTTGGCTGATTTGCAAAGGAATGAGGGCATTTGCTAGTTTTTTAAAATAGTGAGGGTATATGCTAGTTTCTATATTTTGAATGGGGGCATTTGCTAAAACATCCCATATCTTTACGAAGTCTTTTTTAGGCTCTCGTGTTCAGTTTTTTTGTAACAAGCTGGACATGATTGATAATCTATGTTCTAGCTTGAGGGAGGGTGTTAAAGTATTAAGTACAATTATGCAATATTCAGATAAGTGTGGACCTATATGTAAATGTACCTTTCACATCTCTATATATATGAGTCCAAATCCTCACTTATTGGTTGAGGGGTTCATTATATTTCTACACCTACTATATACATATGTTTATAGTATTATATATATTGTAAAAAAGTCACAACTTAATTTTAGTCTAGTTGGTAAGTGTACATGGTTTTAACCAAGAGGTCTCGAGTTCAATCCTCATCAGCCATATAAAAGTTTAATGAAGGTATTTTCAACGCCTCCCACCACCACCATCCAAAAAATATATTTCTGGGTCTGCCCCTACTTGTGTCGGTTCACAAATAATAATTTGAGATTTGCGGATTATGAAGCAATGATTATCAATAATCTACTGACAAATAATCAACATAACTTTTGAAAGTGCTTCAAAGACAAAATTGTAGTACTTGAAATCAGCCTTCTGAATTGTGTCCGTACGTCCAACTGGACCTCTGTAGCATAAAATATGAACGTTTTTTCTACAGCTTCTTGGTGTAGAATCTGCTGATCCAAGTATGAATATGTGGACGCGGCGGGAGATTCTGTTGATAACGAAAGAATACTTGGTATCTGTTTATTTGGGTTATTTGGTTTTGAGTTTGGCTAAGGGTTTAGGTTACGCAAAGGAGATAAAAATTAAGACTTGGAGATAGTAAATGAAGCATACAAATAACTTTGTATAGGAATACGAATGGCCTCACAAACTTCTATAAAATTATTAATCCCAAACTCTTGATTGATAAGAAAAGCAAACACGTTACGATGTTTATATTGGCCACAAGAAGTTTGAGCCTCAAGAAAGAAACTTTGATTCTAATTACCAAATAAAAACCAAATCTTAATAAATCAAATTCTAACTGTAATAAATAAACTCGATGCATCCAAACAAGTGCACCCACTAACTCAAAATCTCAAGAATAAAATTCTAATCCTAATTATCTAATAAAAACCAAATCATACTAAATCAAATCCTTAACCGTAATGAATAAACTTGATGTGCCCACAATAAATCCAATAACTCAAAATCTCAAGAAAGAAACTCTAATCCTAAGTACAAAATAAAAAGTTAAAAACCAATTCCTAACCATAAATAAACTTGATGCACCCAAACAAGTGCACCGAAAAATCCCAATAACTCAAAATCTCAAATCAAATTCATAAGATAAGGACCAAAATCCTACAGGTCGAATTGGTCCTCCATCACCGTACTATTATTGATTATGTTTCCTAAGCTCTTTTTGTGAAGGTTGTTGTTAAGATGCAATAAAATATCCTTATACCTTACATTTGATTAGTTTCAGTGAACTTTGGTGGCCTTATTAGCAATATGAAAACTTCAATATGGTACCTGTAGCATGATCTATGTCATAACTAGATTTATTTTAGGGGAAACATACTTGATATGTATTTGTTGTGACTATCAGATTTCATTAACAATATTGAGATTTATCGTTGAACCTGGTAAATTACTGTCTTGAAGTAAACTATGCATGTTGTTTTAACCTGCTTCTGTTTAAACTTTGAACTGCATTTTTTTTTTCCTATTCCTTCGTTATAGTTGACTGTACCTTAAAGATATTTTAATACATACTACTTGTAAATATCATAACAAATTTCTTTGGACAAATATTTGCACCTTGTCATAAAGTTACTCACACCCTTCATGGTGATAATGGTTTGTATTTTGCCTCTCATTCACTTCTGTGAAGCTTTTGAATCATTTTATTAGCTAACTATTTTGGCTTTTGTTTTAATCCTAACAGAATAGACCTGCTGAACTAATTGCGAAGTTTGTGGATGAGAAGCTTCGTGCTGGCAATAAGGGTACCTCTGAAGAAGAGTTGGATGGTACACTGGATAAAGTCTTGGTATTATTCAGATTCATTCAGGTAAGTACACCAAAAATTTGGGACAATGGCTTTGTTTCTGTTATGTAATTTTAGCTTCATTAATGCGGTGATTAATATGTTCTCTCTATTGGGTAGTCTATGATCTATGGCTTATACTCCTGAATATACTGACTGGAAAGCTGTATCTCTCCTACCTCTACTCAGGGAAAAGATGTATTTGAGGCATTTTATAAGAAGGACCTTGCAAAAAGGTTGTTATTGGGAAAGAGTGCCTCAATTGATGCTGAAAAATCAATGATTACAAAGGTTAGAATGCCACCACTACAAAGTTGTTGCTCAATGGGTGCTTCAACATCAATATTTCTTTTTTGATACTTGAATATATATATCTAACACTAATCTCCTTTCAGCTTAAGACCGAATGCGGGAGCCAATTTACTAATAAACTTGAAGGAATGTTCAAGGTATTCAATCTTACGTTGAGGTTAATTTCTCATATCTGAAATGGGCTTATCTAGACCATATCCCTTGAGCAGGGCCGGCCCTGAGCTGATGGGGGCCCAAGGCGAAACTTCCAAAATGGGCCCCATACATAATGTAAAAAAAAAGTAAAAAAAACAAAAATTTGTTGTAGTCAAGATTTGAACCAAGGACCTCTTAAATACAAGTCTTGCATTATAACCACTACACCACAATGCTTTTTGTTAACAATAGCACATGATATATACTAGTTCTATTGTAGATAGTTCCGTGTTGGTGCCCCCTTTCGTCAGGGGGCCCTGGCCGTCGCCCGGCCTGCCCTGGGCCAGGGCTGCCCCTGCCCTTGAGGCTATTGTACTTCAGCATTGCCTGAGGACAAGCACAATGTATCTGTTAAATCACAGCAGGCACCCTTTTCTCTTTTCTATCTTCTGGCTTGCATACCATGAAAAGTTCATTCCCACAATTTAGATGGTATGCTTCTTGACTTTTGTTTATGCTGCAAATGGTTTCTAGGCCTTGTTGGCAGACTAATTTGTGGGCTACATAGTATAACTTCTATCATATTTGGGTTTATATATTGGACAGGGAGTGCCTCCTTCATTAGATTAGTGAGTAGTTGCTTTCCAATCTCGATAGGTGAGTTTTCTTAAAAGGTTAACCTGAACAATTGTGGGTTGGCTAATTAACGAAACCCCCCAAACTTTCATTAGATAAATACCCATACATTAAGAAAACCGGATGGACACCCATTCGTTATAATGTTTCAGTTAAATACAAGCCGTATCTCCATCCAAAATACTTGGTCATTGTCTAAATCTGTTAGGAACATGCTACGTTGTGACACATTGGACAATTTTACTCCTCTTGCATAGATTATGAACTTGCTACTCTCTCTCTCTCTCTGCTCGTGGGATGACCTACCTTCTCCAGCTATAGATTGATCACCAATGGAAAACTGCATATGGGTCGTTATATGGAAGCTTTGAAATTGACCTGTAATGGGAGAACAAGTGGGTCAGGATCGATTTTGTGATAATGGGTATTGGCTTGGTTGCATGTTCGTGCTTCAGATTTGGAAGGGAGATTCACAGGTTGGCAGTTTGTCCTGGCTTTCATGTTTCAGAACTGTGCCAGCTCGTGGCTATTCATACCAGCTGGGATGATTGCGAGAGCATGAGCAACTTGTTGGCTGACCATGACGGATTTGAGGGGAGGGTTGAGGGATGAGGGCTGGTGGTGTTCTGGGGAATTCATCTGGATGGTAAGAGGGATGGTTCAGTGGTAGAGGTGGCTCTGACGAGTGTTTGGGGGGGGGGAGGGGGTGGGGGAAGTTGGTGGGGGGATGTTCTGGCCCATGCATAGTGAGAGAAAGAAAAGAGAGTTCTTTTGTCCTTTCTTACAGAGTGAGGAATTGTCTACTTTGTTAACGTTGTTCCAGTGTGTGGTCATACATAGTTTGAGGTATATATGATTTGGAAATTTTCTAGGAGCTATTTATATGATTTGAAATCTGTATTCCTATAAACTATTCTTCTATTCCAATCTGATCTTTATTCACTGGATTGGTGATATATCCATCAACTAAACATAACATGATATACTAGTTACATTTTGCCAATATTATTACTTCATTAACAACTACAATAAAACTTAATTCACTGGATTGGTGGTTATTGTCAACTGAACATAACATGATATACTAGTTACATTTTACCAATATAATTACTTCATTAACAACTACGATAAAACCAGCACAAAAAGGAAGACTTAACCTTAATTCATCAGTTTGGTGTCTGAGTTTCATTATTCCTTTTTCTCCATTATTCTCTACTAAGGGATTGATTCATGGTAATTGAATGGATGGTATAAGTTGCAAGATGGAATGTGGTCTTTGATGCTGTTTATTGACACTTGACAGTGTACATATAAAGCTTGTCTTAGCGAAGGCTATACCATGCCAGCTAAGATGGGCTTGATGTTTCACTATATATAAGGAGTAATGAACTGGGACTGCTGTGGAGATTAAAGATAAAAAGTTACAACCACCTTAAGTGCTTAGTAAGTTGCTAAGAGGGTTGGTAGATATAATGGATGATAACAAGACCTTCTGAAATAAAGTATCAGATATGTGCTTCAAGGGAAGTATGTTCAACCATTAAGTAGCTGCATTCTCCCAGTAGAAGAATCTTGAAACTGGGGTCATAATTTCAATGGTGATATTTTTGAAGTGAAGGGAACTCATACTTATTGACAAATATTGTTATTAATTCCTTCAAAGAATCTCTCCTCTTTATTTCTACTTTTTAGTCAAAGTTCTCATACAAAGGAATATTAAAACCATAGTTTGCAGTATAAGCCGATATCGATACGACACGATACAGTCGATACGTATTAGTTTGGCATGTCCCAATCGGATACCAACCGTTACCGATACCAACAGATACCAACTTTGGGGTCACTTTCTTGGTCAATTCGGCAAAGAAAAACTGAATGAGGAAGATAGAAGAATAGAAAAATAGTATCAAATACAATGATTCAGTAGTGACAAAGATTGACAATGTTACAGTATGTCGATAAAATTCCATATCTATAAACTATTATTTATTTGATTCCATTGAAAAATAAAAAATAGCTCAAATCAATCATTAATAAATTATGAAATTCAATAACCATTACCATTTGTCGAAGTTATATATCTATAATTTATAACATCCATCCATATTAATATTCAAAACTATTTATTGTGGCATATGTCTAAAGGCAAGTAAATAAACAACAATATTTATTGCAAGTGAAATATATTTTATTTAGAATTAATAAGGAAAAACATATAATATATTAAAATATCTAAATGTATCAAATATTTTACGGTGTTTAAAACTACTTTCTATCATTTTTGGCTTTCTGAAATGAAGAACCCGATACTCCGATCTAAAATAGTCAAAACTGCGGATATCAGCGATAGCGATAGCTGCGATACTCATAGGAAGGGTCCGAAATTGATTCAGATACTGATATTAAGAACCTTGATTAAACGAGTCCATGAGGTGATTTGCTATCTTTACCTTATATAACTAGACCTCATTATTGTAATCATCCAAGCCTTCTACCATAATGAGGTTGGTTGTGGAGCATCGGAAGCCCCACAAAAGTTGGCAAAGCTTTTATGACTGTCTACTTATTGTCAACCTTCTGTGGTGCTGGTAAATTCCTGGTTGATGTCTATGTGCAATAGTAGTTCCCATTAGAACTAGAAGACCTATTGGCATGCATGTAGACCAACCTGGTCATGTAGTTTAAGCTCATGCAACCAAGGAGCACCTCCAAATTTCCTTATAATGTTGAGATTTGTTACGAAGTATCCCCAAATAGAAGGACCACATCAATCTTATTTGTTATTCACAAAAATGGATCTTGTATTATCCAATGGTGAAATTTGCTAGATGCAACTTAGTATTGTATATATAGTACTTGGTACACAGAGGTATGCATGTTTGAGCTCGGGTTTCAATTACATCCCCTCTCCAAATCTATTCTACATGCTAATCTTCGATTTTTTTTTTTGCTTCTGGTGCATCTAATCCTCTTACGGGCCTCTGTGGCTGATCATAAACCACCATCCTCTACCTGAGTAGAGCGCTCCTCTAGGTCCACCTATCTATCAGCCATTACCTGAATCCTAGTTCATCCCTCCTTAATGTTCAAGAGCATAGTGCCCCGGGAGACTCGAAACTCTGATGAACGCTTTCCAGGTCTCTTATGTCTCAAGTGCTAACCACTTGGGCCAGTCCTTATTTAGGCTGTGGGCGCTCAGGAGAAACATCACAGGCCTGGACAAGACAGATTTGTATCTGCAGGGCCTAGGCATCCTAGGCAGCTGTTTTTCTAACATCCTGTAAGAACGATCCTTGTATGAGATACATGAGGAACCTCATTTTTTATGTAAGATTTATTTTGATCTAGACATCTTAAAAGCCATGCAGGCTGAAAACTGTGAGATTCATATGTTTTCGAACCACGTTATACGAAAGTATACGACCACAAGAGGATCCTAGTAAACCTTATAAACCCGTCATTTTTATGTTTAATGAATATGCACACGTGGGCACAGAAGCACATATACTTATGCATGTTTGTAATACTGTTGTTTTTGATGTGTCCCATATTTCTAAGGCACAAGGAACTCACATTTTCAATAAGGAAAAGCTCTTCTTTCATGGAATCCCTTTGTAGCTTTCCCCTCAGAATTAAATGAGAGAAGGTTATCTCCATGAATAACTGTTAACATAGAGAACCTGCTCTATTCTAGAAATATTCTAGGAGCTACTTAGTAAGAAGTTACGTGCATATTGCATAGCCCTACAATGAGTAAGTTAAGATGACACTCCACAGTTTGTAGTTTTTTTACTACACTTTGATAGCATGAGGCTTGATGCGGAGGAGTTTTCCAATCACCACATGATTTTTTTTGTACATTAGGTGTCACACACAAAGCATGCTGTGCGTTATTACTTTAGCATATGCTACCTGACAAATATTAACTGATTCTCTCTTTGTTATCTATTTCTCAATCATTTACCCTTCGCTATTCTTTGTTGACATCTTTCACAATTTCAGGACATTGAATTATCAAAAGAAATAAATGAGTCCTTCAAACAGTCATCTCAAGCCAGGACAAAGCTTCCTACTGGTATTGAGATGAGCGTTCATGTCCTGACGACTGGGTTAGTGTTTTATCATTTTATATTAGTGTTGTACTGGAGGTCATGACAGGGGAAAAGAACTAGTGGTTACCATTACTAGTTGATATAATTCTATCCACCAACACATTTTCTGCAGATATTGGCCAACTTATCCCCCCATGGATGTCCGGCTTCCTCACGAGTTGAATGTTTACCAGGTTGATTATTATGAATATCGAAAGTGTTTTTCTTCACCAAATTTTGACTTTCTGAGTTGTATCCTGATTTCTCCTTACATTATAATAGGATATATTCAAGGAGTTCTACTTAAGTAAATACAGTGGGAGACGATTAATGTGGCAAAATTCATTAGGTCATTGTGTACTAAAATCAGACTTCCCAAAAGGTAAAAAGGAATTGGCGGTGTCATTGTTCCAGGTGCGGCGGGCTTCAATCTTTTGCGTGCTCTTACCTTTATCTTCTCATTTTGGCTTAACCTTTTTTTGCTTTTTACCTGTCAGACTGTTGTGTTGATGCTTTTCAATGATACCCAAAAACTCAGCTTTCAAGATATCAAGGATGCTACTGGCATTGATGATAAAGAGCTGAGAAGAACTTTGCAGTCACTTGCATGTGGCAAAGTCCGCGTGCTCCAGAAGGTGTGTTTCCTTCTTATAGACCTTTCACTTGGTAAGGATCCAGTAGTTACCTTGATACTTTGAACTTGTTATAGTTTCCAAAAGGAAGAGAAGTAGAGGATGAAGACTCCTTTGTGTTCAATGAAGAATTCAGTGCTCCTCTTTATAGGATAAAGGTAAATGTTTCCTTGTGCTCAGATTACTCTTCTGGTGTTTAGCAACATTAGACATGTGGTAATATGTCATATGTTCAGGTAAATGCGATTCAGATGAAGGAGACTGTGGAAGAAAACACGAGCACCACTGAAAGAGTATTCCAGGATCGTCAATATCAGGTATATGTGATGTTTTTATGACTGCTTTATCATTTGGTCTCTTGCCTTCCCTCTTATGGTGATGAGTTAATACACGTATACCTACAAAGTGTTGGTGTTATGCCCAATAGTCAACCCACTTGTGTGGTGTGGATCATGATTGCCTATCTCAACATGTTGAAATATTGAACCATAATATATATATATATATATATATATATATATATATATATATATATATATATATATATATTAAAAAATAAAATAAATAAAATAAAATAAAAATAAAAATAAAAAATATATAATCTTGAATAACTATGATAAAGTCAAAGTTTAGTAGTAAGTGCAAGCTGAAAATGTAATGTATGATTACACCATGTGATATTGAATTAAATGTTTTGAATGATTAACTTAAATATTCCTAGTCGTCGGATATTTCGGCAACACTAGTAACCACTTAAGATGATAGCCAGTATATTAGGCTATGCAACATCTTATGTTATATCAAGTTGTTAGATACACATTAGAAATGGGCTGACTGAGCACATCCACATCCTAGGATTCTACATGATGCTTTACACTTAGTAATCTCTAAGTAGGCATTCTTGAGTTGTAGTGTATAAATTCGTTAGACCTGATGCACCACATTGTCTTGTACACTTGATTCCAATGTCTTGATTCTACATAATTAGTTCCGTTCATGAGATTAGGTAGATATTGGATATAGTGGTCGATGTATGGTTGCATGTGAGTTGCATAATATAGGACCTGTGACTCTGGTAATTAGAGTTAAATGTCTTATGCTAGTTTCACCGTGTTATCGGTTTGAAGTTCTTGGATGAGACAAAATGAAAGATCCAAAAAGTGTTTCCTTATTTTCATTGAATAATAGATTAATGTCGGGAGAAGGCTTGGATGATGATGAATAAATTAGCGATTGTAGATGAATAAGATCAAATGTACGAGTTTGACGATATACTATACTCGACATAGAATTATTCTAAGACACTAATGTACATGAAGTACAAATCAAATAGGCACTGCAACGCATGTTCTTTTGATGTGTTTCTACAATTGAGTTGGTTGGGAGTCACGATATAATGTTTGGTGCTACTCATGACTTGTAACCGACATGGATTTATTCAGCAGACACTGAATTAAATTTATGAGTTGTAATCAAATTGGTTAGGTTTTCATGTTTGTGTCGTGTTTGGCGGCCGGTCGGAGGAGCTGAAGTTTTCTCACGGAAAATGGGTGTTTTTTTGTGAAATTTACGAACGAGACACCTATAACTTCGATCCTTCGAGATGGTCTGTGGACATATGATGGGTGGATGATCATTCTAAAGCGATGGGAACCGCTAATATCTTTAGAATTTTATCTCTTTGCTATGGTCCCTGTGTGGATCCAAATGTCATGCCTTCATATGCAGTTTTGGAACGCTGTGGCACATAGCAAACTTCCGAGTGTAGTGGGCATCCCATACGCATGGATGCGGCTACGGCGAGTCGTCGACGATTGACGTTCACTCGGGTTATGATGGAGATGACGACACAGAAAGAACTTCCTTCGGTTGTGCCTATTCTGCTTCCAGATGGTAGCAAGTTCAAGCAACCCATTTCCTACGAGTGGATACCACCTATGTGTCCTTCCCGCCGTTGCATAGGGCATATGGAATCTAACTGCACAGATCCGTCGAGAGAACGAGAGGAGGTTCAGGAGGTATTGAGAGAATCGACAGACGTAAGGGCTATGAAGCTTATTCGGTAACTAAGGACTCTACAACATATGAAGTTAAGCTGGCCAATCTTCTTATGGATTCACTTACTTGTGAGGTTGCCATCGGTCACCCTGGTGGTAATGGTAGTCTGGATCGTGTAGATTCCATAACTGTTCCTGATAATCCTGCCATGTAGGTTCCCCACCTGCTAGGGGAGGAGAGAAGACACTTCCCAAGTTCGAGATAGGTCAGAAGAGTAGACACTTCCCAAGTTCAAGATAGGTCACAGAGAGCAACATGCGTCTCGGGAAGTGGAGGAGGTGCTCCCTTCGAGGGTTGGTGTTCAATTCGAGCCCAAGCTTTGTAGTCATGCTGAGAGTGCGACTGAAAGTTTGAAGGTGGAAGGTATATCGTTGTAGGAGCAAGACGGAGGACACTCAAGAGGGAAAGGGGAGCTGACTAAAGAGAATGGGAAATGGTTTTGACTAATGCAGCAGTATCTTGAGTCGTCTCCGAGTGTTCGTTCACGAAGAAAACTGAAGGTGAACCCGGGTGAGTGCCCGAAGTAACAAGGGCAACATAGTATCAAATTTGTGTAAATATGAGAAGTTAGTTGTCACATAAGTGATGTGGATATGTAATGAGTTGTAGGGTGTTGGCATTTAAGTTTGGACATATATTTTTTGAAAATTAATATAATTATCCTTTTTCAAAATAATAATAATATATATAGGGAATATGAGATATGAGTCAATGACTCATATTATAGAATGAGTCATGTCATATTGGACCAATAGGAGGAAAATTTAACCATGGTCCAACATGGTAATGTTGTTTTCATTTTTTAAACTTTTCTCCTATTGCATGACAATGACAATATGAGCTATTGGCTCATATCCCGTTTTCTCTCTCTCTCTCTCTCTCTCTCTCTCTATATATATATATATATTATATATATATATATATATATATATATATATATATATATATATATATTACTCAACAATAAACAAGTAAAACAATTATAAGTTTCAAACCAATAATAGTTTAACTAATTGAGTAACCTCCACAATAAAGAGCCTTCAAATAATGTAAAGAAAGTTAAACATGTACCCTACCTAAACTAGATAGGAATGGGTTTTTTTAATCTTCTTTAACTACTATTTATTTCAGTGGGCTGAGTCCATCTATGTTGCATAGACACAAATACCGATACAGCGTTGTACATATACTATGATATGGATTGATTTTAACATGGCCTAATATTTGGAGTTTTAATTGTTGTGTCCAATATGTCTCTCACATGATTTCCTAATATTTGGTGCGTTTCAGCTACATCTCTCAGTGACATCAATTCAAACATAAGCATAGGATGTCATTTAAACCTTATGAGCCACATATAGACTTAACTGCTTTGTCTATGTGAAATATGACAAAAATAAAGAACCCAAATTCATGAAGTTAAGAGTTGTACCAAGAGAGATTGGCATGAAAATTTCTTCCAAAGAGTCCAACTTACAAGAAAATAACAGAAATCCCTACATAGCAATTCCAAATTCATTTAATCCGGTGAAAAATTTGGTAAGTAGATCAAACCTTAAGTTTCTTAACCTAAATTTGGTAAAGATGAGTAATCACTTACTTTCCCTTCCATAGGTGCTCTCGACCGACATGGGGATGGTCGAAACCATTTTGGCCTGCTCCAGGTTGTCAATATCACCACTACCATCTTCAGTGATGGTCTTGTACAACATGGAACCGTATGACTATCGCTACTTATTCATGTCGTCACCACGAGTATCACAATCGTCTTCTGATGTCACTGTCATGTGTCATTTTGATCATGTCGGTTGCTCTTCTTAGTTTCTCTCCCCCCTTCTCTCTCTCTCTCTCATTACCAGTAGCTCTACGTCTTTTGTCGTTTTTTCTTCTCTTTTAGGCGGTGAATAGGGAGACGTGTAACATCACTTTTTCCCCCACCGCTTACACAATAGTAGATGATTAATCTCCTTCACAATTGTTGCCTCAAAACCCTCTCTACAAATAATATATAGAAACTCAATTACTTCTATATTGCATTAAGGTCCATACATAATAGTCAATGCAATTTGATCTAGAAATTTCTCCTACTAAACATTTTATATCGCACCTCACATCCAATATTATAAAAACATCTCACACCCACCACACGGACTAGTTTATGTCCAATTTCGTATCCGACTCGATATCCAAATTTTGTTTCGAGCCCATCATATGAATTCGCATCTGAATCGTGCATGATGTTGGTTCCGTAACATACATGTATTTCCATATCCAATTCCTTTCCGGACACTTACCTAGCCCGGTCTGCGATTTGCAGTTGATTCCAAATACTGCCTTTGATCCCTGCTCGACTCCATGTTTAATACCCGAACCCGAGACTGACTTCGTACCCGCATAGGGTCCCACAACAATAACAAGCACATAATGAACTACTTAGGGGCATTACAAATTTCCTACTCAATGTAACTGTGAGCAAAAAAGGACCTTTGTGAAACCTACCTTTTTAGTCATGCAGTTGAAGCACATGCGGCCAAGGAACACCGTCTAGACGGAGAGGTAAGTTGATGTAATTTGTGTTAGGCCATTGAGATTGAGTTCATCTCTTTGAGAAAAACAAAGAGCGAAAAAGAATGAAATGCGACAAACGGATTTATGTAAAATATTGTGAAGATGGTTAGGTTGCATGCTTCTTCATTAAACCTCGAGACCTTCTCTCTTATGTGTATCTAACATAATGTTGTCACAGGTCGATGCAGCTATTGTTCGGATCATGAAGACGAGGAAAATTCTTAGCCACACACTGCTGATAACTGAGCTCTTTCAGCAGGTATTACAAATATCAATCAGCATCCCATTTTGTTCTCTACGTGATTTCTGCTTACATGTATACATTGGAAACTTTGGGTCCTTGCAGCTCAAATTTCCAATAAAGCCGGCAGACTTGAAGAAAAGGATAGAGAGCCTCATCGACAGAGAATACCTAGAGAGGGACAAGAACAACCCCCAGATTTACAACTATCTGGCATAGTCAACCCTCTCTTTCCTCCCTGAGGTGACTTTTCTTTTCACCTTTGTAAGGACATTCTTATCAACAACCAATGTATAAAGAGCCTTAACAACCTTTTTTTTTCTTCTGTACACCCCACCGTGCGACATTTGAGAAACTGTATATTGTTGTTATACACCTGGGTAGTTGTTCTTTAATTATTGAATTCCAGTCCTCACCAAGTCGGAAAGTATTAGTAATACTGCACTTTTTTACTTCCTGATAAGATATTTTTCTCATTTTTGCCAGTTAATGGAAAAGATAACATCCAGTGATGCATATTGAAAAATGAGTTTGCCAACAGGTATATCACATGGCAAATGAGTTGGATCATTGCCATAGAAAATTGTCTAACTTGCTCCCAGGAAGTTATTTGGATTAGGACATTGTGGCTATGCAAGTTTTGCTGGCCTAAGGTGGCGGCGGCGGCGGCGGCGACTGTTCTTCTATCAACCGTATGTTCTGTTTGTGTTTTGCCTTTAGACTAGGAAAAATAGTTCCACATTGGCTACACCAAATGATATCTCAATATAACTCTTTGCTTGTGTTGAGGTGTGCACATGGGGTGTGGTGGGACACGTGGGTGCCATGTGGGGTGTTTTTCTAGGAGAAAAAAAATGATTACCTTATCAAAGGAAATGTTTATACTTTTTGTCATTCTCATATCCATTATGAGCTAAGACCCAAAGGGACTTAGCAACTTGGGCTCAAGGGTGTAAAGTGGCGCTTTATTGGCGTATTTTGCACTTAGCTCGTCAGCATGCGCTCTCTTATGCACGAGGTGCATAAGCAGGTGCATGAGCGGCCATATGCGTGGGTGCAGGCACATGTGCGGACTAGGCGCGGCTATGCGTGTCTAGCCGCATGTGCTGGTGTCTAACCGCATGGCCTGGTACATGGTTTCGTTCATATGGGGATTTGAACGGTTATGGAAGATTGAGTCCATTACTCAGGTCCATCTTTTGAGGGATTTGAATTTAATTCAGTCAAATCTCTCCATCTACGGTTCCTCTTTCCGTAAACGGTTATGGAAAGATTGAGTGATTAATTCAGATCCGTTTTTTATGGGATTTGAATTTAAATTATTCCTGCAACATGTTAACATAGAAAGACAATCCACGGTGTCGCATAGGGAATGCACTCGTGTCAAGCATATATGTGAAGGATAAACAAATCTAACATCACACAAAATCATTACATTATGGTAAGAAAATCAAATGGTTGAAGAACATACCACGAATATGCAAAACATGAAATAGGCGCATAGCACCAAGAGGCGCATAGCAAAAACAGGCGCATAGCGAAAACAGGCGCATAGCACCAAGAAGGTGCATAGCACCCTCAGGCGCATAGCGAGAGATTATGCACTTTCAGTCCATGCGCATAGGGAACCTCTGCGCATAGGGGTGAGCATCGGTTCGGTTCAAACCGAACCGGTTTTATTAAAATCGAACCAGAACCGCCAAATTGAAAATCGGTTCGGTTTATCGGTTCATTTGGTTCGTGGGCTTTCATATAATGGGCCGGCCCATTACAATTTAACATTAAAATTAATCAAAGTCCATCAGCCAAAAAAAAGGCCAGGCTGCTTCAACAACAAAAAATGGCAAAGACCAATAATTTAGATAGCTAAAAAATGGCAAAGTCCATCAGCAGAAGAGCATATTCCATGTTTCCAGAATCCAGACAAAGATAGCTAAAAAATTTCCATTGTCCACAACAGCAGCAGAAAATAGGTAAAATAATTTCCAGACAGTTACACGAAGAAAATTTACATTCCATTATTCCATTAATTTTGCACAGGCAAAGCTGCAAAGATAGCTAAAAAAATAATTTGGTTATCAATTCCACTATCGACAGCAGCAGCAGAAGATCAATACACTGAAGACAGAGCTGCATGCTGATTTGGTCATCAATTGATTCAATTCCACTGTCCACAGCAGCAGCAGAAGATCAAGACAAAGAGCTGCATGCACACAAAAGAGAAGACAAGAAGGAAAGAAAGTATAATATGGCTCAGATGGCTAATTTATGCATCATAGACTCATAGTATGATGCAATGTAGTATCAATTACACACTTTCTCTAGCCGTAATCATCATTGCCACTTTCTCGTTTAATATGTTAGTAAAATTTTCAAGAAAATCAATAAATAACGATTCACAAATGGCTGCAGTTCATGCACAAATGGCTGCAACAATTGCCTCGCCACTAGCTGCATTGAATGCCACGTCACTGCAAACAAAGAGTAGAAGCAGTGGAGAGCAGCACAAAAAGGAATATTACAAACAGAGAGTAGAAGCAGTAAACTAAAGAGCATAGTATCATGCACAAAAGAGCATAGTAAACTAAAGAGCATAGTATCAGAGAGTATCCAGATTCCACTAGGGGTATCTCACAGAGTCACTGTGAGCATGATTAGGTTTTTCCACCAAAATGGAATTACAATGCAGCTAGTAGCAGCAATAAAGAGCATATCAGCATAGAAGACAAGTTACAGAGTTAAAATGAACAAGTTAACAGAGAGTAGAAGCAGTAAACTAAACATCTAAAATGAACAAGTTAAAATGATTAGGTTTTTCCATTTGTTACAGAGTTAAAATGAACAAGTTAACAGAGAGTAGAAGCAGTAAACTAAAGAGCATAGTATCATGCACAAAAGCGCATAGTAAACTAAAGAGTATAGCATCAGAGAGTATCCAGAGAGTGTCCAGTATCACAATGAGCATAATTAGGCTTTTCCACCATAATGGAATTACACAGTAAATAGCATACTAGCATAAAGCATATCAACATAGCAGAGTCAGACAAAACCATCTGTTACAGAGTTAAAGTGAACAAGTTAACCTACTTGTTCCCAAGTAGCAGACAACAACAGAGTAATCAGTATCCAGAGTGTAGCAGACAAAATAACATTCCCGTATAGTTCAAATAGAATATTACAGACATTTGACATTTGTTCCCAAGTAATCAAACCTCGCTTGTTGATGTTGACGCCACAGTTAACCTACCCAAATCTAATGATAAGAATAAATAAATGAACAAGTTAAAATACAACTACTACAAAATTGGAAGAAATTCTAAATTACCCATTTCAAGTTTGTAGACGTCCTCAAAATCCTCTTCAATAATAGAAACAACGGGTCGATCCGAAGGCCCCCTAAACCAATCTTGACAACAAATCAGTGCTTGAGCAATTTTTGGAGTCAAAGAGCTCCTATAAGTATCAAGGACACGATCACCCGTACTAAAAGCCGACTCGGAAGCTACGGTAGATATGGGAACGGCCAAAACATCTCTAGAGAATCGAAAAATGAGGAGAATTAAGCTTCCACCATCCCAAAAGATTAAAATCATCACTTTTATCATCATCATCATCGACAGTACTCTCATCTAGATAACAGTTAAGCTCTGATTTAGTATCACCACCTCCCAGTTCCATCTTATACTTCTTGAATTGGACCTTCATGAACTTTTTCAATTGCAAGGATTGCACCGGCTGATTTTCACTAGGAGTTTGAACTCTATCACTAGAAGTGCCACCAACTTGAGAAGTGTTAATGTTTTTGTACTCATTAAACATAAAGTACGCAATGATTTTCACTTTCTTTTTCATGGAATCGCTCTTTTCCACACCATATAGTTGACCAAGAGCATACTCCACGTACTCCAACTTATGTCTTGGATCAAGAATTGGTGCAATAAATATAATCATGTTTATCTTTTCGATATCCCCCAATACTTATCATACTTCTCCCTCATTTTATCGGCCATGGTAGCTAAGTCAAAGTCACTACTCTCTTTTGAAGTGCGCAATAGAATGTCAATTGATGTGATTTCATCAAAAAAGTTATTGCAAGTGACATACAAGGAACCAGAGATGTACATTGTGAGTTCATAAAAGTGTTGAAGAAAAGTGCATAATCTTCTTGCATTAGACCAATCTTCATCACTAGGATGCCCACCATTCTCCGCTAGCTCTACTTTGAAAATTAGGGTTATGACAACTCATACTGTGACATTCAGACGACCTCTATGCAGTCAGGGGTATGTGGCAAGTTTTCGTGGCCACTTAGCATTTCTGTCGCATGGCCAACTTGACACATAGAGGTCGTCTTCTCCAAGCAGCAGCAGAAAACCAAGGAAAACTCCAAAAACCCTATAACTTCAAATGATCATAACTCTCTCAAAATAACTCGAAATCTGGATTTTCAAAGGGCAAAAATCACACGAAATTCAATTTCCTACAACATGGCATAACTGATTTTCCCAAATCCAAGTTTTAAGAGATCAATGCCACGAAATTTCCAAAATTTGAAATGTAGATCTAGGCCCAAATATCCCTCAAATCCGAAAATATCAAGTAGTAAACTTGTAGAGAATATAGATGTGCATAATATATAACAAAAATAAGTAAGAAAATCATGGAAACATAATTCATGGTCACTCCATTGGGCAAGATGTACTTGCCTATGGTTGGTTGAGAGAATGTGAGGACTAATATATGGTAGAGGGGAATGATCTTGGCTCTTAGATGTGCCATGTAACCAATCCTTGCCACAAAGAAAAACCAAGGGTCCAATGGTCCAAGAGTGAACCGGGGCATGAATTCATTCTACATACGTGTTCTAGTACGGGTCTATGGCAATTGCCAATGGTTATTCTATAGGTCTAAGGTGGTCTCTCATATGAAATAAATCCAATGCTCAAACTTGAAGCCAAAATTACGAAATACAATTAGAGCTTGATTTATGAGAAAATCTTAAATATCGAAAAATCTAGAAATGCGAAATCTGAGAACGAACGTGACAAAGCTGGTTCAATCTGTCACTTCGAATGTGATTGAAGTGTGACGCTTTCAAAGACGGTGGCAAGTGGCAACCCTAGTAAGCTTATATCTCCAAATAACTACAATAATGTAGACAACTTCAACTTTTGGGCACAACCAAGTTTGATATGCATGTTTAGCTGGAGCAGCTGTTTCAGTAAGATTTTATTTCACCATTCCTACTTAGCATAAAGAATTGCTTCTGGAATAATTATAATAACATAGGTAAATTAAACTACAGGAATATAAAAGTTTTTAAACATTTGCTAATTATTTATGATCTAACAAATACAACATCATGAAGCCATTAGTAATTAACATTAATGTCTATAGAAATCTAAATCTTATCTCCCATAGACCATACATGTCAGGTTTATTTTCAAGAATTTCCTTGACAATTGTGAATTAAAGATCAAGCATAAATGAAGAATTTGGATGCACGTAAATTCTAAGATAGCAAAATAAGGAAGAAAAAGATGAGATTTAATTCTTGTTAAATGAGATATGAACATAATATGATTTTGGAAACAAAGCATTGTTGAATGACTAGTAGACAAGTTACAATTAGCCCGAAAAAATGCATTGTAGTACGAATTAACAGGTGTTATGACAACTCATACTGTGACATTCAGATACTTCCTTGTAGATCCCTACTATGATATTCAGATAATTGTTTCAAATAATCCACAAATTAGACACCGAAGGCCTAGTGAGTTATCCATTATTTTGGAGTTTTTATCAGGGCACTACACAAATTACTCAGGACTAGCCAACTTTTGTGGAACTTTTACTCAGGACAGTTAAAAAACTTACTAGGGGCAGCCCCCCTTCTAAATTCAATCATGCTAACTTTTAGTCTCTCTCCAAAATTATTTCCCTCATTCCTTCACTTAAAAACCCTAAACTTCTTCCCAATCCTTGTTAATGCCCAAATATCATAGTGTAGTAACATAAAATAGGTTTAGGATGAACTTTCAGTGAATTCTAAAGTTCCAAACCTATTTTAGGGCTTCAGACTTCGGATTTTCGCGGACAGTCACGACGGAAAAAATTCAGGACTGTAAAAAATTTCAGGATTGTAGAAAATATACAGGACTATACAAATTTTTGCAGTACAATATACAGGACTATAGAAAGTCCTTACAACATACCTATAGTCCTGACAACATACAAGACTATAGAAAATTTCTATAGTTCTGACTAGATCTAGGATTTATGAATGTTATGATAAGTGGCACGCGACGTATTGGAAGCACTGTCAAATTTTTTGACAGTCCTAAATGAACAACATTTTTTTTAGGACTGTCAAAATATTTGACAGTCCACTATATTGGTAGAAGTGTCAAAATTTGTGATAGTCATAAAGAAAAAAATATGTTGTTCATTTAGGACTGTCAAAAAATTTGATAGTCCATTACGTATTTTGGGCACTCCCGAGTAAATTTTTTGAGTGACAAACTTGTAAATAAATAAATAAAAAATGGACATCCCTGAGTAAGTTTTATAGTGCCTTTATAAATACTCTTATTTTTCCATAGAGCTGGTTAACAACCATGAACATTTTACTAAGTGAATAAAAGAAGAGTATTGTTATTTGTACCTCCAAATTGTCCTCCAAACCATTCTTTATTATGTGGCAGCTGTTGACGTGGCATTTTAAATAGCATTATGTGACATCTAACATGGCAGTTGACATGTCAAATTTTAACCCAAAAAATTAATCATCCAATTTTTTTAATGTTAATATTAATTTTAATTTTAAAATTTATTATGTCACATTAACCGTCATATCAGCTCACATATAAAGAATAATAATGAACATTATTCATAAAAGAATATGGCCATACAATAAACACGTGCACGCACAACTCGAGGTTTCCATTTGCTACCTATGACTGCTTTCTCACAATAAGATGCCCACGTAACAGACAGTCGTCCCCTTCCCTTCTGAAGAAGAAATGAAGAAACCCACTGCGTCATCGTCTTTCTCCTCTCTTTCCCATGCAGCAAGATTGTACTTCCTTGGTAATGTAGAGCGTCTGGTCAGAGAACGCTGTCGCTCGGAGAAGCACCTCTCCCTGGAAGAGGTACTCCATCTGTTCGACAAATTGACTGCTGCCAACCACCCCATCCCCGACGTCTCCACCTACAATATCCTCTTCACCTCCATTACTCGTAGTATCGACAAGAAGAACCCATCCTCCAACAACTTCCCGACTATCTTCTCTTTGCTCAACAAGCTTAACCGTTCTGGCACCTCTCCCGATACCGTTACCTACGCCATCTTCATCGACTTCTGCGGCCGGTACAACAGTGTAGACCTCGCCTTCACCGTCTTCTCATGCATGCTCAGACGCAGTTGGAGTCCCAACATTATCATCCTCAGCTCTCTACTCAATGGACTCTGTGTCAAGAATAGTTACAGCGCCGCAGCCCAGTTGCTCGACAAAATGCCCCATTTGGGTTTTGTGCAGGACGTTGTATCTTACTCTACTGCCATAAAGGGTCACTGGGAGAGCGGAAACACGGACTTGGCAATCGATGCACTAAGGAAAATGAATACCAAACCCAATGTGGTCACTTACAATACAGTCATCAATGCTCGTTGTAGACAAAGAAATATGAGTAGTGCTTCTGAGATGTTCAAGGAGATGGTCAGCATGGGAATCCAACCGAATGTTGTTACGTACAATAGTGTTATACGAGGCCATTTGGTTCTTGGTCACTGGAAAGAGGCCAGCGAAATCTTTAAAGAGATGGTCGATAGAGGACTCACACCAGATGTTTTAACATTTACACGTTGATGGATTATCTTTACAAGCAGGGGAAAACGATCGAAGCACATACGTTACTCAATTTGATGGTTGAAAGAGGTGAGAAACCCACCAAAATCACGTATACCGTACTACTGCATGGATACTGTCTTGAAGGCAGGTTCGAGAAGGTGGATGAGTTACTCAGTTCTATGTCTCGTGGGGGTCTAAGGCACGACGTCTGTAGTTACACTGTTTTGATTGATGGGTACAGTAAGAGCCAGAAGGTAGATGAGGCTATGGATGTGTTCAAGAATATGTGACAAGAAGGAGTACATCAGAACACTATTACTTACAATATTTTATTAGATGGACTTTGCAAAATCAGAAATGTGGAGGAAGCTAAAGACCTCTTCCGTCAAATGGTAACTCAAGGTCTCTTTCTCCTAATATTATCACTTATACCACTTTGATTGATGGACTCTGCAAGATCGAAAAAGTGGAGGAAGCTGAAGACCTCTTCCGTCTAATGGTAACTCAAGGTCTCTCTCCTGATATTATCACTTATACCACTTTGATTGATGGACTTTGCAAAATCAAAAAAGTGGTGGAGGCTGAAGATATCTTCTGTCAAATGGTAACTCAAGGTCTCTCTCTCCTAATATTATCACTGTAGAGAATAATTGTTGTTATGTTTTATTGATTGGCTACTCCACTAATTATAGGGAGTCTAGCTCCTCTTCATATTATATTTTCCAATGTGGGACTAAATCCCTTATTAGTTCTCAACACTCCCCCTCAAGATGGACGATAGATATTAATCATTCCCATCTTGTTACATAGCTTCGACAGACGTAATGAACTAAGACCCTTAGTCAGACAGTCTGCCACTTGTTCTTCTGAGCGAACATGATCAATCTTCAGTATCCCTTGTTCCAGCTTCTCTTTGATGAAGAATCGATCGATCTAGATGTGCTTCGTTCTGTCGTGCTGAACTGGATTGTTAGCTATACTTATTGCAGCTTGACTATCGCTCAGAAGACGTAGCGGTGCTCCCTTGTCCAGCTTTAACTCTGTCAGCAACGCTTTCACCCACAGCAACTCCGACACTCCTAAAGCCATTGCTCTGTATTCTGCTTCAGCTGTAGATCGTGCTACCACAGACTGTTTCTTGCTTCTCCATGAGACCAAGTTTTCTCCTACAAAGACAATATCCTGTGGTAGACCTTCTATCGTCTATGCAGCTCGCCCAGTCTGTATCGCAGTATCCCTCAACTTCTATACATCCATTCTTCTTGAACCATATCCCTTTTTCCGGCGTCCCTTTCAGATATCTCAAGATCTGAAACACTGTATCCATATGACCCGTTCTTGGATCATGCATGTAGCGACTTACTACACTCACCGCAAATAAGATATCAGGGCGAGTGTGCCCCAGATAAATCAATCTCCCTACAAGTCGTTGATATTTTTCACGATCAACTGGCTCTCCTGCTTCTGCTCCTAACTTGTACTTCTGGTCAATTGGAGTGACTGCTGTTTTGCATCCCAGCATCCCTGTCTCTTTCAGCAGATCTAGTGTATATTTTTTTTGTGAGAGAACAATTCCTTGTTCGCCTTCACACACCTCGATACCTAGAAAGTACCTCATCGCTCCTAAATCCTTCACCCCAAACTCCTTCGCGAGTTTTGACTTCAGCTTAGCGATCTCAACTTCATCATTACCTGTGATTACTATATCATCCACGTATACAGCAAGTATAGTGATGTGGCCTCTTGCATGCTGAAGAAAGACCGTATGATCTGCATTTGCTTGATGGTATCCCATGCCTGTAACAACCTTTCTGAATCTGTCAAACCAGGCTCGAGGATATTGCTTGAGTCCATATAGCGACTACTTCAGTTTGTACACTTTTCCATGCGATGTTCCTCCGTCTGATTCTGTAGCGTAGCACCCTGGCGGGAGTTCCATGTACACTTCTTCTTGTAGGTCCCCATGGAGAAATGTATTCTTCACATCTAACTAGTATAGCTTCCACCCATAGTTGGCTGCAATGGAGACCAGAGTTCTTACGGTGCTCATTTTCGCTATTGGAGCATACGTCTCATCATAGTCGATGCCATATGATTGTGTGTATCCTTTTGCAACCAACCTTGCCTTGTATCGTTCCACTTTTCCTTCTGACGTCTCCTTTACTGTGTACACCCATTTGTATCCCACAGTTTTCTTTCCTTTGGGTAATAGAACCAGCTTTTACGTCTTACTTTTCTCCAGTGCCCCAAGTTCTTTCATTATTGCAGCTTTCTACCTTGGATCTTTCTTTGCTTCTTGCCAACTTTTGGGCAACGAAGTAGAGTCTAATGATACAATGAAGGCTCGATAATTCGAAGAAATATTAGAATAAGACAGGTAGTTGGCAATATCATGTTCATAATCATCAAAACGACTAGGAGCCTTACCCACATTGATGCGAGAAGATCTCCTTAAGGGAGCAATAGGTGGTGGAGAGATCATACCATCAGAGTCAGAGAGATCCACATCAGAATCAGATTGATTCAGTACGGAGGCAACATCTTCAAGAGTTGGAGCAGGAGTAGACGAGGGACTTGGTACAGTAGGTACGGGGCACGGTACAGACACAGTACTGGACTTCTGCTGTCTCCTTCTGTAGACTTGGAGCTCTTTTTGCACTTGGAGCTCCTTTTCCATTATCTGCTGCTCCCCCTGTTTATCTTCTTCATCTTCTGTATCGGAGTCACTGCTTTCTCTTCCTTTCGTCCAGTTTTCCACGACCGGGCATGGGACCGATCCGACCACCACAGATGGGCTTATTTTCTTCCCCTCACATCTAACACCCTCTGTGTTAGGTGTGTCACCAAACGCAGAACCGTCATCCGAACCATAATATGGTTCCAGTTCTCTGAATGTAACGTCCATGCTGACAAACATCTTCCGCTCAACTGGGCTCCAACATGCGTATCCCTTCTGAGTTGCCGTGTACCCGACAAAGACACATTTAACCGCTCTAGGATCCAGTTTGCCAACTCCTGGCCTATTATCTTGGACAAAACATACACACCCAAATACTTTCGGTGGAACAGTGTACGTGGTTGCACCAGTAAGCATCTCCAACGGTGTCTTCCAGTCCAATACCTGAGATGGCATTCTGTTGATAAGATAAGAGGCCGTTAACACCGTCTACCCCCATAAGTGTTTCGGGATATTCATAGCCAGCATCATCGTCCGTGCGACCTCCAGCCGGTGTCTGTTCTTCCGTTCGGCCACACCATTTTATTCTGGTGTATAAGCACATGAAGTTTGGTGTAGTATACCATGAGTGGATAAATACTCAGCAACCTTCTTATTTGTATACTCCGTCCCATTGTCAGGCCGTAAGCACTTAATTTTAGTGCCATATTGTGTTTCTACCCGACGATGAAAGTCCCAAAACGCCTCAAAGACGTCACATTAATTCTTCATAAGGTAGACCCAGGTCACGCGAGTATAACAATCAATAAAAGTGACGAACCATCAAAAACCATTAATACCGGTTGTAGGACAAGGATCCCATACGTCCGAATGTATCATATCAAATGCAGCTGAACTTTAACTTCCTGAACTCATATACGAGCTTCTGGTATGTTTACCCAACTCACATGCATTACAAAATAACTTCTCTTTATCAGCCCTTTGGTATAAGGACGGATACATGCGACTAATAATTTTAAAAGAAGAATGACCGACACGCTGGTGGTGGAGTAGCAATTCATCTTCTACACTGTGCTGTGAATCTTCCGGTGGTGTATCTACTACCAGAGATGCCAATGCTTTATCCAGTCCAGTCATGTCCAAGTACCACAGCCTCTTATGCCATGTGCCAGTCCCTAGTCATCGTCCTGTCCCCTTCTCCTGAAAAGTTACTGTAGGAATGTCAAAGGAAATAGTACAGTTAAGATCAAGAATAATGGCACTAATAGAAAGAAGATTGACAGGAAAAGACGGAGCATGTAAGACATTAGTGAGAGTCAGAGAAGGGGTGCATGCGACAGTGCCTTTACCTATGACAGGTGTAATGCCCTGCTCCGCTCGGTGCATTATGATGAGTCGTTGACTCGAAGAGTTACGTTGGCCAAAGGTAAGCTTTGAGTCGGTTGGAATCTATGAATCGAATCGATGCAAAGGATAAGTCCTATTTGAGCAAGTGCTAACTTTAGTTGATCTGGTGTACAGGCTATGCTTTTATGCTGGACGATAAGAGGTCGGCATTTTGCTTTATGCAATGAAGTGTCCGCGAAACCAAATCGTGGCCTTGCAACGGATTGTGGCATGGGCACGATAGGCCAAATCAACCGAGTAGTTCAGAGGAATGGCTAAGTCCGGGAGTTAGCTATGCGATCGAGTTATGGAAGCGAGACGCTTCAATCGGCGAGACGGCAAGGCGTATCGGCTTAAGGTGGGCGGGTTCTTGACTCTCTCCCCCTATTCCTTCACGTCTAATAAAAAATATCATTGTATGCGTAAGATGTTATCGAGTTAGCGAGCGTGGCTCGGCGACGAAAGGTCTAAGTATATGTTGAACATTAAGATAGAACATTGAACAATCGAACAATTGAATTGACGTGCATCAAGTGTACGGGTTGCGGTAGGGCAATGATGGTAGAACATTGAAAGACGATATTGAGATGTGCATCATGTGCACGACTTCGAGAACATTGAACACTTGGCGTAGAATATTGATTACGGTGTTGAGCGTGCCTTCGTGCACGGAAGCTATGAAATGACTGAGTAACTACGGAATTAGGCTATGAGAATAACTTACGAATGGTACGCGCTGAATATGAGTACGAGACGACTAAGCCGTTGGGCGTCGTGCATCAATATGGATGTGTTGGGGTATAACGCCGACGGAGCTCCCCATATGGATGGTGGATTATGTTATGAGACGCGAATATGTTTATGGCACGAAAAACCGTTTATGGAACGAGACTATGTTTATGCAATGGAGGATTTGGTTGGAATGTTATGTGTGAGACTCGTCTCACAGTATCGGTATTTACATACGGATACATATTTTGTAGTGTATTTCGTATCTTCTTGATTTTCGTAATGCTTTAAAATTTTCCTAACTTATAGATTTTCTTCTTGGCCGGCATACCGCCAGTATACCGGAGTATACCGACGGCATACCGTCCAGACAGATTTTCCACATTTTAGATATTTTCGATTTCAGATATTTTCATGAATAGTGTTTCCGATATTTTCGTGAATAGTGTTTTAGATATTTTGATGAATAGTGTTTAGATATTTTCATGAATAGTGTAGATGCACCCTATTACCCATTGGATATTTGGTTTTGTTTTGATGGTTAGGATTGACTTAGATCTTCACATGGATCACCATCCGACGGCTAAGATTAATCCCCCTTTCTATATATACCATTTTACTTTCTCTCTCCTTTCTCTTTTCATTCTTTTTACTCTCTCTTCATTTCTTCTTCCCTTCTCTCCCCCTTGGAGCTTGCCAAGAGCTTGGCCTTGAGGCCTTGGGTGTGGTGTCTAACCCCCCTAGGAGGAGGAGTAGAAGATTAGGCTTGGAGCTTAACCTAGGCAAGTACATCTTGCCAAATCCATGAACCATATTGTTTTGCTGTCATTTTTGTTTCCCTTGGTATTAAATGCTTAGAATTTTCCCAAACTTATTTTGTTAAATATGTTTTCCTTATGATTCTCGTATATATGCATGTTTCCAAAATTTGTTTAAACAAGGTTTTGATTTTCTGTTAAAACCCAATATGGACTTAGTAGAAAACTTGGTATCAAGAGTGATACTAGTATTACCATCATGGATCTTGGTCACACATACATATATGAGGCCCTCACATAGTTTGTATATCATGGATTTTGAGTTTGGTGGCAATCGGAACCCGTTTCGGTGTCCCGAGAACCTCTGTTTGGGAGTATTTTGAGGTATTGATCTATCAAATGTTTTGATTTGTGAAAACTAATACTTCCATGTTGTAGGAAATTCAATTCTATTCAATTTTGACTTTTGAAAATCCGAATTTCGATTCAAAATGAAGTTTTATGGTCGAAACAAGTTTTCGCAAATTTCTGAATTTTGTTGCTGTTTGAAAAACCGGTATACCGCCGGTATACCGCAGTATACCGCCGGTATGCCGTTTTATGCACCAGAAACCTTCTGTCTTTAGGCCGGTATACGGCCGGTATGCCGCAGTATACCGCCGGTATGCCGTTTTATGCTGTTTTAGTCTGTTTTTGCCCGTTTTTGTCCGTTTTTGATATTTTCTTCGATTGTAATGATTTCTTAACATGATTAGATGATCTTGTATAGTTAGAGAATGCTTGTACACCCTATATACACTTGACACTAGCACATGTTCAATCATTTTCTATGAAATGTACTTAGCTTTAATTATTGTTTCCCACATGCCATGATGTCTTTGATAGATTCTTTCTTACAAGCTATGTTAATTGTTGCCATGCCTCCTTTGCTTACATGATAGTGGCCCGTCGTGGCGTACTTTTCTTATATGTCTTATTTGCTTACTCACTACCAAAATAAGTCATATTACCGACGTAATTTGCGACGTTTTCTGAAAACGTCGCAGATAAAAAACAATTTACCGACGTTTTCTTATGACGTCGCAAGACGTCACTACTAGCGACGTTCAGCGTCGTATAGTAACTACGTTTGCGTATTGAAAAACTCACGTCGCGGATATGTCGGTGAACGTCGCTAATATCATTGATATTAGCGACGTTTGGCGACGTTTTTACTATGGCGTCGTTAATATCAATAAAGTTGCGACGGTTACCGACGCGCTTATGTTACGTCGCTAATGTGCGAATATAGGTCAGTTTCGATTTCACTTCCCCCCATTTCCCTCCCCCCCAATATTTTCCTTCCCTCCCCCCATTATTTCCCGACCCCGAGCACCCCTGTCCCCTCGACCCCCGTCCGACCGCGCCCTCGGCGACCCCCACCGACCGCCGCGAGTGTAATGCCCTGAATCCGTTGCGGAGCACGGTGCGGGCTAGCGGCCGAATGGCCGAGTCGGATGAGAATTGGGGAAACTTTACCAGGATCGCGGGATAATAAATTGAGATCCTTTCCTCGTTATGGATTGGACTCTTTTGAAATGATGCCCAAGATGCAGTGGCGCGCGTCTTGGGGGAAGAGTTCTATATAAGAGTCGCTTGCCCCGAGACCGTTGCCCTGCTGGTTTTCGATGTCGCTTTTGCTGTTGGCTTTTGTGTGCGTTTTCGTGATTGTTTTCGATGAATGTTTTCATGGATTTACTTTCACCGTCTACGCATTTCATATCGAATAACTGAGAGAAAGAGAAGAAGTATGCTGACCAGATGTTGGTGCCAATGCAGGTGCTAACGCGGTGAACCTAGGGTGACGTTGCGTGGAAGACCTCTTTCTCTCGGCAATTCACCAACAAGTGAGTGGCTTTGATCCTTCGACGATCCTTGATCTTCGCGCATAACAATGGTAGACTTGTTATTGCGTTCGGTGCTTAATAAAAGATGCCTAGTAATAATGTGGAAAAGATAATGAAAGATAAATTATCACATGGCTAGGCTTATGTTGCAAATCGAATGACGCTCGTATGCTATATGAATTGTTTAACAGGTGATGCAAAGACCCAAGTATTGGGCGGTAAGTATATCGGACTTCGGTTCGAAAGAATGGGTTAAACATGAATAGTCCCTTGGTTGGATGAACGAATATGCGAGCCTATGGCTCAAGGCAAGTTGGTAAGATGGAAAGATGGGAAAATGGCAAGATGAAATGAAAACTATGAATATGTGTGGAAGATGTTATTATCATGCATGTCGTGTCTCTTATTAGTTAAGTTGCATTGCATGCATGGTCATGGACAACTTGTATACAAGGTAGTTCCTCGAACGGTACTCCAAGGCCACGGAACCGATTCGGCCTAGGAGGAACGCCGTGCTGAAGTAGTAGCACAGTGCTGAAGTAGTAGCACGGTCTTTCGGGAACCTTCCGGATGGGCTAGCTACCCACCGATGAAAGGGAGCCGTCCGACCAAGATGTCCCAGATGGCGTGTAGTCAGTGACCTTCATATAGACAGGTGGCATAGCTAACATTGTCTTATGCAGGCAGAGTAAGTGGTATTCATAAATATGTACAGGGATGGCTATCGACCGTGGGTAAGATTCACCAAATTGGTGATCAATATGAACTGCTTATGTTAGAACAACATGAATTGCTTATGTTTCTAACATCACTGTATGCTTCTTATATTTCTCATCAAATATATGAATTGTTAATGGACCCTAAGGCAAGATAGAAAGAATACAAATCAATAGTGAACATTCATGTAATTTTACTACTGTTGATTTATGGTGAGATTGGTTACGGCCGCTCACCAGTACATATGTGGCAATGTACTGACCCTCGTCTCCACAGGTGCCGGGAACCTAGTGGATAATCATAGACGCTGAAGGCTTGCTGTCCGACTCTTTAGAAGCTTCGTACATCTTGAAGTTTCCACTTGAAGAAGAAGGCATTTTGCTGAAGGTGGTTATTGCTGCATTATTAATAAAGGGATATGATGTATGGAACAAGTTGTATCTCATTTCAATATTTCTGCAATGTTGTAGCCAAGTTTGGCCTTTCATCTCGGCTGTTTGAGAGCCTTATGTTTATGCAATGTAATTTCAAAGATATCAATAAAGAACTTATTTCAGATCATATCTGTGTTGCCAAAACTTCTCTATCATCCGCTGCGAATCTCTATTCAAAATGTCTCTTTTATAAAAGGAACACGAGCACGCCTTGTACAAGTGCAATTCCAGACTTGTACGGCATCACGCCTTAGCGAGGACGAACGATTCGGCGTGAATCTAAGCGGAGGCGAACGATTCCCGAATCGGGGCGTGACAGCGAGCACCGACCCCGTCCAGCCTCCTCCTCCACCGTCCAGCCTCCTCCTCCACCGCCTCTCCGACCTCCTCCTCCTCCTCCTCCTTCTCCTCCTCCTTCCCGGCAGCCCCCGTCGAACCCGACCCCCTACCGCCGCCGTTCGCCAGAGCACCTCCTCCTCCTCCTCCTCCTTCCCGGCAGCCCCCGCCGAACCCGACCCCCTACCGCCGCCGTTCGCCAGAGCACCTCCACCGCCGCTCCTCCTCCTACTCCTTCCCGGCAGCCACCTCCACCGCCGCTCCCCCTCGCCGTCGTCGCTCCCCCTCGCCGTGACGGTCAGGTAAACCCTAACCCTAACCGATTGTATACCTTACAGATTTGGGCTATCTATATATAGATATGTGTTGATTTAAAGGAACAAATGGAAGAGAGGGTTAGATGTTAGTGAGTATATTATACATATTGCTATAAATGTGTGTGAATGCAAGTAGATAGTTAGAGCATCTCCAACCCTATTGTGACTTTGGAAAAAAGTTGTTGCCACATAGGAATGACAAAATTTTATTCAAAAGTTCTTCTCCAATGCAATTGTCAAGTCAATTGTGAAGCTTATGTGGCAAAAATTAAACAAGACATTGTGAAGTTGGTTGTCTAGTTCTAGACAATGCACTTGACAATGTCTTGTTCTCCATGTCATCAATTATGAATAAAAAATATTAGGAAAAAGAAAGAATATGAGTAGTTGTCTTGAAAGTTGGGAAAGAAGTAAATATCTTAATACTTTATCTTCCAAGTTGAAAAAAGTAAACATTTTGCATTGGAGAAGATTTTCTTACTTCATTGTCATTTGTCAATATAATCTTGCCACCTAGACAAGACATTGTCTTGTGCCTAATGCCACATATGATTCACAACATATAACAAGACAATATGGTTGGAGATGCTCTTAGAGTATGGTGGGTAACAGTTGAGTTATAGAGTAGGTAATGGATTAGAGTATAGGTATATGGCTAATGAGATGCTACACTATGTAATGTGTTTGAGAGTCCTTGTAAGGGATATATGTTTAGACTATAGACATTGGGTATATATACCTTGATATGTATATATGATATAGTATTATGGTATCCTAGGATATCCTAGTTATATTGGCCTATAGTTAGTTATGAGTTAGTATATCATAGAATTGACTTAATAGTCTAAGTGACCTTGTTGACTAGTCTAGGTTTGACCAAACCCTAGATTTTGACTTAGTTTGACCAGAAAGTTAACCCATATTCAGTCAAACCCTAGATTTTGACTTAGTATATGGTTACTAGATCCTAGTGTAGAGTAGTATGTAGAGGAGTATGGCTACTAGTGATATATAGATATGTAGGTCCATGTGTATCTGTATCGGACTATCGCTATCGGTATCGAACTATCGCTATCGGTATCGGACTATCGCTATCGGTATCGAACTATCGGTATCGATCGAACTATCGGTATCGGACTATCGCTATCGGTATCGGACTATCGCTATCAGTATCGATCGTATATACTTAGTATCGGGCGTAGCGGATTAGTATCGATCAGTATATAGGTTTGTGTTAAGATCAAGGTTCAAAGTATCGGTATCGGAATAGTAGGCCGAATAGGAGGCCGAGATAGTCGAATGAGAAGAAGGGAAGAAGGGAGGAGCAGATGGGTCCAGAGCCATGGTGGAGGAGGAGAAGTAACATGAGAGCAGTTTCCGCCGTAACATCTCCTGTGGCTCTGCTGGCAACTGAAGTCCAGATGCTACAAAGGACGATCCTTCGCTGAAATCGACTACAACACCCATCAGTTCAAGTTCATTCCTATATGAGTAGATTCCAATGCCATAGAAGCCATCAGTTTGTTGACCTTCCTCTATGGCATTAGAATATACTCATCTAGGAATGAACTTGAACTGATGGGTGTTGTAGTCGATTTCAGCGAAGGATCGTCCTTTGTAGCATCTGGACTTCAGTTGCCAGCAGAGCCAGGAGATGTTACGGCAGAAACTGCTCTCATGTTACTTCTCCTCCTCCACCATGGCTCTGGACCCATCTGCTCCTCCCTTCTTCCCTTCTTCTCATTCGACTATCTCGGCCTCCTATTCGGCCTGCTATTCCGATATGCGTTTGATACGGTCTACCTAACCTATATACTGATACTAATCTGATACTCTCTGATATTAAGTACATCCGGCTTACTAGCTAGCGAATCCACCAGTTACATGATTATATACTAATTATGTTTAGTTTGTCTTACGATACAGATTTTCACATCCAATGTAATCCAGTTGACCAATGTAACCCAAGATGTTGTCTTATTGACCTAGTTTAGCCTTGTTTTACTAGATTGTTGATCGAAAAGATAAATGCAATGCATGAATGAATGGATGAAAAGATAAATGTATGTATAATAGTAGGTAATGATATGCAAAACTGAAAAGATAAATGCAATGCATGAATGAATGGATGAAAAGATAAATGCAATCCATCGGAAAAGCTTTGACACTTGCATATCATTCACTACCTTGATGTATCTATCTTACAGAATTATGGAGCTGAATTACTATCTGCGGAATCGTACTTGGATGTACAACCGTCATCCTGATGACATGTGCGGTGTGCGGGATGAATTCATAGAGGGTGTACACCAGTTCCTGCAGTTTGCCAAGGCGTTCCCTCAGTACATGGACGGTACCAAAATTAAGTGTCCGTGTGTGAGATGTCGCAACTTGAAATATCATCCAGAAGTGGATGTCACGTATCATTTGTACTCGAAGGGTTTCACGCCGAATTACTATCAGTGGAGCGAGCACGGAGAACTTGTGTCTTTAGTATCGGAGTACGAGCCTTATGTGGATGTCCACAACAACGCTCCTTACGACGATGGGTTGGTGAACATGGTTTTCGATGCGGCCGGGCCTAGTTTCGATCCGGATGATCATGATGCACCTGAGGAGGCACCGAACCCCGATGCTGCATAGTTCATGGAGTTGCTGGAGAATGCAAGGACTCCATTATATCCTGGTTGTGAGGATCATTCACCGTTGGAGGTGGTTACAAGATTGTTGAGCATCAAGTCCGATTTTAACATGTCGCAAGATTGCTACAACCGTATTATGGAGTTGCTTATAGAAATATTGCCTGAGGGTGCGAAGTTGCCTAAAGACTTCTACCGGTCTAAGAGGATGGTTAGATCGCTCTGGATGGGATATAAAAAAATCGATGCCTGTCGCAACGGGTGCATGTTGTACTACAAAGACGACAAGGATGAAGACGCCTGCAGATTTTGTAGTGTCGATCGCTACAAGGCCTGTGGTAGAGGAAAGTCTGTCGGTGCCAGGAAGCCTACCTCTTCAATGCACTACTTGTCGTTGACGCCGCGTTTGCAGCGGTTGTTTATGGTGAAGGAAACTGCAGAAAACATGAGTTGGCATAAGCGGAAACATACCGAAGGAGTGTTGGATCACCCATCTGATGGAGAAGCATGGAAGCACTTTGATCGAGAGTATCCAGATTTTGCTTCTGATCCGCGTAATGTTAGATTGGGTCTCTGCTCTGACGGTTTTACCCCATTCGGACTTTCGGGATCCCAGTATTCGTGTTGGCCTGTGATCGTCACCCCGTACAATCTACCGCCTTGGATGTGCATGAAGACTCCATATATGTTCCTCACCGTTATTATCCCAGGTCCGAACAATCCGAAAAGGAACATCGATGTTTATTTACAGCCATTGATTGATGAGTTGAATCAGCTGTGGGAAGTAGGTTCCAACACGTACGATGTATCTAGAAAACAAAATTTCCAGATGCGGGCAGCACTTATGTGGACCATCAACGACTTTCCGGCCTATGGAATGTTATCTGGATGGAGCACGCATGGTCGTCTTTCATGTCCGTGTTGCATGGACGACACTAAGGCTTTCCGTTTGAAACATGGAGGCAAACCGTGCTTCTTCGATTGTCATCGACAATTCCTGCCGAAGGATCATCCGTACCGGAGGAACAGGAATGCTTTTCGTGCTGGCGTTGTAGAGAAGGGTGATCCACCGACAAGGTGGTGCGGAGCCACGATATGGTAGGAGGTTAGAGATTTACCAAGTGCTATTGAGCAGCCTGCTACGGGCTACAAGTGTGACAGATTTGGTCGCACTCATAACTGGACGAAGAGGAGTATATTCTGGGATCTGCCATACTGGAGCACCAATCTGATTAGACATAACCTTGATGTCATGCATATCGAGAAGAATGTGTTTGACAACATAATTAATACTGTAATGGACGTAAAGGGGAAGACGAAAGACAATCCTAAGGCTAGATTGGACTTGAAAGAAATATGTAGATGTCCTGCATTGCATTTGATAGAGGACGGGAATGGGAAGTTGAAGCAGCCTAAGACAATTTTCTCACTGGAGAAGGAGGATAAAGTGAGACTTTGTAGGTGGATTCAAGGTCTGAAATTTCCAGATAGGTATGTTTCAAACTTGAGAAGATGCGTCGACCTCAAGGAGAACAAACTGACAGGTATGAAGAGCCATGATTGTCACGTATTCATGGAGCGGTTAATTCCGATTGCATTTCGGGAATTCTTACCGCAGGCAGTTTGGGATCCATTGACGGAGCTTAGCATATTCTTCAGGGACCTTTGTTCTAAGAAATTGCTCGTTGATCGTCTAGAAAAGCAAGAGAAGGACATTGCGGTAACACTGTGCAAGCTAGAGAGGGTGTTTCCTCCTGGATTCTTCGACTCTATGGAGCATTTGCCGATTCATCTTTCCTACGAGGTACGTGTTGGTGGACCCGTCGAATATCGATGGATGTACCCGTTCGAGCGACATTTGAATCACCTAAAAAGAAAGGTAAAAAATAAGGCTCGGGTCGAGGGTTCTATTTGTGAAGCCTATATTCTCGAGGAGATTACAAATTTCTGCTCTTCCTATTTCAAACCTCATGTTGCTACGAATAGAACGAGGGCTCCGAGAAACGACGACGGATATCAAGAATTTAATGATGGAATACTGAAAGTATTCAATGCGTCCGGAAAGCCTTTGGGGAAAATGAAGAAGAGATATTTGAATGACGAAGAGCTAAGGGCTGCTCAGTTGTATGTATTACTCAATTGCGACGAGGATGAAGTGGAGAAGCTAGAGGGGTAAGTAAGGAATGATGAGTTTACGTCATCTCAATGTAATAGTATAAGCTAATATTATTGTACTAATCGTTCTAATGCTTCGTTGTTTTCCAGCACATATAATGATGAGTTGAGGCTGGTTAGACCCTACCTAACAGACGAAGCATTAGAACAAGAAATGAGACGTCATTTTCTTTCTTGGTTGAGCGAATATGTAAGCAGCTTGGTAATATTTACTGGCCTCTTCTAATGCAACTGCGCAATAAATAACTTATTATCTCTTCTTTGATATTCAGGTCGATCGTCTAATTTCACCCGAGATTGAATTAATTAGAACTCTTGCCAAGGGACCAATTACTTTTGTTAAAACATGGCCAAGTTATTGTGTCAATGGCTTTCGGTTCAAGTCGACAAATGCTCTGATCAGAGACAGCTTCCTGGATCTTGATTCCACGAAGAACAGTTGTTTGTGTATCAAGTCTTCGAACTACAAAGACGTCGATCCAGGAAATGATTTCTTTGGTATCTTGCGAGAGATTGTGGAGTTGTCATATAATTATGGCAGAGAACCTGCAAAGATCGTGTTGTTCAAGTGTGAATGGTTCGATCCGATTGAAAATCAAGGCTGGAAAATTGACAAGCATGGTCTTGTGGATATAAACTACAAGCGTAGATATCAAGGCTACGAACCGTTTGTCCTAGCAACTCAGGCTCAGCTCGTGTACTTCACAGCTTATCCGAGACGGGGAGCAACGAAGTCTGACTGGTGGGCAGTATGCAAGACTAAAGCTAGAGATACTTTTGATGTTGATGAAAAAGCTTACCAGGAGGACGAGCTACCTCCTGTAACCAATATTGTCGATGTGGACTCCACGGAAGTTACGCATTATACGACACATAATGTAGAAGATGTAGAATTATCCGAAGAGGAAGACGAAGCAGACGAAGGTGAAGACGAAAGTGAAGATGAGGAGGAAGAGGACGATGAGGTCGAGGAAGACGAACAAGATGATTATTCTGAAGATGATTGAGAGAGATGTACTTATCTGGACTTAGATGATTCTTGTAGAATGTATCATCATATGTTGTCTTGGTTATTATCTTGTCTTTGTTGTACTTTCATATTTCTAGTCTCTATTATTAATTTGTTGTATTATCCAATGTTGTTATCAGGTATGGCAGGTCGTCGCGGAGGGTACCGACCAGGAGGACGGCGAGGTCCTCCTATAGGTACTGGTAGAGGTCCTCCTTCGGTACCTCCTACTGGTACCGGCTCTGGATCCTCGTCGTCGATTACTCCGCCGTATCGGCCAGTAGCTGGGCCTCCTGGGACGATGCCACGTGGATTGTCTCCTGGGACGAGTAGTTCCAGGCCTAATGAGAGTGCTCACCCGTCTAGCGTTCCTACTGCTAATACGACGATGGAGACGACCGATGAGCCGATGGAGGAGGATGCGCCGACGGCCGACCAGCATCATGAAGATGATGCGTGCGCACCTCCGGAGGAGGGGAGGACGGAGATCTGGGCCGACGGTACAAAGTAGGTATTTTGGTTTATGATTTTTTTTTCTGTTTTTATCATAAATTAACTTTTTTCATGAATATAATATGTCTGTATAGATATCATCCTCCAGGGGTACAGAGATGCCTAGGCGATATACTGAGGCATAATTATGGTGGTCCCTGGATTAACTACTCTGATGCTCCAGACGAAAGGAAGAACTACTGGTTTACGCGCTTCAAGGTTAAAATAGATTTGTTTTTAACATGAATCATTTAATTTATGCATATTATATATAACTGATAAATATTTGGTTTCGTACTGTTCTAGGATATGTTTTACTATCCACCGCACCGGGCCGAGCTGATCGAGGGGATGTTTCCTTCCGTCGCTGCTAAGCTGATCCGCGACTCTATTAATGATCAGAAGGAACGTGATCGTGCCGGAAAGCCGATCAAAGGTTGGATCACCCCTGATCAGTGGAATGCGATGAAGGCTCGATTCAACGAGCCAAGGTACAAGGAGAAGTCGGAGAAGGCTAAGGCGGCTAGGCAATATGCCTCGAAGTGGTGCGGTGGGTCGATTCCGATGACGGAACATTTCCGTCGTCTGGTATGTCTTTCTCTTTTAGAAATATTATTTTAATGCAAATCCGATAAATTATTACTAAGATAATATATTTAATTACAGGTAAGGAAGGTCGGTAACGCCGACATGGTGACCGTCTTCCTGGCCACCCATCGGAAGGGCGGAGTCCTTATTGACGAGAGGGCCGAGCAGACCTATGTAAGTATTACAATACGTTATCTTAATTTAATACTTCGTGTCAATTTTAATATAACTTAGTAAATATGATGCAAATAAATATTCATGAAGTTAGTAAAAATAAGTACATTAATTAGAAATTAGAAATCATAGAGTACTATCCATACTTTCTAGGCCGAGTATCAGAGGCTGCGGGAACGGGCGACTGCTAGTGCACGTGATGCAGGAGTGGCCGGTACTTCCTCGCAGCCCACTCAAGCTCCGTCGGCGGACGAGCTGTGGATGACCGCCACTGGTGGCCTCCATAGGGGTACGTACTACGGTACGGGATCCTATGGCGCCCTAGTTGCGACCCAGTCCTCTAGGACATCTCCTGCTAGTGTGCATGGTCCACAGCCGTCCCAGGAGTCTGCCCGAGTCCACCAGATGATGGAGTCTCTCCGTGACGACCTGCTACGACGGATCGAGCAGCAGTCTCAGCACCCTACGGACGATCCTGCGCTGATAGCACGATTGGATGCGCTCGACCGCGGCATTATGGGGCTCGTGGAGACGACTGAGAGGACAGAGCGCACCGTTGGAGGGTTAGAGCGCACGGTGACGGAGTTGCAGACAGGACAGGTGACCATGGCCGAGACGGTGAGATTGGCGCAGGATTCGATGGTCCAGAGCAGTGGTAGAATGTTATCTATCATGGATTCATACAACCAGCGACTTACAGCGTTGGAGCATGCTGGTACTCTGGGTGCGCCTTCATCGTCGTCGACTCCGCCGTCTCCACCGCCTTCTTCTTCGACACCGACTCCACCGACGTCACAGCCTGGCGCTCTATCTGTATCGATTTTACTTGCGGAGTATGAGGAGTTGTTATCCCTTCGTCGCGGCGGTGCCCCTCCTGCACCAGATCACTAGTAGTCCTAGTTAGGACTTTTGTTTGTGTTTGTATCATCATATGTTTGTGACTTATGATTGGATGTTTAGATTTGGATGTTAATTGTGTTTGTATCGATTTGACTTGTGACTTGTTTGGATTGGATGTTTGGATTGGATGTTAATTCCTTCGTCGATAAATGTTAATTGTGTTTGGATTGGATGTTAATTAACTTAGATTAAAGCTATATGTGTAGCATCTTGAATTGTGAGTGGGGGTTTGAATGCGCTGTGATTTGGAATTGTGAGTGGGGATTTGAATGTGTACCTATATGTGTAGCATCTTGAATTGTGAGTGGTAATATAGAATCTGTGTTTTATTATTTTTATTTTTTTTACAATTTTAGCGACGTTTAGCGACGCTTACTGACGTTTATCGACGTCATTTTCCGACGTTTACCGACGACAAGCTGCAAAAAATACATTTTTTCGACGTTTTTTCCGACATTTACCGACGACTAACTGCAAAAAAAGTACAGGTCTCCGACGCTTTTCCGACGTTTACCGACGACTAGCTGCAAAAAAATGTACAGGTCTCCGACGTTTTTCCGACGTTTAAACGTCGGTGAGTGTCGGTATTATCCAGGACCTTTACCGACGTCTAGCGACTACATTCACGTCGCTATATTACCGACGAAACGACGGTAGACGTCGGGAATTATTCCAGGACTTCACCGACGTGTAGCGACTACATATACGTCGCTAATATACCGACGACACGACGGTAGACGTCGAGAACTCACCGACGTACAGTTACGTCGCTGGATGTCGGTAATTGCGACGTTCAGCGACGTTTTTGTAATCAGCGACTAAGGAAACGGCGACAAAACTTAAACGTCGGTAATTGCGTCGGTGCTTCATATTAGCGACGGATTTTATTGTTTTAGCGACATTTTTGGGCGTCGCTAAAACCACTTATTTTGGTAGTGACTAGATAGTGACCCGTCGTGGTGCACTCTCGTACATGTCTTTCTTTACTTATATGATAGTGGCCTGTCATGGCGCACTCCCTATAGTGGCTTGTCGTAGCGCACTCCTAGCTTCCAGTTTATGATATTTTCTTGTTGTGGCTTGTTATGGTGCACATTCTTGCTTTTGTCCAGTCTTGCATGTCTCATGTCTAGGATGGATTCTGCGGAATGCCACATCCAGAATCCAACAAGAAAATGTTAAGGACTAAACAACTAGCTTGATTACTTAGATCATTGAGAATTTCCCAGTAACTTGTTGCCCCTTTGGTCTTGGCATTATATATATATGCATTGGGATTTGGAGCTATCTGTCATGATGAGCACACTTCCAGCGCACCGTCGAGTGTTGCACTACTATAGGGTACATTTGTCTCCTAGGCGATGTACCCACCACTATAGGATACATTTGTCTCCTGGGCGATGTATCCACTATTACCATTGGCTTGGACCATTCAGGTAGTAGCAGGCAGGAGCTGGACTTGGAATTCTCAGACTTGCATTTGTTAGTAATTAGGATTGTGATAACCCTAGTTAGCTAATGTATAAAGCCGTACTCATTGCTTGGCCGTGACTATTGTATGGAGTCCAGTCTAGTCTAGTTTGTCTATACAGTGTCCGGATTTGTTTATTTTCAGTACATCCTTATTTATGCTTTACTTTTGTCGGTAAATGATTAGATACTAAAGTTCTATTCAGGATAAGGGTTACAACCCCGGTCCTTGTTTGGTTTACGGATTGTAACTTGGGTTCCAGAATACTTCCTAAGTTATCTAATCATTTGTCGTTCTATATAGACTTAACATGCTCACATGCTCCAGTTACATGACATGCTCACATGCTCCAGTTATATAACATGCTCATATGTTCTAGTTACTTAACATGCTCACATGTCTAGTTTATGTTTTATGTTCACATGCTTCCTTTTCCTTACATGTACACAGTTTACATTACGTCACATGTCCTTTACTTTATGCTACATGTTGCTTTACTTATTATCTTTTCTATTCTCGGGATAAGTGCATTGGTAGCGCACGAGTCTCGATTTGCTTTTATTTATTTCTGTCTCTATCCGTTGCTATGATTTATATGCTGGTTTTAGTTCATAGTTTGGCTTCCTTTGTGGTACTTGCTATTGGGGGTCTGACCCCACTGGTTTTGCATTGACCAGATCTGATAGAGGAGCCCGGAGGATCTTCCGTACCTTCCACTTGTTGGTGATTACCCAGAGCACCAGAGTACCTTAGTGGGTTTTCTATTTCATTCTCCCACTAGTTATGTACATTATTCTTTTGTGGCGTTTAGCCTCCGAGCACGTGTTTAGCTCGTGTTTTGGACTTGACATTTAGCCTACGGGCCAGAACATGATTTGCATATTCTAGACTATAGCTAGAGCTTATCATGTATGACTATTACTCTTGTTAGTCTTCACTCTGTATTACTAGCTTCATGATCATTGATATATGATAGTTTGGGACGCTTTACTATTTTATATTCCAGTTGATCTTATTTCTTGTACATTGTTTACTGCCTGTGATTGAGATACCTAGGATTGCTTGACCTAGGATCGACTGTTGGCTTGTAGTAGTAACCCCCATCTATACAGCTTATACGTTATTTCGGAGTACTGGAGTACTTTGGTATACGTAGCTGGCCTGGTCCGTCCCTACTTGCCAGTATTCTGGTTCTGGGGCGTGACATTATGTGTGTTTGCTATGGCGCGTATTGCATGGTCAATGGACTCGGATGGCCCGTGCACGGGTACGGCTTCCCTCGGACGGTTACGACCGGGGCACCGGGACCGTTCGACCTAGGAGGGAATTATGTGTGGTATTTATGGTGCACAACATTCAGACGGATTGCGACCGTCCAGTGCTGTGATAAGCTATGATATCCGTAAGTTTGGGATCCTTCGGATACTGGGCTAGCAACCCGTATCGAAGTGATCGTAGGCTTACACATAAGAGATGCCAAGTCTATTACGGTGCGAAACACCGTGATCTTCATATTGATAGGGCCGGTGGGCTGAGATGAGAGTTGGGTGCAGGCGCAGGGCCTGCGACCCTTATGCATTATCTAAGTTTATGATTGGTCGGTTTCGTGATTCGTATGTTGCTTATGTTAAGTTCTAACCACTGCAGGCTAAGGAAAATAGGACATGATGTGTACGATCACTATGTTTATGTTCCTATTATGCCTAACTGTATCTGCTGCAGGAACACGAGATGTGGACACATTCATATTAAGTCGTTATGCTGAATATTGTCATGAAACCGATCCTAAGGCTAAATAGAAAGATCACAAATTAAGATGCATGTTCACTAAATATATTTAGTGTTTGGTTTAGGTGCGAGCGGGTCTTGATCAGTGCGAAGCGAGGACGAAAGCACTAATCCCCCACTAGTTTATGTGCAGGTCAGGTTATGATCGGCTCGGGGCGGAGCTTGGCTTGGACGTGCCGAGGCACGGAGTCCTTGGCGTTCAAGAGGAGCTTCCGCATAGGCATTCGGACTTGCGACATGGAGATGTTCGGCCGAGGACTACTTGGTGGCTATAAAGAGGCATAATGTATGGAACAATGTAATCCTTTGTGAGCTAGAGAGATCATGAGCGTTGTAGCCAATTGGCATATATGTTGGGCTATTCAGAGCCTTTGTAATCTTCAGTTCATGATGAATAAAAGAGATTCTTGTGTTATACTTTGTTTTCTTCCGCTGCTTATGTTACGACTTTGAGATAATCACTATGTGAACCGTTATCTTGCCTTACATGAGCGCAACTCCAGGCTCGTGCGGCATCACGCCCCAGCGAGAACGATAATTTGGGTAAAATCTAGCGAGGACGAGCGATTTCCCGGATCGGGACGTGACAAGTTGGTATCAGAGCGGTTCCATCCTTTGGACCGTGCATGAATCTCTTTGACCCTCAGTTGCTTCGCTATCGAATTCAGTTGACTTTAAGTTGTTTCCGCAACCGCTTGGCTCATGGATCTGCTCGACGCTACATTGGATGTTCCATACAATAAGTCTATATTAAGTGCGTACGTCTGCCACAAGTATGTCGTGACTATCACGCTATCTCCGGGTGCCATCGAAGAGTGTTGGTTGTACGAAGTGCAACGGGTTATGAGATTATGGTTTCCCGCAGTGCAATAAAGTTGTGAGTCGTCGGTTGCATGAAGTACAACGAATATGGTGATGTTGGTTGTACGAAGTGCAATGATATACGTATTGTTGATCACACGAAATACGAGAAGTTATGAGTTGTCGGTCGCACGAAGTACGAAGAGTTATGTGTCGTTGGTCGTACGAAGTGCGAGAAGATATGCGTTGTTGGTTGCACGAAATACAACGGGTCGATATGTGAGGCAGTGCGTATTATGTGGCTACACAAACGGTTATGTGTTGTTGGTTGCACGGAGTGCAGCAAATCGTGAATCATTCGTTGCATCGGTGCAACGAGTCGATATGGTATGGTGCGTGTTGTATGGCTATGCGGATGGATAGCGATATGTTGCGCGAGATTGAGTAAAGACCTTAAGTATCGAAAATAAGTTGTTGCACGAGTTGCAACGAACGGGATTAGAAAATTGTGGATGCGATAATAACGAGTCGAGTTGAGTAGGCGAACGTTTATGTTGGCCGTATGTCGCGTTGAGATGTGAATAAACGAATGTTGCGGTGTGATCGATATGATCGCCAAGATACGGTTAGAGTGAATGCGTGTCAAACTTGAGCGAACGCTAGAGCTGGGATCGGAAGGATCGCCATACGGGATAGTTGATTGAGGAATAGATGTCAGACCTATGCGGAATGCGATGTCGAGTAATGACTTAATTTCGAGTGGTATATACAATACCAATTATGCGGCCAGTATAGCGAAGTATTGTATCGATAAAGATAGGCTCGATCCTGAGTGGTATATGGGATACCACTTAGCGATATCTATGTTAAGCCGGTTGGTGACTTGCGATAGACTTTGTCGAGACGATTATGTTGTTACGATAGGTTTGTCCGCAACGGACGGAATAATACCGAGACTTGAGTGGGAATGACTTGAGAGAAGTCGATGCAAGTATGCTTCGATGAATTGAGTTGAACGATTATGTGCAAAGTCATACCTATGGATGATACGTCGGACGAGGATTCGTTAAGTGTAAGTTGAACGATAAGTTGAGCATAGCGAAGGAATGTTACGTTGAGAAATAGTCGACCCGGTCGAACTTATGTTGAGTTAGTACGAAGACTTTCTTCGGAACGAGTTGAGTAGGTACGAAGAGATTGTGCGAACGAAATTGGTTAGTGCGATGAATCGGTAGCACAATTTGCAAGAGCGAGTTAGGAATACGAGAATGGGTATATGAATTGGAAATCGTGTCGCGATTATGGTGGTTAGTTATAACAGAATAAATTTTGATGGGTGTAAGACTTAATTCGTATTCGAGTTTGGATGACAACAGTGACGGCAACGAATTAAAGCTTATGAGAAAGGAATATGTTCAAGTTATGCATGTCGACGATGGTATTGAGGCATATCAAAGACGATATGCAATAACTCGGGAATACTCTGATCGAATGAACGAAAATTGTGTTGAGCATTGTTGTTGGATAAATAGGATGCAAGTTAAGTTATGGCAGTTTGGATGCTAACGGTAGGAATGCTTCGGAGAATTTGAGAGTCGACGGATGCTACTCGGATGAAAACGAAAGTGTCTGGATTGATTCATGGATAACCACTATGTTAACATTTTTGTCTTATGCGAGTGCAACTCCAGCATCGTACATGCGTCACGCTAAATTAGGGCGATCATTCCGCGTGAGCGTTGGTATGGTGATTCATCCAGCGGGGATAATCGAACTTGCAAGGCGTGGCAAATTGGATTTGACTTGTGGTTTGATACGAAAGTTATTCGAGGATGGTATTGATGAGTATGGAATGTGTCGGACTATGATCATGAATAGATAAATCGCGGAATTGTAAAGTATGTTGGATTGGGTAAAGTCCCATAGGAAGTGTCATGAATTGATTTGGCTCCGCAATAGGATATAGCATGGTTCATTGTAACTGTCCCTCGTTGATGATCTTCAATTATCGAGCGTAATTTCGGGGCAGATGACCCTAGAAGACTTGACCGCCAAATCAAATGAATGTTGAAGTCCCATAGGATGACCCTAAAGAAGTCACGTAAGAAGGATAAGGAATGAGGTAGTGTATGTTGAGGATAAGTCTAAGCGAGTGAGTACCGTGTCTCAAAAGTTAGTGAGTACTAGAATCGATATGGTCAAGAAAAGTTATGTTGGATCGAATAGATGTTGAGGAACGTGCTTAGCGTAGTGATACGGTAAGGCGATTGCAAGAATTTTGCAATGCGCGAGAGCGACGGATAGTAGAACGACCCTAAGAGTTATGTCGTTGATCGGGTTGAGTAACGATTAGGTTATGTGTGTTCGAGCGCACGATTTATGTTACGAGACGAACTAGTTGGGATTGATTCGAAAATTGAGTAAGGAATTCATATTCGATCGAGAATAGGAGATGGACGTATCGTAAGAGACCTTGGGTCGGAAAGATTGTTGCCTTTGAGCATTGTAGACTCAAGTTGACCTCTGGGTCGGGAGAGATTAAGCATGATGTCTGGATAAGTTACCTAGCGGGGGTAGCCCCAGACGCGATGCGTAGGCAGTTCGAGAACGTGGGTCGTATTGGGATAGTTGTGTGCGAAACTTAGTACGGATTGTAGACAGAGGAATTTGTGACATGTTGGACTTAGTCCATGTCGTTAAGGCTAAATGATATGAATGATTGGAAGAAAGACTTAGGTTATGTGAGAGATAGGCAAACAGTTGGACGAATAGGCATTGCAAAGAATTGTTGCGATCAGATGCACAATGACTTGATGCAATGCGAGTGTTAGGTGGCCGGCGAACGGCGAAAAACTTATGAGATTGAAGTAACGGGTTTGAATCAAATTATGTGCAAAAATGTTTGGAAGAGAATTGCATGTTATGGGATGATGCATACTAGAAGTATTTGGGAATAGGCGCTAAGATATGACTAAGTCGAGTACGGACTGATTGGTGCTTGAGGATATAAGTTGAGCTTGTTAGTTGTCCCGATATCCTACCACTGAGCTTGGCTGAAATGCATATATTGGTGGGAAGCCTAAAATATGTGTATGATCCAAACTAAGTTGTATGATTCCAACGATAGTAGCACGAGATCGTAAAGCGATCTAGCGAGACACTTGGATTTAAGTGTTGGTTTCAGTTCGAGGACGAACCTTGTTTTGAGTGGTATATTATGTAATACCCCGCTCCGCTCGGTACATTATGATGAGTCATTGACTCGAAGAGTTACGTTGGCCAAAGGTAAGCTTTGAGTCGGTTGGAATCTATGAATCGAATCGATGCAAAAGATAAGTCCCGTTTGAGCAAGTGCTAACTTTAGTTGATCTGGTGTACAGGCTATGCTTTTACGCTGGACGATAAGAGATCGGCATTTTGCCTTATGCAATGAAGTGTCCGCGAAACCAAATCGTGGCCTTGCAACGGATTGTGGCATGGGCGCGATAGGCCAAATCAACCGAGTAGTTCAGAGGAATGGCTAAGTCCGGGAGTTAGCTATGCGATCGAGTTATGGAAGCGAGACGCTTCAATCGGCGAGACGACAAGGCGTATCGGCTTAAGGTGGGCGGGTTCTTGACTCTCTCTTCCTATTCCTTCACGTCTAATAAAAGATATCATTATATGCGTAAGATGTTATCGAGTTAGCGAGCGTGGCTCGACGACGAAAGGTCTAAGTATATGTTGAACATTAAGATAGAACATTGAACAATCGAACAATTGAAGCGACGTGCATCAAGTGTACGGGTCGCGGTAGGGCAATAATGGTAGAACATTGAAAGACGATATTGAGATGTGCATCATATGCACGGCTCCGAGAACATTGAACACTAGGCGTAGAACATTGATTACAGTGTTGAGCGTGCCTTCGTGCACGGAAGCTATGAAATGACTGAGCAACTACGGAATTAGGCTATGAGAATAACTTACGAATGGTACGCGCTGAATATGAGTACGAGACGACTAAGCCGTTGGGCGTCGTGCATCAATATGGATGTGTTGGGGCATAACGCCGATGGAGCTCCCCATATGGATGGTGGATTATGTTATGAGACGCGAATACGTTTATGGCACGGGAAACCGTTTATGGAACGAGACTATGTTTATGCAATGGAGGATTTGGTTGGAATGTTATGTGTGTTTGCTATGGCGCGTATTACATGGTCAATAGACTCGGATGTCCCGTGCACGGGTGCGACTTCCCTCGGACGGTTACGACCGGAGCACCGGGACCGTTCGGCCTAGGAGGGAATTATGTGTGGTATTTATGGTGGACAACATTCGGACGAATTGCGACCGTCCAGTGCTGTGATAAGCTATGATATCCGTAAGTTTGGGATCCTTCGGATACTGGGCTAGCAACTCGTATCGAAGTGATCGTAGGCTTACACATAAGAGATGCCAAGTCCATTACGGTGCGAAACACCGTGACCTTCATATAGATAGGGCCGATGGACTGAGATGAGAGTTGGGTGCAGGCGCAGGGCCTGTGACCCTTATGCATTATCTAAGTTTATGATTGGTCGGTTTCGTGATTCGTATGTTGCTTATGTTAAGTTCTAACCACTGCAAGCTAAGGAAAATGGGACGGGATGTGCACGATCACTATGTTTATGTTCCTATTATGCCTAACTGTATCTGCTGCAGGAATACGGGATGTGGACACATTCATATTAAGTCGTTATGCTTTATCATGAAACCGATCCTAAGGCTAAATAGAAAGATCACAAATTAAGATGCATGTTCACTAAATGTATTTAGTGTTTGGTTTGGGTGCGAGCGGGTCTTGATCAGTGCGAAGCGAGGACGAAAGCACTAATCCCCCACTAGTTTATGTGCAGGTCAGGTTATGATCGGCTCGGGGCGGAGCTTGGCTTGGACGTGCCGAGGAACGGAGTCCTTGGCGTTCAAGAGGAGCTTCCGCATAGGCGTTCGGACTTGCGACGTGGAGATGTTTGGCCGAGGACTACTTGGTGGCTATAAAGAGGCATAATGTATGGAACAATGTAATCCTTTGTGAGCTAGAGAGATCATGAGCGTTGTAGCCAATTGGCATATATGTTGGGCTATTCAGAGCCTTTGTAATCTTTAGTTTATTATGAATAAAAGAGATTCTTGTGTTATACTTTGTTTTCTTCCGCTGCTTATGTTACGACTTTGAGATAATCACTATGTGAACCATTATCTTGCCTTGCATGAGCACAACTCCAGGCTCTTGCGGCATCACTCCCCAGCGAGGACGATGATTCGGGTAAAATCTAACGAGGACGAGCGATTTCCCGGATCGGGGCGTGACAACAGGGCTGGAGTTACCATCAGCAGCCTGAATGCTCTCCGGCGTCGGTAGGCGAGTATAGTCCTGGAACTCACCGCGGGACCCCGTGACATGGCGAGATGCCCCAGAGTCCATAATCCAACCTGGTTGGTGGACAGCTGCTGCAAGAGCATGCGCAGGAATACCTGTGCTGGTTTGGGCAAAGCAAGTGATGTGATCTCCCGAGGTAGAGGACGCCCTATGACTGCCATCCGAACCTAGCTTCGTGTTGCGTAACTTCGCGAGGAACTCCTTCTCAAGAGGGGTTAACTCAGCCAGGCGATTTTCTCCCCCTTCCTTCGCCAGATTAGCTGTGTCCTCCAGAATAATTTTCCCTTCTACCAGCATAACCGCCTCTACCACCTCGACGTCCTCCGCGGCCCCGTCCACGATCATTCGACTGACTCTGCAGGAGTTTTGGATAAAATCTGATGTAATGCCCTGAGTCACCACAGTTGTGGCAAACACCGGCCACAGAGGGAGGCTGATTGAAGGCGGTAATGGGAGACTTGTCAACAACGGCTTGCTCCCCCTGGAAAGACCCCTTGTTGGGCATCAACTTCAAGCGAGCCTCTTCTTGTGCCATGGCAGCTATGGCTTCTTCTAAGGTTGGAAGCATGGACTGTGCTAGGAGTACATTCCTTCTATGCTCAAACACAGGGTTAAGACCCTTTAAGAACTTTATCATCCGTTGTCGCGAAATATAATCCAAAATTTTTTAGAAATGTTTCGCAAATGCTGGTTCGACTTGTGCATCTTCCATCCCAATAGGATCATAGTGATCCAGATCAGACCAATATTTTTTTAACAGGGCGGCATACTCAGAGATGGTACGGTCGTCCTGGGCCACCCTATCAAGTTCATCCTGCAGTTGGAAGACCCGCATAGTATTGCCTGAGCCTGAGTACATATCCTTCAAAGTCAGCCATATATCAGCAACAGCCTCCATCGTCTCTACATTGCCCGACACCTGGTCGATCAAGGAGGCTGTCAACCATCCAGCCACAACATTGTTGACAATTTTCCAAATAGCAAACTCCTTGGAGGAGGGATCATCTAGCGCCTTGGTTTGGCCATTGACGTAGCCAACCAAGCTTCGTCCCTTCAGCGTCCGCATTGCCTGTCGTGACCATTTCAAGTAGTTGGACGTACCTTCCAACTTCGTCTCCAACTTGTCCAGCTTCCCCATTTTGTAGGGTGACGGATCCACATCAGTATGGATCACACGTGGGGTTGCCTCGGTTAATCTCGTTGATAAAATATCATCAACCAAGGCCTTCATATCTTCTGCTGTCAGTTTACCACTGATCGAATCCATAGCGTCAGCAACTGTGATCCGTCGTCGTCGGCGGCTTCGTCGGCTTCGTCGTCGTCGTCGTCTTCGTCGGCTTCGTCGTCTTCGTCGGTTTCGTCGTCTTCGTCGGCTTCGTCGTCGTCGTCTTTACGTAAAGTCTTCAACAGAGACTTTTACTAATGTGCTGTCAACGTGGCCAACACCGGCGCGCGCATGTAGATCCTAATTTGCAGATCGAGAACAAAAAACAAATAAAGCATTTGTAATTCCGGAGGGCATAATCTAGGAACAGATGGTGCAAATAAAGTATTTGACAGCCAACCGTCTTCGAATAACCGTCCACATAATTTTTCTCTCAAATTAGGGTTTTTTTGTGGTTATGGCTTTGATACCATGTAGAGAATAATTGTTGTTGTGTTTTATTGATTGGCTACTCCACTACTTATAGGGAGTCTAGCTCATCTTCATATTACATTTTCCAATGTGGGACTAAATCCCTTATTAGTTCTCAACAATCACTTATACCACTTTGATTTCGGGACATCTAAAATTAGGAAAATGGGAAGTAACTTCTAGATTCCTCGAGGAAATGAAGGATCAAGGGATTGAACTTAATGTTGTGACATTTACCACGATAATTGATGCTCTGTGTAAAGAAGGAATGGTTGAAAAAGTTTATAAATTATTAGATGTGATGATTGAAAGAGGTTTGGGCCCCAATGTAGTAACATATACTACCTTAATGGATGGATATTGCCTGATACAAGAAACAAGTAAAGCATTTAAAGTTTTTGAGCTAATGCTTTCACGAGGTCATAAACCAAATACAGTTACTTACGGCATCTTGATCAATGGCTTTTGTATGCATGGAAAGGTTGATAGAGCTAGACACCTTTTTGATGAGATGTCTTGTAAGAGATTGCAACCAACACTTGCTATAAACAATATTATGTTAGATGGATTATACCAAGCTGGAAGAGTTGCTGACGCAAAAGAAATACAAGATAAAATGATTGCTTCTGGAACTTCCCTAGAACTCCACACCTATCATATAATTTTAAATGACTTTGTAAAAATCACCACGTTGATGAGGCCATGAATCTGTTCAACACCATATCATGTCAGAAGGAAAAACTGGAAGCTAGGACCTTCAATATATTAATTCAAGGAATGTTTCAAGTTGGTAAGGTTAATGCAGCAAAGGATCTCTTTAACTCTATTCTTGCAAATAATGTAGTGTCACCAGATGTTGTAACATGCACTATAATGATGAAATGCCTTATTAAAGAAGGGTTGTTGGATGAATTTGATGAGTTGTTTTTGTCAGTGAAGAAAGATGGTTACTCTTCAGATTCTGTTATGCTTAATGCTATTGTTAAGGGCTCGTTGGAGAATGGTGAAGTAAACAAAGCTATGAGGTTTCTTGCAGAAATGGATAAAAGTAAATTTATCCTTGAGGCATCTACTACGTCATCCATAGTGGATCTCCTCTCAACCAGATGGACATTGTCATCATTATATGAAAATGCTTCCTAATTTTTCTCAACATTGTGCAAAGAGTAATGAGATTAACATCGACTTGGCGATATCATCATTGATACATAAAATTTCTAGGTAAACACCAAAATGGAGTTCATATGAAGTTTTTTACTTGAAAGGGATTGCATACCATCTGATCTCGACATGTCATCTAATGGGACTTTTCAATATTCACCACAATTACTTGGTAAGATTTCTTGGTTAAACTTATTGTTCTATTATATTTAGCAGTTCACTTATTCAATTGATTTAATTTGATGTTTCCGTTTAACTTACATTATTGATTGGGTTATATATACATTAGATTGGTTACAAATAAGTGGCACACCTTTTTAGAAAGCAGATAAACACTATCAGGAGTACTCTGCCTATTCTTATTTATATTTAAGAACAAGAAGTACCATCAATCTACAAACAATGTTTAACAATGAAGGTTATTGTTGAACCAGAAACGCAAGTCAAAATACTAATACACTAAGCACTTCTTTGTAAACCACCAGTATAAGCTCCGTGTATCTCAGCTATAAGCAAATGACCACCACCATTATCTACATTAACTGCCACCAACATCAATTGTAGACCCTCCATAAGTTTATTGTTGAATTGAGTCACCACCATATTTTTTCCCCTTTCTTTTGTAAGGGATGTTCCCAAGTAATTAGAATGGAGTGCAATTTGAGTCAGTTGTTCATGACATTAATTCTGGGAGGCTTTAAAGAATATGTCCTCTCTTTCCTTAGTACCCCATAAAAGAACAACCATTGCTAAATTCCAAGCCAATGTGAATTCAGTATTCACTTTCCTTCCTCTCTGATATGTCTACCAACTAATTCAGTATTCACTTTCCTTCCTCTCTGATCTGTCCACCAACTAAAGACGGCACTAGGTTGCCATATCTCATACGAAAGAATTTACAAGGCCCACAATTGTTATCAGTTACTTACATTACATTGAACAAAAATATGGAATATGATTTAGCATTGGTACCACATAATACACAAATAAAGGTCAATAAACCTTTCTTGTAAGTTGTAACATACCCCTGTGGGACACAAGATAAAATTTATATATTAGGATGTTGACAACTAAATTTAAATATTTAATTCCAGTATCATTTGATTGCATTGACATTTTTGCTACATTTCGTAAACTTTGTTTTGCGTGCATGTGTGTGTGTGTGTGTGTGTGTGTGTGTGTGTGTGTGTGTGTGTGTGTGTGCCTTGCTGCATTCACAAGCATGTCTTTGTATGTGCATGACCTAAAATGCATACAGTTTTCTGTATTATCATATTTCATTAATGCCCAAGTCTTTTAAATAAGACCACATATACCTTACATCATTGCATAATGGAAAAGCAAGAGTTATACATAGAATTTGGGATTAGCTTTGGTGAGTTTTACCAATCCTGTATTAGTATGAGCGATACCCATGTTTTGGATACTATGTTATTATTACGTTATCTTTCTAATCTTGTCTTAGGATCAGTTTCATGATATATACTAACAGATCCTACTCGTATCGCAATACCATAGTCGTGTCCTGCAACGGAATAAAACTTACCAATAGTTACCGTTCTTCCCTCCCTTTTCCATACAAAAGATATCATACTCAAAATCACAAGTGTCAACACGAAACTAACTCATTATATAACTATAAGAATAGTTCCATAAAACGTGTCTCTGCAGAAGACAAATGTTGTGCTCAAATGATGTAGGCCCTGTTTGGATAAACGTTTTCTTTCATTATTTTGAGTTTAAACTCAAAGAATCAAGTAAAGACTCTTTGGCAGGAGTAGACTATGGTTTGCATTCCAAATTTTTTTTTTTTTTCAGAAACTACTTTTAAACGTTGGTTTCAGAGATCCCAAAAATGTTCTCCAAATTTTTTTCACCATTTTCAACACTGTGCTAGATCTCTGTCCTCTTTTCCCAACTTTTTTTTGGGAATGTTTGTCACTTCTCTCTCCCTCCCACTCCTCTATTCTCTCCTACTTCCCCTCCACCTGGTCCACGCTCACCACCCCCTCTCTCTTCTCTCCAACTTCTCCTACACGTGGTCTTTAGCGAGCTCCATGGCAACCACCTCTCCCTCGCCGACCTCGCCGCTGTCACTGGCGACTTCTCCACCGAGCGCATCGTCGGCAACGGAGGCTTCGGCCTTGTCCGTATCTGCCACCGGCAAAACCACGGAACCTCCCCTTCACCGTCCCACCGATCCTGGACCGGAGCGTACTCAAGACCCGGACCCCTCCTCTGCTTGAGTTTGTGGAGGCTAGGGAGGAGAACGAGGTTGCGGAGGCGTCGACCGACAGCGATATGGAGACTGAGGCAGCAACGGCCCTCGTCATCCCCTCCTCGGGCACAGTGACTTTGAACCCCCCTGCTTCGGCCGGCTCTGGCCTCGAAACCCCTTGCTTCGGCCGGCTCCAGCCTCGAATCTCCTGCTTCTGGTCCTCGCCACCAGATTCAAATTCCCTAATTTTACAAAATGTGTTTGGGCTAGACACAAAAATAATGGACACGACACATTTAGCATTATTTTATAAAATTTATTATAAAAATATTTTCAGAATTTTTTTTTACCAAACAGAATTTTTAACTTCTGTTTCCGAAAATAATTTTTCAGATGAAACTAACCAAACGCAAACTCAAAAACTGTATATTCAGAAAATAATTTTATAACATCTTCTCTAAAAACTATTTTTAGAACAAAATTTTAAAAAGTATATCCAAATGGACCCGTAGTGTTGCGTGCCGTGCATCCATTTTCTTACTCAACTAACAACCTGCACACGGATTGTCGCTAGCACGCCGACTCAATCTATATGAAGATCACCGGCATGACAAGCCATCATGGACAATAGTTTGGTGTAGACGGAGATCCTTTCAGCCAGGTTAGCAAGCCCCTAAAATTTACCTGAATTAGCAGGTGTTTTAACCAGCTCAGCTATAACGTGTTTCCTTCCTATACCGAATCGGTTTTGTGGTATCGGGATGCTGCTCGAGGAAACAAAACCCTTATGCATAAGTTGTCCATGACTATGCAAGGTCTCTACTCAAAACTTACCATCATACTCAAGTCATTACTTATCTCAGTGTTTCCATCTCTATGCAGTTCCCAGACCAGGGGCTGTCTCGACGATTAATGATCCCGAGAACTTTTTCATGTTTTCATATTTTCTATCTCCAACTCAGGTCGACTATTTGATAGCCTCCTGCCTAAATTGAATAAATCGTGATCTACGAAGTATCTCAAACCGTGTCATACTCTATATGACAAGTATTAAAACCATGTGTACTCATATACTAGGACAACCAATCGAGTCTATGTGACAACATAGAAAACTTCTACTTTACACAAGATGTGAAATCGATAGAGCGGGTCAATTTAAAAACATAACGTGCAATACTATCTAGGCAGCAAGTTTAACATTTTCATGTTCTACATAAATCTAATATATATGGGATTATTCCGTTAGTTATGTGGATTAATCTCTTTTATTGGCATGCAACACTTATTGACTAACGAAACCAGCACGTGATTTATTTTATTAAGTGTGAAGGTAAGACAGAGACGAGTTCATTGGAGCCACCCACTTGAACGAGAGATTGCCTCGACCAAGCGGGTTTTCGAGCAAGTCACTGCATAGCCAAGTCCGAACGTCATTTTGCCAATGATTTATCATGTTGAACCGAGTAGAGCGGGGCACTACACTGGCTGGTAGCGAGATAGTCGAAGGCGTGGGGGCCGAGGACTGCTGCCGCCACCATCTGGTCGTCTGGAGACCAGAACCCTACGACTCCTTGGTGGGTCACCATCTTCGTCTTCAACTCTTTAGGGGTTCCAAATTTGAAGAGCTAGAGAGAATTTGTGGATTAAAATGACATCTTTGTATCGAAATTTGGAGTTTTTTTGACTATTTATCGGGGTACTACAAAACTTACTCGGGGTAGTTCAGTATCGAGGGCAGCCAAGTTGTGGAAACTTTACTCAGGATAATACATTACTTATTAGGGGCTGCCACCCCCTCCACCCCATCAATCAATCCTTGAGATGACACCCAAAGCTTCTTCATAATCAAGGTACAAATCTTCTTCCTTCTTCTTCTCCATCTCTAATTTTATGTTTATATTTTTATTTCATTTTCATAAATCTTCTTCCAAATCCTTGTTATTGCCCAAATATCATAGTATATTAACAAGTATGTTTAGGATGAACTTTGGACGAATTTTTGAAATTTGAACCTGTTTTAGGATTTCGAAGGAATTCTGTCACAGTCGATACTAGGAAGAATCCAGAATGCAATTTTTTTTTACAGTCTTTTATGTTGTCAGGACAATAGAAAATTTCTATAGTCCTGAATACTCCAAGGACCGTAGAAAATTTCTAAGGTTTATGACAACATAGAAGCGAAGAAGAAGATATGCTCTATATATAAAATGTATGGGGCGGTGGAAACTTTATTTTCTTCAGAACTAGTACTAATGCAGCTTTTGATATGCTCTTAATTTGTTTCCAGTTTTGTAGTAAGGTCTTATTCATGTCCAAATTTCTAGTTCAGCCTACCTGTGGTAGTTGATATTCTTTCTTTTTTATGTTTGCCATCAGTTATGTCTATGTCCTCGACGACGACGAAGAAGCTAGATGGATCTCTACCTCAGAGGAATGTTCCACTCCACAAGGTTGTCACACTATCTGATGGACATCGCCAATGAAAATAAGCCCATGCATAGGGCTGGCGATGGGTAGGGTAGGGTAGGGTAGGGTAAGGGCAGGAAGAGGGCAGGGTAGGGTAGGATATTGACCTTTTTTTGATACCCTAGGGGAGTCATGAGGGTAGGGTAGGGTAGCCCTCTTCCAAAAAACCAATACCCATTACCCGTCCTTGCCCTTTACCCTCACAGGGTAGCTGAGGGTCAGGGTAGGGAGGGTAAGGGTATTACCCTTGCCATTTCATTTTTTTAACTTTGAAAATCAAATTTTTTGCTAGTAAACAGGGGGGGATTATTTTTTCTTTCCATTTCATTTTTTTCAGATTTTGACAGCATTCAAAAATTATAACAACTTAACAAGAAATAACAGGGAGAATATTTTTTTTTACTAACGGCGCTGAACCCAGTTATATAGTAGAACCTGGGCTGCCTACATACCCAAGGAGGGGGCTAGACCTGACTCCTTAGGATCAAGCACCATGTAGTTCTCCTAATCCTAAGTACTAATTACAAAAAACTACAAGTAGTAGTAATACTATGGCAGTGGGACTATACAAAATTACAAAGCGGGTTGGGAGAAGGGTAGGGTCGAGGGTTTTAAAGGGTTAGGGTTAACGGGTAGTGGATAGGGTAGTGATTCAGGGTAGGGTAGGGTTCAGGGTAGGGTTACAGGGCAGAGGGTAGGGCGGGTACCCGGGTAATTGCACTAGGGTAACAGAATAAAACCCTTACCCTACCCTAATTCCAAGAGGGTAAGGGTAGGGCATGCCCTCGAAGGGTAGAGGGTACCCGTGGGCACCTGAGGGTACAGGGTACCCGGCTAGGGTAGAGGGTATGAGGGCAAAATCGCCACCCCTACCCATGCAACTACTCTCATCTTCTCGAGGATCACTTGGGAGTTTTTCCGTGTTGAATCACAATTAGTGTCTAACTAGATTGTACACATGTATTATGTTTTGATGTAATTAATACTAATGCTTGAGCAAAACACAATTATATCATCATCATTACAAAAACTCTTAGGGGGCGTTTGGTATGCGGAATAGTATATAGCCGGGAATTAGATATTCCCGGAAATCAAATTCCAAGGAATTAAATCTCCTGGAAAATTATATTCCCATGTTTGGTGACAATATAAATATTCTCGGAAAAAAAAAAAATAATAACGAAAACAATGAACAAATATAAAAAAACGGATAAAAACGACGAAAAAATCGGTAAAAAACGAAAAAAATGGTAAAAACGACAAAATAACAAAAAATGATGAAAACGACAAAAAATCGGTTAAAACGAAAAAAATGACAAAAAAAGCGACAAAAAAATGTATAAACGACAAAAATAACAAAAAAAAAGGGTTAAAACGACAAAAATAACCAAAATACGACAAAAACGACATAAAATCGGTAAAAACGACAAAAAAAAACTAAAATGCGACAAAAACGAAAAAAACAACAAAAAGTCGGTTAAAAACGACAAAAAATCGGTTAAAAACAACAAAAAAATCGGTTAAAACGACGAAAAATAACCAAAAAGCGACAAAAACGAAAAATAATCAATAAAAACAACAAAAAACAAAAAAAATTGGTTAAAACAACAAAAAATGACAAAAAAAATCGGATAAAAACGACAAAAAAATCGGTTAAAAATAACAAAAAATCAGTTAAAACGACAAAAATAACCAAAAAGTGAAAAAAAACGAAAAATAATCAATAAAAACGACAAAAAGGACAAAAAAAATCGATTAAAACGAAAAGAATGACAAAAAATCAGTTAAAAACGACAAAAAAAGTTTAAAAACAACAAAAAATCGGTCAAAACGACAAAAAATAACAAAAAAGCGACAAAAATGAAAATAATCGATAAAAACGACAAAAAGGACAAAAAATCGGTTAAAACGACAAACAATAACAAAAAAGCGACAAAAACGACAAAAATGGTAAAAGCGACAAAAAAGCGACAAAAATGACAAAAAAGGCCATAAAATCAGTAAAAATGACCAAAAAAGCGACAAAAAATGACAAAAAATCGGTAAAGACAACCAAAAAATCTAAAAAAAAAGACAAAAAATCGCTTAAAACGACAAAAATTGACAAAAAATGACAAAAAAAACGACAAAAAGGACAAAAATTGGATAAAAACGACAAAAAAAATTCAAAAAGTGACAAAAAGGCAAAAAATGGGTAAAAACGACAAAAAATTGCTTAAAACGACAAACAATTGATAAAAAGACAAAAAAGCGATAAAAACGACATAAATAATCAAAAAGTGACCAAAAAAGACAAAATGGGTAAAAAAGACAAAAAATCGCTTAAAACGACAAAAAATTGGTAAAAAAAAAAAATGACATAAAAGCGATAAAAACGACAAAAAAAGAAAAAAATTGTTCAAAACTAATCAAAATTGATCAAAAAAGAAGAAAAAAAATTTAGACAAATTTTTTTTTTTCCGGGCAAAAAAAAAAATCCACTTATTCTCAAGGGATAGAATTTTCATGTTTTGTGGGTAAACTATTTACCCCGATATTTATAATTTTCGGAAATAAATTTTTTATAAGTCAAACAAACGTGGTAATAGATTTCCATCTTAAAATTTTTCGGGAATAAAAAAAAATACCGCGTACCAAACGCCCCTTAGGGGGCGTTTGGTATGCGGAATACTATATAGCCGAGAATTCTATATTCCCGGGAATCAAATTCCAAGGAATTAAATTTTCTGGAAAATTACATTCCCATGTTTGGTGACAATATAAATATTCCCGGAAAAAAAAAGAAAAAAAAAGAAAAAAATGAACAAATATAAAAAAACTGGTAAAAACGACAAAAAAATCGGTAAAAACAAAAAAAAATGGTAAAAACGACAAAAAATCGATAAAAACGACAAAATAACAAAAAACGACAAAAACGATAAAAAACGACAAAAAATCGGTTAAACGACAAAAATGACCAAAAAGCGACAAAAATGTATAAACGACAAAAAATAACAAAAAAAAGGGTAAGACGACAAAAATAACCAAAACACGACAGAAACGACATAAAATCGGTAAAAACGACAAAAAAACCAAAATGCGACAAAAAACAATAAAAAATCGATTCAAAAGACAAAAAATGACAAAAAATCGGTTTAAAAGACAAAAAATTGGTTTAAAATAACAAAAAAATCGGTTAAAACGACAAAAAATAACCAAAAAAGCGACAAAAACGAAAAATAATCGATAAAAACGACAAAAAGGACAAAAATCGGTTAAAACGACAAAAAATCGGTTAAAACGACAAAAAATAACCAAAAAGCGACAAAAAGAAAAAAAAAATCGGTAAAAGCGAAAAAAATGACAAAAAACGACATAAAATCAGTAAAAAAATGACTAAAAGCGACAAAAACGACAAAAAAACGACTAAAAATCGATAAAAAACAACAAAAAAGCTACAAAAACGACAAAAAATCGCTTATAAAACGGCCAAAAATGACAAAAAAGCGACAAAAAGGACAAAAATGAGTAAAACGACAAAAAAAATCAAAAAGTGACAAAAAATGGGTAAAAACGACAAAAAATCGCTTAAAACGACAAAAAATTGGTAAAAGCAACAAAAAAAATGACAAAAATACGATAAAAACGATAAAAAAAAATGTTCAAAACTAATCAAAATTGATCAAAAAAGAAGAAAAAAATTTAGACAATTTTTTTTTGCTCGGGCAAAAAAAAAAAAATCCACCTATTCTCAAGGGATAGAATTTCCATGTTTTATGGGTAAACTATTTATCCGGGTATTTATAATTCCCGAAAATAAATTTTTTATAAGCCAAACAAACGTGGTAATAGATTTCCATCTTAAATTTTTTTGAAAATAAAAAAAAATACCGCGTACCAAACGTGCAGTCTTAATATGTATGGAAAAAAACTGGTGCACTTTGAGTAGCCATGGATATCTAATGCTCTCTAGCATTCCTTCGGCAATCACAAACTTGACAGCAGTTTCCAGTCGATTCGCAAATGATGGGAACTGTAGATGTCTCAGCATCATGGGGGTACAGGTTTGCGTTCTTCTGACTCACGTTTCCTGCTGAAGCACCTTGCAAGCATAAGAAACAATATTTACAAACAAACCTGCTCTTTGGTGTCCAATAAGCAGTGAGTAAACCACCTTCTTATATGCTTGATAGCTAGTTTATTCTCATGTCTTTTCTGCCTCCTCAACAAAACCGTGCTTGTCTTTATATTTCTGCTTTTACATCATTTCTTTCCTGTATTTGTGTCTTGTGTTTTGCTATCATCTTGGGCTTCGTTTTTGGCATTCTGTTAGGTGGGGTCCGACTTATCATGTTTCGTATTTAGAGCCCGAGAATAATGAAACATGACTACATGACTCCCTTCGTGGCTTGACAAAAATCAGAGAACTACTAGATTCGACATGAATTTATGGTTTGATTTGTATAAATATCTGTCATGTCTTTCTATTCAATTTTTTTAGCTTTGGTTTAGAATTGAGTGTGTGTTAAAAAGTATTAGGTTTCAAACTTCACATCATCTTAAGATCACTCATTGTGAACAATCCTCATGACTCTTATAAATAAAAATCATTAATGTTTTCACTCAATTTCCATATTATTTGTGGAGTCATTCTTTGTACCTAGTGTTGGATTATTCAATAATATGGGGCCACACATGTAAAATTAATTGTGTTGGGCTATCTAAATAATTAAGCCAAATTAAAGTGGTCTATTTGGAAATTGGCTTAAGGGTATAATTGTCATGGAATTAATGTGTAGATACCGGAGATAATTCTAATTTAATGAGGGGCCAAATTAGAAATATCAACACATATATAAATATGTGTATTCATTAGGGTTATGGTCCCCAACATATACGGCCACCAAAGAGAAGTTTTCTCTTTTTCTCTTCTGCATCCCCATCAACAGAAAGAGAGGGACAAAGGATTCAGATTCACCTTTGTCATTAAGGGTCGTAGCAAGTTGGAAGATCGAACCCAATAAAGAGACGATCGTTTCAAGATCCATCAAGCCTAGCAATGGATTCAGGTACGCTTCCGCAATTTTAATTTATGTTCTTCATCTCATGAATCGACAGGGTACAATAAAATTCCAACAAGTGGTATCAGAGCCTCCTTGTTTGATTTATGAGATTGAAGGTTTAGATTTAATTTTTGTTGTTGTTTAGGAACCCTAGATCGTAAGATCTAATTTAATTTAGGGTTTTGATTGTTCGATCAAATTTTTATGATCCAGAGTAATATGGCCTTTTGTTGCAAATGTTCTTTAATGTTGTTAAAAAAAAAAAATCATCCGAAAAGTTTGCATATAAGAAGTTCTTCCCCTTCAGAAGCTTGCATATCCGAAAAGCTTGCATATCAGAAGTTCTTTAATGTTGTTTTTATGATGGGAGTTTGGATGGGATCGGCTAAGCTTTATATGCAAACTTATGCATATGGATATTTAACACATATATAACTTTGCATATATGTATTAAATATTCAGAGGTTCTCAGGTGAAAAGCTTCTGAATATGGGATAAGTACAATATTCTTCTAATAAGTTTGCATATTTTTACGTGTATTCTCTAGATCAGTACAATATTCTCTGGATCTAAATATTGTATAAAATAATAGCATTGGATGATTACCTTCTCTAAGGTTTATTAGAAGAATATTATCTTCTCTGGATATATATTTTTAATAGATAATTTTTTGTGTAATCTTTATAGATTATCTGATGTAATCTTTTGATGCACATATTCAGTACAATCTAATCGATTGATTATTTATTAATTTAAATATGCATGTACATAAGATTTTGGATATGATTCAGTTTTGTAAAATTTAGTCAACGTTCAATTTTATTTTGGTGCCTTTTGTGACTTGCAATAGTTGTCCAATATTCTAAGTAGACTCATTGAAACAAGATGTCGCCAAAGTTGTTAGCCCAATGATTATATCATGTTTTTGAATATGGCTAATCAATTAAGTTTAACATATCGACGTCACTAATATTCATGTAATCACTATTATGTTACTACTTAAACTTAGCATTGTCCTAATGTTAGCATTGTCCTAAATATTCTATATCATATTGCTATGCTTGTATCATGTTGTTTTGTTTGCCTAACATGTATTTGTAGACATGCTATAAGCATGATCAAATATGATCAAACCAGGACATATGCAATGGGCCAAAGACGGCGTCATACAAGAAGATTTCTCTGAACCGTCCAACGACCTATCCGGGGCCTCGCATCGGGGGTTCCGCTGCCCGGTCAGCGGACAGGGGTCGAGGGGGCAGCGCCCCCCGTCAGGGGTTCGGGGGCGAAGCCCCCGAAAGGTATTCAGATTTTCAGATCTGTTTATCTTTGGACGATTGCCGTCAAGGAAAAATGCGTCTTCTATGTCAGGAAAAAGACGTCATCAAAAGGGCTCTTGGTTTTCATATTTATTCTGTATTTTTCTATTTGTTGAGTCTAGGAAAAATGTGAGATTGATCGGATCGGTACTGGCTTAGGTTTTTCTCAGTCTACAAACAAAAATAAGCCTACCTACGTATCCCAAAAATCCACAATTCAAAAAGCCCGAAACCGATGCAAATTTGGTTTATTCCTTACTGTTCTGAACCAGCAGAACTCTGACAGAACTCTGACCGAGTTCGGTCCGAGTTCGGCCCGAGTTCGGTCTGGGTTATTTGAAATACAGTTCCCACCAAATCTGCATCCAACGTTCGTATGCGAAATCCTAGCATCCGAACTCTGCCCGAACTCTGCCCGAGTTCGGTCTCCCAAAAACACTATAAATAGAGTTGAGATTACCATTCATTTAAAAACAATCCAATTTTATCTCTTCTCTTCTCTATCTAAAGTGTTCTGAGCTTTTTACTTTCATATCTAAGCCTTTACGACTCTTAGCCAAGCCAGTACAGTTTCTGTTTAATCTAGAGTTTGGTGTTGAAGAGTTGTATCGGAGGTTGTATTCAGAAAATATTCCAGTTTTCCAATTGCCTTCTGGAGCCGGTCGTGCGCTCGTCACCAAGCACGGTGTTGTGAAGTCGGTCGTGCACTTGTCGCCAAGCACGGTGTTGTGAAGTCGGTCGTGCACTTGTCACCAAGCACGGTGTTGTAAGAGTTGCAAGCGCTCAGTTAAAGCTTGTGTCATAGTGGATTAACATCGAGCAAGAGTACTCGAGACTGGATTAGTCCTCTCAGAGGGATACCAGTATACATCGCTGTGTCACTGAGTTTGAATTCTTAACTCTTACTTTACTGGATTTATTTACTGCCATAGTTATTGCTTAAAGTTTTTTATTGGTGATTATTTTCCGCTGCACACGCACACACTCTATTCACCCCCCTCTAGAGGTGCTCAACGATCCTACAATTGGTATCAGAGCTAGTGCTCCTTATAGAGATATTTTTGCTTATACTAATTGCTCATTCAATTGGTATACTAGCAAGGACTCTATTATTTGGCTTAACATCCTTGGAGCAGATCCTCATTACCAGAGCGGGTTATACAGGTAAAGCAAGGTAATATTGTTATTATATAACTGCTATTACATAGATCACTATATCACATATGGCAAGTATGTACTTCACAACTGAAGAGCAATCCTCAAATAGACTCCCACTATTTGATGGTACAAATTACACATACTGGAAAACACGAATGAGCTTCTACTTGAAGTCTCTAAATTTTGACTTATGGTCAATTGTTGTAAATGGCTACCAAAAGCCTACTATCACTTCTATTCTCACATCCTCTATTATTAACAAGCCTTATTATAGTTACACAGAGGAAGAGAAGAAGTTAGCTAGCCTTGATGCAAAAGCAAAGCATGCTTTCTATTGTACTGTAGACTTCAATATATTCAATCTCATTACTACTTGCACAACATCTCACAAAATTTGGAAACTTCTTGAAGCTACTTATGAGTGCAGGTACGAAAGCAGTGCTAGCGATTCCAGAGAAGAGGATAGTCTTTATAACAATGCAAATGTGTGCATAATGGCATCGAGATTTAAGGTTCAACACAACCCTATATATGAAGAAGAGCTTGTATGTGACAACCGCAAGAAGATAGGCCACATCCAAGAAGATTGTACTACTTCTAGAAAGGAGAGTCACTACGAACGATCAAAAGAAGAAAGATCATCATCTCACAAGTACGCTACCACGAGCATATGGTGCGAAAGTGAGGCAAGCAAATCTGAAGAAGAAGAGAGACCTCATCAAGCTGCAAATTTATGCTCAATGGCATTATCTAACGAGGTACAGAATAATTCCCTTCTTGAAGAGAATGAATTTTCTTATGATGAGTTATCTGATGCTTTCAGTGATCTGTTAGAAGAACACAAGAAAGTATTAGATAAGTATAAGCAAGCTAGAAAGGATATTCAATCCTATAAGCGTGAGAATGAAAAGCTTACTTGCTTATTGAATGATGCTAGAAATACTTCTACTTCTAATAATTCTACTGAGATTTCCACACTTGAGTTTAGATTGCATGAGACACTTGAATGCATTGAGAAAAGCACTCAAGAAAATGCTAAACTTAAGGAGGAACTAGAATCTGAAAAGAAGAAGTATTCTATTGCTTCATGTAGAATTGATGCTCTTTCTGCTAAGTATGATGAGATCTGTGCTAACTCTAAAAAGTTAGAGATTAGACTGGGAAAGCAGGTAGTACAACCTACGACTCAGTCTAATACAGGACACTTAGCACATCACAAAGTCACACACGTCAGATCTTTTACTAAGGAAGCAAGCAAAGCTAAAGCTTCACACAACCATGCTTTTTATTACAAGTATCCACGCACATCATATCACACCGCACGTTCTCATACTGCTGCACATAGCCCTAATGTTAATACTTTCTGTCATTATTGTGGTATGAATGGACATATTTCTAATTATTGTCAGATTAGAAAACTTGTTGATATGAACTTGTGCAAATGGGTTCCTAAAGCTAACAAATGTGGATCCAAGTATTGGATACCAAAGTCTTCACCTAATATTGCAGATGAAGCTTATCATATCAAATAGAACCATGGAGCATGTTGGTGATTGCAAAGCTACAAAGGTCATCTTCCAAGCAATTGCACCAACAGAACTGTGGTCACTAGAACCACTTTGGTAACATGCTTCCTAAATAGTTTTTTTTTATTATGTCTAGCATGTTCTTATTGATGTATTGATATTACCTCTCATTGATATCTTTTAATTGTTTATCATTTATGTGAGTTATAATCCTATCAAGACGAGTTGTTTAGCTTAAATGATTAGTTCACACTATATAGTATTTTATTTTTTATTAGTGTGACACATTTGTCTATGTATGCTAGTTACTCTTATTCTTTATTCTTGAAGCATGCATAGGAGCTTTTGTTTTGGTAAATATCTTTTGACTCTTTGCCTTTAATATTTTTTGGTCACTTCTTATCGATTTGTCTTTAACATGTCATATTTACTTTGATCGGTATTTTGTGAGTATGTATGTTTAGCACAAGTCTTCTATTTACTTGAAATATATATATATATATTTTTATGTTAACCTTGTGCTTACATAATATACTCATTTCTTATTTTGAGTAACTTCTTACGAATCAATTTCATCTTTGTCTGATAAAGTTTATTTATGCATATTTTTGACCTTGTGATATTTTTTCTTATACTTATTAAGGATACATGAGTAATTTATTTTCATTTATATATTGCTGATATGGTTCTTATATTTTTGTATAAATATCTTTATGGCGATATATGAGTTAAGTTCAAGTTCTATATTATATTATTTTGGAAAGTAGTTTCAAACTTGTGCTTATCTCATATGTAAGCTATTTTTTAACAAATTCATGTACTTCTCTTATTATCTTCTTCCTCAAAGCCTTTTTAAATGATGTATGTTTTTCTTGGCTTTTTGGTTGACATTTTGGATATATTTTTTAATATCTTGATCTTGATAAACCATTCCTTGGGTATTTACTTTTAGGGATTCTGGATTTCGATGATGTTCGATGATACTGCATATATTCCTTTGAATCTAAGTTCTTAAGAGTAGAAATTATTTTGGGAACAAGCCGAAAGGGTCCTTCTGTCATACAGGTGTAAATAGCCTGAAGCGACACGGTATACTAGTCTTCGGACTACCGCTAGCTGGGAACCGGCCCCTACAGCTAACCCGAAGTGATCAATACTTTATAGACTTAAGATTTATTAAGGTCTAAATGCAACTATTATCTAGCTCTGGATCAAAGGTACTGAACCCAGTCCCGTAGATTCCAGAATACATCAACGTATCTAGGTCTTACTTTTTGATTTTCAAGTGTTTTATATTTTATTGTTACCCAATAATTTTGTAGCACATATGGATTAATGTAATTGATACATCTTATGCTGTTTGCTACATTTTTAAGTCCATAGAATATAATTTATTTTATATTGCACTAATTCTTTTTAAATCCTCGGTTATTAAAGAAGAGATTTATTTTGGGTACAAGCCTACAAAAGGTCTGTCTGTCACCACGACTACGGTCGAAGCGAAGCGGTACTTAAGTGTTCCCCGGTGAACCTCCGTTAGCTGGGACAATACCTCTATAGCTAATCCAAGATTGATCAATGCTTTATAAACTAAAGATTTATTGAGATCTAGTTGCAATTGTTATCTGATGGATTTTAAATTTTAGATTTGATGGATAATATTCTCTCTTTATATTTTTCACAAAAGGTAACATACATTGATCTTTCATAAGTTAATGTTTGTCATCTTTCAATATATTTTTTTTGTCACACTTTTCGATATTCAGACTTAATGATTTTGTGACTACTCGGTGGATATTATGATCTTGTGATTTCGTCTTTAACTTGCATAATATTCATGATTTTAAGCTTTATTATTCTCTTCTTATTCAAGTTACTAACTGCCTATAGCAGTAATTCTTTGCGGGGAGAAGTCAAGCAAATTGACTCACTCTCTCTCAAAGCGTTTCTTTTCTTTAACCTTACGGTTGTCAGTGGACACCATGCTAAGGCTTTAAAAAGGGAAGAAATAAACTTTGATAAGAAGACCTAATATTTTTGGATTAACTTTCTACTTCTGGAAATATGTCTCTGAAATTCTTAAATTTTATCTATATTATTATTTTGGATATAATCATGTAAAGGTGGAGCAGTTAATTATTTCAAATCAATTAGCCCCTTGACATGCCATATATCTAGAATACACTTTTCTTTGGACATATATCTAGTTTTGTTTATTTGTTCAACTGGATTTATTTATGATTTATGGATTCTTTTATTGACATTATTTTTGTGATTCGAATCGTCAGCTTTCAGTCTAAAGACTAAATGGACGCATTAGAACATTTACTAAGACAGTTTTTCATAATAAATTCCACATTTTTGAAAAGTCTTTTTGATTTTTTTTTATTTATTGAATCTGTCTCGTACTCAATGTTATTATTAAAGACAGCCTTCAAAAATCTTTTACTTACATGAAATGATTTGTGTTATTTTTTATTGAAGACATATCTTCTTCATCTTTAAGCGTTTATTTATTGGATATTTCTTTTTCTTGCCTAAAGATGATATTTATTTTGAGTTTGGGATTTTATATGCATTTGATCAAAGGAAAGAAAAGATGCATATTTTGGATATCCCTTAGATCTTATGGTTATTTATTTTATCTATTTTATGCATATAATCTTTTTGAGTTTTACACTGATTTGGCATTTCTTATTGAGATTTTATCTTAAAGTTCATGATTAGCTATATTTAGACTAGTCATACTTTGCGGGGGAGCATTCAAGTCGACTGAATTTCTCCTTCTCAAGTATTTTGTCTTCATTACCTTCATGTTTATCTAATGGATATACATATATCATGCTAAGGTAATTGAATTCAAATGCATGTACTTTGGTATAAATTTTGCATAGATTCTAGTATACTTATTTTGATCTCTTTTCAATGATTATACGCTTTATGGAATTGACTCACTAATTTGTATGGGCAAATTATGAATCATATTTTTTTGTGATCATTGTTAAAAGTTTCATTATTTTTTTTTGTATATACTAGATCTGTGAATTTCTCATGAATTATTTATGACCAATGATTGATTTCTGCTTTATTGATATCTATTTCTTATTGAAATCCTTTATTGGTATATTTCAAAACTAGAGTTATATTTATCATAATATTGAGTTTTGAATATCATTTTTGGATTTCTAGTTGGTAAACTATGTATTGTTTGATTTCAATGTTCTTTGTTTAAGTTCAACCAACTATTTTGACAAATTTTTCTACTTTAGTTATGCAATTTTCTAAACATGTCGTTTCACTGTTCTCCTAATCCTTGATCATGATTATTATTAATTTTCCTACCTCCTATACTTATGCTTGAGTTCGTTTTATCTCTTTATTACGGGGGAGCTTATTTTTTGATCATGTCAAAGGGGGAGAAATAAGTTTAAGTTAGCAAAGAATTTCTTTTAGTATTTTGTGTTTATTAGTGATACATGCATCTATTGTATATATATTAAACTTAAAGGATTTGCCATAATCAAAAAGGGGGAGATTGTTAGCCCAATGATTATATCATGTTTTTGAATATGGCTAATCAATTAAGTTTAACATATCGACGTCACTAATATTCATGTAATCACTATTATGTTACTACTTAAACTTAGCATTGTCCTAATGTTAGCATTGTCCTAAATATTCTATATCATATTGCTATGCTTGTATCATGTTGTTTTGTTTGCCTAACATGTAACATGTAATCACTATTATGTTACTACTTAAACTTAGCATTGTCCTAATGTTAGCATTGTCCTAAATATTCTATATCATATTGCTATGCTTGTATCATGTTGTTTTGTTTGCCTAACATGTATTTATAGACATGCTATAAGCATGATCAAATATGATCAAACCAGGACATATGCAATGGGCCAAAGACGGCGTCATACAAGAAGATTTCTCTGAACCGCCCAACGACCTATCCGGGGCCTCGCATCGGGGGTTCCGCTGCCCGGTCAGCGGACAGGGGTCGAGGGGGCAGCGCCCCCCGTCAGGGGTTCGGGGGCGAAGCCCCCGAAAGGTATTCAGATTTTCAGATCTGTTTATCTTTGGACGATTGCCGTCAAGGAAAAATGCGTCTTCTATGTCAGAAAAAAGACGTCATCAAAAGGGCTCTTGGTTTTCATATTTATTCTGTATTTTTCCATTTGTTGAGTCTAAGAAAAATGTGAGATTGATCGGATCGGTACTGGCTTAGGTTTTTCTCAGTCTACAAACAAAAATAAGCCTACCTACGTATCCCAAAAATCCACAATTCAAAAAGCCCGAAACCGATGCAAATTTGGTTTATTCCTTACTGTTCTGAACCAGCAGAACTCTGACAAAACTCTGACCGAGTTCGGTCCGAGTTCGGCCCGAGTTCGGTCTGGGTTATTTGAAATACAGTTCCCACCAAATCTGCATCCAACGTTCGTATGCGAAATCCTAGCATCCGAACTCTGCCCGAACTCTGCCCGAGTTCGGTCTCCCAAAAACACTATAAATAGAGTTGAGATTACCATTCATTTAAAAACAATCCAATTTTATCTCTTCTCTTCTCTATCTAAAGTGTTCTGAGCTTTTTACTTTCATATCTAAGCCTTTACGACTCTTAGCCAAGCCAGTACAGTTTCTGTTTAATCTAGAGTTTGGTGTTGACGAGTTGTATCGGAGGTTGTATTCAGAAAACATTCCAGTTTTCCAATTGCCTTCTGGAGCCGGTCGTGCGCTCGTCACCAAGCACGGTGTTGTGAAGTCGGTCGTGCACTTGTCGCCAAGCACGGTGTTGTGAAGTCGGTCGTGCACTTGTCACCAAGCACGGTGTTGTAAGAGTTGCAAGCGCTCAGTTAAAGCTTGTGTCATAGTGGATTAACATCGAGCAAGAGTACTCGAGACTGGATTAGTCCTCTCAGAGGGATACCAGTATACATCGCTGTGTCACTGAGTTTGAATTCTTAACTCTTACTTTACTGGATTTATTTACTGCCATAGTTATTGCTTAAAGTTTTTTATTGGTGATTATTTTCCGCTGCACACGCACACACTCTATTCACCCCCCTCTAGAGGTGCTCAACGATCCTACAAAAGTGACCTCTCTTGCGTAGATAGTCTACGAGGGATGTCGGATGTTTGTGTGTGTATATTCATGCGGGTATTAGCCGGCCCAAAGGAAGGTTAATACTTGGCCGAATTACACACATACTTGTGGTGATAAATGTGTGACAATTATACGGTTTACATGTAAATAATAACCCGATCCAAAGATAGGCTTATTATTTGACATGACTTATTGTCAATGTTTGATCACTCCACCAAGAGTACCACTTGCAGTTAATATCACTGTCCAAAGACTTGATATCAATGATGCACTAGGTATCTTGAGATGGGGTTCACCATTATTTGAATTTGTTTGACTATCTTTTATTCTTTGGTTATTAATTAGAGCATATTTGTTTATTTATTTTTGTTCTCTTTTTAATTAATGTTGCTATAATATCTGCCAATACGAATTCAATTTTCATGCTTAATGGGATAAATTTTAAGGGCAAAAAGAAAAGAAATACAGAAGCTGCTGAGGGCCTGGCCCAAAAGAAACAAAAATATAAAACTAAGGGTTGTTTCTTTTGTGACAAGTCAGGACACATAAGGAAAAGTATATTTCTCAATTTGGTCTGTTCTGAGGTTAATTTAGCTTCAGTACCTAGAAACACATGGTGGTTAGATTCTGGTACTACTACCCACATTAGTGTTTCTAGACAAGGTTGTCTGAGCTACCGAAAGCCAATTGATGGTAAAAGATACATCTATGTGGGTGACGGCAAGTCGGTAGAAGTGGAAGCAATAGGACATTTTAGGTTATTATTGGGAGCCGGTTATTATTGGGATTTGATAGACACTTTTATTGTACCATCTTTTAGACGGAATTTAGTTTCAGTTTCCTTACTGGACAAATCTGGTTATCATTGTTCATTTGGAAACAATAAGTTTAGTCTATCTTTAAATTCAAATATTGTTGGTAGTGGTTCCCTTAATGTTTATGATAACCTATATTCACTTGAAACTATTGCATCTTACAATGAAACCTTGCATGTGGAGTCATGTGGTACTAAACGCAAAATTAATAATGAAAATTCAGCCTCATTATGGCACAAGCGATTAGGTCACATCTCTAGAAATAGAGTTGAACGACTTGTGTCTGATGGGATTTTGGATTCCCTTGATTTCAAAGACTTTGACGTTTGTGTTGAATGTGTAAAGGAAAAACAGACCAAAACAAAGAGATTAGGTGCCAATAGGTCTACAGAAGTCTTAGAATTGATTCATACTGATATCTGTGGACCATTCCCTTCGGCTTCTTGGAATGGTCAAGAATATTTTATATCATTCATAGACGACTATTCTAGATACGACTACCTATATCTCATTCATGAGAAATCACAGTCTTTGGACGTATTCAAATCATTTAAAGCTGAAGTTGAGAACCAACTCAACAGAAGAATTAAAGTCATCAGGTCTGACCGTGGTGAAGAATACTACGGTAGATCTGATGGATCAGGTGAACAACGTCCAGGACCGTTTGCTAAATTCCTAGAGGAATGTGGAATCGTCCCACAGTACACCATGCCAGGATCACCTAGCATGAATGGTGTAGCTGAAAGACGAAATAGGACTCTTAAGGATATGGTGAGGAGTATGATTAGTCATTCTACCTTACCAGAGTCACTCTGGGGTGAAGCACTTAAAACAGCAGCTTACATTCTGAATAGAGTGCCAACTAAAGCGGTTGCAAAAATACCTTATGAGCGTTGGACAGACAGAAAACCTAGTTTGAAGCATTTACATATTTGGGGTTGTCCAGCTGAGGCAAGGCCTTATAGGCCATATGAAAAGAAATTGGACCCCAAAACTGTAAGCAGCTACTTTATTGGCTATGCGGAGCGATCAAGGGGTTATAAATTTTACGATCCCACAAAAAGGATAATTTTTGAGACGGGAACTGCTATATTTTTTGAGGATGTTGAGTTTGGGGGTAGAAATAAAGTTAGGGACATTGTATTTGAGGAGGAATCGGTTACGATCCCTACTATCACTTTTGACGATGTGCAGATTTCTGTACCTGTCATTGATCAAGAAGTGAATCCGAAACCTCAACAAGACAATGTTGATTTACCTCTACAAGTCGATATTGAGCTACCTCAACAAGACAACATAGAGGCACCCCCCATTCAAGATGAGGCAGTTGTTCCTGAGGAACAAACTCAACAACCTCAAAAATTGATGCCATTAAGACGGTCCACTAGAGAAAGAAGAAATGCAATTTCGGATAATTTTATCATATTTCTCCAGGAACATGAGAAAGATCATAGAATATTGGAAGATGATCCAATCAACTTCCGTCAGGCCATGGAAAGTTCTAATTCTCAAAAGTGGATTGATGCAATGAATGAGGAGTATAAGTCCATGCAAGACAATAAAGTTTGGGAACTTGTCCCATTACCAAAAGATGTGAAGCTCATTGGTTGTAAATGGATATTTAAAACCAAGAAGGATTCGAAGGGTAATGTGGAGAAGTATAAAGCACGTCTTGTAGCTAAAGGCTTTACTCAAAAGGAAGGGATTGATTTTAAAGAGACTTTCTCTCCGGTTTCTTCGAAAGACTCTTTTAGAACAATCATGGCACTTGTTGCACATTTTGATCTTGAGTTACATCAAATGGATGTCAAAACGGCGTTTCTCAATGGTAACATTGACGAAACTATTTATATGGTGCAGCCAGAAAACTTTGTGTCGGGAGATCCAAAGAATATGGTTTGCAAATTGACAAAATCCATTTATGGACTCAAGCAAGCTTCTCGTCAGTAGTACTATAAATTTCACCAAGTTGTTACCTCGTTTGGTTTTGAGGTTAACGTTGTTGAAGATTGTGTGTATCACAAATTCAGTGGGAGTAAAATTATTTTTTTGGTTTTGTATGTTGATGACATACTGCTTGCCACAAATGATATAGGCATATTGCATGACACTAAGAAATTTCTATCAAATAACTTTGAGATGAAAGATCTTGGTAACGCCTCTTTTGTATTAGGAATTCAAATACATCGAGATCGTTCTCGAGGTATTCTTGGATTATCACAAAAGAGCTATATCGATAAAGTGCTTAAAAGATTTGTCATGCAAGGATGCAAACCAGGTGACACCCCAGTCGCTAAAGGAGACAAGTTCAGTCTCAATCAGTGCCCTAAAAATAGTCTTGAAATTAAGGAAATGCAATTGATCCCCTATTCATCAGCTGTGGGGAGTCTAATGTATGCTCAGGTATGTACGCGTCCAGATATTGCATACATAGTTGGAATTCTAGGCAGATATTTAAGTAACCCTGGGATGGATCATTGGAAAGCAGCCAAACGGGTCATGAGATACTTACAAAGAACAAAGGATTACATGCTCACTTATAGGAGATCGGATCAGCTGGAGATCATAGGGTATTCCGACTCCAATTTTGCTGGATGCCAAGACAGCAGGAGATCCACGTCAGGTTATGTTTACATGTTAGCTGGAGGAGCTATATCTTGGAAGAGTGTCAAACAAACACTCATAGCTTCGTCCACTATGGCAGCAGAGTTTAAAGCATATTTTGAGGCATCTAATCATGGAATATGGTTGCAAAATTTTGTCACTGGGCTGCGCATTCTGGAGGGTGTTGAAAGACCACTTAAGTTATATTATGACAATAAATCAGCAGTACTATATTCTAATAACAACAGAAGCTCGTATAAGTCAAAGCATATTGACATAAAGTTCCGAGTTGTGAAGGAGATAATTCAAAATGGTGAAGTGTCCATAGAGCACATTGGGACAAACTCCATGTTAGCGGATCCGCTCACAAAAGGGTTACCACCCAAGGTCTTTCATGAGCACACTGCTCATATGGGTGTTATCTCATTTGATGATATGTCAGTTTAGTGGAAGTTTGTATTTTATGTATTTGGGTGCTATTTGGTTTTTGGACACATTTATGTATTAAAGTATTTTGGATATTTATCTGATCAGATATATGGAAATTCAGTTCATTCTGTTTTCATTATGTTAAAGTATTGATCTCATTAAAGTTAAGGAGGACCAGTTGGAAATAGACATGTATTGATCACATTGCGTGTAATTTCCATGCTACGCATCCATGATTGATCTATGTCGTTTAGCTATATTGGTATATGTGACCATTGATAGTTTAGTTATGCTATATGTGACGAATACCGCTTTGATCCTATGTTGATATGGTTAATGGACGAGATTGTCCGGATATACCCTAAGGATTAAGATAGCAATTTATGAGCTCACTAAGGTTAACACAATTATAAGGTTACATATGTGGCCCAGTGGGAGATTGTTAGATTATTCAATAATATGGGGCCACACATGTAAAATTAATTGTGTTGGGCTATCTAAATAATTAAGCCAAATTAAAGTGGTCTATTTGGAAATTGGCTTAAGGGTATAATTGTCATGGAATTAATGTGTAGATACCGGAGATAATTCTAATTTGATGAGGGGCCAAATTAAAAATATCAACACATATATAAATATGTGTATTCATTAGGGTTATGGTCCCCAACATATACGGCCACCAAAGAGAAGTTTTCTCTTTTTCTCTTCTGCATCCCCATCAACAGAAAGAGAGGGACAAAGGTTTCGAATTCACTTTGTCATTAAGGGTCGTAGCAAGTTGAAAGATCGAACCCAATAAAGAGACGATCGTTTCAAGATCCATCAAGCCTAGCAATGGATTCAGGTACGCTTCCGCAATTTTAATTTATGTTCTTTATCTCATGAATCGACAGGGTACAATAAAATTCCAACACCTAGACCAAATGGTGGAGCTTTGTTAAGAAATGTTCCAAGGAATCATCATCATCTAAGCCTTCTTCTCCCTTCAGAATTGGTCGGCTATGGAGCACGAGAAAGCTGTTCAAAATAGTTTTCCAAGCTTTTGTGTGTTCAGATTCTTATTTTAGGATTAACTTAAGCCGCATAATGCTATTCTAAAACCTTTTGTCATTCATTTATAGGTCCCTGTGATGTACTTATTTTGAACAGGAGATGATGTACTTCTTTCTGGTCTTACATATCTTTTAATGTTGCTCCGAGTCATATCAATTAATTTTTATAATTCCTATGATTAGTAGACACTTAGTTTAAAATCTAAATTTGATACCTTGGTGATAGTTAAATTTGGACATCGACTATCCTGTCCCATTTTCATTATTTCTATACGTTAACTGTCGTATACTACTACTACTACTACTACTACTACTACTATAATTTGTTAAACCATCAAACCATGCAATCATGCCATTGTGCTTGATTATTTAGCATTGTCGTAATCTTTTGGTTCTATATTGTACGATAATAACTCGGTGAAGGAAAGCTGTTGAAAGTCATCTAATGAGTTGCAGCTTGTTGAAAATAGTCTAGGAACATTTGTATATCTCAATGACATACTTTCTCTTGATTTTGTGAACCACACAAGATTGCCTCCAAAGGTTTCAGCACCTTTTCAGCACTTGTTGCCTCCATTCTCAACGTTTCTCATAGCTGTGTTGATGCTAAATCTTGGCGTAATGATTCTCGTTTTGAAGTAGCTGTCTTGCTGCTAGTTTCGGATTTCATGCGCCTCCTTTTATTGCTTGATGTTGTATTCCGTGTCTGGAGTTCAATAATGCAGCTGATGCCATAACCCTTGAAAGAATAATTTCTTTTAACATGTTTTACTTGTTCTTATGGTAATCATGTTCTTGTTCTAGAATTCAATTTGAATTCTGATAAATGCCCACACTATTTCAGGAATGCAAAGCAGTCTTTTACGCCTTGAGCTTGCAAATATTCATTTCCTGGATCTACTTGCAGGTTTTTCTCCAGTCATCCCTATAAGTCAGTAGTCTATCCAACCTTTTTCTGTGTACCTCTAGTTCATGTGACCCTTGCTTCTACAAGTAAACCAAGTTACCGACAACTTGGAATTATATGATCAAGCTTAACATGTAGTATTATAACATTTGTAAAATTTGATATATAGACGAGAATTAAGAGAGAGCATACATTGGCAAAGTAAAAATACACATGAAAGTAGATCAAGATGTCATTCCTATATGTATTAAAGTTTGTAATGCCACTTTTAGCAAATGTCCAGTGCCAGGCCTGACAGTAACATCTATGTGGACTCATTAACCTCAGATGATTACCATTTACAAGGTCCACAATTGTTATTAGTTACTTACATTACATTGAACAAAAATAAGGAATATGATTCAGCATTGGTACCACATAATACACAAATAAAGGTCCATGAACCTTTCTTGTAACATACCCTTGTGGGACACAAGATAAAATTTATTTACTAGGATGTTGACAACTAAATTTAAATATTTAACGTTTCCGGTATCATTTGATTGTATTGACATTTTTGCTACATTTCTTAAACTTAGTTTTGCTTGTATGTGTGTGTGCCTGGCTGCCTGCACAAGCATATCTTTGTATGCATGACCTAAAATGCATACAGTTTTTTGTATTATCATATTTCATTAATGCCCAAGTCTTTTAAATAATACCACACACACCTTACATCGTTGCATAATGGATGGTGTATTGTTCTTCGGCTTATGTTCCACAATCAGTGTTATGCATTCATGTATCTAGGTAACACTACTATGAAGCATGGCATTAGATCGAGAGACTAGCCCCAAAACGTTGGCCAAGTTTACAGTAAGTATCGTGGTTTAAGCAAGAGGTATAAGTTAATCCCCAACGTCCCCTTAATTTTTAATTTAAGGTATTTTTGGACCCCCTGTCCCCTCCCCTTAATTTTTTTTTAAAATTTAAGATATCATCTTACATCTTCATCTAGACTCTTTGTAGGGTGGGGAACTTGGGGGCTACTCGTTGGTTGCATGAGCTTAGACTACAATATAAAAGGTATGTCTACCTATATGGCAACTGGCCACCTAGGTTTTATGACATAGCTCTCTCATGCTCATAGCTACCTTGGCTAGGAAATTAGTACCGGCATACCGATCGTAAAAATTATCACATTTTTTGGAGTTTTCTTATGCTCCATAAGAGCATTCAAATAAGAGAATGCTTGGATGATGATGAAAATCCAAACAATATGAGACTAAATTCGTGTTGAAATGGGACTTAGTTGATCTTTAATTATACTATAAATGGAAACCCTAAATTTCGTTTTCTAAGATTATAATACAAGTCTCCATGTATGATTTTTTGTGGAAGTGGGCTTGGATCAATTTATGTTGCAATCATTATTGTTGCAACTATATACTTTTGCATGAGTTGATATGTTCAAAATATTGTACGAATGAATGGAAGTAAATGGTTGGGTTATATGTCCCTTTGAATTTTTTGGGGAAAATATTTTTAAAGTAAAAGGCAATTGCATACATGGTTTGTTTTTTCTGTAACCCAAAATCTTCATTAGACTTGTATTATAATATTTGGATTGATGTTACAGTTGGAAGTACTAGTTCAATTTATGAAGGATATTATTTTTGATGTAGTTGTATGCTATTTTGCAGGATTATAAGAAATTAGGTTTTGCCTTTGGTTTGGATAATGGCAACTTGTTCCTCTGGTGTATTCAATATTAATAGATAGATTAAGAGGTAGCCAAACATACTAGCCAAGCATTAGACAATTATTTGCTTTGGTAGGTCCTATGAGTCTAAATGCAAATAAATCCTAAATACGTAATTTTTGTCATGCTTTACTATATCTTTGATTTTTTTTCTCTCCCCAAATTGGTAATGATGAGACATGGGTTATGGATAGATAACCACCATTTGATGTAGGATGTTCCTGAATAATGATGAAAAATTGGGTATTTTGTCACCATTTAATGTGAGATATTATTGACAAATGATGAGAAATTCGGTTTTTGACTTTGGTTATTGAGAAATGATAAAGCAAGAGTTATACAAAGAATTTGGGATTAGCTTTGGTGAGTTTTACCAATCCTGTATTAGTATAAGCGATACCCAGGTTTTGGATACTATGCTACTGAATCTTCCTTACGTATTTGAAGTGATTGTGAAGTAAAGATTTGTGAACCAATCCTCTAAGCCTAGACTTTGTAATAATTGGTTATGTTATTCTCATTATCCTTTATTATACACGTGGAATGGCCTTTGGTTATGTGGGTTTGGTGGCAAGTGGCACCAGATACATGGGACTATCTACGTCCTTGGTAATTTATGTTTTAGGCTATGTTGATGCTTATCAGAGCCATATGTTACATGTTTCCATTATAGAGGCATACCCGAGCTATATGCAAGAGACCTTTTATGTTTGAAAAGTTTGTTGCAGGCCAAAGAGTACTTGTGATTGGGTTTGTTAGATGACAATCTAATTTGTGAAGGAAAGTTCTTGAATTTCACTGTGAGTTGATAAATCGTGTGTAAGTTTGGGTAAGCAAAGATAAAGCCTACAAAGTTTGGATTTATCTCCTCTGATCTTTTCTTTTTTCTTGTCTGGGTTATTAAGGTCGTTAATCTATATTGCTTGTATAACTATAGGATGCTTACACTGATTCATAAGGATGTCTTTATTAAGGTCATTACTTTTATTTATTTTTTGAAACTTTTCCTTATTTGTAATGTGACTTCTAGAGTTTCCATTTGCACTTTGGATGACTCCCCTCTTATACTATCTTGGGTTGCTTCCTGCTGGATTTGCTCTCTTTCACACTAATGTTTGGCTTACTCCTTTCTCATATGTTATCTTTTCTCATACTTACTAGTTTGGCTTGTTTTTCTATTGGATTTAATGTTTGGCAGCTCGTGTTTTTTGATTGGTTGAAGGCCCATTGTTCAGTTTATTGTGCAATTTTTATTTTGTTTGGCGTGTATGGTTGCTGCTTAATTCTATGTCAAAGGTGCTTGTTGTTTAGGCCTCTGGTATGAGATTATTAGTTGGGCCTGACTGCTATAGGCGCATATGCCCGCTGCTTATTGCAACAAATTTGCAGAGATGCCTGTTGTGTAGATCTCTGTTTGGTGGCTTTCTTTGGCCTATCATGTTTGAAACTCAATTGTTCATTCTTGTTGGAGTGTCCTTATGTTTATGCCTCTAGTACGAGATTATTGGTTTGTGGATGAGGGTAAACAATTTTAGGCATTAGCTAGTTCTAAGTGCATCATCTGTTGTTTTTTGTTGAGTGCCTGAATTTTCAGTCTTTACTCAAGTATTTTAGCTCTAGGCATTGACAAATATTTGATACTATTGTACAATTTATGATTTGTTTTTTGTCTCCAAAGCTTTATTGGCACTATATGCTTTTATCTCAATGTTGTCCATTTATAAGGTGAGAAAATTATTGTGCTGTTGTTGTTTAACACTTAATAGTGTTGAGAAAGATTGCGGAACATGTTGTCAAATGTTTCAACTGCCTACGTTCTTTTTGAGTTGAGAAGAATTGTGCCATGAGTCACCAAATTTTATGCTTAGTAAAAGCTTCCACATTAGGGAGGATAAGTACATGAGTCCAATTCCTTTCTCCAATTTGAAAAGCATTTTGCTTCACATAAGTATTGTGTCTACCATATAGTATCCAACACTATATGAATTGTTGATCCTCGTAAAAATTGTCCAAAATATGCTGAAATTTGTCAAAACTGGCATACCATTGGTAGACCATCGATATGCTTAATACCCACAATTTGTACACAAAATTACTGAAAATTATGAAAAAAATATAGTATAGCGTTACTATTGTTTTTGCTCCAGTTTGTGCCATGGTCTTGCCGCAATTGATCTCATGTCTTTGCTGCAACTTCTGTCATAGCTCCAGACTCTACCTCAAAATTGGGCTGAATTTCCAACAGAAATTATATTGCATGGGCCTTTGCATTCTAGTGATACATTTATGGTACCATAAGGTGTAGTATTGTTACTAGCCTCTACCAAATTCCTTACTTCATCTTAACTACATAGAATTAGTCTCATTAGTGATCACTGGAGTAGCATTGACGAGAAGAATCATATCATTTCATACGTCATACTTTTCATCACATTGCATATTCAACTACGTATCGATTATATATCTAGCCACCTCCCATTATCAACAGTCTCTCTTAGTTACGTGTATGTTATAACGGAGCTACTCGTGAGTACAAATTGAATCAAGATCTGTCATGATGCTCGCTAAGGAGATCCATCTATTCATGATTTCTACTCCCTCTTGTTTGGGCAATAGGACAAATTGTCATAGAGTAGCCAATCTCTCCAGAAGTATCTGATTTTGCACTTAAAAGTTCCAAAAACAACAAAATCAATAACACCTATATCATTTTATTACTTAGTCTTCTTCTAAGGATTATGTGGTTACATTCTCCATCACTTGTTCGAGTCTCATGTGGTTACATTCTCCATACACCTATAGGACAAATTGTTATAGAGCAACTGTTTCAGTAAGATTTTATTTCACCATTCCTACTTAGCACCAATAATTACTTCTGGAATAATTATAATAACATAGGTAAATTAAACATCAGGAATATAAAAGTTTTTAGACATTTGCTAATTCTTTATGATCCAACAAATATAACATCTGGAATCCATTAGGAATTAACATTAATGTCTATAGAAATCTAATTTTTATCTCCCATAAACCATACATGTCAATATTTTCTTTTTCAAGAATTTCCTTGACAATTGTGAATTAAAGATCAAGCATAAATGAATAATTTGGAGGAAGGTAAATTCTAAGATAACAAAATAAGGAAGAAAAGGATGAGATTTAATTCTTGTTAAATGATATATGAACATAATTTGATTTTGGAAACAGAAAGCATTGTTGAATGACTATTAGACAAGTTACAACTAGCCTGACGAAATGCATTGCAGTACAAATTAGCAGGTGTTATAACAACTCATATTGTGATATTCAGATACTTCCCTGCAGATCCTTACTATGATATTCAGATAAGTTTTCCAAATAATCTACAAATTAGACATCGAAGGCCTAGCGAGTTACCCATTATTTTGGAGTTTGTATCAGGGCACAAGACAAATTACTCGGGCTAGCCATGTATCGGGGCTAGCCAAGTTTTGTAGAACTTTTACTTAGGATAATAAAAAATTTACTAGGACTGCCCCCTCCCTCTCTCCAAATTCAAACATTCTAACATTTACTCTCTCTCTCTCTCTTTAAAATCTTTTCCCTCATTCCTTCACTCTGAAACCCACCTCTTCTCATTCATTGTTAATGCCCAAATATCATAGTGTAGTAACATAAAATAGGTTTAGGATAAATTTTTGGCGGATTTCTAAAGTTTCGAACCTACTTAGATTTTTGAACTTCGTATTTCCACGGACAGTCGCGACTGGAAAGACTCAAGACTCTAGAAATTTTCTACACATGACCTTAGAAAATATACAGGACTAGAAAATTTCTAAAGTCATGAAAACATACAAGACTACAGAAAATTTCTCTCATCCTGAAAACATACAAGGCTGTAGAAAATTTTTATAGTCCTACTGGATCTAGGATTTATGAATGTTATGATAAGTGGCACGCGACCTATTGAAAGGATTGTCAATTTTTTTTATAGCCGTACCTATTGGAAGGACTGTCAAAAAATTTGACAGTCCTAAATGTACAACATATTTTTTTAGTATTGTCAAAAATTTTGATAGTCAAGTATATTAGTAGAAGTGTCAAAAATTATGACAGTCCGAAGAAAAAATATGATATTCATTTGGGACCGTCAAACTTTTTGATAGCCCATTATGTATTTTGGACACTTTGGAGTAAATTTTTGAGTGACAAACTTGTAAATAAATTAAAAAATGGACAATTTTGAATAAATTTTGTAGTACCTTTATAAATACTCTTATTTTGCCATAGAGCTGGTTATCAGCCATGAGCAATTAACTAAGTGATTAAAAGAAGAGTATTGTTATTCATACCTCCAACTCGTCCCTCTAAAGCATTCCTCCTTATGTTGCAGCTGACATGGCATGTTAAATAGCATTATGTGTAGTGACATAGCCAGTTGATTCCGAAGGGGTGCGGCTGCACCCTCTGGGTTTTGATATTTTTTTAAAGCTTATATATATAGTTTTCATTCAAACATCAATGCCAAATGAATTAGAGTCGGAAAGGCATGAATGAATGGTAGTGTACGTCATTAACAAAGAAATTCTATACATGCAATCCAATGTACATAAACATTTAATATGCAACCAAAAGCATTTTGTTGTTTGAACCTTGAGAGATATATCAGCTCCCCTAAAAAGAAAATAAACAATACAAAATACGAAAATTCTGTTAGGGTCTAGTTGGGTTAGGACATGCTTAGTTTGAGGGGAAAAAAAGATACTATACATGTATATAACCAAAATAGTGATATTACTAATTTTGTCGTGCAATATTTTTTTGCATAAAAATATCATTATCTATGATTGAAAAAAATATTAGATGGGAAGTTCTTTCCCACTTTTGTATGTTTTGAGAAGGTTAAAATGAGCTTTACAAGGTTAAAAGACGCTTGCTTAGAGCGAGGTTACTACCAAAGCCTACGGTTAGGTTATAACCGACACATACGTCGAAGCTACAATAGTTCCTTCATGACTCCTTCATAGCTTAGATGTCCTCAATGGCTTCTTCTAGACACCAACCTCTCCAACCCTTCCCAATCTATGGTTCCTCGACGCTATCTGCATTATTGGCTTGGTTTTGTTCTTACTTGGTTCTCGTCTTTGAAGCTGCTCTACTTCGGCATGTTGCTTTGACATCGTTGATCTCTTGGCTCTTGGTAAGTTGGACATCCATCTTTATTGTGCTATTATTATATTCCCTAGATTATGACTTCCAACAATGATTTTCATCTTAATTCTTCTTCCTCTTCGGTCAACTTCAAGATCGATTTACGACTCACTACATTCTTTTTCTCCGGTGCAAAAAATTACTTGCAATAGTTCAATGCTGTAGAAAATATTTTAAACAAATACCTCCATCTTCACTTGACAGAGTCACCACCGGACTCCAGGGATCCCCAATATATCTATTGGTTTCTTAATGATAACAAAGTGTTAGTCCCGGGGCTTGATCAAAGATAAAAAATAAATGCAATCGAGATCTGAGATGTCACACAAAAACTTTGCAGTGATCAAACTCAAGATCTATGATGGTACAATAAATCAAAGAGCCAAATTATAATCTGAAGGAGGGAAAAAGAGAAGAAAAGATCTCTCGTTCTTCCTTGCAAACGTGTTGCAATTGGGACAGAACGAGTTACAATAAAACTAGAGAGAGATGAGAAGAAGAACAATGCTGGGGTGTCAAAACACCGTTGCTCAAAGCAAGATTCGCCCCACACGATCTGCTTCCAGGAACCAGCAAGTTGAAGAACTTATGGAACGCTCGAAGTCACCTCTGTTCAGACTCCTCGGATGGACTTGCAATGGCGGCAGCAACTCTCTCTCTCTCTTTCTCCTTTTCTTACTTGTAATTTTTGTAGTGGTCACAAAGGAGGCCAGAAGAGAGTATTTATAGAGAGAGGGTGAAAACCCTAACCGCCTCTTCAGTTATGGTAAGATTGAATCAAATCACAAAAAGATAGCAACGAATTAATTCTAATCCCACAAAGATAGGAACTAAATTAATTCAAATCCCACAAAGATAGGAACGAAATTAATTCAAATCCTACAAAGATAGGATCTGAATTAATTGCATTGATTCATCCTTTCCATAACCGATTTAAAATCTGCACAGTCAGCGTAGCCCTCCATGCGGCAGCAGCAGCAGCAGCCTGGCCGCATGGACCGCTTGGGCCACATGGACCACATGAGCCGCATGGACCGCATGAGCCGCATGAGCCACATGGACCGCATGAGCCGCATGAGGCCGCATATGAGCCGCATGCCGCATAAGACCGCATGGCCGCATATGAGCCGCATGACTGCTGCCGTGCTAAGTGCAAAGTGCGCCAACAAAATGCCACATTATGCCTCATGAGCCCATGAGCCCGAGCCCGAGTCCGAATCCGAGTCCGAGTCCGAGTCCGAGTCGCTAAGCCCCGTTGGGGCTTAGCTCCAAGCGGAATAAATCCAAGAGAATGACAAAAGCATTAATGCTTAATCCTTGGAGCCTTATTCTTACCTCCTAGTAAAATCACCCACATGGTTCCCTCCTTAGGGTCACCACCCCATGTGCATCTCTTAACAATACACCCAAGTATATATGTTGAGATAACTCATGGTGCATTTCCGATGTGGGACTAAAATTTACAAGGCATGTTGAGAACAAGCTCTCTTCATGTAAAGAAAGCACCAACAATCCCCCACATATCACAACATATATATGTGTCCAAGGTTGAGCGTTCCCCACAGTAACTGTCCATTTTGTATTAGGATAGATGTCGCTGACGACTTGAATCTTCCCGCATGGGTTAAATAACAATGTGATACAAGAATGGACTACGCCTTGAATTCTGCACCATAATTGTAATTCTTCCCACTCACAAAGTGTAGTTACGTGTGCTTCTGGCTGCACATTAAAGGCCCTGTGCCAGCCTGGTTTCAGTGTATAATTTTGGGCGTCTACAAGTTTACCCTCAAGAGACGGCCTGATATCTCTTTCCATACACTATAGGTGAGTTCTTTATTAAAGAGATATGGCATGAAGCCTTGCACTTCCTTGCGGTGCTACGCCGCTATGACATGGCCTAAAGCCGAGGCAACCCCTACTTGGGAACCTCATCGTAGTGTCATACTACTGTAGCATAAGGTCACAAGCCTCTTTGTAGTGCCAAACTACCCAGCATGAAGCCTAAGGCTTCCTTGCGGTGTTACGCCGCAACGACATGGCTTGCAATGCCGAGGCTTTACCCCTACTTGGGTACCTCATCGTGGTGTCGTGCCACTGTAACATGGGGCCATCCTCCCCTTTGTAGTGCTGTCTACAACTCTTTAATTACGTCATACAGCATTAGGCTACCTGCCTATTTGCGGTGCTACGCCGCTATGACTTGGCTTGCAAAGCCGAGGCATTACCCCTACCTGGGAACCTCATGGTGGAGTCATCCCACTGTAGCATGGAGTTTCACTCCTTGTAGTGCTGCTCTACCGTGCTTCCTGTAAAGCACACCAGACATTCACTCTGCCTGAGAACTCATTAAGGCGTTTAAGCCAACCTTCCACAGGATCTGTTTTTTCGCAGAAAAATACATAGTAGACAACAGTGGTTATGGGTCCGTATCCCTTCCATGTTCCATAGAACAAGTACCCACCATTACCTGATAGTTTCCCAGTCAGTGATCCTCCTTTGAACCAAAAGTTAGATGCCTAGTAGATTTCTCTTTGAACTAATAGCATAAAACTTTTATGGTAGGATTACAAAGACACACTATCAGAATACCTTCAAGCCCATTTTATAAGCTGTGTCATCGACCAACTGGCGTTTGAGGCCCTTTGTGAACGGATCTGCCAGGTTCTCCTGACTTCGAACATCAACCACTGCAATTACACCTCTTTTGATAAGATCGTGTACTGCCCTGTGCTTCAACCGCACAGTCCTCTTCTTCCCGTTGAAGAGGTCATTTGATGCTACCGCCGCAGTCGTCTGGTTGTCACAGTATATCGGTATCGCCGGTATCTGAGCTCCAACCACTGGAAGATCATACATGAGCTCCCGAAGCCATTCTGCTTCATCTGCTGCAGTTTCGAGTGCATAGAATTCAGATTCCATGGAGGAACGAGAGAGTATTGTCTGCTTCTTCGACTTCTACGATATAGCAGCTCCACCCAAGGAAAAAACATATCCACCTGTGGATCTCTCGCTTTCCACTTCTGAACACCAGCTAGCATCACTGAAGCCTTCCACTACTGTCGGATACCCGTTGTAGTGCAGTGCATATGTCTGAGTCTTCTTGAGATATCTCATAACCCGTTTCACAGCTTTCCAATGCTCAATGCCTGGATTGCTTGTGAAATGACTCAGCATTCCCACGGCGAAAGCTATGTCAGGCCTTGTGGCAGTAGTAGCACACATCAAACTCCCGATTACGCTTGCATACTCCAGCTGCCTGACGCTTTCCCTCGAGTTTGGCTTCAGCTTCTGATCACACCTGTATGGCATATCGATCCCTGGAAGATCCTTATACCCATATCGTGTGAGCATCTTCTCAATGTAGTGAGATTGTGACAGCGCTACTCTAGTGTCTGTCCGGATGATCTTTATTCCCAAGATGACATCTGCATCCCCCAAGTCCTTCATATTGAACTTGGTTGAGAGAAACTTCTTTGTCTCTGTGACACAGCCTATATCCGTACCTAGGATTAGCATGTCGTCCACGTACAGAAAAACAATAACTCCTCGTCCAGCAGCGAACTTTGTGTAAACACATTTGTCCGTCTCGCTGACTCTGTAGCCGTTTGACCTAATAACTTTGTCAAACTTCTCATGCCACATCTTGGGAGCTTGCTTCAAACCATATAATGATTTCACCAACTTGTAGACTTTGTCTTCAAGACCTTTGACGACAAATCCATCTGGCTGTTGCATGTAAATCTCTTCGGTCAGCTCCCCATTTAGGAATGCTGTCTTTACATCCATCTGATGTATCACCAACTTATATATAGCTACTAGAGCGATTAACATCCTGATGGTGGTCATCCGGGCTACTGGAGCGTACGTGTCAAAGTAGTCTATCCCCTGTTTCTGAGAAAATCCCTTGGCTACCAGCCTGGCCTTGAACTTGTCAATAGTTCCATCTGCCTTCATCTTCTTCTTGAAGATCCATTTACATCCGATGGGCTTTTCTCCTTCAGGTAGATCTACCAACACCCATGTGTTATTGGAGGTGATAGAGTCAAACTCGTCATTCACTGCCTCCTTCCAGAAGATAGCATCTCTGGTCTTCATCGCCTCATCATAGGTAAGCGGATCTGCTTCCACATGATAGGTGACAAAGTCATCTCCGAAGTCTTTCGGTCTCCTCGCTCGCTTAGCTGACGGCTCTGCGAGTTCTGGTACAGGAGTTGTTTCCTCAACAACAGCTTCTTCTTGGACTACTGGCTCATATGAGATTTCAGTCTCATTTGCACCTCCATCATTTTCCGGAATGTCCGAAAGAACAATGTTTTTATCTTTTGCAAACTTGTCTTCAAAGTATTCAGCATCGCGAGATTCGATGATATGATTTGACTCAATATCAAGAAATCTTCGAACATCACTCTTCTCGGCATACCCCAAGAAGATCGCCTTCGTAGTCCTTGTCCCTAGTTTCTGAATCTTCAGATCTGGGAGTTTCACATACGCCAGACACCCCCACACTCGAATGACATTCAAGTTAGGTCTGACTTTGAACCAGAGTTCATGAGGAGTTACGTCCGAAGTTGCATGTGGCACTCTATTTAGAATAAAAGTGGCCGTCAATGCAGCTTCTCCCCAGTAGCATTTAGAAAGACTCGCGGTTAGCAGCATAGAGTTCATCATTTCTGTCAACGTTCTGTTCTTCCTCTCCGCTACTCCGTTGGATTGAAGAGAATATGGAGCAGTAGTCTCGCATATGATTCCATGTTCTCTGCAGAACGATGCGAATTCATGAGACCTGTACTCCCCACATCGATCACTCCTTAACCTCTTGAGTTGTTGTCCAGTCTGCCGTTCAGCTTCGGCCTTGAACTCTCTGAACTTCTCGAAGGCTTTGTCTTTAGACTTGAGCAAGTAGACGAACGCGTATTTTGAGAAGTCGTCGATGAAGGTTATGAAATACTTCATCCCGGCCTTCGTGGAGAAATGTTTGAAGTCACAGATATCGGAGCACACCAACTCCAGAAGATCTGTGCTTCGATTGACCCGATGAAAGGGTTTCCTTGTGATCTTCGTCTGAGCACACACCTCACACTTCTCCACCTTACCCCCACATTTGGAGATAAGTCCTAGACTAGACATTTTGTTAATTCTTTTATAATGAACATGTCCTAGTCTATTATGCCACAACTCAAGAGAATAATCAGAAAATGCAACTGCATTAATGTCTTCAAACTGGTTAACAAGCTGAATTTTAAACATGCCTTCGGTTTGATAAGCCTTCCCGAAGTATGTTCCTTTCTTGGACATCACCATCTGACCAGCATTGATGTCCATCCTCAAGCTTGCGTTGCAGAGCAGGCTCCCAGAGATCAGGTTCTTGGCAATCGCCGAAACATGCTTCACACCTTGAAGCGTCAGAGTGTTCCCAGAAGTGAGTTTCAGTTCCACGGTCCCAATCCCCAGAACTTCAGCTTGGGCCTGGTTCGCCATGACAACCTTCTCAGATATCGGCTGGTACGTGACGAACCATTTCTTGCCTGAACAGACATGGCAAGTCGCTCCAGTGTCTATCCACCAGTCAGAGTCAACCCCCACAGTTGTGACCTGTCCGATCATAGCAACAACGTTAGAAACCAATGAAACCTTATTAGGCTCACCTTTCTCTGATTGTTTAGGCTTAGATCTGTATTCACTCTTGTAGTGGCCTTTCTTGCCACAATTGTAACAAGTCACGTGGGACTTAGTCTTCTGTTGCTTGAAAGAAGGACCATTCACTTTTAGATTAGCGAAGTCTTTCTTCCTGGGATGAGAAGCCGCCTGCTTCCCCTTGGAATCTCTCATCTGCACAAGATTGGCTTTAGCCAACTGTTTGGACAGAGTATCCACCTTCTGTTGAGAACGCATCTCGTCCTCAACATGGATCTCTTGAAGTAGATCTCCCAAGCTAATGTCTAGCTTCTTTCTGTACATCCTTGCATAGAAGGTACTCTATCCAGCATGAAGTTTTGAGACGATCCCTCCGACGACAAACTTATCGGGAAGGGGCATCTCTTCGTCTTCCAGTTTCTGACGCAGCTTCAGAAATTCCTTCACCTGTGGCAGCATGGACTTTTCGTCCTCAAAGAGCAATTTGTGATATTTTTCAACCACAAACATTTTGCTCCTGTTCTTATCTTCTTCATACAGATTTTCCACAGACTCCCATATGTCTCTGGCAAGTTCCTTCTTTGAGTAGGATTCTGCCAGGGAGTCCTCTATAGCATTCAGGATGAGAAGCCTGCAGATGCTATTTTTTCTTCTCTACTTGGCTTGGAGTTTGGTAGCCGCGTTGATGGCGGCAGTTGATCCAGTGTCTGGAACATAGGGTTCTTCCTCCAACAGAACATGATCAACGTCTTTCAGTTGAAGAGTTAGGTATACCTTTCTCTTCCAGACTTGATAGTGCTCTCCATCGAACTTTTCCAACTTGCAGAAGTCTGATTGGAGGAGCGAAGCATTAATGTTTTCCATCTATACGGATCTTGCTTTGAGATTGTTAGTCTCGGGGCTTGATCAAAGATGAAAAACAAATACAATCGAGATCTGAGATGTCACACAAAAACTTTGCAGTGATCAAACTCAAGATCTACGATGGTACAATAAATCAAAGAGCCAAATTACAATCTGAAGGAGGGAAAAAGAGAAGAGAAGATCTCTCGTTCTTCCTTGCAAACGTGTTGCAATTGGGACAGAACGAGTTACAATAAAACTAGAGAGAGATGAGAAGAAGAACAATGCTGGGGTATCAAAACACCGTTGCTCAAAGCAAGATTCGCCCCACACGATCTGCTTCCAGGAACCAGCAAGTTGAAGAACTTGTGGAACGCTCGAAGTCACCTCTGTTCAGACTCCTCGGATGGACTTGCAATGGCGGCAGCAACTCTCTCTCTCTCTTTCTCTTTTTCTTACTTATAATTTTCGTAGTGGTCACAAAGGAGGCCAGAAGAGAGTATTTATAGAGAGAGGGTGGAAACCCTAACCGCCTCTTCAGTTATGGTAAGATTGAATCAAATCACAAAAAGATAGCAACGAATTAATTCTAATCCCACAAAGATAGGAACTAAATTAATTCAAATCCCACAAAGATAGGAACGAAATTAATTCAAATCCTACAAAGATAGGATCTGAATTAATTGTATTGATTTATCCTTTCCATAACCGATTTGAAATCTGCACAGTCAGCGTAGCCCTCCATGCGGCAGCAGCAGCAGCAGCCTGGCCGCATGGACCGCTTGGGCTGCATGGACCACATAAGCCGCATGGACCGCATGGACCGCATGAGCTGCATGAGCCGCATGGACCGCATGAGCCGTATGCCGCATAAGACCGCATGGCCGTATATGAGCCGCATGACTGCTGACGTGCTAAGTGCAAAGTGCGCCAACAAAATGCCATATTATGCCTCATGAGCCCATGAGCCCGAGCCCGAGCCCGAGCCCGAGTCCGAGTCCGAGTCCGAGTCCGAGTCGCTAAGCCCCGTTGGGGCTTAGCTCCAAGTGGAATAAATCCAAGAGAATGACAAAAGCATTAATGCTTAATCCTTGGAGCCTTATTCTTACCTCCTAGTAAAATGACCCACATGGTTCCCTCCTTAGGGTCACCACCCCATGTGCATCTCTCAACAACACACCCAAGTATATATGTTGAGATAACTCATGGTGCATTTCCGATGTGGGACTAAAATTTACAAGGCATGTTGAGAGCAAGCTCTCTTCATGTAAAGAAAGCACCAAAAGAAAGCACCAAAAGAAAGCACCAACACAAAGTAATTGGTTGTTTGTCTAACTCTATGGATGCTCGTTGTTATAACTGTATTATGTTTTTTTATCTCTGAAAATTGTCAAAAAAAAGGATGCATCTTTTGTTCCTATACACATTCGAAGACAATCTTCATAAAATTTATGACATATTTTACACCTTCAATACAATCACACCTGAAAAAGATTTGAAATTTTTTGGTGCTCTCTTCAGCTGCCTTCTTGAACAATGGAATGTCTTCAGCTTCCTTACTCGCCAACAACGAGGGACCCTTGTTGTTGTCCTTCTCTTGGCTTAGTTACTGTCTACTTTTGAAGGCGTCTACTTATTGGTTCTCTTTAAAGCACAACTCTCATTCTTTGGCGACCATTCTGTCGATGGTTTATCGTGTGTCTATGCCATATTCCACCTATACCGAGTCTCTGTCGACTGCCTTTGGTACAAGTGGCTAGTTCCGTAATGGTCACTTTCGGGTTAGACGAGACACTTTTGATCCTTTTTTGGAAGTCAAAGTGTTGCTCGTGGGTGTCCTCTTTTATCTTCGTGGGATTGAAATACTAAGGGACAAGGACGCGGCAGCCGTGGTGGGGATTGTGTTGTTCCTATTGTGGGGTACCAATCATTGTGTGGACTAGTTTTTGGAGAAGCATGGTTACCTAGATGTAACAACTACTGCTGGACATGCGTTGCCTTATGATGTAGTATGGATTCCAACTCCGAGTCCTTTTAGGATTTTTTTTGCTTTATCTTTTTTATAGGGTTGATAAGAGTCATATTTCTTTTAGTACTCTTATTTTGACTCTATCTTTTATTAGGATATGTTTTATATTATGATTAGGTTGTCATAAAAGTCCTATAAATAGACACATACTATATGCATTTGAGGGATAACTTTTTAATCAATACAATTTTTCAGTTCTGAGATTTGTTCTCTTCTTTTCTTGGTCATGGACTCGACTGTTCCGTATATTCGGAAGCCCCTTGCTCGAGGTTTTCAAGCAACCTTCGTACGGACCCCTCACAAGGCTATCCGTCGAAGTTTTTACGACATATCATCGCTCTCACCAAGCAACGGTGGTCCAATTATCGTCATCACCGATCGACTTGGCCAATTCCAAGCATGAAGGTGAGCTCGTTCCGCTATCACGCATCAAGTGGTATCAGAGCTCCACAAATCGAGTATTCCAATTTTTTGGAAACCTTTGGGAAATCGTTCTTTTTCAAAACAACAGTAGCGAAACCAGTAATGCGTGGGGAGTTTGAAGAACTAATGTGTATTGTCGAGCGGCTATTGCTAGTCCCAAAGATTAAAGAATCGCCACATCGCCACAATATCTTTCGAACCTGATGCAAGGTTAAAGACAAGCTATGCGATATTATCATTGATAATGGGTGCACAGAGAATATTTTTTCAAGAGCAATAGTAGAGAAGATAGGAATGGCCTAAGAAGTACATCCGCATCCATATAAGATTTGCTGGATTCAACAGGGCCACAACATGATCGTCTTTGAAGTTTGTTGCATATCCTTCATCATCGTAAAGACCTATAAAGATGAAGTCAAGTTCGATATTGTCGATATAGACTATTGCCACATCATCCTCGGTCGTCCGTGGCAATTTGATAAAAATGTTACATACCGAGAAATTGACAACATATATTCCTTCCTTTAAGATAGGCGATGCCTTCCTCTCCTTCCATTAGCTTCAGATGATATTTTTAAGACCAGTCCACAACCACGAAAGGGGCTCGAGCATTCCCACAAGAATTGCCCTCTCAGAGCATCAGTTGCCATTGTTAACTATGAAGACGACGAGATTGAGAAGAGCATATCAAAGTCGGATGAACCCATTGCAGATGCTGAGCTAAAATCTTCAACCCCTCAAGAAGAGATGAAGTTGCCAGATTCTAATCAAGAAAAGAATTAATTGAAGAAAAGGATATGATAATCTTCGGTGAAACCATTGTAGCTATTATTGAGATGAATTCTTCAACCCCTCAAGAAGAACACCCAAGAGAAAACGAGGTCCTTTTCGAAGATGACGGTCAAGCACATGGTGCAAGGTCTCCACATATAATTTTAGAAAGAAATATCAGCAAAAGTTTACACGACAAACAAAAAAAATTTAATGGAGTCGACCAGTCATTCATCTACCTCAAGAATCATGTTTTAAAGCCATTGGTAAAAAAAGATTGTAGTCATCTACTTTGACGATATCCTGATTTATAGCAAGTGCCAAGCTGATTATTTGAAGCACCTCAGAAAAATTCTCAATCTTCTTCGAATTAAGAAGTGTAGCTTACTTACTAACCAACTCATCTTCTTGGGATTTGTGACTAGCACCGATGGACTCAGTATTGATGAAGAGAAGATTCGAATAATTCACGACTGGCCTACTCCAAAGGCAATGACTAAAGTTCAAAGCTTTTATGGTCTCGCCAACTTCTGCCGACGATCCATCCGCAACTTCTGTACTATCGTGACGCCAGTAACAGAATGCATGAAGACATGCAGATCTCCTAAACCTTCAATATCGTCGATCTTTACGAGTATTTTTCTCCTAATGAACCGCTTTATTCTAAGAAGAACTCGGGGATGAGTTCTTTTGAAGCTGGGGAGATTGATGTAGCATGGATTCCAACTCTGAATCCTTTTAGGTTTTTTTATACAGTTGATAAGAATCATATTTCTTTTAGGACACTTATTTTGACTCTATCTTTTATTAAAATAGGTTTTATCTTTATTTGATTATGATTATGTTGTCATAAAAGTCCTATAAATAGGCACCTTCTGTATGCATTTGAGGGACAACATTTTAATTAATAAAATTCTTCCTTAAGTTATGAGATTTGTTCTCTTCTTTTCTTGTCATGGACTCGACTGTTCCGTGGATTCGGAATCCCCTCGCTTGAGATTTTCAAGCAACTTTCGTGCAGACCCCTCACAAGGCCATCCGTTGACGTTTTTGCGACACCGCTTCGCTCTCACCAAGCAACGACAATCCAGTTATTGTCATCACCGATCGACTTAACCATTGCCAAGCACGAAGGTAGGCCCGTTCTGGTATCACGCTGCGTCACCTTAGGATTGAGCATTTCAAAACCAAAAATAGAATCAAATCTAACCAAAATAATTTACTGGTTTGGTTTCCTAAAATACAGTTTGGATTTTGGGGTTTTATCTTCAAAATTATTTGTTCGGTTCAATTTTGGGATTTGGACTTTAAAAACCAACCCGGACCGAAAATATAATTACTTATTTACAAGTTTCCCACCGATCTATCTATCTATCTATATATATATATATATATATATATATATATATATATATATATATATATATATATATATATATATATATATATATATATACCAAAAACTCTTTAACTCTAAAAAATGCTACTCATCACCCAAGGTTTTTGGGTGACATAACGCTCACATGATGACGTAGCAACAACATTAGTGTTACATATAATATATATTTCCAAATTTCTCATTTTTGATATTCTAGTTTGATTTTTGAATGTTATCATGAAAAATCTGTACTGATAAGCTTGCCATATGAGAATAATAGTAGATTGTGGTATCTATATGATCCTTATTAGATTTATATCTAAAGGATTAATTAGCTTGCAACTTCTCTTGAATAGAAGAAAAAAAAAATTCGATGTTATTAGACTATCAGCTCCATTAGCAAGAGTGCAATTCAGTGTGTTCTATGGGGTTCAACACTTGGAAAAGTCTGAACATGGAAGGTTTTTCTTTTCAGGTTAGACAATTCATCTGTATGTTACACTCATACCCTAATTTCATACTCTAGTTGTTGGTGCTCTTGCTCCTTGACATGAAGAGAGCTTGCTCTCAACATACTTTGTAAAGTTTAGTCCCATATTGGAAAAGCACCATGAGTTATCTCAACATATATATGAGTATGTGTTGTTGGGATATGCACATGGGGTGGTGACCCTAAGGAGGGAACCATGTGGGTGACTTTACTAAGAGAAAAATGATTAATTCCAACAAGGACGTAAGTTAATTTTTGTTGTGCGGGCTCGCACTCGACACGAACTCCGGGTTGTTGTGGAAGCATGGAAAATATTGCTTTTAGTCCCACAACGAAAAGGAGAAAAAGAAAAGGCTCACTCCATTCTATAAATAGAGCCCCCTTGCCTCCTTTGAAAAGGGCACCAACTTTCCTTCCCTCCTTCCAACTTGGACTCTTCCTACTACGCACCTTCGGGTGCTAAGTCGAAGAAGTCTAGGACAGCGCGAGCTCGTCGAGCTCAGACAGCTGTCCCCACTGCTGACCATCAGAGAACCCTGCTGACTGATGGAAAGTTGTACCGAACCGCCCGTGTCCAGCCCCCGGTGGCAAACGGACATGGTGGTTCTCAAAAGTCTCCAAACACTGAATGAGGGCAAGTGCTTTTACTAGACCCACATCAGGGAGCAAACATGATACCTACCCACTCGTGTGCTCGGGATATCGGGCCCACAAAGCGAGTACAAAGGTTGATCGAGATATCCTTGACTTGCGCGATGTGATCCTTCACAAACGCAAGAAAAGAGAAGACACCTTGGCGTGCAAAGAGTCCTTCCATGGACGTCACTGCACTCAAGTCAATTGCTGCTGCAACAAGACAGCAGTACAAGAGAACCGGCAGTCCGTCTTCCAACGACTGCAACAGCCAGGACCGATCCTACAACAAAGCTCGGGGGACGAGGCGCTTCATGCGGCTCGAAATCAACCTGGAGCCTCATGCGGCTCAAGAAGACCAGCAAGCTTCATGCGGCTCAAAACCCAGAAAAAGAATAGTAATTCATATGCGGCCCAGATTCAGCATGCGGCTCAAAAGCTTGAAGAGTTTTATGCGGCTCGGAAAGTCCCAGAGAGCCGCATGCGGCTCAGGAATCTTATGCGGCTCAGGAAGAGCCACATGGCCTCATACGGCTCAAAACAGGCCGATTACAGCTGGCCATCATTACCCCTGCAGCTAGCCATTAAATGCTCTGACATAAAGTGACAGTTCTGACGGCTCTGACATAATGAAGAGACGCGTCAGGCTCATCAAAAGACGAGAAAATAGCTGAGATAGCCGGCACGGATCAAGGAAGCTTATGCAGCTCTGATTTGGCAGAGCCATATGCGGCATAGTTTAAAGGAAACTTATGCGGCCCTATTTGATGGGGCTTCATGCAGCTCAGTTCAAAGGAACTTATGCGACTCTGTTCGGTGGGTCCTCATGCGGACCAGATCGTACAGTGCTTATGCGGCCACGAGATGGCCCTCATGCGGCTCAGTTGTGAGGCCATCCTCATGCGGCTCGGTTGTGAGGCCATCCTCATACGGCTCAGTTGTGGGGCCACCCTCATGCGGCTCGATTGTGAGGTCATCCTCATGCGGCTCGAATTGTAGGGGCCACCCTTATGCGGTTCAGTTAGAGGCCACCCCCATGCGGCTGCCACTCTCATGCAGCTCGAATTGTAAGGGCCACCCTTATGCGGTTCAGTGGGGGTTCACCCTTATGCGGCTGCCACCCTCATGCAGCTGCCACCCTCATACGGCTCAGATTATGGGGGGGCCACCCTTATACGGTTCAGTTGGAGGCCACCCCCATGCGGCTGCCACTCTCATGCGGCTCGAATTGTGGTAGGCCACCCTTATGCGGTTCAGTTGGGGTTCACTCTTATGCGGCTGTCACTCTCATACGGCCGCCACCTTCATGCGGCTCGATAGTCGGGGCCACACTCATGCGGCTCTGCCAGGATGCCCCGTCTATGCGCCTCGCAGCACAATGGCAGTAGGGACACATGGCAGAAGATCGACTAAGACTTTGGAACACGTGACAGAAGATTGACCAAGACTTATCCTCTCGAATTTGATGCTATCAACAAATCATAACAATGCAGATTTGTTGCAATCAATATTAACTTGCCCAGATCGATTTCCAACAAACCATGCAGATTTGATACAATCAACATTAACTGCCCAGATTTGTTACAATCAACATTAACAGCCCAGATTGATTTCCAACAAACAAGATCAAGGCTAATCTTAACCAAATCCCTAACTGCCCACTTTTCAAGGAACAATTAATGCACACCCTACTTATCACAAAGCCCTATAAATAGCAAGGTGCCATTCCCTTGCAAAAAGGGTGGACACAGAGAGCGGCAGAGACAGAGAGAAGTATAGAGCAAAGAGCGCCCAGCAGGAGCATTTCTTCACCAGAGCAAAAGCTACGTTCGATAGTCCAAGGAGTAAGGCAGAGTTGCTGTCACTATTCCGAGCCTCTACCGTCACCCCCTAGAATCAAAAATAAACAATTGTATTTTAGATTGCTTTTTCTAGGTTTTATTCCTAGGCTCTCTTTTGCACAAGCGAGTTTGTAGTTGTGAAGTAAAAGTCCAGTCCTCCCATAAAATTGTTCTGTTATTTTATAATCAATGGCAAATACGATGGCGACTCTGCTGGGGACTAACTTCTCCACGGCTGTGAAGTTGGTGACGCAATCGGACGCAGCCAAACTTGGCTCCACACAACAGATGCTGGTCGTCCACTTTGACCAACAGACGTTTGAAGAAATGCTCTCCGACGGGAGCACTGGCCCGGTCCAGAAGCGAGTCCGTACGAAGAAGGCCCACAGGGAGTGGAGGCCCAAATCATTTTCTCCTCCCCAAGCTCTGGATGAAGTATTCTCTGCTGCCCAGGACGACGGAGATTCGCATGCGGCCCCACTTCAGGCCACAGAGAATCCTGCTGTCTCCAAGCCCGACAGAGGAAAGCACTACGATGCTGGACTTGCGGGAACAAGGAGAACTCTGTGTAGAAGCCGCATAAGGGCGCCAGCCACATGAAGACTCGGGCGGCCACAAAGGCCAGCCGCATGGAGAAGTCTCATGCGGCCACAAAGGCCAGCCGCATGGAGAAGGATCATGTGGCCAATACTTCCAGCCGCAGGGAAAAGGCTCATGCGGCCACAAAGACTAGCCGCATGGAGAAGGCTCATGCGGCCAATACTTCCAGCCGCAGGGAAAAAGCTCATACGGCCACAACTGCCAGCCGCATGAAGGAGGCTCATGCGGCCACAACTCCCAGTCGCATGCAAACTGCTCAAGAGGCCACAAATGCCAGCCGCATGAAGATAGCCTATGCGGCCACCAATCCCAGCCGCAGATCATCTGCTCCATGCGACTCGGGTTTAGTCTTTGATCGCCTCTCATGCGGTCCTGACTCCAGATGCTCCCAAGAAAATATGCCAGACTCTGTGCGGCACCATTTGGATTCTTTCTACTATGCACCCTCGGGTGCTAGAGCGAAGAAGTTTAGGACAGCACGGGCTCGGCGAGCTCAGTCAGCTGTCCCAACCTCTGACCATCCGAGCGCTCCGCTCACTGTTATGCGGGCCTCCGATGGAAAGTTGTACAAAACCACCCGAGTCCAACCCCCAACGGCAAACAGACAGAGTGGTTCCTAAGAGTATCACAACAATCAGGGAGCAAACATGGTGCCAACACACTCGGACGCTCGGGATTCTCGGGCCCACAAGACGGGTGTAAAGATTGCTCGAGACGTACCTGACCTGCGCGACGTGATCCTTCACAAGTGCAAGGAAAGAAAAGAAGCCTCGGTGTGCAGAGAGTCCTCCCATGGACATCACTGTACCCAAGTCATTGTCAACTGTTGCTGCAACAATGCGGCAGTACAAGAAGACCGGCGATCCCCAACGACTGCAACAACCAAGCTCAGAGGACGAGGCGCTTCTCGTCGCCTCCTGTAATTCTGCTCAGAAGATCCCTGGCGGCGGGAGAGGGAAGAAAACAAATGTCTCCAGCCCGAAAATCTCAACCAGCTAACAAAAAAACTCTCTTCTAAGCGGTTGTCCACGACCGTTACAGGAGGAGTTTACCAAGGTACCCGCTCAAAGACGAAGTCTGCCACACTTGGAGATTCGTCGTCTACGTCTCTGGGAAGTGCTGGAATCGGGGGTAGCACTCCTCCGAACATCCACGACAATTCGATGTTCCAAGAAGATAAGCCAGGGGAAACAGTTCCCCCAATAGATGCAGCAGATTCCGACATCCCCGAGAACGTCCATAACTCTCAAGACGAGGCAAGCTCTGAAGCTGGAGGTACCACTCCTTCTGAGTCCGAACCAGAGGAGAACATTCCCATATACCCTGACGACTTCTCTGTACAAGGGTATGATTCGGAGGGCACGTCGTGCACCGTTCCTTCTATTTTTCCTCATGTAAGGACGACGTTCATGACAAACAACGACCAAGACGGTCCCAGTGATCGCCAATGCATCGACACTCTGGAGGCCATACTGCATATCTTGGTCAAGTCCGTGGACAAGATCAAAGCGGCCCTTCCAACTCTGCAAGAAAAGACGCCTGGCCAAACAAGCTTGGGTCCTGCAGTCAATGCGGACTCAAACTCAGCTGCACCAAACCCAGGTGATAATCCTCCTGAAATATCGGCTTCCACTGCTACAGATGAGGCCAGGAAGGCAAAAAAAGAGGTCCAGGAGCTCCGGGACACGTTCCACGCCCGAGAAACCTGCCAGGACCTCAGGATACGGCAACCATATTCTGCTGCATGGAGAGATGTTCCCTTCCCACCAAGATATAAACCATTCAACATCAATCCATATGATGGAAAGACATCTGCAAGCAGGTACATAACCTACTTCGAAGTCACAATCGACCATCTGCCTCATGACGACGCCATCCTTACGCGGTTGTTCATTGGAGCATTGGAAGGGGTCGCCTTCGACTGGTATCGCAACTTGCCAGACAACTGCATCTATTCCTTCGTCGGCTTCAAAAACATGTTCCTTGAAAGGTTCTACAAGGTAGGACAAGATGTGATGATGTCCACTCTCATGGACGTTGATCAAGGTGAGAAAGAACTAACAAAGAACTACGTTGAGCGGTTTCGCCAAACCGCGATGAAATTGCCCTCTAGCAATCCAGATTCTTCCTTGATTGAAATCTGCCAAAAGAGGCTGCTTCCCACATTCAGCCTCTGGATGGGCGAAAGTCAGTTCAGGGACTGGAAAACTTTTATCATCAGCGCCATTAGCGCAGAAGACAAGTTGAAGAAAGCTCGCCAACTGGGGTTGCATATCTCGGATGTGGAGGACAAGACCAAACGCCCAAAACAACAACGGCAAGTTCCTCAAGAAGTACTATGTCTAAACGACACCTTCCAACTATCTCTCGGATTGTGAGTCATATACCGTAGGTATCGCGGAACTTACAGTTCGACTTCAAATCTCCCAGATTGTTGAGTTACGCACCCTCAGGTACCACTGAACTTACTCTCTGATTACTCCGAATGAATTCTCTTGGTCATATCTATGTACCCCCGGTCATAGCTTTTCTACCGCCAAGAATTTGCCTTAAAATCTATTGCCCGCACCACCGGTACGCAGATGGGTAGTAGATCCACAAAATATTATTCAAATCTATTACTCGTACTACCAGTGCACGAAAAGGGTAATAGGTCCACAAAATTCCCCAATGGGAAAAGCAACCACGTCCATATTACCTCTGAGTTGTTTTCCCATCCATCACAAACAAATCACCCCTTGCGTAGAACTTCCACGTTGATAGCACCTCTGAGTTGTTCTATGTACCCTTCATGGAGTCCACTCCTGCCACGTCCTTATTACCTTTGAGTAGGAAGGCTCCATTGAAGAAACCCTCATATTTACCACGTCCTCATTACCTATGAGTAAGTATGCTGGTTTTCTCTCAACTTATTATCCGTACCCAAGACCGGAGTACACCAAGGATAATAGGCCCATAAATGTCCTCAGTTGACCACAAATGTTCTCTGTTGACCACAAATGTCCTCTGCTGACCACAAATGTCCACAGTTGACTACAAATAATGTACTAGGTCCTCTAGTACACCCATATCTTTCCTCAGCATCATATGCTTTTGGAGCCTAGTTGTTCTATAGCATTCTTCAACCCAATACATAGAACTTTCACGTTGATAGCACCTCTGAGTTGTTCTATGTATCCTCATTTGAGTCCACTCCTACCACGTCCTCGTTATCTCTGAGTAGGAAGGCTCTACTTTAGACCCATATTCACCATGTCCTCATTACCATCAACCCCATATTTACCATATTCTCACCACCTCTGAGTAAATATGATGGTTCTCCCTCTCAGCTTATCATCCGTACCTAAAACCAAGGTACGCCAAGGATGATAAGTCCACATAAAATCCCCAGCAGAAATACCTAAACCTATCATGTCCATGCTACCTGTGATAGGATTGCCACACCTAAGCAACTCTACTTTCCATGCTTCTTATTCAAAGTATTCCAAATTTGCAATTTAGAAACTTTGAAGGGGGTCTTGTAGAAGCTGGAAAATATTGCTTTTAGTCCTACATCAGAAAGGAGAAAAAGAAAAGGCTCACTCTATTCTATAAATAGAGCCCCTTGTCTTATTTCAAAAGGGCACCAACTTCCTTTCCCTCCTTCCAACTTGGACTCTTCCTACTACGCACCTTCGGGTGCTAAGTCGAAGAAGTCTAGGACAACGCGGGCTCGTCGAGCTCAGACAGCTGTCCCTACTGTTGACCATCAGAGAACCCCGCTGACTGATGGAAAGTTGTACCGAACCGCCCGTGTCCAGCCCCCGGCAGCAAATGGACAGGATGGTTCTCAAAAGTCTTCCAACACTGACTGAGGGCAAGTGATTTTACTAGCCCCACATCACGGAGCAAACATGATACCTACCCACTCGTGTGCTCGAGATACCCGGGCCCAAAAAGCGAGTGCAAAGGTTGATCGAGATATCCTTGACTTGCGCGATGTGATCCTTCACAAATGTAAGGAAAGAGAAGACACCTTGGCGTGCAAAGAGTCCTTCCATGGACGTCACTGCACTCAAGTCATTGTCAATTGCTGCTGCAACAAGACAACAATATAAGAGGACCATTAGTCCGTCTTCCAACGACTGTAACAGCCTGGATCGGTCCTACAACAAAGCTCGGGGGACAAGGCGCTTCATGCGGCTCGAAATCAACATGGAGCCTCATGCAGCTCAAGAAGACCAACAAGCTTCATGCGGCTCAAAACCCAAAAAAAGAATAGTAATTCATAAGCGGCCCAGATTCAGCATGCGGCTCAAAAGCTTGAAGAGTTTTATACGGCTCGGAAAGTCCCAGAGAGCCGCATGCGGCTCAGGAATCTTATGCGGCTCAGGAAGAGCCACATGGCCTCATACGTCTCAAAATAAGCCGATTACAACTGGCCATCATTACCCCCTGTAGCTAGCCATTAAATGCTCTGACTGTCACGACCCGCACCTTAGAGTAAGGGCACAAGAAGTGGGTACGTCCAGCCTACGCCACAGTGTCGGCGGTAGAACGCTATCCTAGGTCACAACATCTAACAATATAAGGTACCTGTACAGTATATACACTCCGAGTGGAGGTAACAATACAGAATACAGTCTCAATCACATCTAAGACAGAAGATAGAACGATATCATAAATATGAAAATCTCAAAGGAAGTAAAACAGAAAGGGAAAAAGTCTAAGTGTCTAAACGACACAATAATAGACATAATACAACTCAATCCCAAATAACAACATAAGTAAGATAAAGCATAACTAAACTAGTCTAGGCAGTAGGGGTGATAACATCAGCTAGAGCTGGATCCTCCTGAGAGTCCAACTCGCAAGTGTCGTCTAGGGCTGCTCCATAATAGGTAGTGCAGTAAGCCTCATCCTCATCCTCTGTAATATATCAACAGATCCAGTCAGGACAGGAGCGAGCACAATACATCTCACGCAGTTCATATCATATCAGAAGATAGGAACATGCAATAGTGTACGATATATGAATAACTAAAGGAATGTATATAAAATAAAAGAGATAGCTATAATGTAAATATCTACTATAAGTAGAGAACTATCAGTGACTAGTGAATCAGAGTACAAGCTAGACATGTGAACAGGTGGAGGTGATTCAAGAGAGGTGATTCAAGATTATATTACTTGGAATTATTCACATGCTATTTCTACTCCCCCAGCCCCAATCAATATACAAGGATCCAGACATGTTACGTTAAGATTCAAGATTTCACTGCCTCCGTGATGAGAGCACACGTGAAATTGATTCATGGGGGCTCTGCGAACATGAGAGTACATAAATCCAGAGTGAGCATGAATAGTGAAGCATGATGATACTTGATGTAAGTGAAACGCACAAGACATGAAGTACCTGATGCTCCTGAGGGGGATAACATCTCATGAAACGATCCATATAGTACCAATCCGTGTTACCAACGTGACAGCATGCAAGTAAAGTAAATCTAGAGCAGGAATATAAGTTCTAGCAAGTATGAAACGGTCAGAGAATGTACTCGCCTGATATCCTGAGTATCTGGTAAGTGTAGATGTCCATGCAGAGTAGATGAGTCCTATTTAGAGCAACACAGGTCACAATATGTTTAACATAAGATAAATAAAGTTTGTAATGCGATCTACATGATTTTTAGGTCATTCTAGGTCAAAGTCAAACTTGGACAACTCTGGGTCAACCAAAGTCAACATTTAGTCAAACTGGGTCAACTCTAGGTTTGGTCAACTGTAAGTCAACACTATAACTCTAGGCCTATACACCATACCAATACAACCCTACTTGCACAATACTCAATTTTAATATCTATACACTATATTGCACATATAGGTATCATTCACACATTCAATATGAATATAACTATGTAGGAAGCTATATGTATATGAACAAACATATACATATATATTAAAGAAGAAAAAGGAAAGTTGAGAAGGTGAAATGTGTATATGTGTGTTGACAGTGTAGTGTAGAGTGTGAAAATTTGTGAGATGTGAGAGTGTGTGACAATAGGAAAACAATGTGTATATCATGAAAGGGTTTAGTAAAAAAATAGGAATGCTGTGAAGGCAATTTGGCATAGTTTAGAATGTGAAAACAGTGAACAAAAACCCAGGTTTTAGTATTTAGGAACATGAGAACTAAATGACTGTTATGTGTATTAGGGAATAGGAAAAAAGTTCTCTGGTTTCAACTAACAAGTTCAGATTTTAACACATTTCAATAAAATTCTCAGGTTGACACCTAACAGTGACTCAAACCAATCCCAATTAAATTCATAACAACCATTCCAATTCACATTCCCATTAAATGTCGAAATCTCATTTCAGTTTACTACATTCAAATAGTAAACCAAAACCCCATCCTCCATATATGAACTCTCAGTTCTTTGTTTAACAGTGAATCAAATCCAAACATTCACATCTCAAGTTTAACCAAATTAACAGTGAAATCAAATGCTACATAACAGTGAAATCAAATACTCACATACCCTGAATTCTCAGGTTACACATTTAATCTAGGATTTCATTTCCAGGTTTACATACATTGAATCACTCAGTTAACTCATTACTTGAACTCTCAGGTTTACTTCTAATCAGTGAAATCAATATAGCAAGGAAATGAATCATGTGTCAATATCATACAAAATCCAACTGGTTTAGTGTAAATACGTCACTGTTTACATCTACAACCTAACTGAACATCTCATGGCAAAATCAGTAAACTTCTAACTGAATTCTCAGGTATTCACTAATCAGTGAATCTCAGATATTCGAACAGTGCGATCATGATAATTAGTAGTTACACACATCCATATACAACCTAGATTCTTACTAAATTAGCATTTAATCATCAGGGAAATGGTTCAAATATCTGACAGTTCAAAAAGAAAACCAACTGATTTAAGAACACTGACACATAACTTCTCTTATTTCAAAACTCAAATTAACCATTTAAATTCACAAACAGGTATACAAGTGTGTGTACCATGTGTCATGTGTCTAGGGGGTATCATTCGTGTCCACTAGAGTGGACACGAAGTGTCCAAATGAAACAAAACACAGACAGGAAACCCTATGGTGCACATTTCGTGCACAGGCTCGTGCACGCGTGCCGTGTCCTCGTACACACGACACGAGTCAAACCAGGACACGTTATCGTGTACCTAGGTTCGCCCTATATAGGGCTTCGTGCCTAGGACCCTAACACGAGCCCAAGTATCGCCGTGTCCATACGGGAAGCCCGTATCAGAGCGTAATTTCAGTGCCCACAGTCAGTGTATAAAACCCGTGTGCATGGGATTTCTCCCCCGACATGACACAAGATGACACGAGACTCAAGGGGGGTGTTGTTAGACACTGTCCCTTGGTCCTTGCCAAGTGGCAGGCCGCCACGTGGCGTGTCGTGTCCACACAGCAGATCGGGTAGCAGGACACTGAGCGGGTCAGTGCGCGTGCGGTGCGTGTCCGATTTGGACACGAAAAACACAGTGATCTCGACTCAGTCTGGTATATTTGTGATCTACAATTAAAGACCTAAATTTCTATTCAATTAGTTTTTGAAAATAATACTATTTAATTCTCACAAGCATTTCATCGAACACGTTATTAAATTCACTGATACGTGTCCGATACAGACACGAAATGGACACTACCTAGCACCAAACTATCCCTACAGCTAGGGTATACCTATATGGATGCATCTATGAAAATAAAACACAATTTTGCAAGAGTTTCATGGGGTTTACCTATTGAGAAGGATTCTCAATGAGAAGGGTGTTGATGAAGGTTCTCCTTTGAATTTCAACCAATCAAAACGATCCCAATCCTAGCTAGCAAGTCCCTACTAGCTCCCACTATGGTAGAGGGTTATGATGCAATTGATTAGGGCCAATTTGGGCTTGATTTGGATATTAGGGGAAGGAATTTGGAGAGGAATTTCTAGGGTTCTTAGCAAGTGTAAAAAGAGGCAAGGGGCTTTGTTAATGTGACTTTATAGGAAGGGGGAGGGGGTGTTTAATGGCTGTCATTGATTAATTAGGGTTAGTTTTTAGGTCTAAATGAGTGGCTAAGAGTTGTCCAACCAATTTCAAGCTCTCCTATTGGTTCAACTAGTCATAGGCTAACTTTTCCACAAATATCCTAAAAGTAATATCTTACCTAGAATATCTAGATATTATTACCTTGTCATAACTAGGTTACCCTAATCAATATACTAAGCCCAAGGCTAATCTTGATTAGGCTAAGTTTCTAGGTCAAGCCTCAACCTAACAATAGTACATATTTAATTAATAAAAAATTTAAAATCACCAAAAAATTAAAATGACCAAAATACCCTCAAGTCAAAAATGTGGCAGTGACAAGTCTACCCTCCTTAAAAGAATTTCGTCCTCGAAATTGAAAGGCGAAACTAAACTGGTGAGAAGGATAGAAAATCATACCTCAAGGTCCAAAAAGATAAGGGTATCGCTCGCGCATCTCATCCTCCCGTTCCCAGGTAGACTCTCATGGAGAATGATGCCTCCATACGACGCGAACCATAGGTATCGTCTGGTTCCTCAGTACCTTCTCTCGTCGATCCAGAATCTCCACAGGCTGCTCTGGATAGCTAAGAGTAGGTCCCACCTCGATCTTCGAATGATCAAGTACATGGCTAGGGTCCGCCACGTACCATCTCAACTGCGACACGTGAAATACGTTGTGGACTCCCACTAATGCATGTGGCAAATCTAGCCTGTAAGCCACGTCACCGACTCTCCCGCTGATAACGAAAGGTCCGATGAAGCGCGGGCTAAGCTTTCCACCTCTACTAAAACGTATGGTACCACGTGTTGGAGATATCCTCAGAAAAACCAGATCTTCGACCTAAACACAATCAATGTTTCAAATTAACTATAATAATCAAACATGATCAATAAACTCATAAAACAATCAATCCTACTTCTAATCCTATCTCTAAGCTGTACCTCGAACTCCAACGGTCTACGGTGGCTATCGGCCCAATGCCGATGTCTGTCCTGCGCCACGCGAAGTCGATCTCTGATGAGCTTCACCTTCTCAGCTGCATCCACAACCATCTTAGGTCCCAATAAAGTGCGCTCCCCGACATCATCCCAAGACAAGGGTGTACGACATCTACGCCCGTACAATGCCTCGAACGGTGACATCTCAATGCTGGCCTGAAAGCTGTTGTTGTATGCAAACTCCACTAAGTGCAGGTGATCCTCCCAGGATCCTCCAAAATCTAAGACACAAGTCTGCAGTATGTCCTCGAGTGTCTGAATAGTCCTCTCTGACTGTCCGTCCGTCTGAGGGTGGTATGCAGTACTAAACTTGAGCTGAGTGCCCAAACTAGTCTGCAGACTCCTCCAGAAATAGGAAGTAAAGCGACTATCCCGATCAAAAAAAATGCTCACCGGAACCCCATGAATCCTGACGATCTGCCGCATGTACATCTCCGCCAGCCTCTCTGTAGACGTACCCACTTTAAATGGCAAAAAGTGAGATGATTTGGTCAACCTGTCTACGATGACCCAAATCGCGTCTTTTCCTCCTGGAGTACGCGATAATCCCGAAACAAAGTCCATCATGATGTGTTCCCACTTCCATTCCGGAATGGGCAATGGCTGCAACAATCCTCCTGGCCTCTGCCTCTTTGCCTTCACCTGCTGGCAGACTAAGCATCTAGCGACGAAGCGTGCTACCTCCCGCTTCATCCCATACCATACATGCTTCCTCAGATCTCTATACATCCTGTTTGCACCTGGATGCATAGAGTACTGAGAACGGTGGGTCTCCTGTATGACCTACTCCCGAAGCTCTCCACTGGGCACACACAGTCTGGAACCGTGCCTCAATGTGCCATCCTCTGCAATGGTGAACTCCTCGTCCACCAACCCTGCTTGAGCCTGCTCTCGGATGCACCGCAGAACAACATCATCGAACTGAGTCGACTTGATCCTCTCAATAAAGTCTGACTGAATCTGCAGACCCCACATCTGCATCTCTACTCCTGGTACTAGCACCTCGATCCCCAGGCTCTCCAGGTCTGCTAGCAAGTGACGATCTGCCGTCAAACACATGGCTGTCGGATATCTGCTCAAAGCATCGGCAACCACGTTGGCCTTCCCTGGATGATACTGCAGTACAATGTCGAAGTCCTTCATCAACTCCAACTATCTGCGCTGCCTCATATTGAGCTCCTTATGTGTAAACATATAGTTCAAGCTCTTGTGGTCTGTGAAGATCTCCACACGCTCTCCGTATAAATAGTGTTTCTACAACTTCAAGGCAAAAATAACTGCCGCCAACTCTAAATCATGGATAGGGTAGTTCTTCTCATGCGGACGTAACTGCCTGGAAGCATAGGCAACTACCTTCCTATGCTGCTGCAAAACACAATCCAAACCCTTCCCAGAGGCGTTACTGTAGATAGTGAACCCGCCTGATCCTGATGGCAAAGTCAGAATCGGAGCTGTCGTCAACCGCTTCTTCAACTCATCAAAAGCGACCTGATACTCCTCTGACCAGATGTACTCTGCGTCCTTCCGGGTCAGCCTAGTCAATGGCTCTGCAACCCGAGAGAAATCCTGAACGAACCTCCTGTAGTAGCCTGCCAATCCTAGGAAGCTCCTGATCTCCGCAACTGAAGTCGGTGCTGACCACGTCTCAACTACCGTGATCTTCCTCGGGTCAACTGCGATCCCATCTCCAGTCACAATATGACCCAGGAAATCAATTCGGTCTAGGAAGAATTCACACTTCGAGAGCTTGCCATAAAGCTTCTCCTTCCTGAGAGTCTCCAGAACCACTCTCAAATGCTCCTCATGCTCCTCTGCGGTCTTCGAATACACCAAAATATCATCGACAAACACCACCACGAACTTGTCTAAGTACTAGTGGAACACCTTGTTCATCAGGTTCACGAATATCGCCGGGACATTAGTCAACCCAAACGGCATCACCAAAAACTCGAACTGGCCATACCGCGTCCTGAAGGCTATCTTCGGGATATCCTCCCTCTTCACCTTCACCTGATGATAACCTGACCTCAGATCAATCTTTGAAAATACCCTAGCTCCGTTCAACTGATCAAAGAGATCATCGATCCGCGACAGTGGGTACCTGTTCTTGATCGTAAGGTTATTGAGTGCCCTGTAATCGATACACATCCGTACCGTCCCATCCTTCTTTGGTACAAAGAGCACCGGTGCACCCCATGGTGAAGAACTAGATCGGATGAAGCCCTTGTCCTGTAACTTATCCACCTGTTTCTTTAACTCTACCAACTCACTGTTGTTCACCCTATAGACGTGCTGATAAATCAGCTCTGCACCAGGCACTAAGTCTATAGAGAACTCAACGTCTTTGTCCGGTAGAAGTCCTGGCAAGTCTTTCGGAAAGACATCCATGAACTTTGCTATCAATGGATGTGGTACTGTCTGCTCCTCAACTGCAACTCCGCAGAAGACTCCGCTGCCTTGCTCTGTCTCCCGCCTGGCGAACTCGAACTCTGGCTCTCCTGGTGGACAGAAAAGAACTCTGTCGCCACGGCAATCTATACTGGCATGGTGCCTGCTCAACCAATCCATCCCAAGTACTATATCGTAGTTCGGTAGTGGCATTACAAGCAGACACACATCCAGTTCTCGGCCTCCCAAAAATACTCTTCGATCCCTGTAAATATCACTGACGAGGATAATACCACCCCCGGTCGTGATCTTGCAAGTCCTAGGTAACGATTCAGAAGTAAGATGGTGTCGAATAGCAAAAGATACTAACACAAAGCTATGAGAAGCCCCCGAATCGAACAAGGTAAAAGCTGGAATGGAATCAAGAAGAACAGAACCTACAATAAGATTTCCTATAGCCTCTGCATCCTCCGCTGCCATGGCGAATGTTCGCCCCTGCTGGCCTCCCCTAGCCTGCTGCTGATGTTGGCCAAACCTCTGCTACTGTGTCTGCAGGGCCGGTCTCCTCTGCTGGCCTACTGGAGCTTTGGCTCCGGCTCCCTGAGCTGCTCTGTCTGTAGAGAGGGAACAGTCCTTCATCTGATGCTCTGACGATCCGCAAAGAAGACACTTCCCCAGTCTTCTCCTGTACTCAGTCCACCTATGCCTTGGCCTCTTACAGTAGGCACAACTGGTGGACTGCTGTCTCTGAGCCTGCTACTGCTGCCTCAGCTGCTGCACCTGCTGAAAAGGTGCACGGTCCTGTCCCTGAGGCTGCTGCTGAATCGGCCTCTGCTGAGACTGCTGCTGGAAGTGAGGCCTCTTGGCCTGGCCTCCACTACTACTGGCTCCAAAAAAGTCCCGACCACTCTTCAATTTTAACCCCAGGTCGTCCTCTGCGGCCATAGCTCCTGCTAAGATCTCTGCGAATGTGGCATCCTGGTCACTCTTAGTCAATGATCGGACCTTCCTGATCAAGCCCTTGTAGAACTTTCTCGCCTTCGTCTTCTCGCTCAAGTCCTAAATGAATCTGCTCAACCGGCAGTACTCTCCGGTATATTCTCCGACTGTCTGGCTCCCCTGAACCAGGCTCTCGAACTGCTGCTCTATGCCTCCTAAGGCTACATCCGAAACGAACTGCTCCTTGAATAGCATCTTGAATGCTGCCCAAGTCTACCCCTGAGTTCCCATTCGGGGGTCTGTCGATACCACGTACGGGCCAGGTCCTGCATCTGGCTGGCTGTCGCCTCAATCTGAAGGTGGGCTGGTATCTCGGCCAATCGAAATATCTCTTCTATATGCTCTATCTAGTCGTCCGCAAAGTGGATGCCCTCTGTACCATAGAAATCCCGCGGATGCATCTTCTGGAACTCCTGGATGCCCGGCGTCCTCGGCTGGTACTGATACTGCTGCTGCTGAGCTGGTCCCTGGATGGTCACCATCTCCACTGTCGTCCGGACCAGCTATTGAGCCTCGTCTATACCCTGTCGAAAATTGGCAGTCTGACGCTGCTGCTACTGCTGGTAGGACTCCAATATCCTCTCCACAAAGGAAAATAGATGGCCCGCATCAACCATCCCCGCAGGTGGCTGCTGCTGTGGCTGAAGAACATCCGGTATAACCGGGGTCTGTCTCTGAACTGGTGGAGGTGCTCCTCCGAAGGCTACAGATACTCCAACCTGAGTAGGTAGTAAGGGAGCTGCCACCTCAGGTCCTGGCTGAACTGTATAAGAAGTGGCAGACCTCTCTGACATACCTTCCATGGTGGGGCGCTGCGATCGTGTCTCAACCATCCTGGAGATAGATCAAACAAGAGGCAATTTCTGAGAATGAGTCAAAATAGCAAAGGAGGACAGTTTATATTCAAGAGAAGACAATAAGCATCAATTTTAGATAAAAGGAATCTGATTAAGAATTTTTCCTAATGTGATTGAGTACCTTCAAATATCCTAATCCTACTGCAGGCTGCAGTGATACTCTAGTTCGAATACCACCGCAAATCTAGACCTGTATGGGCCACCACTAAAAACGTGTCACGACCCGCACCCTAGAGTAAGGGCACAAGAAGTGGGTACGTCCAGCCTACGCCGCAGTGTCGGCGGTAGAACGCTGTCCTAGGTCACAACATCTAACAAAATAAAGTACCTGTACAGTATATACACTCCGAGTGGAGGTGACAATACAGAATACAGTCTCAATCACATCTAAGGCAGAAGATATGACGATATCATAAATATGAAAATCTCAAAGGAAGTACAAACAGAAAGGGAAAAAGTCTAAGTGTCTAAACGACACAATAACAGACATAATACAACTCAATCTCAAATGACAACATAAGTAAGATAAAGCCTAACTAAACTAGTCTAGGCAGTAGGGGTGATAACATCAGCTAGAGCTGGGTCTTCCTGAGAGTCTAACTCGCAAGTGTCGTCTAGGACTGCTCCATAATAGGTAGTGCAGTAAGCCTCATCCTCATCCTCTGTAATATATCAACAGGTCCAGTCAGGACAGGAGCGAGCACATTATATCTCACGCAGTTCATATCATGTTAGAAGATAATAAGCATACAATAGTGTACGATATATGAATAACTGAAGGAATGTACATGAAATAAAAGAGATAGCTATAATGTAAATATCTACTATAAGTAGAGAACTATCAGTGACTAGTGAATCAGAGTACAAGCTAGACATGTGAACAGGTGGAGGTGATTCAAGAGAGATGGTTCAAGATTATATTACTTGGAATTATTCACATGCTATTTCTACTCCCACAGCCCCAATCAATACATAAGGATCCAGACATGTTACGTTAAGATTCAAGATTTTACTGCCTCTATGATGAGAGTACACGTGAAATTGATTCATGGGGGCTCTGCGAACATGAGAGTACATGAATCCAGAGTGAGCATGACTAGTGAAGCATGATGATACTTGATGTAAGTGAAACGCACAAGACATGAAGTACCTGATGCTCCTGAGGGGGATAACATCTCATGAAACGATCCATATAGTACCAATTCGTGTTACCAACGTGACTGCATGCAAGTAAAGTAAATCTAGAGCAGGAATATAAGTTCTAGCAAGTATGAAACGGTAAGAGAATGTACTCGCCTGATATCCTGAGTATCTGGTAAGTGTAGATGTCCAGGCATAGTAGATGAGTCAAAGTCAAACTTGGTCAAATCTGGGTCAACCAAAGTCAACATCTAGTCAAACTGGGTCAACTCTAGGTTTGGTCAACTGTAAGTCAACACTATAACTCTAGGCCTATACACCATACCAATACAACCCTACTTGCACAATACTCAATTTTAATATCTATACACTATATTGCACATATAGGTATCATTCACACATTCAATATGAATATAACTATGTAGGAAGCTATAGGTATATGAACATATATATACATATATATTGAAGAAGGAAAAAGAGAAATTGAGAAGGTGAAATGTGTATGTGTGTGTTGACAGTGTAGTGTAGAGTGTGAAAATTTATGAGATGTAAGAGTGTGTGACAATAGAAAAATAATATGTGTATCATGAAAGGGTTTAGTAAAAAAAATAGGGATGCTATGAAGGCAATGTGGCATAGTTTAGAATGTGAAAACAGTGAACAAAAACCCAGGTTTTAGTATTTAGGAACATGAGAACTAAATGACTGTTATGTGTATTAGGGAATAGGGAAAAAGTTCTCTGGTTTCAACAAACAAGTTCAGATTTTAACACATTTCAATAAAATTCTCATGTTGACACCTAACAGTGACTCAAACCAATCCCAGTTAAATTTATAACAACCATTCCAATTCACATTCCCATTAAATCTCGAAATCTCATTTCAGTTTACTATATTCAAACAGTAAACCAAAACCCCATCCTCCATATATGAACTCTCAGTTATTTGTTTAACAGTGAATCAAATCCAAACATTCACATACAGTAAAATAAAATGCTACATAACAGTGAAATCAAATACTCACATATCCTGAATTCTTAGGTTACACATTTAATCTAGGATTTTATTTCCAGGTTTACACACATTGAATCACTCAGTTAACTCATTACTTGAACTCTCAGGTTTACTTCTAATCAGTGAAATCAATATAGCAAGGAAATGAATCATGTGTCAATCTCATACAAAACCCAACTGGTTTAGTGTAAACACGTCACTATTTACATCTACAACCTAACTGAACATCTCATAGCAAAATCAGTAAACTTCTAACTGAATTCTCAGGTATTCACTAATCAGTGAATCTCAAATATTCGAACAGTGTGATCATGATAATTAGTAGTTACACACATCCATATACAACCTAGATTCTTACTAAATTAGCATTTAATCATCAGGGAAATGGTTCAAATATCTGACAGTTCAAAAAGAAAACCAACTGATTTAAGAACACTGACACATAACTTCCCTTATTTCGAAACTCAAATTAACCATTTAAATTCACAAACAGGTATACAAGTGTGTGTACCATGTGACATGTGTCTTGGGGGTATCATTCGTGTCCACTAGAGTGGACACGAAGTGTCCAAATGAAATAAAACACAGACAGAAAACCCTGTGGTGCACATTTCGTGCACAGGCTCGTGCACGCGTGCCGTGTCCTCGTGCACACGACACGAGTCAAACCAGGACACGTGCTCGTGCACCTAGGTTTGCCCCACATAGGGCTTCGTGCGTAGGACCCTGACACGAGCCCAAGTGTCGTCGTGTCCATACGGGAAGCCCGTATCAGAGCGTGATTTCAGTGCGCACAGTCAGTGTATAAAACCCGTGTGCATAGGATTTCTCCCTCGATACGACGCAAGATATCACAAGACTCAAGGGGGGTGTTGTCAGACACTGCCCCTTGGTCCTTGCCAAGTGGCAGGCCGCCACGTGGCTTGTCGTATCCACACAGCAGATCGGGTAGCAGGATACTGAGCAGGTCAGCGCGCGTACGGTACGTGTCCGATTTGGACACGAAAAACACAGTGATCTCGACTCAGTCTAGTATATTTGTGATCTACAATTAAAGACCTAAATTTCCATTCAATTAGTTTTTGAAAATAATACTATTTAATTCTCACAAGCATTTCATCGAACACGTTATTAAATTCACTGATACGTGTCCGATACGGACACGAAATGGACACTACCTAGCACCAAACTATCCCTACAGCTAGGGTATACCTATATGGATGCATCTATGAAAATAAAACACAATTTTGCAAGAGTTTCATGGGGTTTACCTATTAAGAAGGATTCTCAATGAGAAGGGTGTTGATGAAGGTTCTCCTTTGAATTTCAACTGATCAAAACGATCCCAATCCTAGCTAGCAAGTCCCTACTAGCTTCCACTATGGTAGAGGGTTATGATGCAATTGATTAGGGCCAATTTGGGCTTGATTTGGATATTAGGGGAAGGAATTTGGAGAGGAATTTCTATGGTTCTTAGCAAGTGTAAAAAGAGGCAAGGGGCTTTGTTAATGTGACTTTATAGGAAGGGGGAGGGGGTGTTTGATGGCTGCCATTGATTAATTAGGGTTAGTTTTTAGGTCTAGATGAGTGGCTAAGAGTTGTCCAACCAATTCCAAGCTCTCCTATTGGTTCAACTAGTCATAGGCTAACTTTTCCACAAATATCCTAAGAGTAATATCTTACCTAGAATATCTAGATATTATTACCTTGTCATGACTAGGTTACCCTAATCAATACACTAAGCCCAAGGCTAATCTAGATTAGGCTAAGTTTCTAGATCAAGCCTCAACCTAACAATTAGCACATATTTAATTAATAAAAAAATTTAAAATTACCAAAAAGTCAAAATGACCAAAATACCCTCAAGTCAAAAATGTGGTAGTGACACTGACATAATGTGACAGTTCTGACGGCTCTGATATAATGAAGAGACGCGTCAGGCTCATCAAAAGACGAAAAAATCTCTGAGATAGCCGGCACAGATCAAGGAAGCTTATGCGGCTCTGATTTGGCAGAGCCTTATGCGGCATAGTTCAAAGGGAGCTTATACGACCCTATTTGATGGGGCTTCATGCGGCTCAGTTCAAAGGAACTTATGCAACTCTGTGCGGTGTGTCCTCATGTGGCCCAGTTCGTACAGTGCTTATGCAGCCACGAGACGACCCTCATGCGGCTCAGTTGTGAGGCCATCCTCATGCGGCTCGGTTGTGAGGCCATCCTCATGCGGCTCAGTTGTGGGGCCACCCTTATGCGTCTCGGTTGTGAGCTCATCCTCATACGGCTCGAATTGTGGGGGCCACCCTTATGCGGTTCAGTTGGAGGCCACCCCCATGCGGCTGCCACTCTCATACGGCTCGGATTGTGGGGGCCACCCTTATACGGTTCAGTGGGGGTTCACCCTTATGCGGCTGCCACCCTCATGCGACTGCCACCCTCATGCAGCTCAGATTGTGGGGGGGCCACCCTTATGCGGTTCAGTTGGAGGCCACCCCTATGCGGCTTCCACTCTCATGCGGCTCGGATTGTGGGGGGCTACCCTTATGCGGTTCAGTTGGGGTTCACTCTTATGCGGCTGTCACTCTCATGCGGCCGCCTCCTTCATATGGCTCGGTAGTCGGGGCCACACTCATGCGGCTCTGCCAGGACTCCCCGTCTATGCGGCTCGCAGCACAATGGCAGTAGGGACACGTGGCAGAAGATCGACTAAGACTTATTCCCCTACGTTCGTACGACTCTCAGCATAATGGCGGTTGGGACACGTGGCAGGAGATTGACCAAGACTTATCCTCTCAGATTTGATGCTATCAACAAACCATAACAATGCAGATTTGTTGCAATCAAAATTAACTGCCCAGATCGATTTCCAACAAACCATGCAGATTTGGTGCAATCAATATTAACTGCCCAGATTTGTTACAATCAACATTAACAGCCCAAATTGATTTCCAATAAACAAGATCAAGGCTAATCTTAACCAAATCCCTAACCGCCTACTTTTCAAGGAACAATTAATGCACACCCTACTTATCACAAAGCCCTATAAATAGCAAGGTGCCATTCCCTTGCAAAAAGGGTGGACACAGAGAGCGGCGGAGACAGAGAGAAGTATAGAGCAAAGAGCGCCCAGCAGGAGCATTTCTTCACCAGAGTAGAAGCTACGTTCGATCGTCCAAGGAGTAAGGCAGAGTTGTTGTCACTCTCCCGAGCCTCTACCGTCACCCCCAAAAATCAAAAATAAACAATTGTACTTTAGATTACTTTTCCTAGGTTTTATTCCTAGGCTCTCTTTTGTACAAGCGAGTTTGTAGTTGTGAAGTAAAAGTCTAGTCCTCCCATAAAACTGTTCTGTTCTTTTATAATCAATGGCAAACAGTTGTCTCGTGCATGCACGGGAGTGTTCGGGGGGAAGGCGTGGGCTAGCACTCGACTATGTTGATTGTGGGATGATGTAAAACATCAAACTCTATTTTAGAGTATTGGTGTTTTAGTCCCACATCGGATATGAGAGATGGTGAGGTCTCAATCCACTCTATAAATAGAGCCCCCTTGCCTCCTTTTTAGGATGCACAAAAGAAGAGAGTTAAAGGAGTCCGTAAAGTTCATGAAGCCCGTTCAAGTCACAAATATTGACTGACGAGCGTTCTAGAAGTTCTCCTAAACTTGCTGGTTCCTGGAAGCGGATCGTATAGAGGCAAATCTTGCTTTGAGCAATGGTATTTTTACACCCAGCAGATTTAATCCACTTCTTCTTCTTCTGTTTCTCTGTAACTCGTTCTTCAGGTTTTAAGGCACCTACTGAGTTGGTAGGCCTAACTTTGTTCTTGAGATCTATCTTATTTGTGGCTCCTACAGTGTAGGCTTGCTAAACACCTCATTTGTGGCACCTACTGTGTAGGCTTACTGAACTCCTGTTTTCCATCTATATCTACGCCTCGGGACTAACAATCTCAAAGCAAAATTAGTACGATGGAAAATATTAATGCTTTACTCCTCCAAACTGACTAATGCAAGTTGGAAAAGTTTGATGGAGAGCATTATCAAGTCTGGAAGAGGAAGGCCTTTCTCACCCTTCAACTCTGAGACGTTGATTACGTGCTCTTTGAAGAGGAACCTACTGTTCCAGATACTGGATCTGTTGTCGCTATAACTATGGCTACTAAACTTGAAGCCAAATGGTGAAGGAAGAATAACATTTGTAGGCTTCTGATCCTAAATGCTATGGAGGATTCCCTGGCAGAATCCTACTCAAAGTAGGATAGTGCCAGAGAAATATGGGAGTCTGTGGAAAAGCTGTACGAGGAAGACAAAAATAGGAGCAAGATATTTTTCGTTAAAAAATATCACAAGTGGCTCTTTGAAGACGAGAAGGCGATGCTTCCTCAAGTGAAGGAGTTTCTGAAACTTCGTCAGAAACTGGACGATAAAAAGATGCCCATCGTCGACAAGTTTGTCGTTAGAGGGATCATCTTGAAACTTCCTGCTGGATGGAATACGTTCTATGTAAGAATGTATCGAAAGAAACTCGAGATCGGTCTAGAAGATCTCTTGCAAGAAATCTATGTTAAGGACGAGATGCGTTCTCAACAGAAGATGGACGCTTTGTCTAAACAATTGGCCGAGGCTAATCTGGTGCAGACGAGAGACTCCAAAGGGAAGCAGACAACTTCTAACCACAAGAAAGACTTCACTAATCTAAAAGTGAAGGGACCGTCTTTCAAACAAAAGAAGCCCAAGTCCAATGTGACTTATTTTAACCGTGGCAAGAAGGGCCACTACAAGAGTGAATGCAGATCCAAGCGCAAACAATCAGAGAAAGGTGAGCCTAGTAAGGTTTTTTTTGGTTTCTAACCTCGTTGCTATGATCGCTCAGGTCACAACTGAGGGTGCTGACTCTGACTGGTGGATAGACACCGGTGCGATATGCCATGTCTGTTCTGGGAAGGAATGGTTCGTTACGTACCAGCCAACTTCTGAAAAGGTTGTCATGGCGAACCAGGCCCAAGCTGAAGTTCTGGGGATCGGGACTGTGGAGCTAAAACTCACTTCCGGGAACACTCTGACGCTCAAAGGAGTAAAGCATATTCTGGTGATTGCCAAGAACCTGATCTCTGGGAGCCTGCTTAGCAACGCAGGTTTGAGGATGGACATTAATGCTGGTCAGATGGTGATATCCAAGAAAGGAACATACTTCGGAAAGGCTTTTCAAATCGAAAGGATGTTTAAAATTCAGCTCGTAAACTAGTTTAATGAAATAAATACAATCGCTCTTTCTGACTATTCTTTTGAGTTATGGCATAATAGGCTAGGACATGTTCATTGTAAAAGAATAAACAAAATATCTAGTCTAGGATTTATCTCCAAATGTGGGGGGAAGGTAGAGAAGTGTGAAGTATGTGCTCAGACTAAGATCACTAGAAAACCCTTTCATCGGCTCAATCGAAGCACAAATATTCTGGAGTTGGTACACTCCGATGTCAATGACTTCAAACAATTCTCTACAAAAGTCGGGATGAAGTATTTCATAACCTTCATCGATGACTTCTCTAAGTACGCATTCTTCTACTTGCTCAAATATAAAGACAAAGCGTTCAAGAAGTTCAAGGAGTTCAGGACTGAAGCTGAACGACAAACTGGACAACAACTCAAGAGGTTGAGAAGTGATCGAGGCGGAGAATATCAGTCTCATGAATTTACATCATTCTGCAAAGAATATGGAATCATCTGCGAAACTACTGCTCCGTATTCTCCTCAATCTAACGGAGTAGCAGAGTGGAAGAACCGAACGTTGACAGAAATGATGAACTCAATGCTGCTAACTACAGGTCTTCAAACATGTTACTGGAGAGAAGCTGTATTAACGGCCACTTTTATTATGAATAGAGTGCCTTATGCAACTTCTGACATAAATCCTCATGAACTCTGGTTCAAAGTCAGACCTAACTTGAATGTTATTCGAGTGTGGGGGTGTCATGTGAAGCTCCCAGATCTGAAGATTCAGAAGCTGGGGACAAGGACTACGAAGGCGATCTTCTTGGGATATGCCGAGAAGAGTGATGCCCGAAGATTCCTTGACATTGAGTCAAATCATATCATCGAATCTCGTGATGATGAATACGTTGAAGACAAGTTTGCACGACACAAAAATATTATTCTCCCAGATATTCCGGAGAATGATGTAGGTGCAAATGAGACCGAGGTCTCATATGAACCAGTAGTCCAAGATAAAGTTGTTGGTAGAGAAACAACAATTGAACCAGAACTCGTGGAGCCGTCGACGAAGCGAGCAAGGAGGCCAAAGGGCTTCGGAGATGACTTCGTCACCTATCATATGGAAGCAGATCCACTTACCTATGATGAGGCGATGAAGACCAGAGATGCTGTCTTCTGGAAGGAGGCAATAGACAATGAAATTGACTTAATTACCTCTAATAACACATGGGTGTTAGTTGATTTACCCGAAGGAGCAAAATCCATCGGATGTAAGTGGATCTTCAAGAAGAAGATGAAAGCTGATGAAACCATTGACAAGTTCAAGGCCAGGCTAGTGGCCAAGGGGTTTTCTCAAAAATAGGGGATCGACTACTTTGACACATATGCTCCAGTAGCACGGATGACAACCATCAGATTGTTGATTGTCCTTGTAGCAATACACAAATTGGTGATACATCAGATGGATGTGAAAACAACATTCCTGAATGGCGAGCTGACCGAGGAGATTTATATGCAACAACCAAAAGGATTTGTCGTCAGAGGCCTAGAAGATAAAGTCTGCAAGTTGGTAAAATCTCTATACGGCTTAAAGCAAGCTCCCAAAATGTGGCATGAGAAGTTTGACAAAGTTATCAGATCAAACGACTACAGGGTCAGCGAAACAGACAAGTATATTTATACTAAATTTGATGACGGAAGAGGAGTCATCGTTTGTCTGTACGTGGACGACATGCTAATCCTAGGTACGGATATAAGCTGTGTCACTGAGACAAAGAAATTTCTCTCGACAAAGTTCAGTATGAAGGACTTAGAGGATGCTGATGTTATCTTGGGACTCAAGATCATCCGGACGGACACTGGATTGGCACTATCATAATCTTATTACATTAAGAAGATGCTCACTCGATACGGGTATCATGATCTTTCTATAATTGATACGTCGTACCAAAGTGATCAGAAACTGGAGCCAAACTCGAAGGAAAGCGTCAGGCAATTGAAGTACGCCAGCGTCATCGAAAGTTTGATGTATGCTAGTACTGCCACTAGGCCTGACATAGCTTTCGCAGTGGGAATGCTGAGTCGATTCACAAGCAATCCAGGCGTTCAGCACTGGAAAGCTGTGAAGCATTTTATGAGATATCTTAAGAAGACTCAGACATATATACTGTACTTCAGCGAAGAGCCGTCGGTAGTAGAAGGCTTCAGTGATGCCAGTTGGTGCTCAGAGTTGGAGAGCGAGAGGTCCACTGGTAGATTTATTTTCACAATGGATGGAGCTTCTATATCATAGAAGTCGAAGAAGCAGACTATGCTCTCGCGGTCTTCTATGGAATCTAAGTTCTTTGTACTTGATACCACAGCAGATAAAGCAGAATGGCTTCGAAAGCTCATGTATGATCTTCCATTGGTTGGAGCAGAGATACCGACAATTTTGATATACTGCGACAACCAAGTGACTAAGGCGGTGGCATCAAATGATCTCTTCAACGGAAATAAGAGAACTATGCGGTTAAAGCACAGGACAGTGAACGATCTCATCAAGAGAGGTATCATTGCAGTAATCGATGTTCGGAGTCAGGAGAATCTGGCAGATCTGTTCATAAAGGGCCTCAAGCGTCAGCTGGTTTAAGACACAGCAGGAAAGATGGGCTTGAAGGCATTCTGATATTATGTTTTTATAATCCTACCATAAAGTTTTATGTTATTAGTTCAAAGAGAAATCTACTAGACATCTAACTTTTGGTTCAAGGGAGGACCACTGACTGAAAAACTATCAGGTAACAGTGGGTACTTGTTCTTGGAAACATGGAAGGGTTACGAAACCCATAACCACTGTTGTCTACTATGTATTTTCTACAGAAAATGGATCCTGTGTTGAGGTTGGCTTAAATGCCTTAATAAGTTCTCAGGAAGAGTGAATGCCTGGTGTGTTTTGTAGGAAGCACGGTAGTACAGAACTACAAGGAGTAAAACTCTATGCTACAGTGGGATGACTCCACCATGAGGTTCCCAGGTAGGGGTAATGCCTCGGCTTTGCAAGCCAAGTTATAGCGGCGTAGCACCGCAAATAGGTAGGTAGCCTAATGTTGTTTGATGAAATTAAAGAGTTGTAGACAACACTACAAAGGGGAGGGTGACCCCATATTACAGTGGCACGACACCACGATGAGGTACCCAGGTAGGGGTAAAGCCTCGGCCTTGCAAGCCATGTCGTTGCGACGTAACACCGCAAGGAAGCCTTAGGCTTCATGCTGGATAGAATGGCACTACAAAGAGGCTGTAACCTCATGCTGCAGTAGTGTGACACTACGATGAGGTTCCTGGGTAGGGGTAATGCCTCAGCTTTAGGCCATGTCATAGCGGCGTAGCACCGTAAGGAAGTGCAAGGCTTCATGCCATGTCTATTTATTAAAGAAGTTACCTATAGTGTATGAAAAGAGATATCAGGTCGTCTCTTGAGGGTAAACTTGTAGACGCTCAAAATTATACACTGAAACCAGGCTGGCATAGGGCCTTTAATGTGCAGCTAGAAGCACATGTAACTATACTTTGTGAGTGGAAAGAATTATAATTATGGTACAAAATTCAAGGCATAGTCCATTCTTGTATCGCATTGATTTTTAACCCATGCGGGAAGATTCAAGTCGTCAGCGACATCTATCCTAATACAAAATGGACAGTTACCATGGGGAACGCTCAACCCTAGACACATATATATGATGAGATATGTGGAGGATTGTTGGTGCTCTTGCTCCTTGACATGAAAAGAGCTTGCTCTCAATATGCTTTGTAAAGTTTAGTCCCACATTTGAAAAGCACCATGAGTTATCTCAACATATATATGAGTATGTGTTGTTGGGATATGCACATGGGGTGGTGATCCTAAGGAGGGAACCATGTGGGTGACTTTACTAAGAGAAAAATGATTAATTCCAATAGGATGTAAGTTGATTTTTGATGTGTGGGCTCGGTCTCGACACAGACTCCAGGTTGTCTCGTGCATGCACGGGAGTGTTCGGGGGGAAGGCGTGGGCTAGCACTCGACTATATTGATTGTGGGATGATGTAAAACATTAAACTCAATTTTAGAGTATTGGTATTTTAGTCCCATATCGGATATGAGAGATGGTGAGGTCTCACTCCACTCTATAAATAGAGCCCCCTTGACTCCTTTCCAAGATGCACGAAAGAAGAGATTTAAGGGAGTCCCTAAAGTTCAGGAAGCCCGTTCAAGTCACAAATATTGACTGATGAGCGTTCCAGAAGTTCTCTTGAACTTGCTGGTTCTTGGAAGCAGATCGTATAGAGGCGAATCTTGCTTTGAGCAATGGTGTTTTTATACCCAGCAGATTTAATCCTCTTCTTCTTCTTCTTCTTCTTCTTCTTCTTCTTCTTCTTCTTTCGTTTCTCTGTAACTCGTTCTTCAGGTTTTAAGGCACCTACTGAGTAGGGAGGCCTAACTTTGTTCTTGAGATCTATCTCATTTGTGGCACCTACTGTGTAGGCTTGCTGAACTCCTATTTTCTATCTATATCCATGCCTCGGGACTAACAGTTGGAACATATCATGGGGCTATGATCACTTATAAAAGAACTAAGAGCTTGCATACAGCTGGTAACTCTTTCAAGCATGCTGAGTCTATACAGGAATTAAATTCCTCTACCAGGCTCTTACTGATATGACTGCCCCCTATTTTTTAGAACTGTGCACCCCCTAACTAAGGAGTATGAACAGCTTGATCCAATGCCTCTAGTTCCTGTCACAGAGACAATCTTTTCGAAGCAACATTGGAACCATAGATAACTGAGATGCAAAAATTAAAACCACTATGCTGTGCATATTTAATGTTATTGATTGCCATGTTATATGCATTATATCAGCATTCTGAACTGTTGCATCCCAATACACCAATATTCTTTCTAGATCCTATACATTGTAGGAACACATTATGGCGACACTAGCATTATTCACCATATGGTAACTTTATATTTAATCCTACCGTATGAAGGAATACATTATATCGTATTTATCTAGTTTAAAATACTCTTGCTAGTGCGATATTGACTCCACCACACTCTCTTTCTATTCCCATTAAAAATCCTCCTCCCATAGCCATAGCCACATTCCTCACAGCCCAAATCTCCAGGTATAATATAATTCTATCTATTTTTCATATTTTATTTTCCTGCTCAAATTCACTTGCCCATATCATTATCTGTTGATATATATATTCATACAAATTGGAAGGTTTGCATCTTTATTGATATGTGGTCTAAATCATCTCATAATTAAAATTTTCAATTTATTTTGGAGTTATTTTAAAATTTTCCTGCTCAAAGTAATTACCTATATCATGATTTTGTTTTTTGTGTTGATATGTATTGGGAAGTTTGGATCTCGTTTTGTCTGCAGTTTTTGCTATTTTTTTGCTGAAATCCCACTTTGTGAATCATATTTTCTCATAATATATTGATATAATATAATCTATTGTTTTTGCCCAAATTATGCTGTTGTAAATATTGGTGTTTGGCCTTGAAGACTAGAAAAATAGTCCTACATTGCTTCGGCCAAATGACTCGTATCTCTATATATAAGCTTTGCTTGTGTTTAGAGATGCATATGTGGTGTGGAAGTGTACATGGGTACCATGTGGGGGTATTTTTCTTGTAGAAAGTGTTAGATTTTCTTTACTTTTCTTCCTTAAAAATCTGCAATAAAATAATGTAAATGGTTACCGGCCTTCGGAGAAGTCGCGCACGTAGCACTGCCCTAAGAGTTAAACCGGATCTATGTGCAGACTTTGTCCGAATGCTCCTAGTGGTAAAATCTCCGCTCCATCGATATTGTATAATTGAAAATAATAGGATGGTTTATTATTGATGAGAGACTACATAATATAGGAGAGGCTAGTCCCCTCTCCTATTATTCTAAGCAATGTGGAACTAAAGCCCATTAACAAATAACTCTAATATAACACTTAACACCCTTCCTCAAGCTGGAGCATAGATGTCAATCATGCCCAGCTTATTACATAGAAATTAAATTCGAGGACCCAAAAGATGCTTTATGAAGATATCAGCTTTTTGGTCGCCGGTCTGCACATGTTGAAACTTTATCACTCCCTTTGTATACTCATCACGAACAAAGTGGATATCAATTTCAATATGCTTCGTTCGTTCATAAAATATTGGATTGGTGGCAATATGAATAGCAGATTGATTATCACACCATAGATCTGCCGCTTGAGATCCTGCGTCTTCTTCCAGTTCTTGTAAGAGATGCTTCATATATAATACCTCTGAGGTGCCATGAGCAATAGCTCGATATTCTGTTTCTGAGCGAGCGTGCTATCACACTTTGTTTATTGCTCTTCCATGACACTAGATTTCTGCCAATAAATACTGAGTAGCCAGATGTAGATCTTCTATCTGACAGACTTGCTCCCCAGTCAACATCAGTAAAACACTCAATACGAGTGTGTCCATTATTCTCCATCCGAATTTCTTTTTCTGGATTCTTGACTAGATAACACAGAATTCTGAGAACTGTATGCCAGTGTGAAACTTTTGGAGAAGCCATAAATCTACTTGCAACACTTACTACGAAAGAAATGTCCGGACGAGTCATGACGGTCAAGTAGTTGAGTTTTCCAACTACTTGATACTGTTCTAGGTTGTGTTGACCCAAACTGGATCACAGTCAACCAAATATTGACAAATTGACAATATGATACTTGTCATAATTCAATATGACACATCAAGACAGAACTTAGTGCAAGACGGACGTTGTCTCTCTCCTGCAGCACACTCGTTTTCAGAGTCTGTACTATTTTACATTTATTGAGTCTTGCAAAATATAAACTGAGTAGCACTGGGTATTCTTGGCTTAAACCTTATCTCCCAAACAAACCCAAAGTTCTACCAAGCCAAACTTAGCCCACAAAGCCCATATGAACTTTCTCTCAGTATGGAGACAGAGTTTGGGCCAAACTTTGCCTCTACACAGAGTTCGGGCCGAACTCTGTCCCCTGATCTTTAGGACACTAATTTTTAGGGTTTGCTGTATGATAGTTGTCCAACGGCCAAAAAATTGAATTCATGACATAGAATTCTGGCCGAATTCTGCCTATCCCAACTAGTATAAATAGGCCTTGAATTCTCTCATTTTTAATCATCTAATTATCTTTTTCTCTTTTCTCTATAAGCCTCATACAAGCCTTAACCTTCTCATCTACTAGCCACAAGCTTCATAAGCCTAAAAGTGCTCAGTGCTATTCAGTTAGAAGTTTGTGCAAGAGTCAAGAAGGTCGGTTGGAAAATTCCAAGCTTCGCCACAACGATCTTTGTAAGAAGTTGACGTGCTCTTCTGAAGAAAAGGCACGGAGTGTAACTACTATTTCGCAAATAGTGAATTTAATCCTGAGCTAGAGTTCTCAGGCCTGGACTAGTCCTCCACAAGGGAAACCATGTTAAAACGACTGTGTTTGCGTATGCTCTCTTGATCTTTTCATTTTCGTATTTACTACTCTGATTATATACTGTTGGTGAAAAGAGTTAAATTTTATTTAGCCATTATCATTATAAACTCTATTCACCCCCTCTAGAGTTGCCTATATGTTCTTCAATTGGTATAAGAGCTTTGTTTTTTTAACAAGGACTAACATCCTAGAGCTGATCCATGGCAACCACACAACCTATGTTTTCCAACCATGGTGAGGGACAATCCACTCATAGGCCACTCCTATTTGATGGAACCAACTACACCTATTAGAAAACTAGGATGTGTTTCTATCTCAAGTCTCTAGACTTTGACCTGTGGACCATTGTAACTGATGGTTACAAAAAGCTCGCCAGAATAGTTGTCGAGGGAGATCTCATCGAAAAACCCAACGACAAGTATTCTGACGAGGAAAAAACAGGCGAGTCTAGATGCTAGAGCTATTAATGCTCTTTTCTGTACAATAGACATAAATGAATTTAACAGGGTCTCAACATGTACCACCTCGCACGAAGTATGGAAGCTTCTGGAAGTGACGCATGAAGGAACCAATCAAGTCAAGAAATTTAATATCAGTCGTCTGACTCAAGAACACGAGGCATTCAAGATGAAGTCGAATGAGACGATCACACAAATGTTCACAAGATTCCTTGACGTCATCAATCCTCTGTCATCTCTTGGCAAATAATAGTCCAATCATGAAAAGATCCACAAGTTACTCAGGGGGCTACCAAAGATCTGGAACCCTAAGGTAACAACAATTATAGAAGGAAATGGTATCACCAAAATGTCTATGGAAACTTTGATGGGAAAGCTGATGACCCACGAGCTCGACCTCAAAGACTTCGACGAACCTGCTCCAAAGGCAAAAGAGATTGCTCTAAAAGCTCATCGTCGAAGGGCTGATCCTGAAGAGACTGACCACGACAATTCAGAAGGTGATAATCAAGCTCTTCTAGTCCACAACTTCAAGAAGTTCCTCCGTTTCAATCGAAGAAAGAAGGAATAACAAGAAGACGACGAGGAAGAACCAACTTGCTACGACTGTAAAAAGACTGGATATGTTCGAAAGGACTGTCCCTTTGCAAAGAAAGGTAACAGATATGAGAAGCCCTACAAAAAGCCCTCTTCTCGAAAGTATGCCAATACTAGTATTTGGCACGAAAGTGAAGCCAATGATTCTGAGGAAGAAGTTGACTCTCCTCGAGATACTGCTAATGTCTGCCTAATGGCAACATCCGATAAGGTAACTGGTGAAACTCTTGATGACTTTACATTTGATGAACTTGGCGATGCTTTTAATGACTTACTAAATGATCACAAGAAAGTCATTAGTAAATATAAGCATGCCAAGTAGAAAATTAAAGGCTATGAAAAAGAGATTCATAATCTTTCTTTACTTGATAATGTTAGAGACACTCCACCCACGGAAGTCACTGATGAGGTGTCCAAGCTTAAATTAAGCTTACATGATGCCAAAATACTTATTGAGAAGCAAACATGTGAGATCTCAGCACTCAACAAAGAGCTTGCTAAAGAAAAGAACAAACACAAGATCTCTATTGCTAAGATTGATGGTCTGAATACAAAGTGCAATGAACTGAATGTTGTCTCTAAGAAATTGGAGATCAGATTGGGGAAACAGGTTGCTCAAACCCAATCTCACAGTTCCAAAACACACATAAAACACCATACCACTCATAATAGTAAAATATGTCACCCACATGCAGTATGTAACCATGCTTATACGTACATGTACTCCCATGCAGCACGTAAACCACATGCACGTAGACATCATTCTCAACCTACTCATAACTATTATCCTGCTACTGCACATAGTCATAAATATTATCCTGCTGCTACACATAGTTACTGTCATGCTGTTTCACATAACTATCAACATGCTGCATATAGACATCACTATCAACCTGCTCCTAACACAAATATGCATGCTACTTTCATATACCGTGGATTACATGGTCATATCTCACCACAGTATAGAATTAGGAAATTAGTTAATATTAATCTATATGCATGGGTACTGAAGACTAACATTTCAGGATCTACAAGAACTTGGGTACCAAAGGTCACATCTACTCGTGATGTTGGTGGACCTTCCTTCTTCAACTAAAAGCAAGTAGATTGTCAATTTTAGGTGCTTGCGACATATGACTGGGGACGCAAATCTTTTCGCATCATAATTGATGAAGAGGGAAGGATATGTATCATTCGGTAACAATTTAAAGGGCTACATCATAGGTAATAGTACTATTGGTTATTCTCCTTCTCCTGTAATAAAGGATGTCTGCTTCATGACCGAGTTAAAGCATAACCTGCTCAGCATAAGTCATCTTGTTGATCATGGATATGATATTAACTTTGAAAAGAATAAATGCTACATTTATGATTGGTCAACTGGAGACATTGCTTTTGTAAGGATAAGAGAAGATAACATTTATATTTTCTATCTACCTCGAAATACTAACAGTGCAAGAAGATGCCTCTACGCCCACAAGGATGAAAGGCTCTTATGGCACCAGCATCTTGGTCATGCCAATATGGATACTATATTCAGGCTATCAACAAAGAAGCTAGTAAGAGGTCTGCCCGACATCACATTCAAGAAGGACACGGTATGTGCCGAATGTGAACGGAATAAGGCAACCAAATTTTTATTTAAATCCATAAACACTGTAAGTACTACTAGACCCTTGTAATTACTGCACATGGACTTATTTGGTCCCAGTAGAGTAGCCAGTCTTGGTGAAAACTCTATACTTTTATTATTGTAGATGATTTTTTAAGATTTACTTAGGTTTTCTTCCTTTCAAACAAAAGTGATACTATTTCAGTTTTCAAAATCTTTGCCAAAAAGGTCCAAAATGAAAAGGGCTACATGATTATTCGAATTCGAAGTGATCATGGAGGCGAATTCGAAAATTCCGATTTTGAAAAGTTTTACGAAACAAATAGTTTTTATCATGAGTTTTCTTGTCCTAGAACTCCTCAACAAAATGGTGTTGTGGAGCGGAAGAATAGGACTCTTGGCGATATGGCTAGAGTTATGTTGAATAAATTTTCACTTCTGAAATATTTTTGGGCAGAAGCTGTCAGTACAGCTTGCCATATTTTAAATAGGGTACTTATTCGACCTATTTCGAAGAAAATACCCTATGAGATTTGGTTTGGTAGGACTCCTAATGTCTCTTATTTTAGAGTGTTCAGTTGTTACTGTTTTATCCTAAATACCAAAGACAACTTAGGCAAGTTTGATGCCAAAGCTGACGACGGTATTTTTCTTGGCTATGCTGCCAAGAGTAAGGGATATAGAGTGTTCAACAAACGCTCAATGATTATAGAAGAATCTACTTATGTGACTTTTGATGAAAAAAATAGTATAGTGGATATCTCCGACGATGATGTTGAACCATCAACTTCCACGCCGATGAATACCACCCCTGAAACCAATTCTCTGGAGAACTTACCGAAGAAGTTCGAGTTCAAGCTGTTACACCCAGAAAACTTGGTAATAGATGAGATATCACGCGGAGCAAGTACTCGATCATCTTTAAGAGATTCTATTGCTAGCACTGCTTTCATTTCGCAAATTGAGCCTAAAAATATTGTAGAAGCTTTCAATGATAATTTTGGATTTTCGCTATGCAAGAAGAACTCAACCAATTCGAAAGAAGCCAGGTCTGGGAACTTGTTCCTAAACCAGCTAACCATTCGATTATTGGTACTAAATAAATTTTTTTTAACAAAGTAAATAAAGATGGTTCAGTCACTCGCAACAAAGCTCGTCTAGTAGCTTAAGGATACAACCAAGAGGAATGTATCGACTACGATGAGACGTATGCTCCGGTTGCAAGACTTGAATCCATTCGAATGCTTTGTGCGTTTGTAAATTTTCAAAATTTTAAACTTTTTCAAATGGATGTGAAAAGTGCTTTTCTGAATGATTTTATTAAGGAGGAAGTCTTTGTAAAATAACCCCCTGGTTTTGAAAATCATAAATTTTCTGACCACATTTTCATGATCAGGAAAGCGCTTTATGGCCTCAAACAAGCCCCCAGAGCTTGGTATGATCGCCTAAGCAATTTTTTTACTAGATAAAGGTTTTTCAAAAGGGAAAATTGACACTACACTCTTTACCAAAACTTTTAAAGAGACCATTCTTTTAGTTCAAATTTATGTTGATGATATCATATTTGGGTCTACTAATAAAAATCTATGTCAAGATTTCGCTAAGTATATACAGAACGAATTTGAGATGAGCATGATGGGGGAGCTCAATTACTTCCTCGGACTGCAAGTCAAACAAACTTCACAAGGAGCATTCATCAGCCAGTCAAAATACACATAGGATATGCTGAAGAAGTTTGATCTTGACAACGTCAAACCAATCAGCACTCTCATGGCTACTATAACCAAGCTGGAACCTGATGAAAGCGTCAAACCTGTTGACCAACGTAAGTATCGAGGTATGATTGGTAGTCTACTTTATCTAACTGCTAGTCGTCCCGATATCATGTTTAGTGTTTGTCTATGTGCTCGCTATCAAGCTAGTCCTAAGGAATCACACATGTCCACCGTTAAACATATCTTTCGATACCTTAAAGGTACTGTTACAGTGGGATTATGGTATCCCAAATCCACATCCTTTGAACTTATTGGTTATTCGGATGCTGATTTTGCAGGATGCAAAGTCGACCGTAAGAGTACGAGCGGCATGTGTGTGAGACTCGTCTCACTGTATCAGTATTTATATAAGGGTACGTATTTTGAGCCGTATTTCATATTTCTTGGTTTTCGAATATTTTAATTTTTTCCAAAGTGTAGGTTAAACTTGATTTGGTTTAATTTGGTTCGTTTCAACTTGGTATAGGGCTTGGTTTGGTTTAGGTGGGTTTAAGATGAGAAGGTTTGTATAAAACCCAACTCCTCTCTCTCTCCTCCATTATTTTCATTCTCTTCATCTTCTTCCTCTTCATTTTCTCCTCCAACCTAAGACAAGTACATCTTCGACAAATGTTATTTTGTTTGTTCTAAACTCTTTCTTACATGATTCTAAGCATCTTTAGAACTTGGCATTTTTTATTTTGGTGGATAAATTTTTGTAGATCCAAGTTTATATAGTTTTCGGCTTTCTTGTATTTTGATATAATAAACTTCATTATTTTCAAGTTTTGATTGTTCAATGTTGTAGAGAATTCGATTTTACCCAAAATGGACCTTTGAAAATTTAGATTTCGACTTGTTTTGAGGAAGTGATGGCCAAAATAAGATTTTAACATCTTCTATGTTCATCTGTCCTGATTTTGGCAGGGACGATGAATAGTGCCGCAGGCATGAATAGTGCCGCATGGATGCATAGTGCCGCATGGATGTATAGTACCGTAGGAATGATTAGTACCGTATGGATGAATAGTGCCGTATGGCTTGCATAGTACCGCAGGCTTGCATAGTACCGCAGGCATGAATAGTACCGCATGGATGAATAGTACCGCATGGCTTGTATAGTACCGCAAGCATGAATAGTGCCGCATGGATGAATAGTGTTGTATGGCTTGCATAGTCCCGTATAGATGTATAGTACCGCAGGCATAAATAGTGCCGCATGGATGAATAGTGTCACATGGCTTGCATAGTGTCGCAGGCTTGCATAGTGTCGCAGGCTTGAATAGTACCGCATGGATGAATAGTGCCGCATGGCTTGTATAGTACCGCAAGCATAAATAGTGCCGCATGGCTTGTATAGTACCACATGGATGAATAGTGCCACATGGATGAATAGTGCCGCATGGCTTGTATAGTACCACATGGATGAATAGTGTCGCATAGCTTGCATACTGCCGTATGGATGTATAGTACCGCAAGCATAAATAGTGCCGCATGGATGAATAGTGTCGTATGGCTTGCATAGTGTCGCATAATGCCGAATAGTGCCTATTTTGGCTGTTTTATATCCTATTTAGCTGATTTGTGGCCAAAATTTCTCCCAACTCCCAACATAAAAGTTGTAGATCTTTTTTTTGGCTTCAAGAATATGGTACCAACTATTTTATGCAACTTTCTTTCATTCTTGATATGGATCTTATGATTGTATTGCATGTTTTCTATTTTGGCCTAAATTACGACGACCCTACTTAATAGCTTGATATTTCTTTAATAAATGAATTTCTTAACATGATTTTATAATATTGTATAGTTAAAGAATGATTGTACCCCTCTCATACCCTTAACACTAGCACAGATTCAATTGGTGTTTTAGGCCAAGTAGTTACCTCATTTACTCATTTTCATATGTTATGATGCACCTTTTATCAAGATATATCTACAAGTTTTCTTACGTCTATGTTTGCTTAACATGATAGTGACCCGTTGTGGTGCACTCATAATATATGTCTTTCTTCTTTGCTTAACACGATAGTGACCCGTTGCGGTGCACTCAAGTCACAGTCACTTCTTTGCTTAACATGATTGTTGCTCACCGTGGTGCGCCCCTAACAAGTACCCTTAACATGATAGTGACCCATCATGGTGCACTCCGGGCTAGTAATATAATAAGTAATATGACTTGACATGAACCATGAATGCTATTGCGACGGCTTTATTGGCTTACAAGTAATGAATGATTTGGACACCGTAGGTATTTCTCTTGAGTGTGTTTGTACAAGATACATGTTCTGTATTACATCATGTCTAAGGCATGGATTCCTGATGACCACGGTCAGGGATTCATACCGAATCTGGCTAGGATTAATGACTAGATTGATCAAGTAGTTCATGAAGAGACTTTTCCAGTTACTTGTTGCCCGTTTGATCCCGGTCTTATATATATATATATATATATATATATATATATATATATATATATATACATGGGACTTGGAGCTATCTGTCATGATGAGCACATTTCCAGCTCACCGTTGAGTGGGGCACCTCCTTAGGACACATGTATCTTACTGCAGTGTGTCTGCTATACTTGTTTTCTTTTGCTAGGGTCACTCCGGTAGCAGCAGGCGGGTAACTGGACTCGAAAATCTCTTTGCATCTTGTTAGTAACTAGGCTTGTGATAACCTTAGTTAGTTAAAGTATCAAGCCGTACTCATTGCTTGGCCGTGATTGATGGATGGAGTCAGTCCAGTCCAGTCTAGTTTTGTCTAGGCAGTGTCCGTATGTTTATTTCAATACACTATGGTTCATGCTTTACCTTGTCGATAAATTATCGGAGGCTAAGTTCTGTTCAGGAGAAGGGTTACAACCCTGGTCCTTGTTTGGTTTAAGGGTTGTAACTTATACATGATCTTTATGCTATACAATGATCAGAGACTAAGTTCTGTTCAGGAGAAGGGTTACAACCCAGGTCATTGTTTGGTTTAAGGATTGTAACTTGGCTTCCAGAATAGTTCCTAAGTCATCTTATCATTTGTCGTCCTATTCAGTACTCACATTCTATACATGATCTTTATGCTATACAATGATCAGAGACTAAGTTCTGTTCAGGAGAAGGGTTACAACCCAGGTCCTTGTTTGGTTTAAGGGTTGTAACTTGACTTCCGAATTAGTTCCTAAGTCCACTTATCATTATCTTTCTATATAATTCTTACATGTTCACATATTCAATTATCTCACAAGCTATACATGACTCCCTATACCGGGTCACCATGCTCTTATGACCCGGTAATCTCACAAGTTTATATGTTCAATTGCTTTTACATATTATCAAGCTTATGTTTACTTAACATGTCTACACTTTACATTATGTTGCAAGATAATTACTTTATGCTCCAAGATGCTTACTTATTGTCTTCCTATGTTCGGGGTAAGTGCATTTGTAGTGCACGAGTCACGATCTGCCCCTTCTCATTTATATCTCTAATTGTTGATGTTAGTGATTGCTGGTTTTAGTTCATAGTTTGGCTTCCTTTGTGGTAATTGCTATTGGGGGTCTGACCCTACTGGTTTTGTTTGGCCAGATCTGATAGAGAAGCCCAGAGGATCTTCCGCACCATCTACTCGATGGTGACCATCCAGAGCACCAGAGTACCCAAGTGGGTTTCTCATTTTATTCTCCCACTGGTTATGTACATTATTCTTTATGGCATTTAGCCTCCGAGTACGTGTTTAGCTCATGTTTTGGTCCTTGACATTTAGCCTACGGGCATAAACATGATGTGCGTATTCTAGACTACAGCTAGAGCTATCATGTATGACTAATACTCTTGTTAGTTTCTCTATTTTGTATTACTAGCTTCATGATCATCCATGTATATATGGTTTGTGACGCTTTACTATTGTATGTCTGATGATCATACTTCTTGTACCTTGTATGCCTGTGATTGAGATACCTAGGATTGTTTTAACCTAGGATCGACTGTTGGCTTGTAGAAGTAACTCCCATGTCTTGACAACTTATACATTAGTTCAGAGTACTGGTGTACTTTGGAATTGTGTAGCTGGCCTTGTCCATCCCCACTTGCCAGTATTCTGGTCCTGGGGCGTGACAACGTGTCATTTATTAGGCAAGGCTCTCATCTCATGGTTTACAAGAAGCAGAATTCTGTCGCACTATCCACAACAGAAGCTGAATACATCGCAGCTGGTCATTGTTGTGCACAAATTCTGTAGATAAAGCAAACCCTTGCAGACTATAACCTATGTTTTATGTACATACCCATATTATGTGATAACATTAGCGCTATCAACCTTACTAAGAACCCTATATGTCACTCACGTACGAAACACATTGAAATTCGTCACCACTTTTTGCGTGATCATCAACAACACGACACTATAAATTTAGAATTTATTGACTCTGATTATCAGCTGGCAGATTTCTTTACAAAACTACTATCCGAAGAGCGATTCAACTTTCTTTGTCATGAATTAGAAATTTTGGATGAAACGGTTATTCATTAAATTGGCCTTCGTAAATATCGATTATGACATGTATCATTATGGTGACTTTGTTATGGGTACAAGTCGAAAGGGTCCTTCTGACAACAAGGCGTATATGCCTAAGCGACACGGTGCACTAGTCTTCAGACTACCGCTTGCTGGGATCCGGCCCCTACAGCTACCCCATGGCAGTTTCATCATAATGGTCGTTATCATAAATCCTTGTTTATTATATGGTTTAATTTCATTTGTAACTTATTTAATTCAAAATTTTCTAAATTTAATTCCATTTATTCCATTCATGGTTTTTTAATCAAACTTTTGTCGAACATTCTCAAAATTTTCTATCTTTAACACTCCATCTAGTTTTCTTCAACACTTGGTCATTTTTTTTAAACTGTTTTGAGTTCTGGCCTCAGCACCCAGAACTCGGGCCGAACTCTACCTCACACAGATTTCGGGCCGAGTTCGGTCTGCTGATTCCAGAACCCCCAATAGCTTTCAGCCTTCTATTTTTTTTAATCCTACGGTCCAGGATTAACCCGACCAGCCGACCCTACCTTCATATTTTCGGGAATTCTCTTCTCTTTCTTCTCCATTGCCACATCTAAACCCTCTCCAAGTTCATTCTCTCCAAACCCTAACCCTAGTTCTCTCAACCCTCGGATATTTTACTCTCAAAATTCAAGGAGCTTAGGTTTGGGGCTATCATCTTCCATATTCTCCTACTCTTTTGAGGTATACTCTCTTATTTTCTCTATCTCAAATTTTAAATTCTTATCATTATCAATGGCACCTAGTTTGTTCAATAGGGGAAAGAGGGCTAGAACCGAGAGTGCTTCCTCGTCTAACCCTCCTCCTTAAGATGTTCAACCCATTCGTCCACTTTTTAATCCACCACTACCTCATGACCCCAACACATTCAATGAACAAATTTTTGTTTCATTAGAGGCTTCCAATGAATGGTTCAATGACTTTCGTTCAAGGAGTGTGTATGCGGGTCATCCCATCAATTTTATAATATTTTCTAGATATGACTCATTGTTCCATGACCTTTGTCTAGATGAGTTAGTATCTACATCATCTCTTATATACTTGAATGCTATCCAAATGTTTTACTGTAATCTAACTTTTGACGATACACGAATCTATTCTCGTGTCACCGGAACCGACAACACTTTTGATGATTTTAAACTTGTAGAATATCTCGAGATTCTGAAACCCAACTCTTGTGTCACGCCCCAGTACCGAAATACTGAGACGGACTAGGCCAGCTACACCGTATGAGGTATATAAACGTCAAACGACGATCGTGGCTGTCAAGAGACTAGGGGGTGCATGCTACAATCAGGTCTCCTATGGTCCCACACAGCATCTATGTCTCAATCAATCAAAACAAGAAGCAGTAAATAATGATCATATAAGACAAAGCAGTAAGGCGTCGCTGACGCTTCATCAAAATGATTCATGAGTCTAGCTATACAAAATGATGAGCTAGTTCCGAGAGTCAATAGTACATAACTATAGTCAGCTGCAGTCTGATTTAATTACAATTATGTAAAAGGAAACTAGTGTCCAGAACTGCCGGCTAAACAGGTGCGGGTGGCTAAATGCCAAGTACAAAATAGAAGATATCAGAGCGGTGGAGAAAAAACCCACTCATGGTCCCTGGCACCCAAATTCCTGGTGTGCACCATTATTCGGGTGGAAGGCTGGATCCTCTGGAGCTGCTACGAAATCTGGCCAAACAAAACCAGCGGGGTCAGGCCCGAATAGCAAGTACCACAAGGGAGCACAAAAGAGTGAGATAAACCCAATGAGTAAAATAAGGCCTGATTCACGTGTTATAGGCTTATACCATATCATCGAGACAATACGACACCCTTACAACCAAACAAGGACAAACGGTGCCAATATCGTGCCGAGATAAGATATATCCTATAACCATGGGCAGGTAAAAGGGCTTCTGATCTCGATTTCGGTCCACAGCCTATCGCAGCACAATAGCCCAACCCAACAACCAAACAAGGACATGGGTTGGACCACGCACCACGATAGTCCATGTTCCTCAGTTGCTAACAAAAGATAACATATCACAAACAAGTCGGACTACAGGCGGCCAATCAATACTACGACTTTCTACGATTTGCCTGGATTATCCCAGTAATGCAATATAGGAATCCTCAGATCATATCAACCCAGCAGGGCTAGCCAATGCCATATAATATAAATATACATATAGCACTTTAATTATGCACCGGTCCCCCGTAGGGCCACCGTGCTAAATTATATAACACGTAACACGTAGGAGTCAGATATAGTCATCTATTATAGGCAGATAAAACTGTATCCGTGGCGGCCAACTCGACACGTCAGGACGGGACCCGGGGGTGGCTAGTATGGCACGATCTCGGGATTCTATTCCCTCCCAATGCTTCTACCGATTTAAGTTGCTAGATTAACCCTATCTTGATATTAGAATTTCATGTCGTGGTCACATGGTCATCCTCCTGTATGTCGTACCATAGTACGTGTACCCTAAGTATGAATCCACATCGGCTCAAGGAGTCCCAAATCTATATCCATGCTTAGTGTAATGCTTCAAACAACAATCATTATACCACGACACTATTGCTGACCAATTACCATGACTGTACTGGAAGGTACACATGTATTGACATGTAATACGAATGACCACTTAGCACGTAGAGTCATACCTCAGTGCACTCATTAAATAGCACCGCAGTACATACTTAATATTGTATCTCAATACACACTTGAAAAGGTACCAGCATATATAAAGGTAATCAGGTCAGGAACATGGTCAAGTCAGGAAGTCACACGGACCCATCGTAACATAAAAGACACACATGAAATCTGGTTAAAGTGAAACATGAAGATTCTTGGAGCCAACACAAGGATCTTCCACTTCCATATTGGAAGTTGGGAGAAATTCTATCCATAATGCAATTAATAGGACACAAAATATACAAAACAGCCAAAGTAGACCCTATGCGGCCAAGGGTGGATGGGATCATGCGGCTCAGAAAAGCTGGGCCATGTGGCTCAGAGCGAACGAGCACATGCGGCTAAAGGTTAAAGGTTCATGCGGCAGAAAAGATGCGCGCTCGTGCGGCTGGGAATGGACGGGCGCATATGCGGCTGCGGGAGACCAACGTCATGCGGCCAAGCGATGCGCGCATATGCGGCTGCGGGAGAAAGCAACCCCATGCGGCTAAGGAAAATAAATTCATGCGACCAGGAGGGGGGACAGGGGTTATACGGCTCAGGAACGAACGGGTCATATGCGGCTGAGAGCATGCGGGTCAACGCGGCTAGGAATACGGGTGTTCATGCGGCAAGGAGTTCAAGGACAACTTATGCGGCTAAAACTGCTTATGCGGCTGAAAACTGCTTATGAGGCTGGAAACTGCTTATGCGGCTCAGAATGCCAAGTGCCACGCGGCCAAAGGAAACAGCTTATACGGCTGAAAGAAATTAAGTTTATGCGGCTGAGGAAAATAACTTCATACGACTGAGGAAAATAACTTTATGCGGCTGAAAACGGCTTATGCGGCTGGAAACTGCTTATGCGGCTCAGAATGCCAAGTGCCATGCGGCTAAAGGAAACATCTTATGTGGTTGGAAGAAATTAAGTTCATGCGGCTGGAGATAAAGTCTTATGCGGCTGGGCACTGGAACCATGGCCCATACGGCTGAAAGCTAACAAGTCATGCGGCCAGGGAAACTTGCCGCATGAAAGTTCATACAGTCAAGCACTGTTCTTCTTCTCCATTTTCCGAGAAGAAAAACTATGGAAAGCCATGGCTTCAAAGCTTCATAACTCCTTCATCCAAGGTCAGAATCCAGATTTCTATAGGTCAAAATGGGGCAGAAAGAAATTCTCTACAACATGGAACCATCAAAACTTGAGAATAATAAGGTTAGGTAGATCAAAACAAAAAGAACGAAAATGACATAAACTTAGATCTACATGAATTGAGCCATAGAAATAAAAATGCTAAGTACTAAACTTGTAGAGGATGATGAGAAGAACAATATAGACAAATCATATCAAAGAAAAATCAAGGAATAAAAAATGCAAGAATCTCTTTATTTGGTACAAGATGTACTTGCCTATTGGTTGGGAGGAAAATAAATGAAAAGAGTGAATGAGGAGAGAGAGTAAGGAAGAGAATATATAGGGGTTGGGTTGACTCAAAGAAAAACCCTAAGCTTAAGCATGCTCTTAACCAGGTGACTAATGACATGTTAATTGCTACATGATACAACTAATTAAATTAATTAAATAAATAAAATCCTAACCATAATACGGTTCAGAAATCCTATCATTGAAATAGTAAACCACACCTACAACCAAACAAGGACAAGGGGTGGCACACTAATATGCGACGAGAAACTGTTCCATGCCATGGCCAGTTACAAACATATGATACATACAATCAAGATACATGTGCCAGATACCATATACAGAAAATCAAAAATTTACGTATTTCGGGAATGGGGAGTGACATCTCTACCCTCCTTAGAAAAATTCAAACCTCAGAATTTTGATAAGGCTAGTCGAGCGCGCTCTCAGATCACGAAATACATTCATGACATATAGCAAGCACAATTATCAAACAACACATGTCACATGAACAAATTAAGAAAGTAAGAACAATTAAGTAAAAGCACAAACAGTAATCATACCCTAGAAAGAAATGATCGGAAACATACGAATAAAATATGCCTCCCAAGTCAGATAGGAATTCGTCCTCGAGGTCCTACACTGACTTCCAAAGTGGACAAGGGACAACGCTTGAGATAAGTCGGTACCAATGACTAAATCAAGAACGAGACTCTGCCTAGGACGTATGATCTCGTAATCAAGACACATAATAAATATCACGTATCACATAATACGAGAGCAGATGAGTGAGACGAGAAAGTTGCCTTCACTCTTCGAATATAAAACTCAAGGAATTATAATAAATAATACTCAAAACTTACCCAAAATTTGACCGCCTTCAGCCAACCTCTGCTCTAATACTCTAAATTCTTCTTGCCTTTGTCCCTGCCTTCCCTGGCCCTGCTGTCCAACCTGATGTTGTGCTTGTCGGCACATCTGAGCTTGCATTAGTAATGGGCGCTGGGCTAGTGGCCTCACTGCTAGTGCTGGCCCTTCTGGTCTCTGCATCTGTGGACATGTAGCTATACGATGGTCTGAACCTCCCCACCTCAAGTACTGCCCTTTCGCTAACCGATACACTTCCCGAGTGTGCCCTCCCTTACCACAATAAGTGCAACCCACTGGCGCCTTCTGATGTTGCTGGTGCCTCGGTTGCTGCTGTCGAACTGGTGCAGTCATAATTATCGTGACTGATGCTGTATCACGAATACTGACGCCAGGTGCTGGTACTGACCTCCGAGGTACTGCTCCTCCTTCTCCAGAACTCTGCGTATGAGACCTCTTCTGGCCTCCAGTCCTTGCTGAAAACCTTTGAATTATAAGCTCCTGCCTCCGAGCCGCCGTCAATACTGCATCGAATGTCTGGTAGTCGTGCCCCACGACCAGCTGTAAAATCTCCAGGTGAAGTCCCTGCTAGAACTTTATTGCTCTCTCTGGCTCTGTCGCCACCATCATCCGAGCAAACCTACTTAATCTGCAGAACTCAGCTGCATAACCATCCACCGTCTTACCAGCCTGCTTGAGACTGATAAACCTCTGTTGTAGCTCATACCGCACTACCACGCCAAAGTACTTGGCCTTGATCTGGTACTGAAGCTATCCCAGGGAACAGGATGCCTCATTCCAACCTCTTCCGATGCCCACCAATCGCGGGCAAGATCCTGAAGTAAAAGTCTGACCTGGTCGACCTTCTCTTCTGCTGGAACCTTTGCTGCAGTCAATATAGCCTATGTATCCTAAAGTAAGCATCCGCTGTGATGGCATCCTCCGTGCCGTCAAAATATCTCGGGTTAAGTCGACAAAACCTCCCAGTCGCTCCTGAATCATTCCCGACACTTCTCTCAAGGGCTAATTGCAACCCCTAATTCAGTAGCACATTCTATTCTTGCTGCCGGGTTTGTTGTTGCTGTTGGGCTGCCGTTTGGCGTTGATGGGTCTCCAATAATCCTTCGATAATCTGCAATAGTGCCGGCATGTCTAGTACCACTGGTACTACCGGTATCACTAGAGGTACGGGATCTGCTGGCCTCTGTGGCTCAACTGGCTCATGTTCGGTAACGTTCTCGATGTGAATCTATCCAGGTGGAGGGGCTACCCCTTGCTGATCTCTAACTGGTCCCTGCTCTACTGGATTCTCTTCTATGTCGGCTCCTCCAATAGCCGAGAATGATGTGCCCCTAAAGGAAAGGATACAAGGTATCAATAGACAGAATGGAAAGGAATCGAGGATGATAATCAAGTTAGCAATCAAGGTGAGAGAAGGAGAAGACAGATCATGAGATCAAAGGGGACATATTTTGATTGAGACTCCTATAATCATAACACCCCACAAGTCTGAAAAACAGACCTGCATGGGCCACCACTAAAACCTTGTCACACCCCAGTACCGAAATACTGAGACAGACTAGTCCAGCTACACCGTATGAGGTATATAAATGTCATACGACGATCGTGGCAGTCAAGAGACTAGGGGGTGCATGCTACAATCAGGTCTCCTATGGTCCCACAGAGCATCTATGTCTCAATCAATCAAAACAAGAAGCAATAAATAATGATCATATAAGACAAAGCAGTAAGGCGTCCCCGATGCTTCATCAAAATGATTCATGAGTCTAGCTGTACAAAATGATGAGCTAGTTTCGAGAGTCAATAGTACATAACTATAGTCAGCTGCAGTCTGATTTAATTACAATTATGTGAAAGGAAACTAGTGTCCAGAACTGTCGGCTAAACAAGTGCCGGTGGCTAAACGCCAAGTACAAAATAGAAGATATCAGAGCGGTGGAGAAGAAACTCACTCATGGTCCCTGGCGCCCATACTCCTGGTGTGCACCATTGTTCGGGTGGAGGCTAGATCCTCTGGAACTGCTACAAAATTTGGCCAAACAAAACTAGCAGGGTCAGGCCCCGAATAACAAGTACCACAATGGAGTACAAAAGAGTGAGACAAACCTAATGAGTAAAATAAGGCCTGATTCACGAGTTATAGGCTTATACCATATCATCGAGACAATACGACACCCTTACAACCAAACAAGGACAAATGGTGCCAATATCGTGCCGAGATAAGATATATCCTATAACCATGGGAAGGTAAAAGGGCTTCTGATCGCGACTTCGGTCCACAGCCTGTCGCAGCACAATAGCCCAACCCAACAACCAAACAAGGACATGGGTTGGACCACGCACCACGATAGTCCACGTTCCTCTGTTGGTTACAAAAATAACATATAACAAACAAGTCGGCTTACAAGCGGCCAATCAATCCTACAGCTTTCTACGATTTGCCTGGATTATCCCAGTAATGTAATATAGGAATCCTCAGATCATGTCAACCCAGCAGGGATAGCCAATACCATATAATATACATATACATATAATACTTTAATTATGCACTGGTCCCCCGTAGGGCCATCGTGCTAAAACATATAACACGTAACACGTAACACGTAGGAGTCGGATATAGTCATCACTATAGGCAGAATAAACTGTATCCATGGCGGCCAACCCGACACGTCAGGACGGGACCCGGAGGTGGCTAGTATGGCACGATCTCGGGATTCTGTTCCCTTCCAATACTTCTACCGATTTAAGTTGCTAGATTAACCCTATCTTGATATTAGAATTGCATGTCGTGGTCACATGGTCATCCTCCTGTATGTCGTACCATAGTACGTGTACTCTAAGTATGAATCCACCTCGGCTCAAGGAGTCCAAAATCTAGATCCATGCTTAGTGTAATGCTTCAAATAATAATCATTATACTAAGACACTATTGCTGACCAATTACCATGACTGTGCTGGAATGTACACATGTATTGACATATAAAATGAATGATCACTTAGCACGTAGAGTCACACCTCAGTGCACTCATAGCACCGCAATGCATACTTAATATTGTATCTCAATACATACTTGAATAGGTACCATCACATATAAAGGTAATCAGGTCAGGAACATGGTCAAGTCAGGAAGTCACATGGACCCCTCGTAACATAAAAGTCACACATAAAATCTGGTTAAAATGAAACATGAAGATTCTTGGAGCCAACACAAGGATCTTCCACTTCCATGTTGGAAGTTGGGAGAAATTCTAGCCATAATGCAATCAACAGGACACAAAATATATAAAACAGTCAAAGTAGGCCCTATGCGGCCAAGGGTGGATGGGCTCATGCGGTTCAGGAAAGCTGGGCCATGCGGCTCAGAGCGAACGGGCGCATACGACTAAAGGTTAAAGGTTCATACGACAAAAAGGATGCGCGCTCATGCGGCTAGGAATGGACGGGCGCATATGCGGCCGCGGAAGACCAACGCCATACGGCCAAGCGATGCGCGCATATGCGGCTACGGGAGAAAGCAACCCCATGCGGCTGAGGAAAATAACTTCACGCGACAAGAAGGGGGGACAGGAGTTATGCGGCTCAGGAACGAACGGGTCATATGCGGCTGAGAGCATGCGGGTCTATGCGGCTAGGAATACGGGTGTTCATGCGGCAAGGAGTTCAAGGACAACTTATGCGGTTGAAACTGCTTATACGGCTGAAAACTGCTTATACGGCTAGAAACTGCTTATGCGGCTGAAAACTGCTTATGCGGCTCAGAATGCCAAGTGCCACGCGGCCAAAGGAAACAACTTATGCGGCTGAAAAAAATTAAGTTCATGCAGCTGAGGAAAATAACTTCATGCGGCTGAGGAAAATAACATCATGCGACTGAAAACTGCTTATGCGGCTGAAAACTGCTTATGCGGCTCAGAATGCCAAGTGCCACGCGGCCAAAGAAAACAGCTTATGCGGCTGAAAGAAATTAAGTTCATGCGACTGGAGATAAAGTTTTATGCTGCTGGGCACTGGAACTATGGCCAATGCGGCTGAAAGCTAACAAGTCATGCGGCCAGGGAAACTTGCCGCATGAAAGTTCATGCGGTCAACAACTGTTCTTCTTCTCCATTTTCTGAGAAGAAAAACTATGGAAAGCCATGGCTTCAAAGCTTCATAACTCCTTCAACCAAGGTTAGAATCCAGACTTCCATAGGTCAAAATAGGGCAGAAAGAAATTCTCTACAACATGAAACCATCAAAACTTGAGAATAACAAGGTTAGGTAGATCAAAACCAAGAAAAACAAAAATGACATAAACTTTGATCTACATGAATTGAGCTATGGAAATCAAAAATGCTAAGTACTAAACTTGTAGAGGATGATGAGAAGAACAATATAGACAAATCATATCAAAGAAAAATCAAGAAATGAAAAATGCAAGAATCTCTCCATTTGGTGCAAGATGTACTTGCCTATTGGTTGGGAGGAAAAGAAATAAAAAGAGTGAATAAGGAGAGAGAGTGAGGAAGAGAATATATAGGGGTTGGGTTGACTCAAAGAAAAACCCTAAGCTTAAGCATGCTCTTAACTAGGTGACTAATGACATGTTAATTGCTACTTGATACAACTAATTAAATTAAATAAATAAATAAAATCCTAACCACAATACGGTTCAGAAATTCTATCATCGAAATAGTGAACCACACCTACAACCAAACTAGGACAAGGGGTGGCACACTAATCCGCGACGAGATACTGTTCTATGCCATGGTCAGTTACAAACATATGATACATACAATCAAGATACAGGTGCCAGATACCATATACAGAAAATCAAAAATTTATGTATTTCGAGAATGGGGAGTGACATCTTGGGAGAAACTTGTCGATGCACGCAAGTTTTAATTTCCCAATGGGTCGTCCCTTGAGAGTTTCAAGGATGATTTGTGTACTCCCAACACTCGTCCACGCAAGTTACTTGCTAAATTTTTTAACCCATATTTTTATGAAATTAATCGTATCATTTTCTCCATGATCTTGCCCAAAACAGGATCAACTAATGAAGTTTCTTATTTTGAGATCTTTGTACTTTATCATCTCTACTTCTATGTCCTGTTTAACCTTCCGTATACTATGATGGACTGGATGATTAGTGCACGGAAGAGACCTCGATCATTGGCCTATGCCCTATATTTGCCAATAGTTTTTCGTGTATTTAATGTTCCTCTTAATGAGTGCGAGTTCCTTCCAGCCCCTGCCTATCTATCTAAGACAAGGCGGCTTCTAGCAGCTGTCGAGTCTCCTGCTGAGTTCGAGCATTCCGGGTCTGATGCTCAGGTTGATCTACCTGCTCTTGGGCAACCTGCGCCTGAGCCACCTGCTACTCTCGAGTCTATTCAGACCATGCTTTATGATCGCTTAATGTTGGAAGACGATCGCTGGATCCTGCTCGATTATCGTACCACTTTGAAGATGAGTGCCATCAGTAACTCATTACATGACATCTGGTATACCATGTCTCGGTATTCCACCATGCCCCTTCCTATGAAGCGGGATCCATCTTGCGCCGGTTACCGTATCGATGACCCCTGGGTCATGCGATATCTTGATTCGGATACAGCTTTTGTATGCTTTATGTACTTATGCTTATGTAGTTTTATTTTCTTGTATGAGTACATTTTTAGTTCATGTAGATTTTTGAATCTTATCTGCGGTTATTATTATTCTCTTTTGACCTAAATTGTGTGCTTGCTAGTTAATCCTTTATACAGTCTTCTGCCTGTCTGTTTGGTGTTCATTTTTTTGATAAATGCCAAAAGGGGGAGATCTATTTGATATTCATATTTCTATCATATTGTGTGATATCTATGTTTTGGAGGAGATAATGTATATCAGGATAAGGAACATTGGTTTACGGTAAAGCTATATTTATGGGGGAGCTACTATTACGGGGGAGCTATTGCATTCTATGGCTTGTTTACCCCTTTCAACTTATGTCCAGGTATGAAAATTGAATATACAAATATCATTTTTATCAATTATCAATATAGGAGAGATTGTTGACCCAAACTGGATCACAGTCAACCAAATATTGACAAATTGACAATATAGTAATTGTCATAATTCAATATGACACATCAAGACAGAACTCAGTGCAAGACGGACGTTGTCTCTCTCCTGCAGCGCACTCGTTTTTAGAGTCTGTACTATTTTACATTTATTGAGTCTAGCAAAATATAAACTGAGTAGCACTGGATATGCTTGGCTTAAACCTTATCTCCCAAACAAACCCAAAGCACCACCAAGCCAAACTTAGCCCACAAAGCCCATATGAACTTTTTATCAGTATGGAGACAGAGTTCGGGCTGAACTCTGCCTCCAAACAGAGTTCGGGCCGAACTCTACCTCCAAACAGAGTTCGGACAGAACTCTGTCTCCTAATTTTTAGGACCATAATTTTTAGGGTTTGCTGTATGCTAGTTGTTTAACGGCCAAAAATTTGAATTCATGACACAGAATTGTGGCCGAATTCTTCCTATCATAACTAGTATAAATAGGCCTTGAATTCTCTTATTTTTAATCATCCAATTGTCTTTTCCTCTCTTCTCTATAAGCCTCATACAAGCCTTAACCTTCTCATCTACTAGCCATAAGCTTCCTAAGCCTAAAAGTGCTCAGTGCTATTCAGTTAGAAGTTTGTGCAAGAGTCAAGAAAGTCGCTTGAAAAATTCCAAGCTTCGCCACAACGATCTTTGTAAAAAGTTGACGTGCTCTTCTGAAGAAAGACACGTGGTGTAACTACTATTTCATAAATAGTTGATTTAATCCTGTGTTAGAGTTCTCAGGCCTGAACTAGTCCTCCACGAGGGAAACCAGGTTAAAATGACCGTGTTTGTGTATGCTCTCTTGATCTTTTCATTTCCGTATTTACTACTCTGATTATCTACTGTTGGTGAAAAGAGTTAAATTTTATTTGGCCATTATCATTATAAACTCTATTCACCCCCTCTAGAGTTGCCTATCTGTTCTTCAGGTTGGTCATCAGAGCCCCTTCGTCTGGAAGTAACTTTTTTCCTGGATCCATAGGTGAGGTTGCTTCCTTGGCTTGTATCATGTCTGCATCATTTAGTATGTCTAGCACATACTTTCTCTGGGATATTACAATGTCCCACTGACTCCGTGTGACCTCAATATTCATGAAATAGTTCAATGATCCCATATCCTTGGTTTGAAATTGTTTTCATAGAAAATTCTTGAGGATTTCAATACCCTGACTGTCGTCTCCTGTGATTACAATGTCATCAATATAAACACCAAGTAATATCCTTCCAGATGATGTCTGTCGGTAGAATACTGAATGATCCTTCTTTGATTGATATAATCTAAACTGAGTAGCCACATGTGTAAATCGACCAAACCATGCACGGGGTGATTGTTTTAAACCATAAAGGGCCTTCCTCAGATGATACACTTTACCCTCCCTTGTAACGAACCCGAGAGGTTAAATCACATATACCTCTTCATCAAAATCCTCGTAGAGGAAATCATTCTGATATCCAGTTGAAGCAATGGCCAGTCATAGCGAACAGCCAAGGCCATGAGCACACGAACAGACGTCATTTTAGCAACATGAGAGAAGGTCTCGAAGTAATTCTCACCATAGGTTTGAGAGTATCATTTGGCTACCAGACGAGCCTTCAGGCGATCAAGAGCGCCATCTGGTTTTACCTTGATTGTGAATACCCATTTACAACCTACTGCCTATTTACTAGTGGGTAAATCGACCAAGTCTCAAGTGTAGTTTTTCCTGAGAGCTTTCATTTCCTTATTTACAGTAGCACGCCAACCAGGATGTCGGAGACCCTCCTCAGCGGTCTTAGGAATTTGAATCCCATCAATAGTAGCCACCAGAGACTGAGTGTGACTGGTAAGTCCTTTATAGCTGTCAATATACAAGGGATGATCACGACAGGCACGACGAGGACTTCTGGAGGTAGAACCATCGGATGGAGCTGCTAGTGGAACAGGTGGAGGCAACTCATTGGAGCCGAAGCTACTGGTGGAACCGAAGGAGGATGTTTCTGTAGGCGATGTCGGCACTGACTGAATCGGTATATGCGGACCATCGACCTGGGAAACTGGCTCGGTAAGAAAGGATACCCGTATGGGGGGCTATTGTGTTTGATCAGTAAATAACAAAAAAATTCTCTTCTGGATAGACTGGGGGAGCCGGACTCGTTGATTGTGGGAGTGGAGGAAATTTGGTTTCTACAAAGGTAACATCCTGAGTAAAAAAATATCTCTTCAAGATAGGGGAATAACACCAATACCCTTTCTGACATTTAGGATACCCAAGAAAAATATATTTTATTGCCTTAGGATCTAATTTAGAAAGAGTTGGTCGGGTATCCCGAACATAGCATAAGCCGCCAAAGATTCTGAGAGGCAGAGGAAATGGCTCTCGTCCGAGAAAAGCCAAAAGAAGGGAGTGCTACCATTGAAAACTGACGATGGCATGTGGTTAATAAGATAACAAGCAGTAAGAACCGCATCCGACCAAATCTCTTGGGAGTACGTGCTTGAAACATAAGAGCACGTGTTGTTTCCAAGAGATGACGATTCTTGCGCTCGGTCACACCATTTTGTTGTAGTGTATAAGCACTAGAAGTTTGGTGGATGATGCCATTGTGGGCCTAATGACTATCGAGATCACGAGATAAATACTCACGACCATTGTCACTCTGAATTTTTTTGATTGGAATACCAAATTGTGTTTTTATTTTGGCATCAAAGTTGCACCAAATATTAAACAATTCGGAACAGTTTTTTATCAAATAAACAAAAGTGACACGTAAGTAATCATCAACAAAAGTAACAAAGTACTTAAAATCCATTACTGATTCAATCGGACAAGGTCCCCATACATCATAATGCACTAACTCGAAATAAGCGAAAGCAATTTTATTTTGACTCACCGGATAGGAAACCCGGTGATGCTTAGCTAAACTACATGGCTGACAATAAAAAGAAGCGAGAATATCTAAAGAAGGGTACATTTTCTGGAGAGCTTGGGTTAATAGATGACCTAACTGACAATGTAACTCGAAAGAATCGATTTTTATGCCGGCACAGACAACAGAAGAAGGTGCATCAAACTAGTACAAGCCTCTAACCACATGCCCCTTACCGATAGTCTTTCCCGTTTTTAGGTCCTGAAAAACACAACCATCAGGAAAAAAAGGTTACCGAGCAATACAGTTCATGAGTAATTTGACTCATATAAATTAAACTGAACGGGTTCCCAGGTACAAGTAATACAAAATTGAGTGACATTTCGGAAGAAAGACTGACACTTCTACGTCCTCGGACTGTCAGGGAACCTCCATTGGCAACAGTAATGCAAGAAACACAATGTACAGGTACATAACTATTTATTATACCTGCGTCACCAGTCATATGAGAGAATGCATCAGATTCAATTATCCACTGCTTGGGTTTTACTATACACGCTGCTGAGTATCCGATGGTAGATCTAAACGTAGAAGCTTCACCACGACGATGAGCCTGGAAATCAAGGAACTCTGTATATGAGTCCGAACTCATATGAATAGATCGGAGACCATCATCAGAGCATCAGTCGTGATATTAGCAGCAGGTAATTTAGTACATTGCCAATAGAAATGACCAAGCTGACCACAGTTAAAGTAAATGCATGGTCTTCCTCCATTACGACCGCCATTGCCACATCCTCCATCTCGACCGACATTTTGGCCACCACGTCGGCCACCACGACCACCACAAAATTATGTACGAGCTGTACCAAGAGCAAAGCGATCAATAGGAGTATCACCCGGAGTGGTCTCAACTAGTTTTGCTGTCCTAAGGACACGATAGTGCACTTTCAATAGGAATGAAACTTCAGATCCAACAATAATTTGAGAGCGAGCAGAGTCCGCATCAGGACAAAGAGAGGCAAGATAAGCCGTGACATGAAGCTACTCACATTAAGCCCTTGCTTCATTAATATCCAACGTAAGTGGTAATACATGGTCGATCTCAATAGACATAGCCTTAAAGGCCCAGAAATGGTCCTTATGAGATTTTGTCTCCCTAATTTCCTCGGTATATACCAAAGACCGAGTCATAGATGCGAGACAAATAACGTTTTCTATCAAACGCTACTACAAGTACCTCCCATTACTCCTTTACTGAGTCCATATTCTGAACCATGTCTTCCACCAATGATTCTATTGAATTCATCAACTGTGTAAATAGTCGACTATCATCTGTCTTCCATTGCTCAAATATGGGATCATCTTCTGCTGGAGGATTATCAGTCAGATATTTGAACAACCATATTTTGCGAAGCGTCTTCTCGACCTTCTTTCTCCATATCGAGTAGCCCTCTGTTCCTTCCAACCGTCAATCGATAAGTCGAATAGAGAAAATCATCGGGCTAGTGCCTGTTGGTCCTCCTAGTGTGTTGCTAACACTAGTATCAGTGGTACTGTTATTCGTCGTAGAATCTGTCATCTTTCAGGATTCCTGAATTGACTGTTGACTTTGATCTTTCCAACTGGATAATCATAGCAACTCTGCCAATACGCTAAATACGAAGCCAGAACCGGCATATGCGCATTGGAAGCAGAGAGTGTGGATCACAAGCCAGGACAGAGATATAACCTATGTTAACCTGTGAGATCCTGGTGTGAAAATCAAGGAAAGAAACAAAGATTCATGCAAAATAAACCATATGTTTGCTCTTTGTTAAATTTCTGAATTGATCATTGAGAGTTAGAGTTTCCAGCAAACATATATTTACCCTCTGAGAATCCCAACGATTTTTTGTTTTGTTTTTGTTTTTGGAACTAGGTTAGGGTTTGGAGTAGTTGGGTGGCGGCTGGAGGAAGGGGGAAGGTTTAGGGTTAGGGTTTTGAGTCATGGAGAAAGAAAAGGGGTACTGGAGGGGAAGGGTCTGTGAAGGGGTGGAGGAAGGTCAACAGCAGCAGCAGCAAGGAGGGAAAGGGGATGGGGTGCTGGAAGGGGGAAGGAACAGTAGAAACAGCGATAAGGAGGAGAGGGGAAGGGGTGCTATGAATTGGAGGGGTTCTCGAAGGGGAAAGGGCAGCAGCAGCAGTAGTAAGGTAGGGGGTATAGGGGTAGCAGCAACAATGGTAAGGAGGGAAGGGAAAGGGTTATGCGCCGGTGAGGAGGGGGGCTATAATTAGGCTTAGGGTTTTGTGGAGAGCGAGAGAGTGGTGGATGACGACTAGGGTTTTGGCTCTGATACCATGTAGAATTAGAAAAATAAGATGGTTTATTATTGATGATAGACTACATATATATAGGAGAGGCTAGCCCGCCTCCTATTATTCTAAGTAATGTGGGACTAAAGCCTATTAACAAATAACTATAATATAACACTTAACATATATCTCGTAGTTGCACACAACGTCGAGAGAGTGACCCTTGACTTAGCTCTGCCCAGAGCAAAAAACTGAAGAACAAAAATTGGAGGAGACGAGAATTTTGGAGAGTTTTGAGAAGGTTTTTTTATCTCCCAAAAGAATGAGAAATGCCTCAATATAAATAGGCTTGTGATTTATCACCAACGGACAGAAAAATAATTGACATTTAATTGGACGTTACAAACATTACAAAAATAAAACAAATGTTAAACACGTGGTTCATTGAACTTGGACAAATTAACGAGTCTGAACGTTACAAAATTGATGGGTGTAGCAGTCAGAAATATGAAGAGGAGCGAAAGGATTTTAGGGTCTCAACCCAAACCTGAAGAGAAAATCGAATCAGTATTCGGTTCCCGCAGATGTGGACACGTACACGCATCCGTTACGTGCGCCGAACCGAGCTCGGCCGGGCGGCAGCGGCAGCATACGTGTATGGCCCATAGGGCACCCACACAAGACTTCAATGGAGCAAGATGGAAAAAGTTAATATATATGTACTACAGCACATACATCTAGCCGATGTGTGACTATCCATGTATGAACTTGAGCTTTTGTTCAAACCACTGCACATGTAGCCAACAACCCCCCCAAAGGTCAAGTTCCAAGATAATATAAGGAAAGAAAATAAGATACGAATAAGAGAATTTCTAGGCATTTTTATACTATGCATAAATGAGATGGACTACAACGTTAAATCTCACATGGTGACTATTGTTTTTATCTGAAGAAGAGATTGATGGACTACGCCTTGAGTCAGTCTTCTTGAACTAGATTTAGAAAATAGCACACATAGTATGCTAGAGGTACTTGGGTCTATCGGGTGGCGCGTTTGGTTGGCCATGTGTACTTTTATATATTGATGAGAGTTGTCTAGGATCACCCTCTCCTATAGTCGCGACCTTTATAACCTCTCATATAGGTAAGTCCTCAAGGGTTGGTGATAGGAATCAACCATGTATATCATACTTAGACTTATTAAGAGTTAAAACTCACCATAACCATATCACATAGGAACACTGTCACCAGAGGGATGGGGTATCCATGTACTCATGTACAGCCTCTTGGGCATTTATTTTATGCGAATTTAATCTCAGGGTCAGTGTTGCATAATAGTCACCTAGTCCAGCTTGTTCCTACCCATTGAACCGGTTTCTTAGGATCTCCAGTCAGACTCGGTTGGGTTGCTACTGCTGGTGATTAAACTATGGGCTTAACTCCATCCCCTTCGATGATTCTAGGATCAAAGTCCTAGACAGACCCTTCGTCAAGTGGTCTGTAAGGTTCTTTTCTGACTTTATATAGTCAAGAACCACATATTTTTCTAATAGGCTTTTTATCGATTTGAAGTGCAGCCGCAGGTGCCTGTTCATCTTAGCATTCACAGAATCTTGCTTTAGTAGTTCTATAACAGATCTATTATCATAGTTGATAGAAATTGTAGGAATATGATGAATAGAAACATGTACATACATAATAGATTTTTAAGCTATTCAGCTTCTGTACAAGTAATGTCTAAAGTTATCATCTCAGAGTCCATTGTACTCCTAAAAATGATAGTCTGTTTACATGATCCCTAGGAGATTGCAGCTCCTGCTAGGGTAAAAATATATCCAGTAGTTGATTTCACATCATGTGAATCAGTTACCCAATTTGTATCTGAGTAACCTTCTATGATATCAGGGTGTCTAGTATAATGAAGTTTATAATCTAGAGTACCCTTAAGATATCTAAATACTCTGTCCAATGCAGTCTAATGTGACTGATTTGGGTTACTAGTATATCTACTTAGTCTTCCAATAGCTAATGCAATATCAGGTCTGGTCCTATTTGTTATGTACATAAGGGACCCTACCATTTGTGAATATCTATGTTGTTCTATAGATGATCCTTCATTCTTCTTGAGAACAATATTACTGTCATAAGGAGTACGTAAGGGAAGGTTTTTTTTTGTCAAAATACTCAAACTTTTTTAGCATTTTCTCAATTGAATGTGCTAAGGATAGAGTATAGTCCTCTTTGTATTTGGGTACTTGCATTCCTAGGATCAAGTTTGCTTCACCTAAATCTTTCATGTCAAACTGGTTAGATAAATAATTATTAGTGTTATTTATTAATTCCAGTGAAGATCCTGGAATAAGGATATCATCAACATACAAGTATAAGATGACACAACTTTTATTTCATTTTTAGAATACAAACATTTGTCGTATTCATTTGGCACAAAACCAAATTCTAAAATAACTTTGTCAAATTTGTTGTACCATTGCTTGGGAGCTTTCTTTAGGCCATAAAGAGATTTTACTAATCTATAAACTTTTTTTCTTGACCTTTAGCAATGAAGCCTTTAGGTTGTTCCATATATATTTCTTCTTCCAAATCCCCATTTAGAAATATTATCTTTACATCCATTTGATGAATCAGCATATCATGAATGGAAGCTAAAGCTAGAAGGGTTCTAATAGAAGTGATTCTAGCTACATGAGAGTAGGTATCAAAGTAGTCTATTCTTTTTTTTCTGGGTAAAACCTTTGGCTACTAGCCTAGCCTTGTATTTCTCTGTAGTACCATCGACTCTAAGTTTTTTTTGAAGATCCACTTACAACCTATGGGTTTACTACATAAAGGTAGGTCTGCTAAAATCGAGTATTATTCTCCATAATGGAGTTGTACTCATTGTTAACAGATTCTTTCCAGAGAGGGACATCAGGAGAAGACATGGCTTATTCATAAGTTGAGAGATCACCCTCTATCAAAAAAATGAAGAACCCTTCTCCTAAATTCTTTTCAATCCTTTTTCTTGTACTCTTTCTAGGTTTTGTATCTTGTTCTGGTTGTGAACTTGATATTTGAACATGAGAACTAGTACATGGAGTAAGAGAAGGGTTGGAGGAAGATAAAGAAGATCTATCCTTAAAGGAAAATATATTCTCAAAGTAAACTGCATCTCTACCTTCTATGATTGTGTCATTAGTGATTTCATTTACTTCAGAATGGGTTATAAAAAAGCTATTGGCATTACTATCTAGAGCATATCCTATGAACACAACATCTACAGTCTTAGGTCTAATCTGTCTCTTTTTGGGTTCAAGAATTCCTACCTTAGCTAGACATCCCCAAACTTTGTGGTAGTTAATTCTAGGTGTTTGACCTTTCTATAACTCATATGGTGTCTTATCATTAGTCTTATTGGGTATCCTATTAAGAATATAACAGGCTGACAATAAGGCTTCTCTTCAAAGATTATCAGGAGCGTTTGAGCTAAGAAGCATGGCATTTACCATGTCTAACAAAGTTCGATTCTTTCTTTCAACAAGTCTGTTGCACTGTGGTGAATAAGGAGAAGTTATCTCTTGACTTATTCCATGTTCTTTATAGAAATTAGTCATTTCATTTGAGATATACACTCTACTACGATCTGATCTAAGAATCTTAATCTTTCTATCTAACTGGTTCTCAGCTTCAGACTTGTAGACCTTAAATCTGTCTAGAACTTCATCTTTGGTTTTAAGAAGGTAGGTGTAACAATACTTTGAATGATCATCTATAAAAGTGACAAAGTATTTTCTATCGCCTCGGGTCAAAACCTTATTGGAATCACAAACGTCACTATGGATAAGTTCTAGGAGTTCGGATTCCATATGGATAGATTTGTAAGGAAATCTAGTGTGTTTGGCTTGAACACAAATCTCACATTTGTGTTCATTATCTATATGAGTCTTAGGTATAAGATCTAAGTTCATCATTCTTTTAATAGATCCTAAGTTCACATGACCTAGTCTGTCATGCCAAACATTGGAGGATTCAACATTTGCAACAACAAAAGAAGGATTTGAAGTTTTATTCATAGTACTTAAAATAAAAAGACCATCCTTTACAAATCCTTTTCCTATAAATAAGTCATTCTTGGAAAAAAAACTACTTTATTGGCCTCCATTGCAATTTTGTACCCTGAGGCTACAAGTAGAGATCCACTAATAAGGTTTCTCCTAACCGACGGCACATGAAGCACATCATAGAGAGGTAGAATTTTCTCCGATGCCATCTTCAGGCCCATTCTTCCTATTCCTACAATCTGTGCTGTTGAGCCATCTCCTAGGGTCACACCTCCTCCATCCGATTCCTGATAGTTTGAAAAACAGAAGCGATTAAAAGAAACATGAACATTTGCTCCAGAATCCAACAACCAATCATCAGAATGGTAAAAAATGTTTACTATAGGTTAATAGCTTACAGACCTGAAGGGGCTAGAAGACCCATTCAGAGTCATGTCAGCCTCTAGCTTGTATGAGACTATCCCTTTGAAGGAGGGCTCCTTGGTAATTAGGCTTGGGTTTGCCATGGACTTCTATATGGTTTACCTTAGCTATGGAATCAAATATAGATATGGACTTTAACCTAATCTATTTTTCTATTCTAAGTCTTTTAGAAAATAAGTTTCTAAAGTCTGCAAAAATTATTTACTCAGGATGAATATTATTGTGGGATAATAGTTTAAATGATCATGATAATCAACCTTTAAAAAACTATAGTCTTTTCTAGTTTTGATAAGGTTGGGTTAGCTGTATGGGCTGAATCCCAGTAAGCGGAGGTTCACTAGGAACGCTTAAGTACCGGTCGCTTTGACGATTTACGTCTTGTTGATAGAAGGGCCCTTTCGGCTTGTACCCAAACAAATATCTACTTTTAAAAATATTAGAATTTAAGAAAATTTGCAAAATCAATAATTTCATTTTACTAACTTAAGGTTTTGAATACTCCAAGATAAATGATGTCACAAGTGTGTTGACTCAATGTTGCTTATGAAAGTTGACCAATTTCTAAAATCACAAGTAATTATAGCAATTTGGTCCTATGAAGTAACAAATATTATTTAACCAAATGTAATGAATATGTTACTAATATGACAATACTTGACAAATAGTAAACAATATCTTTAACAATATTTAACCAATATTTGTTAAATAATATGCTGCTTAAATGAGGACAATTATATAAAAGAAAATTGTCTAGCAATAATTTAATGAATACTTATTAAGCAATAATATGTGACAACAAACTTTGCTAAGAATATTTTTACTATCAAATTATTAGTAAGCAAATTATTAAGTATCAACAAAGTTTCCTAAGAAAAATTATTTGCTACAGTAGGCATTTGAACAAAATTTTTTCAAGTAACAAATCTTTGTAGTATGAACAAACTTCCCTAACAATTATTTGCTACAGTAGCAGTTTAGAAATTAACAAGTTTTTTTTTATCTAATAAAATTAATTGCTACAGTAGCACTTGTGTAGCAGTTTTCGCAGTACAACAAAATTTATTATTGTTGTGAATAGAACCAATTTGTTGTAAAGGAAAGTAATCAAGTAAAGGTACTAACCCAAACTTGTTGGTAGTAACCAGTAACCAATATTAATAGTAAGTAGCCTTTTTTGTGAATAGAAATTTATGTGAATGGTGAGCAAGTAATTGTTGTGAATAGCAACACTTTGGTAAGAGCAATACGCCCAACTTTCCAGAGGTTAAATGAATGTTATTGCCGAGGCACAATTTTCGATGGAAAATTCTGAAACTGAAACAATTGTACAAACAACGTTTCAAATGCAACACCTTAAAGAAGATGTGCAACAGAGATCCTGGAGGATTCTGAATTACGAGGATCTAAAAAGATTCTACGTAATACACAAAAAATCTAAAGAGACTTTGTGCAAGCGACCATCGGCAGTAGAGCTTCTAAAAAGAAGTTACTGTAAAAGGCAACAACAGCGATGACAGGCGAGAATGAGATGCTGGGGTGAATGAACCACCGTTGCTCAAAGCTTTATTCGCCCCACACGAGCACGAACAGCTTCCAGGAACCAGCAAGTTCACAAAGAACTTCTGGAACGCTCGTAAGTCAATATTTGAGACTTGAACGGGCTTCCTGGACTTAACAGACTCCCTCAACTCTCTTCTTGGTGCATCTTTCAAAGGAGGCCAAGGGGCTCTATTTATAGAGTGGAGTTGAGACTTCACCTCTTCTCCTATCCGATGTGGGACTAAAATATCAATACTCAAAAATAGAGTTTGATATTTTAGATCATCCCACAATCAGCATAGAAGTGTGCCAGTCCACACCTACCCCCCGAACACTCCCGTGCATGCACGAGACATCCTGGAGTTCGTGTCCGAGTCCGAGTCCGCACAACAAAAATTAACTTGCATCCTTGTTGGATTTAATCCTTTTTCCTTCTAGAAAAATACTTCCACATGGCACAAACTTGTGCCCCACTACACCTCATGTGCACACCTCAACACAAGCAATGCATTATATTGAGATACTCACCATTTGGTGTAGCCGATGTGGGACTATCTTTTCTAGTCCAAAGGCAAAAACACCAACAATCCCCCACATATCTTAATATATGGGTTGAGCGTTCCCCACAGTGACTGCCCATCATGCATTAGGAGAGATGTCGCTACGACTTGAATCTTCCCGCATAGGTTAAATAACAACATGATACAAGAATAGACTAAGCCTTGAATTCTGCACCATAACTGCAATTCTTCCTACTCATATAATGACATCAACTGTGCTTCTGGCTGCACATTGAAGGCCTTGTGCCAGCCTGGTTTCAGTGTATATAATTTTTGGGCGTCTACAAGTCACCCTCAAGAGACGGCCTGATATCTCTGTCTATACACTATAGGTGAGTTCTTTATAAAGAGTCATGGCATAAAGCATTGCGCTTCTTTGCGATGCTACGCCGCTATGACATGGCTTAAAGCCGAGGCTTTACCCCACCTGGGTACCTCATCGTAGTGTTATACTACCGTAGCATGAGGTCACAGGCCTCTTTGTAGTACCAAACTACCCAGCATGAAGCCTTGCGCTTCCGTGCGGTATTACGCCGCTATGACATGGCTCGCAAAGCCGAGGCTTTACCCTACCTGGTACCTCTTCGTGGTGTCATGCCACTATAACATGAGGACATCGTCCTCTTTGTAGTGCTGTCTACTTCTCTTTATTACGATTATCATACAGCATTAGGCTACCTGCCTATTTGCGGTGCTACTCCACTGTGACTTGGCTTGCAAAGCCGAGGCATTACCCCTACCTGGAAACCTCATGGTGGAGTCACCCCACTGTAGCATGGAGTTACACTCCTTGTAGTGCTGCGCTACCATGCTTTCTGTAAAGCACTCCAGGCATTCACTCTGCCTGAGAACTCATTAAGGCATTTAAGCCAACCTTCCCACAGAAACTATTTTTTGCAGAAAACAATAGTAGACAACAGTGGTTATAGGTCCGTAATCTCTCCATGTCCAATAGAACATGTACCCACCGTTCCTGATATTCTTTCGATTAGTGGTCCTCCCTTGAACCAAAAGCTAGATGCCTAGTAGATAAATCTTTAAACTAATAGCATAAAACTTTATGGTAGGAATACAATAATACAATATCAGAATGCCTTCAAGCCTATTTTACAAGTTGTGTCATCGACCAGCTGGCGCTTGAGGCCCTTGGTGAACGGATCCGCCAGGTTCTTCTGACTCCGAACATCAATCATTGCAATAACACCTCTCTTGATAAGATCGTGTACTGCTCTGTGCTTCAACCGCACCGTCCTCTTCTTCCCGTTGAAGAGTTCATTTGATGCCACTGCTGTTGCCGCCTGGTTGTCACAGTATATCGGTATTGCCGGTATCTGAGCCCCAACCATCGGAAGATCATACATGAGCTCCCGAAGCCACTCTGCTTCATCTGCAGCAGCATCCAATGCAAAGAATTCAGATTCCATGGAGGAGCGAGATAACATAGTCTGCTTCTTCGACTTCTAAGATATAGCAGCTCCGCCCATGGCGAATACGAATCTACCTTTGGAATACTCGCTCTCCATATCTGAACACCAGCTAGCATCACTGAAGCCTTCCACTACTGACGGATCTCCGCTGTAGAAAAGTGCATATGTCTGAGTTTTCTTGAGATATCTCATAACACGTTTCACAGCTTTCCAGTGCTCAACGCCTGGATTGCTAGTGAACCGACTCAACATTCCCACGGCAAAAGCTATGTCAGGCCATGTGGCAGTAGTAGCGTACATCAAGCTTCCGATGACGCTAGCGTACTCCAACTGCCTGACGCTTTCCCTCGAATTTGGCTCCAGCTTTTGATCACTCCGGTACGGTGTATCGATCATAGGAAGATCTTGATACCCGTAGCGAGTGAGCATCTTCTCAATATAATAAGATTGTGACAGCGCTATTCCAGTGCCTGTCCGGATGATCTTGAGCAGCAAGATTACTTCGGCATCCTCCAAGTCCTTCATACTGAACTTGGTCGAGAGAAATTTCTTTGTCTCTGTGACGCAGCTTAAATTCGTACCTAGGATTAGCATGTCGTCCACGTAAAGACAAACGATTACTCCTCTTCCGTCAGCAAACTTCGTATAGACACACTTGTCTGTTTCACTGACCCTGTAGCCATTTGACCTTATCACCTTGTCAAACTTCTCATGCCACATTTTAGGAGCTTGTTTCAAACGATACAGAGACTTCATCAACTTACAGACTTTGTCTTCCAGACCTCTGACGACAAAACCTTCTGGTTGATGCATGTAGATCTCTTCTGTCAGCTCGCCATTAAGGAATACCGTTTTCACATCCATCTGATGTATCACCAGCTTGTGTATTGCTGCTAGAGCAATTAACAATCTGATGTTTGTCATCCGAGCTACTGGAGCATAGGTGTCAAACTAGTCGATCCCCTGCTTCTGAGCAAACCCCTTGGCCACTAGCCTGGCCTTGAACTTGTCAATGGTTCCATCTGCTTTTATCTTCTTCTTGAAGATCTATTTGCATCCGATGGGTCTTGCTCCTTCTGGCAGGTCAACCAATACCCATGTGTTGTTGGAGGTGATTGAGTTAATCTCGTTGTCTATCGCCTCCTTCCAGAATACAGCATCTCTGGTCTTCATCGCCTCATCATAGGTAAGCGGATCTGCTTCCACATGATAGGTGACGAAGTCATCTCCGAAGTCTTTCGGCCTCCTCGTTCGCTTAGTTGACGGCTCAGCGAGTTCTGGTTCAGCTGGTGTCTCCTTGACGACAGCTTCATCTTGGACTACTGGTTCATAAAAGACTTCTGTCTGCTTTGTACCCTCATCATTCTCCGGAAGATCCGTGAGAACAATATTCTTGTGTTTTGCAAACTTGTCTTCAAAGTATTCAGCATCGCGAGATTCGATGATATGGTTTGACTCGATATCAAGGAATCTTCGAGCATCACTCTTCTCGGCATACCCCAAGAAGATCGCCTTCGTAGTCCTTGTCCCCAGCTTCTGAATCTTCAGATCCAGGAGCTTCACATAAGCCAGACACCCCCACACTCGAATGACATTCAAGTTAGGTCTGACTTTGAACTAGAGTTCATGAAGAGTTATGTCGAAAGTTGTATATGGCACTCTGTTCAGAATGAACGTTGCCGTTAGTACAGCTTCTCCCCAGTAGCACTTTGGAAGACCCGCAGTCAACAGCATGGAGTTCATCATCTCTGTCAACGTTCTGTTCTTCCTTTCTGCTACTCCGTTGGACTGAGGAGAGTACGGAGCCGTTGACTCGTTGATGATTCCATGTTCTTTGCAGAATGATAAGAATTCATGAGACCGATACTCCCCGCCTTGATCACTCCTTAACCTCTTGAGTTGTTGTCCAGTTTGCCGCTCAGCCTCGGCCCTGAACTCCTTGAACTTCTCGAATGCTTCATCTTTAGACTTGAGCAAGTAGACGAAAGCATACTTTGAGAAGTCATCGATGAAAGTAATGAAATACTTCATCCCGGCCTTTGTAGAGAATTGTTTGAAGTCACAGATATCTGAGTGAAGCAACTCCAGAAGATCTGTGCTTCGATGGACCTTGTGAAAGGGTTTCCTTGTGATCTTCGTCTGAGCACATACTTCGCATTTCTCTACCTTACCCCCACACTTGGAGATAAGTCCTAGACTAGACATTCTGTTAATCCTTTTACAATGAACATGTCCTTGCCTATTATGCCACAACTCAAGAGAATAATCAGAAAAAGTGATTGCATTTATATTATCATGCTGGGTTACAACAAGTTGAATCTTGTTCATTCTTTCAGTTTGGAAAGCTTTCCCGAAGAATGTACCCTTCTTGGACATCACCAACTGGCCAGCATTGATGTCCATCCTCAAGCCTGCGTTGCAGAGCAGACTTCCAGAGATCAGGTTCTTAGCAATTACTGGAACATGCTTCACACCTTGAAGCGTTAGAGTGTTCCCCGATGTGAGTTTCAGCTCCACCGTCCCGATCCCCAGTACTTCAGCTTGTGCCTGGTTTGCCATTATGACCTTCTCTGAAGTTGGCTTATAAGAGACGAACCAGTCTTTGTCTGAACAAACATGGCAGGTCACACCAGTGTCTATCCACCAGTCCAAGTCAGCCCCCACAGTTGCAACCTGTGCTATCATGGCAACTAGATTAGTAATCATAGAAACCTTACTAGGCTCACCTTGTTCTTTGGGCTTGGACTTGCATTCGGATTTGTAGTGGCCCTTCTTGCCATAATTGAAGCAAGTCACATGGGACTTGGACTTCTGCTGCTTGAAAGCAGGACCCTTCACTTTCAGATTCGTGAAGTCTTTCTTTTTGCGATGAGAAGCAGCCTGCTTCCCCTGGTATTCTCTAGTTTGGACCAGATTTGCCTTCGCTAGTTGCTTAGACAGAGTATCCATCTTCTGTTGAGAGCGCATCTCGTCCTCAACATGGATCTCTTGCAAAAAATCTTCCAAGCTAATTTCTATCTTCTTTCGATGCATCCTTGCATAGAAGTTGCTCCATTCTGTAGAAAGTTTCGCGACGATCCCTCCAACGACAAACTTGTCGACGAGGGGCATGTTCTCGTCTTCTAGTTTCTGACACAACTTCAGAAACTCCTTCACTTGGGGCAGCATCGCCTTCTTGTCTTTGAAGGTCCACTTGTGGTATTTTTCTACCATGAAGATCTTGGACCGGTTCTCGTCATCTTCATAGAGCTTTCCCAAGGAGTCCTATATCTCTCTGACAGATGTCTTCTTGGAGTAGGACTCTGTCAGAGAGTCCTCCATGGAATTGAGTATCAGTAGTTTGCATATACTGTTTTCTCTCTTCCACTTCGCTTGCTTGGTCGTAGCAGCGGCCACAGCCGCAGCAGATCCAGTGGTTGGAACGATCGGTTCTTCTTCTGACAGCACGTGATCAACATTCACGAGTTGAAGATTTAAAGTGACCTTTCGTCTCCATATCTGGAAGTGTTCGCCATCGAATTTCTCTAACTTGTTAAAGCCGGTATCGATGAGCGAAGCACGAGAATTATCCATCTTCTCAATAAAGCTTTGAGATTGTTATTGCCGAGGCACAATTTTCGATGGAAAATTCTGAAACTGAAACAATTGTACAAACAACATTTCAAATGCAACACCTTAAAGAAGATGTGCAACAGAGATCCTGGAGGATTCTGAATTACGAGGATCTAAAAAGATTCTACGTAATACACAAAAAATCTAAAGAGACTTTGTGCAAGCGACTATCGGCAGTAGAGCTTCTAAAAAGAAGTTACTGTAAAAGGCAACAGCAGCGATGACAGGCGAGAATGAGATGCTGGGGTGAATGAACCACCGTTGCTCAAAGCTTTATTCGCCCCACACGAGCATGAACAGCTTCCAGGAACCAGCAAGTTCACGAAGAACTTCTGGAACGCTCGTAAGTCAATATTTGAGACTTGAACGGGCTTCCTGGACTTAACAGACTCCCTCAACTCTCTTCTTGGTGCATCTTTCAAAGGAGGCCAAGGGGCTCTATGTATAGAGTGGAGTTGAGACTTCACCTCTTCTCCTATCCGATGTGGGACTAAAATATCAATACTAAAAAATAGAGTTTGATATTTTAGATCATCCCACAATCAGCATAGAAGTGTGCCAGTCCACACCTACCCCCGAACACTCCCGTGCATGCACGAGACATCCTGGAGTCCGTGTCCGAGTCCGAGTCCGCACAACAAAAATTAACTTGCATCCTTGTTGGATTTAATCCTTTTTCCTTCTAGAAAAATACTTCCACATGGCACAAACTTGTGCCCCACTACACCTCATGTGCACACCTCAACACAAGCAATGCATTATATTGAGATACTCACCATTTGGTGTAGCCGATGTGGGACTATCTTTTCTAGTCCAAAGGCGAAAACACCAACAATGAATAATATGCAACAGTGGGCAATATGTTGTTTTTAGAACATAATGAAAAATAAACTGTAGCAAAAAGTCAAATAATTTGTTAATAGTAGCAACTTGAATGTTGTAACACTAAACAAATAAGTTGTTATCAAATTTAACAAATCACGTTGTTTACAGAGCCAAGTTGTTATCAAAATTAACAAATAAAGTTGTTTACAAATTTAACAATTGAAGTTGTTAATCAGATTTAATAGAAAAGAAATTGTTGTACGGCAATTGCTAAGAGAATTATTTGATTTTTTGTTAGAGACAAACATGTAACTCTTAGATTGTTAGATTTTCTTCACTTTTCTTCCTTGAAAATTTGCAAGAAAATAAAATAATGTAAATGGTTACCGGTCTCCGGAGAAGTTGTGCACGTAGCACTGCCCTAAGAGTTAATCTGAGTCTATGTACAGACTTTGTTTGAATGCTCCTAGTGGTAAAATTTCTGTTCCACCGAAATCTCGTAGTTGAATACAACGTCGAGAGAGTGACCCTTGACTTAGCTCTGCGTAGAGCAAAAAACCGAAGAGCAGAAATTTGAAAAGACGAGAATTTTGGAGAGTTTTAAAAAGTTTTTTTTTTTCTATCTCCCAAAAGAATGAGAAGTGCCTCAATATATATAGGCTTATGATTTATCACCAACGGACAAAAAAATAATTAACATTTAATTGGACGTGACAAACGTTACAAAAATAAAACAAATGTTAAATACGGTTTATTGAACTTGGACAGAATTAATGAGTCCAAACATTACAAAATTAATCGATGTAACGGTCAGAAATATGAAGAGGAGCAAAAAGATTTTAGGGTCTCAGCCCGAAGCCGAAGAGAAAATCGAATCGGCATTCGGCGCTCGTAGATGTGGGCACGTACCTGCACCCGTTGCGCGTGGCGAATCGAACCGAGCCGAGCCGAGCTGGGCCGGGCCGGGCAGCGGCGACGACGTACACGTGTGGCTGCATGTGTGGCCCATAGGGCACCCACACAAGACTTCAATGGAGCAAGATGGAAGAAGTTAATATATATGCACTACATTACATACATCTAGCCGATGTCGGACTATCCATGTATGTACTTGAGCTTTTGCTCAAACCACTGCACATGCAGCCAACAATCCCCTCCCCCAAAAGGTCAAGTTCCAAGATAATATAAGGAAAGAAAATAAGATACGAATAAAAGAATTTTTGGACAGTTTTATACTATGCTTAAATGAGATGGACTACAGCCTTGAGTCTCACGTAGTGACTATTGTCTTTATCTGAAGAAGAGCTTGATGGACCTCGTCTTGAATCAGTCTTCTTGAACCAGATTTAGAAAATAGCACACATAGTACTCTAGAGGTACTTGGGTCTATGAGGTGGCACGTTTGGTTGGCCATGCATACTTTTATATATTCATGCGAGTTGTCTAGGATCGTCCTGTCCTATAGTCACGGCCTTCACGACCTCTCATATAGGTAAGTCCTTAAGGGTTGGTGATAGGAATCAACCATGTATATCATACTTGGACTTATTAAGAGTTAAATTCGATAACAATTTTAACAAGTTAGAGAAATTCGATAGAGAGCACTACTAAGTCTTGAAGAGGAAGGTTAGTCTCAATCTTCAACTCGTGGACGTCGACCATGTGTTATCTGAGGAAGAACCGAAGGTTCTACAAAATGGAACTGCAGCCGCGCTTTCTGCTGCTAATGCCAAGTTGTCCAAATAGAAGAGACAAAATTGCCTCTGTAGGATTCTGATCCTTATTGCTATGGAGGACTCGATCTATGGCAGAATCTTATTCTAAGAAGACCAATGCCAGAGATATATGGGAGTCTCTGGAGAAATTGTATGAAGTTGACAAGAACAGGAGCAAGATATTTATCGTCGAAAAATATCACAAATGGCTCTTTGAAGGCGAGAAGACGATGCTGCCTCAGGTGAAGGAGTTCCTGAAGTTGCGTCAGAAATTAAAAGATGAGGAGATGCCCCTCATTGACAAGTTCGTTGTTGGAGGGATCGTCTCCAAGCTTTCCGCTACTTGGAGCAAATTCTATGCGAATATGCATAGAAAGAAATTGAAGATCAGTCTGGAAGATCTCCTGCAAGAAATTTATGTCGAGGACCAGATGAGGGCTCAACTGAAGGTAGACTCTCTGTCCAAGCAGATGGCTAAGGCCAACTTGGTCCACATGAAAGAATCCAAGGAAAAGTCGGCAGCTTCTCACCACAAGAAAAAGGACCTCACTAATCTGAAAGTGAAGGAGACTTCTTTCAAGCAACGTAAGCCAAAGTCCCATATAACTTGCTTCAACTGTGGCAAAAATGGACACTACAAGATTGAATGCAGATCCAAGCCTAAGTAGTCAGAGCAAGGTGAGCCTAGATAGGTTTCCATGGTTAATGATGTTATTGCGATGATTGCTCAGGTCACTGCGGTGGAGGCTCACTCTGACAGGTGGGTAGACACTGGTGCCACCTGCCATGTCTGCTCTAGCATGGAATGGTTTACCACATACAAACCAGGCACAAGTTGAAGTGCAAAGGATCAGGACGGTGGTGTTGAAGCGGACTTCAGGGAAGTCTTTGCCGCTTCAAGATGTGAAACATGTACCTATTATTGTAAAGAACCTGATCTTTAGAGGCCTACTCTGTAAATCAGGCCAAAGGATGGAAATTAATGTTGGCCAGATGGTGATGTCCATGAAAGGAACATACTTAGAAAAAGTCTTTTATACCGAAAGAATGTTTAAACTTTAGCTTATAACTCAGTCTAATGAAATTAACGCAATCACTCATTCTGATTATACTCTTGAGTTGTAGTATACTAGACTAGGACATGTTCGTTGTAAAAGAATAAACAAAATGTCTAGTGTAGGACTTATCTCCAAATGTGGGAATAAGGTAGAGAAATGTGAAGTGTGTGCTCAGATGAAGATCAGAAGGAAACCTTTCATCGGTTTAATCGAAGCACAAATCTTCTGGAGTTGGTACACTCCGATATCTAAGACTTCAAATAATTGTCTACAAAGGTCAGGATAAAGTATTTCATAACCTTCATCGATGACTTCTCAAAGTACGCATTTGTATACTTGCTAAAGTCTAAAGACGAAGCGTTCGAGAACTTCAAAGAGTTCAGGGACGAGGCTGAACAAAAAACTGGACAACAACTCAAGAGAATAAGAAGTGATCGAGGCGGAGAGTATCGATCTCATAAATTCGTATCGTTCTGCAAAGAACATGGAATCATCAACGAGACTACTACTCTGTATTCTCCTCAATCTAACAGAGTAGCAGAAAGAAAGAACAGAACGTTGACAGAAATAATAAACTCAATGCTGTTTACTGCGGGTCTTCTAAATTACTATTGGAGAGAAGCTGCATTGACGACCACTTTTATTTTGAATAGAATGCCGTATGCAACTTCAGACATCACTCCTCATGAAATCTAGTTCAAAGTCAGACCTAACTTGAATATCATTTGAGTGTGGGGGTATCTGGCATATGTAAAGCTCCCAGATCTATAGATTTAGAAGCTCAGGGCAAGGACTACGAAGATGATCTTCTTGGAATATGTCGAGAAATGTGATGGTCTGAGATTTCTTCATATAGAATCAAATCATACCATTGAATCTTGCAACGCAGAATACTTTGAAGATAAATTTGTAAGGCACACGAACATTGTTCTTGCGGACGTTCCAGAGAATAATGAGGGTACGCAAGAAATTGAAGTTTTTAATGAAAACGTAGTCCAAGAAGATATTATTGTGGAAGAGACAACACTTGAACCAGATCTCGTCGAGCTGTCATTAAGCGAGTGAGGAGACCGAAGGACTTCGAAGATGACTTTGTCACCTATCATGTGGAAGCAGATCTGTTTACCTATGATGAGGCGATGACGACTAGAGACACTATTTTCTAGAAGGAGGCGATCGACAATAAAATTGTTTCAATCACCTCCAATAACACTTGGGTGTTGGTTATCTTCCTAAAGGAGCGAAACCTCTCAAATGCAAATGGATCTTCAAGAAGAAGATGAAAGCAGATAGAACTATTGACAAGTTTAAGGCTAGACTAGTAGCCAAGGGGTTCTCTCAGAAGCAGGGGATTGACTACTTCGACATGTATGTTTCAATATCCCGGATGACCACCATCAGAATGTTAATTGCTCTTGCAACAATACATAAGTTGGTGATACACCATATAGATGTAAAGACATCTTTCCTGAATGACGAGCTAACCGAAGAGATTTACATGCAACAACCAAAAGGATTTATCGTCAAGGGTCTTGAAGACAAAGTCTGCAAGTTAGTGAAATTCTTGTACAGTTTGAAGCAGGCTCCCAAAATATGGCATGAGAAGTTTGATAATATCATAAGGTCAAATGGCTACAAGGTCAGTAAAACAGACAAGTGTGTTTACACGAAGTTCGCTGATGGAAGAGGTATAATCGTTTGTCTGTACGTGGACGACATGTTGATCCTAGGTATAGATATAGGATGTGTCATAGAGACAAAGATGTTCATCTCGACCAAGTTCAGTATGAAGGACTTGGAAGAAGCTGATGTGATATTGTGAATTAAGATCATCCGGACGAATACTAGATTGGCATTGTTACAGTCTTATTATATTGAAAAGATGATCACACGCTACGGGTACCAAGACCTTCTAGTGATCGATACACCTTACAAGTGTGACATAAAACTGTAGTCGAATTCGAGGAAAAGCGTCAGGCAGCTGGAGTAAGCAAGTATTATTGGGAGTTTGATGTACGCTACTACTGCTACTAGGCCTAATATAGCTTTCACCGTAGGAATGCTGAGTCGATTTACGAGCAACCCAGGCATTAAGTATTGGAAAGCTGTAAAACGTATAATAAGATATCTCAAGAAGACTCAGACATATGTACTGAACTACAGCGGCGATCCGTCAGTAGTAGAAGGCTTCAGTGATACGAGCTGGTGCTCAGAGGTGGATAGAGAGAGAGATCCACATGAGGATTTATTTTCTTTATGGGTGGATCCGCTATATCGTAGAAGTCGAAGAAGCAGACTATGCTCTCTTATTCCTCCATGGAATCTGAGTTCTTTGAACTTGGTTTTGTACCAGAAGAAGCAGAATGGCTTCGAGAGCTCATGTATGATCTTCCAGTGGTTGGGGCACAAATATGGACGATACCGATATACTGCAACAACCAGGCGACTGTTGTGGTTACATCAAATGACCTTTTCAACAGAAAGAAGAGAACTGTTCGGCTAAAGCACATAGCTATACTTGATCTCATAAAGAGAGGTATCATTGCAGTAATTGATGTTCGGAGTTAGGAGAACATGGCGGATCCGTTCACAAAGGGCCTCAAGCGCCAGCTGGTCAAAGACACAATAAGTAAAATAGGCTTGAAGGCATTCTGATATGGTGTTATTGCAATCCTACCATAAAGTTTTATTCTATTAGTTCAAAGATAAATCTACTAGACATCTAACTTTTGGTTTAAAGGAGGACCACTAACTGGAAAAATATCAAGAACAGTGGGTACATATCCTTTATGACATGAAAGAGATACAGACCCACAACCACTATTGTCTACTATATATTTTCTGCGGAGAACAGATCCTGTGGTGAGGATGGCTTAAACACCTCAATGAGTGCTCAGACAGAGTGAATGCCTGTTGTGCTTTACAGAAAGCACGGTACTATAACACTACAAGTAGTGTTACTCCTCCATGCTACAGTAGGGTGACTCTACCATAAGGTTCCCAGGTAGGGGTAATGCCTCGGCTTTACGAGCCAAGTCACAGCGACGTAGCACCGCAAATAGGCAGGTAGCCTAATGCTGTATAATAAAATTAAAGAGTTGTAGACAACACTATAAAGGGGACGATGTCCTCATGTTATTGTGGCATGACACCACGAAGAGCTACCCAGGTAGGGGTGAAGCCTCAGCCTTGCAAGCCATATTGTTGCGGCGTAACACCGCAAGGAAGCGCAAGGTTTCATGCTGGATAGTTTGGTACTACAGAGAGGTTTGTGCCCTCATGCTACAGTAGTATGACACTACGATGAGGTTCCCAGGTAGGTATAATGCCTCAACTTTAAGCCATATCATAGAGGCGTAGCACCGCAAGGAAGCACAAGGCTTCATGCCATGTCTCTTTAGTAAAGACTCACCTAGAGTATATGAACAGAGATAACATGCCATCTCTTGAGGGTAAACTTGTAGACCCCCAAAATACATACACCGATACCAGACTGGCATAGGGTCTTTAATGTGCAGCTAGAAGCACATGTGACTATATTGTGTGAGTGGGAAGAATTACAGCTATGGTACAAAATTCAAGGTCTAGTCCATTCTTGTATCATACTGTTATTTAACACATGCGAAAAGATTCAAGTCGTCAGCGACGTCTATCCTAATACATGATGGACAGTCACTGTGGGGAACACTCAAATCCATATATAGAGATATGTGGGGGATTGTTGGTGTTTGGCATGAAGACTAGAAAAATAGTCCTACATTGCCTAGGCCAAATGACTTATATCCCTATATATAAGCTTTGCGTGTGTTCAGAGATGCACATGTGGTGTGGAGGGGCACATGGGTACCATGTGGGAGTATTTTTCTAGTGGAAAGTAGGCTAACTCAACAATGAAGCATTAATACTTTTTGTCATGCTCTTAAAATATATTTCTTTAGAGCTAAGCCCCGTAGGGGCTTAACGTCTCGGACTCGAACTCGAACTCGGGCTCAAGGGCTCATGAGGCGTAGTGGCTTTTATTGGCGCCCTTTGCACTTAGCACATCAGCATCGTCGCTAGGTGCATAGTGCACTTTAGTTGCGCTCGTTGCAGGAGCCTTTGTGCTACCGATCGTGCACCCGTTCATGCGAACCGTTTGTGCTGTTGATTGTGTGACCGTTCATACTGCCGTTCGCGTGCCAGTTCGTGCGGCAGTTGGTGCATAGTTGGTACTGTGTATGTTGTGCACGGGTATGCGAGTGCGTACGAGTGCAGTTGGCACGATGTGCACGGTTGGTGTTGTGCACGGGTACGCGAGTGCGTACGGGCATAGTTGGCACGGTGCGTACGATTGGCGCAGTTGGCACGATGCACCCGGTTAGCGCAGTTGGCGCTGCCGTGTATGTGCACGATCTGAACAGTTATAAAATGTTCGGAAATGGTTCCTTCTACGTCTCGAACGTTTCATATACTGGGTGGTTTCTGCGCGCACCTATATAAGTTCCTCTCTTCTCTCTCAGTGCTCTATGTTCATTCCACAAGTTCCTTACAAAAATTTTTAGAGAACAGAGACGAGAGAAACAGAGGGAGTTCTGTCCATCCGAGGAGTCAGAAGTGTAGAGTATTCCACAGTTCATCGTCAAACTTGCTGGTTCATGAAAGCTATTCGTGTGGGGCAAATTTAGCTTTGAGCGCTGGTGATCCGTTACCCCAGCAAGCCATTCTTCTTTTCATCTCTACTTCTGTTCATTTCTTCTTCCGTTCGTCTCTTCTCCACTTGAAATCTTGTTCTGAACGAGATTTTTTTTGATATAATCGGAAACTTTCTATCGGGTTTCGACACTGCTACTTCAAAAATCATTTGTGCCTTCTTTGAAGTATTATATTTGATTTTGACTCTCAGAATCCATCGGGATCTCTTTTGTACACCTTTCTCGAAGAGTTGCACTAAAATTAGTTTTTATCATAAAATCATGCACCGAAAATAACAGTAAATCTCGTAAAATTTGATTTTATGCAGATATTTACAAAGTTTTTTGGTAAAATTAACCTGCCTAGGTAATATTTTTCCCCTTTAGTAATGATATTTATTGGAAATTTTGATATTTTGTTCTTATCGAAAATCTGATGATCTAAATCCATCATAGGCTCGCAGTTTAAGGATGGAAACCATCAACATATAGATCAAATATTAAGTGGGAGCCGAGTCCTTATGGATAGAGCAAATGTTCTTGTTTATTCCTGGAATTGGCCTCACCAATTTAAATCTGTACGAATGACCAACCATATGGTTCTCGCATTGTATGCATGGTTGGGTACTCTTGCTCTGGTGGTATTGAAGAAACTCTCTTTCTACTTCTGCAGGAAGTTATGGCTAAATTGGGTTTGTTTCTTGATTCTTCTCTGCAGGGTGATTTAGCCCAAAGTTAAATGTAGCATGACATTCTGAACAGCCTTTGGATGGCATAACAAGATATTTACCTTGCACCTATGTTTGTAAGAAAGTTTTCTTTTATATTTGGCTATACGCATGTTGTACTTGACACTGGACAATAGTGATCCTGAAGGATGATTTTCTGCTTTAAGATTTTTTTCTCTCTCCAAACATGCATTCAATATTGATTTATTTGATTCGGAGAAAGCCTAAGCTTTTCTTTATCACCTGTCCAATTTTCTAAGTGATGGTGGGCCACTTTTGTTGTAAGCGAGACCAAAGCCTTTGTTGTACATAAGATCTAATCACTCAGAACAATTTACTTATTACTATGCACTGCTTGCATAACACTCCGAATGTTGTCCGACAGTATTTTTTTTGTACTTGTCAAGTGCAAGGCAGTTTAAGTTTCCCTTATATTGTAATGTTGTTAGTTCAGATTATCTTAGATATCATTGGTTCAATCTAAAAAAAGAGAAGATAGTTTAGGAGCTTCATTTTGAGTGATACCTTGTAATCATAAACCTTAAGGCATGCATATAAGAGCTGGGTTACATAAATCTTGCATGTGGACATGCCAACAACTATTCAATAATACACATCAAATGCCATCCACATTTGTTTCCTATATTTGATATGTTAGAGTTACCAGCAAAATTGGATCCAAACCTGTCTTCGCATCATTACGGCAAATATGGTGTCCATTTTTTTTTGGGGGGGGGGGGGGTTAGGTGGCTTCCACTCAAAAAAATCCCAAAAAAGAAGGAAAATGGAGAGAGTTGAGAGGATTGTGGACGAAATTCCCCAACTACCCTTCTTTCAATTATGATTTAAAAAAAATTAAGGACTAAATGGTAATTATATCTCTATATACAAACAAAACATTAGTTTTAAACTTTTTCTTCCCCTACTTTTTGGTCATCCAAATAGTGAAAAAAAATTAACGTTACCTTCATTTAACTCTCTTCAATTTTTTATCCTCAAATTTTTCTTCCCCTTCTAAAAAATGTTCCCAAACACACTGTTGGGGTCTGCTTGTATTGAGGGGGAAAAAGTGTCAAGTGGGGTTAAATGAAGGAAAGCATTACATATAACCTTGCTTGGATTTGAGAGGAGTTAAGTGGGGTATGTTTAATAAATTTTGTTGGATTAAAGGTTTTGAGTTGGAGGAGAATTAATAAAAATATAATAGTTATCAAAATACCATTATACTACATGTGCCATAAAATTAGATTTGATTGGATTCTTAATTAAAATAAAGGGTATTTATGACTTTTTAAACAACAAGTCGTCACTTTTCCTTGTTTGATTTTAGGGTGAAAAAAATGAGACAAGGTCAAACTTTCTCTCACCTAACCCTCTATGACTTCCTTTCTAAACCTTCACTCTCAAACCAAGCAAAATAATAATAATAAACTCCCACTCACTTCTCTCTCCACCGTCAATCGAAGCAGACCCTTAGGAAAAAAATGAGAGTACTTCCATTATAACTGAAAATTCATAATTTATGTCAAAGAAAAATAATTACTTGTGTGCATAAATAAAGGATTTTATTATCAAAATTATCTAATTTTCCCATAATAATTAGCTAAAGATCTCATTGGGGTAATGTAATGCCCCGTACCGCACGGTGTATTATGTTGAGTCGATTAATTCAAAAGGTATGGATTGGACCCGAGTAAGTATTCAAAAAATTAGAAGGGGTATTGATTATGTAATTTTAATATGTAGGTAGCGCACGGAGTTCCTTGCGATCATAATATTGCCTTGCGATGAGTTGTAGTATAGGCACGATAGTTCGAATCAGTGGTTAGTTCAAGGGAAACACAAAGTGTTTGCATGGCTATCTCGGACAAGATGATCGTGCAACGATGATAAGGTGTCAGACTGCATCGGTTCGGCGAAGCAATATGCGGAATGGATTAAGTTGAGTGGGCTCTGTCCCTTCTCCTCTACACTTTCATGCCTAATAAAATGTACCATGATATGCAGGTGTCAGTATTGAGTTTACGAGCATGGATTGAATGTGTAAAGGTCTTAGTACATGTTGAACATTAAGACATAACATTGAACATTGAACAATTGAGGCAAATGTGCATCAAGTGCACAAATCGCGATAGGATATGAATGATAGAACATTGAAAGAAAGCATTGAGGTGTGCATCAAATGCATGACTCAGAGAACATTGAACACTAGGCCTAGAACATTGAATAATGGCGTTGAGCGTGCATCTGTGCACGAAGACTATGCGTCTGACTTAGTAAACGAATTAGACAAGTTGTGGCACAATGCCACGGAATTGTGGTAACATTGAAAGATATACTTCGTGTATCGAAGTTATGCAATTGTGGCACAAACGTCACGGAATTGCCATCGTACAAACAACTTAGAAATGGAACGTGTTATATAGTATATAAAGGTATTCGGGACCTATGGGTCGCTGTTTGGGGCATTTTACATCAATACGGAACATGCTTTAAATGTTATTTATACTGAATGCATGCTTTACTGCTTTAAAATTATACTATGAAACTGATCCTAAGGCAATAATAGAAAGTTTACCGAATAAGATGCTTGTTCCACTAAATTACTTAATATTGGTTTAGGCGAGTGGGTTACCTCACTCTTCAGTATACGACAATGTACCGACTCATGTTGTGGATATTATTTTCAAGTGCTCGTGTTTGGGAGTCGTTTGATCAGTACCGCGATGACGATGAATCAGATGGGTTTACAGAAGCTCTTCCTATAAGACGATGCCTTCTGACATATGGGACATAATGTATGGAATGAAGAAATCCTTTATAAGCTAGAGAGATCATGAGTGTTGTAAGCCTAATTAGTATGTTCACTTTGGCAATTCAGAGCCTTTGTATTCAACTGCTTAATTAATAGAAGTAATTCTTTTATATACTATGATGTGTCTTCACCTTTTTTTGCTACTTAATTGAATTGAGACAACTACTTTGAGAATCTGTCATCTTGCCTTGCATGAGTACAACTCTAGACTCGTACGGCATTACGCCTCAGCGAGGACGATCTATTTGGGAGAAATCGATGCGAGAACGGAGCGATTTCCTGGGTCTGGACGTGACAAAGTGGTATCAGAGCAGTTCTATCCTTTGGACCTTGAACAAATCTTTTTGACCTTGAGTTGTTATGCTATCAAAATTAGTTGGCCCTATGTTGTTTATGCAACCGCATGGCTCATAAATCTGCTCGATGCTACACTGGATGTTCCGTACAATAAGTCTAAATACTTGAATGCTTTTGGCTACATGTGTTTTAGAAATTTACATGATGCTGTCGAATAATGTTGTGAGATGTTGGTTGTATCAAGTGCAATGAATCGTGCGATGTTTGTTGCATCAGCACGACACATCGTGAGATAGTTGCACATCAGTGCAACGAAGTCGAATAATAGAATGATGTGTTGCATAAGGATATGCAAATAAATAGTAAATACGTTAAGCAGATTCAAGCAATAGTTGGAGTATCGAGAATGAATAGTTGCAACTATCACTACCACATTTTCATATAGGGGCATTTTGTCTAATTAATTAGTAAGCCACTAGTATGTCATTTACTTTAATTTATTGATTAAGAAATTTAAAGCTAAGTTTAGACTCACTAGTTATGGCAAGACTAGGGCCCTAGACTAGAATTAGAGACCAAATTGATAACCCAACCCAATTTCACAAATACCCATTGAGTTCCTTAGTTGATTAATTAGAATGGGGATTTATAGGGGCTAATTAAACAATAATTAGGGCCCAAACTTAGCCATAGGGGCTAGTCACTATAGGTGAAGCACCATTTCCTTCTACTTATTCTTCAACTCTTCTTCATCCTTCTATTTCCTTCTCTAATTTCTTATAGAAGCTTCCAATCCCCAATTCTCTCCTTGTTCCTCAATTTACATTCTAATTTTCAACCACTTCATGGACATTCATGGCACAGAGAGCACCATTGGAGTTTAGGAGGAGCTAGCTTGGAGGAGGTTTGAGTCTGAGTCACCATCCTTGTGTCTGACACAGTAATGATATTGTGAACCTCTTTCAATTATTAATGATTTCTTTTTCCTTTGAATTTCTATGTCTAATTGTAGGAAAATTCTCGTAGGAGTCCCAACTTCTTAGATCTATTCCATTATAATTGGAATCGGTGAGTAGGAGGTCTAATTTTACTAGATCTAGTGTTTAGAAATTGAGATCTTGCTTGAGGACACAATTTATATCCACCAAGTGTTCGATCCATGGTTAAGTTTAACGTGCCAGTTCCAAAATACATAGGACTAGAAATGCGTATACATGCCAGCTACGTATCAAGTGGACTTCAGTCCAGCTAGAATACGAATAAGCTGTCTAAGTTAGGTAGTTATCTCTATGTCACTATAATAAATCTATATCTAAATACACAGAAGATAAATATATCGTAAGACCAAGTGCACTAATGTTGGTCAGGCATAAACACACTGGATCCTACAAGCACATAAGAATAGACAACATATAATAAAATGGACCAGATTCTATTACGTTTGTCTGAACAAGCTTATATCAAAGAATAAAGCTTGTAAAACTAGGCCATATCAGCAAAATAAAGTATTAAAATAAATATGATACCGGAGGAATATAATATACATGAGTAGAACATGGCGACACCATCTGGATCAGTGAAGTTTCTCTGCATAAGCAACTAGTTGGAGAGATCACTGGGTCCTCAGAGGGACGTAACAAGATACATAATATACAAGCCGATTGTACAGTAAATAACATGCAAGGACAGACATGAAATGGTACAAGAAATAAAGAACTGAAGAAGATACAATACAAGAACAAAAATGTGAAGAATGTGGCATGCCATCGATAATCGTGCTAATAAATGTGACTACAAGTAAATCGAGGTAACTGCAACTCGATGGGAGCTCATAGTCCTATAGTCAGTAGGCTGATGGGGACTCCCTAACTATAGTAAGTCTCATTCGCACTCGATGGGAGTTCACGAACGAGGTAGTCATGTTTAGTCAACGTATAATAACATATCAAGGTCAAGTCAAGACAAATACATGTAATAAGATCAAGTCAAGGTCAACGCACAAGAATACGGGAATCTAATCAATTATAGTATAACATAGATCCAATATGTGACAAAAAAGAAAGACATGTAGCATATAAGAAAAAAAGTAAGAAAATATCATGAGGCATGTACAAAAATCATGTGATAGTACAAGAAACAAATAGACATGAACTAGAATGAGTGAAAATAAATATGCATAATATTGTACAAGTTGGCAAGGTATACTTGCCTGCAACTTTCAACTGCGAGTACGATATTTCAGCTCCAAGATCCTTGCTACCTCCGTCATGTACGCCTATAATAAATATTCTACTATTAATAGTATACTAATAACTTACCATATATGGACTTACCATATATAGACCTTGATAATATATTCATTTCAAAACTAGTCATATTGACTACTCTACTTAATATAAAATATATGGTATTAAATCTATCTATAAAAGTAATATATTATTAACATAAAAATATCACTTCTAATTCTGGAAAATAATTATAAATATTCTATAATAATAATTAATATTTTATTCTTAGAAAAATATGTACAAGTCTTATATTGAATACATAGATTTGTTCCAAAGTTTGGCTCCCGAAATGACAAATTTTTTATAAATATAAATTCTGAAAAAATAATATAAAATATTTAAAAATATGTTTTTCTTATCAAAATATACACAACAATTATTTTGGACAAATCCCATTAAGTTCCGAAGCATATGGACACATAGAATCTATGAATTTTGGTATTTCGCTATTACGACAAAATGTCCAAATTTTTAATAAATAACGAACGAAACGAAAATGCTAAAAATATACATGCGATGGAAAGCTTAGGAAGTCTAGTTTCTTACCAAAAATATATAAAGGGTCAAATTGGTCCAGAAGTAGCCGAAAACTTGTACACAATCGAACTGGCCTGTTTTGGACACCTTTTCGTAGAACGGACGTCTCAACCAAACCGTTTGGAACTGTATGGATGGCCAATTGGACATGAAAATAGACACATATATATCTTTCTATTAGTTTTGGATTTAAAAAAATATGAGATCAAAAGGTACAAGAAACCTTAGATACAAAATAGCGTACCTACTGGAACAAATTCAAAATTGTATCCTAAACTTCGATTGACTTGTATGACTATTTTGTTATATTAGAAGGGATTGTAAACATATGGGGGGTTGATAGGATTGCAGAGGGTTACGTTATCTTCATAACGAATATTCGTGGAACACCACGAGAGGTCGAAAAGGGGTCAAAACTGCCGTTACGTCACAAGGTGCTGTGACTGAATTTGGTTGGGAGGGGTTTCGGCCAAGCTGCTGTATGCTTACTATTTTGGGGCTGTGGAGTGTAGGTGGCAACCAGAAATAGGGGATAATATGTATGGGATTGAGGGTTTATATGTTAGGGTTCATATGGCTCTTGTGTGGATTGATTTGGTTGAGATTTGGGCCTTCAATCACCAACTATGGCAATGTGGGTCTAGTGGATTTCCATATATAGATAAGTTGTTTGATTGAGTCAAAGATACAAAAATTTATGGCACATGGCTGCACTTAATTTGAATTAAATCAATCTAATATGGTTCTACTAAGGGTTAACAACCTAGGATGGTCACCACTAAGTTGGGTTGACTAGGGTTAAGTTCCGAAAATAATTCTAATTGATTCTAACTTCGAAATTGTACTATATGGATCTTATGTGCCATTTAAAAATAATTAGCACATGGAAAATCAACTGAGTGGCATACTATTGACATGTGCGTAGTAGACTCGAAATAGGTCAAAATCACATTGGGTCAAAAAGTTTGGATCGAGTTTGGGTCTCAAATCAGAATTGGAAAAATAAATCGAAATTATGACGAAGGGTAAAATGGCCATTTTGACCCGAAAGTTGTGCAAAAAAAATATAGTGCAAGGAACATGTTTGAGTGAGACATGATATATCAAAATAAAGGTGAACTCGTCTAAAATTCGAATATGGAACTAGTTTTAAGAAATTGATATTTGTTATGCTTCAAAAATCAAAGCTACGACAAAGTGCCTATATAGCCATAATTAAAAATAAATATGGTTTATATACAAAAAACATAAAATGAATAAAAAATCCAAAAATTAGGGTGCTTGCATTAAGCATGGTATTTGAGTCTAAATTTAATGGGAATTGATCTCTATGTGGCCGAATTAGGATACGTGGTGCCGTATCATGACAATTTGTGATACACACGGTTAATCTGGGAATAATAGAGTATTTGTGCGATTTGTGTCCTTCGACATGTGTCTTTGGGTGTATTGTATGTGCCTCATGGCCTAAATTGGGTTCTGGCATAATGTTGGTGACTTTGGGTGTGTGTGTCATAGTGTAATTATATGCATATAGAAGAAGAAAATGGGACTTATGATAGCTAGTGATAGCTAGTGGTATGTATACATATATAGGTATGATTATATATATATATATATATATATATATATAAAAAATATATATATATATATATATATATATATATATATATATATATATATATATATATATATATATATATATATATGTATATATTTTATATATATATATATATATTTTTATATATATTATATATTATATTATATATATATATATATATATGTAAAAAAAAAAAAAAAAAAAAAAATATATATATATATATATATATATATATATATATATATATATATATATATATATATATATATATATATATATGCACATCGAGCCGTGGTGTACTGGTAACACCACTGTGCACTAGAGGTGAGGGCCGGGTTCGAGCCCTCCCTCCCACGGAGGTGGCTGGGTGGCGGTGGCCACGGCCTCCGGGCCAAGGTCGGGTGGAGTCGTCCACCGGCTTTGGTTTTTAAAATATATATATATATATATATATATATATATATATATATATATATATATATATATATATATATACATGTATGTGTGTGTGTGGACAAAAATATATATATATATATATATATATATATATATATATATATATATATATATATATATATAATATATATTCGAACAAAGAAGCTTTATTGATGTATCAGGTGCAAAATGGCGAAGCCTATACAAGTAAACGCGCCACGCGCGAGAAGAAAGCAGAAATAAAAAGAGTCCGTTAACCAAAAGCAGGATCCGCCACCGACCCCGAGGTTAGGTGAGTGCCTTCCAAAAACGGTCCGGAGAGTGTGTGCAGCGCCTCTTGATCTTGAGAATTTGTCAGAGGGCTTCCCTGTTCAGCTGAATGGGATTGTATTCGCGTCCTTCGTACTTTTATTTGTTTCGGTTCTTCCAGAGCACCCAAATACCGGCGGTTGCGACGATCTGACACCCGTGAGAGACACCCCAGTAGGCGAGGAGATCGTTGAAGCCCCCGGCCAGATGAAGTTGTCCGCATCGACGAGAGAGGCAGTTCCATAACTCAATGACGAGGTCACCAGAGAGCAGGATGTGTTCAGTTGTTTCTGATCGAGGCGAAGTACAGCAATGGCATCTGGAAGCGAGGCTGAAGCCGATGGAGGTGAGGGAGTCATCGGTTAGAAGCTTCCTTCGATGAGCCCACCAAAGTAGAAACCATTTGCTGGGTATGCAAGAGTGCCAAAAAGGTGCGAGCAATGGAGACGAAACGCCTGTGCCTCCCACCACGATCCTGGGGGTGGCTATTGTGAAAGTACCATCGGATTTAGGAGTCCACCTTAAGGCGTCAGGGAGGTCGTTGAGCTGCTCTTCAGCGGCGGCGAGGTCGGCCGTCGCCACCGGCCCCAGCCAATCATGGATTCGGTCCTACCTCCACCCCTAGTCGCTGTCCCATAAATTACGGATCGTGTAATTATGTGGGGCGGACGAGGAAAGTTGGAGGATCGTATTACCAAGCCACCGCTTGTGGCATAGCGACGAGCTGCCGTTTCTAAGCTAAAGGCGAATTAAGGGTTCGATAAGTTGTCGGCCGCGGAGGATACGACGCCAGGATGTAGAAGATCGATTGTTAGCTACAGCCGTTGTAGGGTGGGAATGTTAAAAGTATCTAGCCTTCGTGAACAGAGTCCAGATGGAGGTATCCGAACGGAGCTTCTACCATAACTTCATGGAACAGACGTCAATGATGTGAGCTAGTCTGCTAAAGCCAAGTCCGCCCGCATTGGTAGGTTTGGCCATGGTGTCCCATTTGGCCCAGTGGTGCTTATCCTTCCCGTTGAGGTGTCTCCAAAAGAAGTTGGCAAAGAGGGATTCTAACAATGATAAAACCTTCTTATGGGAGAACAGACTGCCAGGGTATAGATGGGTATGGAGAATAAGACATGTTTGATTAGAATCATCTTTCCACCCGACGATAGGGTCCCGTTATGCCATCCCTCAATTTCTTTCCTGATTTTGTTCATAAGCCCTTCGAAGATGCCCGAATTCGATTTACCATAAACCAACAGGCACCCCAGATAAGAGAATAGCAGGTAAGCGATGGAGAAGGATATCAGGTTTGTGAGAGCTGTCGAGTGGTTCCTGTCAGCTTTGTGATGGGTATAGATCACACTTTTGTCAGTATTGACTCGTTGGCCAGACCATTTGGTGTATTTCTTAAGAGTTCTGCTGACCACCTCCACCGACCCGACGTCACCGGAGAAGAAGATTAGGATGTCGTCCGCGTAGGCCAGATGAGTAATTAAAGGACAACCAGGAGTGGTAGGGAAGTGGTAGAATCTGGGGATATTAGACATGCTTTTCAGGTTTCTGCTGAGCGCTTCGGCTTGCCCGTTGGCAAGATGGTGGAAGAAAGGGGGTTTCTCTGACGAACCCCGCGGCTAGATTTGAAGAAGCCGTCGGCTTGCCCGTTGATGACAGTAGAGAACCAAGAGTTGCTGATAGATCTGAAGATGACGTCAATCCAAGTTTCAGAGAACCCGAAAGCCCTGAATACCCAAATCATGAATTGTCAGTCCAGACGGTCATAGGCCTTCTCTATGTCAAGTTTGATGGCGATATTCCCACCCATGGATGGGAATTTCATGCATGTTATCATTTCCTGGGCTAGAAGGATTTTGTCGGTGATGTTCCACCCATGGACGAAGCTGCTTTGCTCCTCGAAGATTATCTTAGGAAGAAGAGTGGATATGCAGATCGCGATGATCTTGGAGATGATTTTATTTATGAAGGTGCATAAGCTGATCAGTCTTAAGTCTTTGAAGGACTCCGGATTATCTTTTTTTGTGATAAGGATCAGGTTGGCTCGAAAGATGAATTTGGGGTAGCTGGAGCCTTGGACGAATGAAACAGCGGCCGCATGAAAGTCCGAATTGATGATATCCCAACAAGATCGAAAGAAGACACCGAAAAAACTATCAGGATCGGGGGTGCTATTTTCGTCGAGGGCCCATACTGCCGACTTGACTTCTTCCGTGGTGGAAGAGGGTCAAAAGCTGCTCGTTCTCTCGCTCGCTGATCAAGTTGGGGACCTTAGCCAGTAATTCTTCATCTTTAATGACGTCGTCTTTGGAGAATAATTTGGTATAGAATTTAGCGGCTGCCACATGGATGCTTCGCTGGTCTCTAAGTAAGATACCGTTCTCGTCGGAGATTTGGTACAGATTAAGTTGGTGTCTGCGACCTTTGACGCAAGCGTGAAAGAAGCTAGAATTTCTATAGCCTTTAACATCCCAGGTCAATCTGGCTTTCTGCTACCAAAATTCTATCTCGACCTTCGGCAGAGACTTGAGGAGAGCTTTGGTGAGGTTGAGGGCGACGCGAGCTTCTGCAGAGCGGTCTGAGGTGTACCAGATCTCAGCGCGAGTGACATCATCCTCCGCTGTCTTAATCTCTTAGAAGATGTTCCCAAAAGTGAGCTTGCTCTAAGTAGAAAGTGCGCCCTTGGTTGCCTTGAGCTTGGCATCCACACGAACCAGGGGGCCGGGGTGAGTCATCGAATTCCAGACGGAGGCTACGGTGTTCCTGAATTGAGGGTGATATCTCCAGAAGTCCAAGAATGGGAAGGGTTTCTTGATTCAGTTGGAGTTGCTGCTGATATCGATTAGGAGAGGGGAATGGTCCGATTCGGTGGAGTTAAGGTGAGAGAGGTTGGAGATGAGCTCCATGTCGGACCAACGATTGTCAATGATGGTACATTCCAGACGGGAATATTGTCTTCGTGCGCCTTCCTGCATGTTACACCAGGTGAAGGCATTGTCGAAGAAAGGAAGGGGGGACAAGTAGGCGTTGAAGATGAAGGAGTTGAAGTCATTCATGGCCGGCTGGGGGGAGGGACAGGGTGCCCCCCAAATTTCTCTTCTCTGTGCGAGATTGTGTTGAAGTCTCCGATACAGATCCACAAAAGGTTGTTGAGACGAAGGTGGATGTCCATCAGGGTGTCCCAGAGCAGCTTATACTCGGTTGATTCACAGCTGCCATGGACAGCGGAGAGGAGGGATCAGGATATGAGAGTGGGGTGCTCCAGCTAGCATAAGAGCGTCTGTTTTGAGTCCTGCACGATACCGAATTTGCATTCGGCGGTAAAGATGATCAAGATGTCATGGCACCAGGCGACCGTGGATGGGAAGCCGAGTTATGGATTTAAGTTTTCTCTAAAGGATTTTAGGTTCGATGATCACTAGGATGTCGACCCGGTGAGTTTTCTTGTGGCTAATTATTCTCCTCAAGGTAGGTTTATTAGCCAGCCCTCTAACATTCCATGAGAGGATGTTCAGCATTGGGATGGTAGCAGGGGGGTGGGTGGGTGGGTGTTGAGCTTTGTGGCTGACCTAGTGGTCATGGCCGTGGGCTCTTGTGAGTGTTTTTTCTTCTTGCAGTAGGATATTTTGTGAGCTCTCAGGGTCACGGCTGCGGTATCATCCAATGCTGCTCTCGGAAATGCTGCTGTGGTGTCACCTTGAGATGCGTTTCCTACTTCCTCCATCGGGGGGGAGGCTTCTTTTGTCTTAATCTCAGCCAACACACAGAGGGGACTGCTGGGGTCCAGGAAGCTGGCCTCCTTGGCTTGTTGGGGCCGATCCGCGGGGACGAAGGCAGAGGCGGTCGGGTCATTCTTGGAGTCATTTCTGGAGATAAGGGGAGAGACTGCAATATCGGCTATGGCAGGGTGGAGGATTAAAGCCATCAGGTTCTCCCCCTCTCTGACTGATGAGCCAACACAGATCGGTTGCTCTTCGGCAGACTTTACGCAATCAGCAGGAGGGTTCCTGCCGGGATGGGGGCTCGACTGTACGACGTCTGGAGAAGAAGATGCAAGGATATCAAACCTGTTGTTGAGGATGATGGTCGGGGGTTCGACGGACGCGATGGCGTTAGCCGACGGGTGGAGGGGGAACAGGGGTTGAGGGAGCTGTCATTGTGTTCGAAGTGGGAGTAGGAGTTGGAGAGGGGGAGAATGGGGCTGAGGAAAGGAGTTGGGTCACCTTGGGGGATTGTGACTTATGGGGAGCCTTCTTTTTAAGCTCCGGGTGGGTCCTGAAATAATTCTTTATGAGGTGGCCTCTGATCTGACAGTGCTTGCAGAATATAATGTTGTTGTCGTACACCAGTGGCTGAAAGTATGTCTGTCCCCCGAGATCGATCTGAATAAGTGGGAGGTTCAGAGGACAGGTCGAGCTCTGTAGTGCCCCGTCCTGCTCAGTCAATCGGAGGAATCGAAACGCCGACGGCGTTCGGCCTTAGCCTTGCAACGGCTGCTGGAAGACATCGCTCGGTCGAGGCGACCGCTCGCTCAGGTAGGGTAGTTTCGGTAAACTTGCCTCATCTTAGCCTTCACATAATAAATCGTGTGTTTTCAACTTGCATAATAGGCTTGATAATAAAAGAGACGAATCCACATAGCTAAGGAAATAATCCCGACGGGTCGAAAGAAGTTAGAACATGGAAAAAGGTCCAACGGTCGACTTAGAGTTGGTGCACGACGTGCTTTGAAAATGACACTCGGTCCTTCATCCCGTGGCTTGGGAGAAGGAAAGTTGGTCTTCGGTGCAAAAGCTAAGAGTTAGCCTAAGTCATAGGCGTCGCCCGCGTAAATGCTTGATAAAGCATGCACGCTTCCACTGCGCAAGGCTTGGCATAGCCTTTGCTCGTCCCTCGGGTTAAGTTGTAGGCTTGAGTAAGTTAGGCAAAGTTATGCCGGTCGACCTAAGTCATTCCAAGTGCTGTCCCGCTTATTCTGCGGTTGTCAAGTTAAATAGTCCCACGATCTCAAGGCTCGTCGACTGGGACAGGAGTGTCACGCAGAGCACGATTGGCTTAAGGCACGATGTACGTGCTTAGTGTTTAAGGCAAGGATCACAGTTGATTCAAAGTGAGTTTTGAGAAAGGACTATCAAATAGGCATTCATGAGTTGAACCAAATGATAGGGTAACAAGGAAGGAAATGCTCGCGACCGTGGGTCGTCGAGGGGTCTCAAGGAAAGGAATGCTCGCGACCGTGGGTCGTCGAGGGGTCTCAAGGATAGAAGTCTTGGTTTTGGTAGAGGAATGACTGTGTGAGACGTCAGTTTGTGTCGAGTCTTGTATGGTCATTTGACAATTTGTCGACAAGGGCGATGAACCCTCGAGCGGTAACCCTTGGCCAAGGGGCCGACTCGGCCTAGGAGGGAACAGGGTATAGTCGTGCGTAAGGTTTTGGCACAGGTTAAGCGGGGACTTGCGACGGGGCTAGCTACTTGCGTCGAAAGGATCCCGATTAACAAAACTATACGTCAAGGTATAGCTTGTGATGCTAATGACCAAGTTCATATAGATGTCGGCAAATAGCGGCTAACCGCGTGTACGCCTTTGGATTGAGTGAGTTGAAGGTGTATACAGTTTAACACAAAGTTTGGGCCTAAGATTGGGTTTCAACATAGGCGTCGTGCTTCGGTACGAGATGTGGCGTCAAGTCTTGAGTTGTCGGCATATAAGTTGCTTAAGTTGGTTGAGTTGTTTGAGTTTAAGTCGGGAAACCGCCGCAAGGCAAAGTTGGTTGAGTGACACTAACATTCACAAGTCTTGATCGGGTCAGTTGGTGGTTAAAGTAGCAAGGGCCGCTAGGCGGCAAGGGTCGCGAGGCGGCGATATGGTTAAGTCTCACTGAATTACGAGACACGGCCTCAGCAAAGGTTTGTAGCACGGTCACACGAAAAAATAGAGCTTCATCGCGTTGTTGCGTCTCTGATTTTAAGCCGTAAGGTAAACACGACTCGATAGGTTAACGTTGTTGGAACGAGAAGGGTCTTGAGGCAAGGTATGAGTTAACATTCGTTGCAAGCACGAGATGGTCTAAAGACACAAAATAAGCAAGGCGTCGGTCATAAAACCGATCCTAAGGCAAGACTAGAAAGACAATTGATAAGAAGGGACTATGTTGCACAAAGTAAAATAACGTACGGGTTTTGTATGGGTGGGCGAGGAGCTCATTCCACCAGTACAGTTGAGTACTGACACCCACATATTTTCCATGTGTAGGCACAGGTAGAAGCTCGTGGTACGAAGTTCGCTTGGATGCGTCGAGGCACGGAGTTCCTTGGCGATTCGAAGTGTGCGGTCGCATTGAGTAATGACTTATACGGGACATAATGTATGGACATCGCCTTCCGAAGCTTCCGCTGGATCGACAAATGTATTACGAGATGAGAGAGAGAGAGCTGAGGGAACTTGTAATATGAGCTTGAGTGAGCATGAGAGACTTGTAATCTTGGCCTTGCGCCTCCAATGTAACCGTGGTTTCAATATCAGTAAAGAGCTCCTTTCGTATGACTTGTGTTTGTTCTAATTTCCGCTGCTATGTTCAATGTCTCTGCATGGGACTTTTGTGCGACGACTCCGTCGCAGCCGCTAAAATCGGCCGTTATGGAACCCGCCTTACACGAGCGCAATCTAGGCTCGTGCGGCATCACGCCTTAGCGAGGACGATCGCTCCTACGGGAGCGGGGCGTGAGAAGCTCCACGCAAATCTTTGCGTAGCTGCCTTTGGAGAGATTACGGGTTTCGTTGGCGATAGCTACGAGGGTCCCGAACGAGCTGGCAATTCTCTCAAAAGATACGAGGACAAAGAAAACAAGGGGGAGATTTGGGAGGGTGATCTACGCTGATATTATAGTCGAGTCTACTTTGCGGTTGAATCTGGGGGACCTTTTGGCGATCTTAACGCTATGGGTACCAATGCTGGTGGAACCTTTGGCCCAGACTAAAGAGTAGTCGGAGTCGGAGGAGAGGTAAAGGAGCAAGCATTTGTGGTCCAGCGGGGCGACATTGTAAGCCAAGACGAGATCCCAGCCTGCGATAGCTTCTTAGGCTAAGATGAGCTTCGGGCACCCAGAGGGAAACTTCAGCACGAACGTCTTTGCAAAGCTAGCAACTAAGGAGGTGATCTCAGCTGAGGAGAATGGGACGCGAATGGTGTCCCCAATGGAGGGGCTCGGGAGCTCGACGTTTGTCAGCTCGGGGACCTCGGACTGGAAAGGAAGCTGCACCTTGCGATCTGGCCGCAGAATCTCAGCGAAAGAAGGGACAATGGAGGGAGTCGATGCACGCCCAATGGGGGGCAGCCTGGTTGTGTGGTTGGAGGGGTGGGTGAAGGTGCAACTGCCGTGCCAAGCGACAAGGGTGACCCATCGGAGAGCACACTGTGGGTGACGGACCCAGCTGGGTCGGCGGTCGAAAGAGGACAAGAGGAGTCGACCCAGGAATTGGGCTCATAACCTTCCCAAGGAGGCACATGGGTCCCTGGGAGAGGGAGGGCGCATGCGCCCTGGCAGGGGCAAGTGGGCGCATAACACCCAGCTAGAGAGAGGGATGGCAATTAGCCGCCCGCTGGGGAGGGCGCATAGTCGAAGCTCCACGGCGCGGGCACGGGCGGATATCCGCTAACAGGTGGTTGCGACGCAGATCCGTTGGCCAGGGCTGCCTGAAAGGGGTGCATAGTCTTTTATGCACTGGGGGAGTGAAGAGGCATAGGATCGTTGGGCGCAGGGCTGCCCGAAGGCTCGTCGGGCACATGCTCGACGGTCGCAGGCCCGTCGGGCGTATGGCTTCCCGAAGGGGGCACATAGCCTCCTATGTGCCGGGGGAGTGAAGAGGTGCCACCCCGTATAGCGGGGGTGGGTGCATAGCCGCCCCACCGGGAGGTGGGCGCATAGCTAGACTGGGTCGGGAGGGAGGGCGCATAGCCTCCGACTTTCCCAACCGCAGTTGAAATTGGGGGGAGGGGGGAGTTCGAATTTGAATTCGAACTCCTCGGGCGGGAAATACCCAAACCCGAGGAGGCCACCTCATTTTCCGCCCGAGACTTCTTGTCACGACCTACACCCAGTGTAGGGGTACGAGAAGTGGGTACGTCCAGCCTACGCCGTAATGTCGGCAGTAGAACGCTGTCCTAGGTCACAACATCTAACAAGTATAAGTATAACTGCAAAAGATATACTCTCCGCATGGAGGAACAATAAGATGGTACATCTCAATCACAATCTAAGGTAGAAATAGCACGATAACATAGATATGAAAATCTCAAAGGAAGTACAAACAGAAAGGAAAATAAGTCTAAGTGTCTAAACGACACAATAACAAAACATAATACAACTCAAATCCCAAATGACAACATAAGTAAGATAAAGCCTAACTAAACTAGTCTAGGCAGTAGGAATGATAACATCAGCTAGACCTGGGTCCTCTTGAGAGTCTAGCTCGTAAGTGTCGTCTAGGGCTGCTCCATAATAGGTTGTACAGAAAGCCTCATCCTCATTCTCTGTAATATATCAATAGGTCCAGTCAGGATAGGAACGGGCACAATACATCTCATACAGTTTATGTCATGTCAGAAGATAATTAACATGCAATAGAGTAAGATACATGAATAACTGAAGGAATGTACATGAAGTAAAAGAGATAACTGTAATGAAAATATCTGCTATAAGTAGAGAACTATCAGTGACTAGTGATTCAGAGTACAAGATAGACATGTGAATAGCAGAAGGTGATTCATGGCTATGCTACAGAATTGATTCATGACTACACTACTTTGGAATTATTCACATGACTATTTCTACTCTCCCATCCCTAATCAATACACAAGGATCCCGACATGTTATGTTAAGATTCATGATCTTACTGTCTCATCATCGAGCGCACGTGAAATTGATTCATGAGGGCTCTGTGAACATGAGAGTACATGAAACACAAGAGTATACATGAATAGTGAAGCATGAAGATACATGATGTAAGTAAAACACACATGATATGAAGTACTTGATGCTCCCGAAGGGGATAACATCTTATGAAAAGATCCATATAGTACCAATCCGTGTTACCAACGTGACAGCATACAAGTAAAGTAATCTAGAACATGAATATAAGTTCTAGCAAGTATAAAACGGTCAGAAAATATACTCGCCTGATATCCTGAGTATCTGGTAAGTGTAGATGTCCAGACAGAGTAGATGAGTCCTATCTAGAGCAACACTGGTCACAATGTGTTTAATATAAGGTAAATAAAGTTTGTAATGCAATCTACATGATTTCCAGGTCAATCTAGGTCAAAGTCAAACTTGGTCAACTCTGGATCAACCCAAGTCAACATCTAGTCAAACTGGTCAACCTTAGGGTTTGGTCAACTGTAAGTCAAACTAAGTCAAGTCCACTATTCTAGGTCACTCTAGTCAACTTAAGTCAATTGTAGTCAAACTAGCTAGGTTTAGCTAACAAGGTTAAACTACTCTAGGTTTAGTCAACTTAAGTCAACACTCTACCTCTAGGCCCATACACCATTACCAACACAACCCTACTTATATAATACTCATCATAATATATATACGCACTATATTGTATTCCTCTTCTTGCATTATACTATATATGTACACACACATTACATGTATCACATTCATGCATACACATATTGCATTCTACATTCATACATACATGTATTCATTCATACATTGGTGTGCTTGTGTGGACTATGGACTGAATTTAAAGTTAATGAACAACATGGCATTTGGTTAACATTTACAAGTTACAATGTGTTTTCAGGTTCTCCTTATTAGCAGTGAACAAGGTATTAGTTAACATAGGTTTAAGTTCATTTGAATCTCAGGAATTTTAATTCAGTTTCCATGTTTTCGAAAAGGAAGTTAATTCCAGTTAACAGTGCATCCTTATTCTCAATCACATGTATAACCCACTTAATATTTTGAAACCTAAAACTCAGTTTATCCTACCATTCCAGTTCACTTTTAACTCAGTCATTACCTTTGCAACTCAGGTTAACATTTTCACTAGAATCTTAGATTTCAGGTTATCTCATAAAGGGAAGAACTCAGTTTAAATATTAATACAGTTTTGAATTAACCCTTAAAATCTCAGGAAATAAACATAGACAAATTCAGGTGTTCAGTTAACTTGAATTCTCAGCTATCATTTGAAATCTCAGTTATAACATCTCTAATTTCAAAACCCATTTCAAATCCCCAACCCAGTTTTCATTTCTAAATCAATCCCATTTCAGTTTTCTGTTAATACAACAATTCATTTATTAAGTCCCAGGTTTAACTAACCACAGTTAAGCTAACCTCATATCAACATGGTCATGAACATGTACTGTAATTTATTCTCATGAAACAGTTCATATATATATATATTAACTGTCAGTTTCATTAAACATAAACTGGAAATGAACTGATACATAAAATTCCCCCATTTTGAAAACCAAAAATCTAATGAAAACCCACAATCAGGCATATAGATGTGTTCCCCATATGTATATGTGTCTAGGGTGTTATTCGTGTCCACATGAGTGGACACGAAGTATCCAATACAATAAAAACACGGTTCAGGAATACTGCCTGTGCACAGTCTCGTGCGGCCATTCCCTGGAGAATTGGATACGACACAAGACCAAGGACACCTCGTACATACTAACCTAGGTAGACTACCTATAGGACTATACAGTCGGCTAGATAACACATGTCCATGTTGTGTCTAAAGTTGACACAAACTGTGCATCTGTGAAGAAAACCCACATTCACAGTGACAGTATAAAACCCGTACATGTGGGATTACATGTCCAATACGATACAAGGCGACTCGAGACTCAAGGGGTGTTATGTCAGACACTTTCCCTTGGTCTAAGCCAAGTGGTAGGCCACCACGTGGCGTGTCGTATCCACAGTGACACACGGGTAGCAGGGGACAATATGGTGTCAGCGCCCGTGTGTGCGTGTCCGTTTTGGATACGAAAAACTTCCTAACTTTGACTCAGTCATTATAATTATTGATATACATATATTAACCTAATTTTTTGTTCAATTATAATTTAAAAATAACAAAATTTATTTCTTACAAATATTTCATCGAACACCCTATGAAGGACACTGATACGTGTCCGATACGGATACGAAATGGACACTACCTAGCCCCAAACAAACTCTACAGCTAGGATATACCTATATGCATGCATTAATGTAAAGAAAACATGATTTTATATAGGTTTTATGGTATTTACCTATTGAGAGTAAGTCTCAATGCAAGGATGAGAGTGAGTGTTTTCCCTTGAACTCCAATTTCCCAAAGCAATCTAAATCCTAGCTAGCAAGCCCCTACTAGCTTCCACTATGGTAGAGGGTGATGATGCAATTGATTATGATCAATTTGGACTTAATTTGGATATTAGGAGAAGAAATTTGGGGAGGAACAATTAGGGTTCTAAGTAGATGTGAAAAGAGGCAAGGGCTTTCTTAAGGGATACTTTATAGGAAGGGGGGATACTATTGTGGCTGCCATTAGATGGATTAGGGTTAGGTTTTAGGTGTAGATGAGTGGCTAGGAGTTTTCCACCCAATTCCAAGCTTCATATTGGTCCAATAGTCCTAAGGCTTTCTTTTTCATAAGTATCCTAAGGAAAAATATCCTACTTAGAATATCTAGATATGATTAATCTTGTCATTACTAGGTTATCCTAATCAATACTCTAAGCTCAAGGCTAATCTAGATTAGGCTAAGTTTCTAGGTCAAGTCTCAACCTAACAATTAGCACATACTTAATTCATAAAATTTTAAAATCACCAAAAAGTCAAAATAACCAAAATAACCTCAAGCCAAAAATGTGGTAGTGACAAGTCTACCCTCCTTAAAAGAATTTCGTCCTCGAAATTGAAAGGCGAAACTAAACTGATGAGAAGGATAGAAAATCATACCTCAAGGTCCAAAAAGATAAGGGTATCGCTCGCGCATCTCATCCTGCCGCTCCCAGGTAGACTCTCCTGGAGAATGATGCCTCCATGCGACGTGAACCATGGGTATCTTCTGGTTCCTCAGTACCTTCTCTCGTCGATCCAGAATCTCTACAGGCTGTACTGGATAGCTAAGAGTAGGTCCCACCTTGATCTTTGAATGATCGAGTATATGGCTAGGATCCGCCATATACCGTCTCAACTGCGACACATGAAATACGTTGTGGACTCCCACTAATACAGGTGGCAAATCTAGCCTGTAAGCCATGTCACCGACTCTTCCGCTGATAACGAAAGGTCCGATGAAGTGCGGGCTAAGCTTCCTACCTCCACTAAAACGTATGGTACCACGTGTAGGAGATATCCTTAGAAAAACCAAATCTCCAACCTAATCACAAATAAGGTCTCAATTTAACTATAATAATCAAACATAAAAAAAATTACAAAACAAACAATCCTACTTCTAATCCTATCTCTAAGCTGTACCTCGAACTCCAACGGTTTACGGTGGCTATCGGCTCAATGCCGATGTCTGTCCTGTGCCACGTGAAGTCGATCTTTGATGAGCTTCACCTTCTCAGCTGCATCCACAACCATCTCAGGTCCCAATAAAGCTTGCTCTCTGATGTCAACCTGTAACGCCCTAGTCCCAAAATATGTAGGGCTAGGAACGTAGACATGCCAGCCGTATAATAAATATACGTAAGCTATAAAATACAGTAGAACCATAACTAATCTTATCCACACAAAAATGAATAAAAGATATCATAACAAAAATTTTAAAATAATACTAATAATATAATAATATAATAATACTAATAACAATACTAATAACAGTAATAATAATAATAATGATAATAATAATAATAAATACTTTAATAAATAAAAATAGTACTGTTGTCCTCTATTAGAAGAAGAAAACAAACAAAAGAGTAGAAAGAGAGAGAAGAGATGAAGAGGGCACTCACCAGAGGGGTTTCGATGTGGTCGTCGGCGACGACGTGCGACGGAGGCCGATGGGATGGGCTGTTCGGCATTCAGTGTTCAGTGCCGGAGGCTTCCCTGAGAGGGCTGAGCGGACGGTCGCGCGGGGGTTTCGAGGCTCGGCGGAGCTACTCTGGAGGAACGGCGGAGTCGGGCTAGCCGGCGGGAACACGGCGGAGTCGGGCGCGGAGGCGGTGCAGCCCTTTCTGGCCCGGGGTACGGCGGTGGTAGGCCGTGCAACGCTCGATTACGACAGAATAGAAGGTTTTCGGTGGGCGCGGCCACCAGTCGTCGAGGGCGACGCTCGAACGAGGATGGGGCTTGGTGCGGTCACGCAGCAGCGCTCGATCGAACTGGTTGAGAAAGGTGCAGGCAAGCGGATCTAGGTCACCGTACGGGAGATGGTCGGGCGGCGGACCGGGAGGCTGAGGATATTGGCTATGGCGAGGCCGGGTAAGTGGTAGGGGTTTTCTTTCTTTTTCTTTGTTCAGTTGTGATGATGGTGGTGGTTACGCCGGTGGGGTAGCAGGTGGTTGGCCGAGGAGTAGGCCGGAGAAGGAATGTTGAGGGTGGTGGTGACCTGCAGGTGGTGGTGGCTGTTGTAACTCCACCATCCTAAAATAAATAAATAAATAATAATAAGTGTATGAAGTTTTATATATTGACTTAACAAATTAGAATTTTGTTACCTTAAAAATTTGAGATGGGTATTAATATACATATGGATCTTTGAAACATGTTTAGCCAAAGGGGCTCAAACCTATTTTAATTAATTAGTTTTGGACTTAGTCCCTAAGCCCATTCATTTAGCCCATTCACTTAGCCCATTCATTTAGCATTTAGCCCATTCATTTAGCCATTCCTTCTAAGTCAAAAACCTATAGTTACACCTATGGTTTGGACTGTTATAAACAGTCGGCCATTTGAATCCAGCCTTGCCATTTCCCCTGAGGAAATTCAATTTGGCCATTCTCATTCTCTCTCCTCTAACCAAATTGTCAGAGGAGCAGGGAGAAATTTCTCGCCATTAGTTGCTTCTTTCTCACGCTGGCTAACAGCATATAAGTATCGATCGTAACAACCCCTTCATCCTTTGCTCTTCTCTTCCAAATAGTGTTTCTCACCATTCTTTTCCTGAGACTAATCCCAAATCGAAGGATCAACCATGAAGAGAAGGAGCATCGAAGCAATGGAACCCTCATTTATCCACACGTAGTGAACAAGAAGCATCCTCCTCGACGACTGAACATTGGATCCAGAGCTCTTCATCGTGCTTGATGAATTCATCGATTCCTCCATCCTCGTCGATAAACTTTTGGTAAGACAGAGCATATCATATTCTAAATTTACTCTGATCGATTTCATCCTATCAATTTCCCTTGTTTGATTAGATCTGGACTTGGTGAACAAGTCACTGATCCAATCAATTCCTTCTCATCATTTAGGATCAATCAAGGTACTGATCGATCGATCGACTCCTTAGTAATTTTAGATGTTCAAATCAGTACAAATTATAGGTCGATTTATGTTATAACCAAATTGATGTAGTTATGATTTTCATGGTTAAGTGTTCGATTATTTGCTGCAAAGAACTGGATCGTATAGTAGGGAGTGGCTCATACCAATTCACAAAAGATCAGGAGCTATTGACTCAGGTAATTGTTCGATTACGTAAGGATACAATTCATAGTAGTTACATAACAGAAGATGGTTTGAAATATCTTAGTTAAGTTTGTTATTCCAGTACAGTAGGGGCTGTAACTTGATTTTATGTCAAATAATCATGAGATGATGCCTTAGAGTAATTTCCAATTTAAATTCAAATTAAGGTAGATCAATTGATTTTCAGAGTAGACCAAATTGCAAAAGGAAATGACCTCTAGCAGCTGTGCAAGTTTAATTGATCTTTATTTTGATTAAATATGAGAACCATGTTAGATTGAATAGATTAGGACTGTTGATTTCACATAGAGTTTCTGTGTTGGCCTTAAATTGAAATGAGACACCATTTTTCCACACTCAACTGCTATCTCAGTTTGGTATAGGACTGGACTGTATTTGTTTTGATGATCTGTGGAATGGGAGGTTGCACTACATTATTTTCTTTTGGTTGATATAGGACTGAACTGGAGGGTATGAGAACTTGTTGATGTGTAGGATATATGTAATCTGCAACAGAGTAAGAGAATCCTGTGAACTAAATCCAAGTCCTTCCAGTCTTTGATGATTCTTTCCATGCTCTGTTTAGATTGAGCTATTTTCTTCCTTTCTTGATTTGGATTGAACTCTAAGTGTTCAGTGTTAATTTGATGTGAAACCTGGGAGCCTAGTATTTTAAGCTGCTGGTAAGTCCTGCTTGTTAACTTGTTTCATTTAAAGTCAGGATTGAGATTTGATTTCATGGGTACTGCTACTTGGAAATTGGTTGACAGTAATTGGAGTTACATTGGTTCATTCCTGTTACAGTGATACCATTTGAAAATACAGAGTTTAGGGATTAGCAATCTCATGTGTAGGTCTGAACTCTAAAAACAGTTTTAATGGACTGAGCTTGTTCATTCACCTAGTATAGGACTGGTAGTTAAATCTGAGATGGGATTTTGTGTCTTTACAGATGAACACATGATATGTAACCTGAGAACTAAATGGTTGTTTAGCCTAAAATAGGACAGGACAGTAGGAAGGGTTCAGGAGTTATTATAGGATTAAGTATAGGTGTATCCTTACTTTGATTCAGACTTTAGGAGACCATTAAGTATTAATTGACTGATGGTTAGCTCGAGTGGCTAACTGAACTTATTTCATTTTCTCTTAGGACAGGTAACTCTTGCCTTCCCCTGATATTCAATTTAGTTAACCTTCAGTTAAGGTAGGATTATGGACTGAGTTTGATATTGTAGAACCCTTGTTCAGCCCATATGTTTGGTTAGACTATTGTATCATTGATCACTAGATTGGTTGTGCAGTAAACTGAGAAATGGTATTTGAGTATACATTCAAAATGATACTCGATTTCACATATAAACTGATACTTGGTTCAACAATTGAGATAGTATGTGAGTATACATTTGAAAGAATACTTGACTTCACATTAGGATTGATATTGAGCACACATTTTGGACTGTCTTGATCTTAGTTCCATTAAGGACTGGACTGGAGCACACCAATTTCTAATTAGAAATTAGTTTCTCAAAACTGAGAAGGAACTATAGGACTGCTAATTGGATTAATGTAGGACTATTTTGAGCTGTGATACAAGCCTGAGATTGTGGTCAATACCAGTCTTTCTTAGGGCTGATTCATGTCAGTTTAGATAGATGATATTACCTGTAAACTGAATTTAATGGTGACTGGCAGTACCTTGCCCAAACTGAGTGCTAGCCTGTTTAAAAAAGGTGCTATGGAAGGATAAGTCCAACAGTTGGCCTGAGTTGTATAATTGAAATCCACCATGTTTTCTCTAAAAACCTGTGTAGTATAGGATGTTCAGTTATTATTGTGATTTAGATTTACTTGGGCTAATAATTAGACCCATGTAGGATTTGTATTAAGGTTGGTATGGGACTAAACAAGAGGTTGGAATGACATATTGATTGGTCATCATATTCCTAAACTTAATTGACCATGTTTAGGGACCATTGATACCAATTGATGGTTGACCATTCTAGTTACCATGATATATATATATATATATATATATATATATATATATAGTCTAGTAATATATGGAAGATTAAAGATAGATGGCCTCCTATTGGAGTATTAAATTAGTTGTCTAATTGTAAAGATAAGTTAGTGTTTAAACCAAGTTTTGTTGTAGTAACCTTCTAGACTAGAAAAATCTATCTATATTGTCAACTTATCAAATTGTAACTATATAACAGGAGGATTCCTAGATTTACTACCCTTTCTCGATCACCCGGAGCAAGACAAGTATACTCCTCGAATTCGTTCATTTCTCATGTCTTTCATATCCATTCTTGTATCTCCTTGATGACACGATATATCACGGTATTGTCTGGTTTTATGTTCCATGTATCATTTACGTCTGGGAGGGGAAATACTATAGATATGTGATCAAACCCTGTTACTACTCATGTGAATAGCTTGGGTCCCGTACCGTGCACGCGGGGCCAAAGCCGTACCATTTCAGGTTCATTGCATCTACCCAAGCCGATCATAATCTAGATGTATTTCATTATTGCACATGTCAGGATTCAGTTTGTATTTCAGGATTTCATGGTTGTATTTCATGTTCAGGTTGTACTTCATGTTCAGGTTGTATTTTATGCTCAGGACTCTTACCATGTTCCCTGTTTTACTTTCAGTATTTCTTATTCAGTTCATGTCTTGTTCTCATTTCCTGTACTTTACATTTATTCCTGTTTTCTTGATTCATACCATGATGTACATGTTCATTTCTCTGGATATACTAGCTCCACTCCTGACTGGATAAGTTGCAGGTGAGTTGGAGGCCTTGTGCGACACATTCTATGGCGAGGAGCCTATTGATGCAGGAGAGCTAGCTGGTGCTGCTCTTGACTTAGAGGCTGCAGAAGCCTAGAGCTTCCCTTAGTTTTCCCTATTATTTCCATGTATTGAGATTAGTAGACTTTATGTGATTTCTGGAATGTAATAAATTCTGATACTTATACATTTTACTCTGGGATACATTTATAGATGCTGTGTTTTTATATTGTCATGATATCTGGATAGCTCTTCCTAGATTGGTAGAGCTTACTTTGTCGTGTCTAACGACAAAGGCTGGGCATGTCCGACTCGTATCCGGTTATTCCGGAGCGGGTCGTGACATGTTTTTAGTGATGGCCCATGCAGGTCTATCTTAATAGTACCTAGGTCTTTGCGTACTATTGAGGGACTTGATTAACTAGGGAAACTTGATCATAGCATAGAAAAATCGAGAAATAAGGGTATATCAGGTATATCAGGTATATTGATATTCTATAAACACTTGTTGTATTTAGGTCTAGGTTATTTTAACAGTTTTCTGTTTTTCAGATAGATCAAAAGTATGCGATATCGGAACAGTCGATCCACCTACACTTGAGGGTTACAAGCTCCCACTATCTTCTATCATTCTACTATCTCCATGGGTAATACGCAGTTGATGAAGACGTTTCAAGAGTTCCTTGACACCAGCAGACCGTCATTTTCCAATCCAGACTTACAAATGCATTTCTCGAATTAGAGAGGACTTCCAGACTCTCAGACCTTGGACTTCCTCGACACCAAGCACATATCTTGCACCGAGGAACGGATCGAGAACCTGGAGCTCCCACTGAAGACCATCTAAGTTTTTGAGGACCCGACTTCTCTGAAGAGTAGACCCACCAGCCAGGAGATCCAGAATGTAGCACGGACAATAAGATACGACGAAAAGCTGTAGCTCATGAAGAACATGAAGACTGATGATGAAGATATCAACTACTAGGGATCAGCAAAGCGTCGCAACACTCAGTCGGCGTTTCTTCGTTCACACCACCAGTCGCGTTATCGGGAACAGATCTCAACAGCCAGCATGCTAGCAGACGTATACTCCTATCAGAGGCTCTGCATTTCAGCCCTAGCGGGAGATCCAGACTCAGATTTAGATGATGACCATTTGTGCTTTCTCCTGCCATCCAGACATCGCTTCGAGGAGTGCTGCAAGAGACTCGGACTTGTTTTATACTGTGAACTTTTGCCACTGAATGAAGGATTGCCTGAATGTCGCTGATCGTACTACCAAGGACGAGCATGAGGAGCAATAGTACCACAGAAGAAGGACCCGCCTCTCCAGATTCAGCAACCGCATGGAGCACTGCCGCAAGGACCAGCCTATATCAGGACAACTGAAGAAATTGAAGTGATTCTAGTCCTGGAGAAACACTGAAGATAGACTGAAGACAGAAGACTCTTTTGCATGGTTAGAGAAAACCATGGATCATGATTCATAATCCAGTTTTTTCTTAGATTCCTCTTGTACCTAGTTTGTTTCTTAAAAACCTCCTTGTTTCCTATTTAAGGATTATTAGATTTTATTCCTCTTCTGAAACCTTGGTCACTATTCGAGATGTATTTGGAAAGTTTGTTTCCATTCTTGTTCATAACTCTGCTCTTATTCAAGATTTTCTTCCTGTTCGATAACTTGTTTCCTATGGCATCGTTTTCTAATTCAAGATTTGGTTCTACTCGAATTTTGTTCCCTATTCAGACTCTATTGATATTTAAGCCTTTACTTCGGATTACATTCCTAATCAACTTATGCCTTTTAAAAACCTTGTTTGAATCTTGCTTCTATTCGAGATTTCATTCGCAGATTTTGTTTTCTATCTTGAAATTTTGGCTCGTTCTCTATGAGATTTTATTTCTCATTCGTGAATTATTTTTTGTTCTAGTCACGATCTTGTTTGATCTTGCCTCGTATTTTGAGATTACACTTATTTCATATCCGCTATTTAATACCATGTTTTCATATTCATTTTTCATGACTTTGTTTTCTATTATTGGATTCTATTTGAAATTTTGTTTCCTATTTGAACTGTGTACTATTCAAGAATTATTCCTACTCGAAATATCATTTTGAAACCTTGCTTGAATCTTCACTTCTATTGATGCTTGTTTGGGATTCTATTTCCTCTTCTAGATTTTCTATTTATTCGAGATTGTTCTGTATATGCGGCTTTGTTTCAAACTTATTTGAGATTTGCTTGTCGCATATTCACGATCCAATACCTTGTATTCCATTCACTAAATGATACATGCTTTCCATTCACTCTTCGTAACCTAGCTTTCTATTTGAGATTTCTATTCGTGATTTTGTGTCCTATCCGTGACTTTGTTAATACTTGATTTTCTGTTGTTCACTGTGTACCCTATTGAAGATTTTATTTTCAATTCAAGTTTTGCTCGAGGTTTCATTGATATTCGAGATTTTATTGAAACTTGTACGAGATTTATTTCTTATTTTAAACTTGTCTCCTATCTGATACCTTGCTTCAGTTCATCCTTCGAGACTCTGTTATCCCTTCGGGATAATGTTCCATATATGGAATCTTGTTACCATTCCAGATATCAGTTGAAATTCCGTTATAATTTAAAACTTTGCTCCCTGTCTAAAAATTTTAAATCTCCCTGGTTGCCCTTTTATACTCACCGATGGGATCCCTTGTCGTCTCTTAGTACCTAATAAATCCTTGTATTCTAACAGTCAGGTAACTTCACCATTTTCGTGACTTGGACTATTGAAACTTATTTTGAATTCCTTGGAACTCTTTTGAAATTCCTAGGGATAAAGTCGAGAGGCTATTTGATGACCTACTATGGCATGACAGTTGTGCGCTGCAGCCATTAGCTGGATTATGGAGACTGAGGGTTCACTGCAGCCAGTAGCGCACTGGCGAGGCAGGAACTCTAAGTTAAAGTGATTTCAGACACCCATAGGTTTTCGAGTATTGTCGAGACTTGTCATATTCTTCATATCTTGATCTCTTGGGTTGTTTCGTCAATGATTGTTGGAAAATGGATAAGGTTGATAGAGTATTCGGAGACATATTATTATTTGAGTCACGGAGGCGAAAGTCCACTGCAGTCAGATACATACTGGCGGGGTAGGGATTCTAAGCAAAGTGATTTCAGATACCAACATGTTCTTGGATATTCTGGAGACTATATTTCCTTTTCATATGATTATTGGTTTTCGAGAATCACAAATCCTTGCATGTTCACCCTAATTTGATACTAATATCTCCTGAGTATTTCATACGTTCCTCAAATCAACCCTTGCTAATTACCTTCTAGTATTGTATCGTTAGATCATTGATTTCCTCAAATTATATATTGCCAGATTCTAACTCCATACTTCGTTCTTGTCTTGTCTAAACTTCAATCTTAAATTATGTCTATCTGACCATGATTTTCCCACCTTGTCCTAGTCCACTTGTGTTAAACTATCGATTTTTATCGTACTTAATAGTTGTGTCTTCATGATTTTGTTCCTCTAAGTTGTAATTGGAACTTCATTCTATCCCGTGTCTATTTGATTCTTGATCGTGTTATTCCAACTTCTTGTGTGTAATTATCGTACGAGGTCTCAAGGCTCAGGGAGCATCTCAGAGTTGCACAGGATCGACAGAAGCACTGGACATGCAACAGTAGACGGCCACTGGAGTTCGTGTTTGGGGATAGAGTATTCATGAAGGTCTCACCAACTAGAGGCATCATCAGATTTGGCAGAGGCGGGAAGCTCAGACCGAGATTTATCAGAACTTTTCGATGTGACAGCGCGGATTGGCGAGGTGGCATATCGACTGGCACTACCAGCTAGCTTGGAGGGAGTGCACGACTTTTACATGTTCCAGCTTTGATGCTACATTCCGGACTTGAGCCATGTGGTGGACTTTTCGGAGCTAGAAGTGGGCCCGAGCTTGACCTACGAGGAGCAGCCAGTGGAGATCCCTGATCGGAGGGAGAAGCGCCTGCGGAACCAGACCATTCCTCTTGTCCGCGTCATATGGAGACACCACTCTCCGGGAGAGTCTACATGGGAGCGTGAGGATGAGATGCGAGAGCGCTACCCTAGATTGTTTACCTGATTGTATTTTAGTATTGTTGAATTTCAAACTTTTTCAATAAATATTTCGTGGTGTTTTGTGAATCAATTTTGGAGTATTTCTGAATTTCGAGTGCAAAATTTTTCAAGGAGGAGAGATTTGTAACTCCACCTTCCTAAAATAAATAAATAAATATTAATAAGTGTATGAAGTTTTATATATTGACTTAACAAATTAGAATTTTGTTACCTTAAAAATTTGAGATGGGTATTAATATACATATGGATCTTTGAAACATGTTTAGCCAAAGGGGCTCAAACCTATTTTAATTAATTAGTTTTGGACTTAGTCTTTTCCCTAAGCCTGTTCATTTAGCCCATTCACTTAGCCCATTCATTTAGCATTTAGCCCATTCATTTAGCCATTCCTTCTCAGTCAAAAACCTATAGTTACACCTATGGTTTGGACTGTTATAAACAGTCGGCTATTTGAATCCAGCCTTGCCATTTCCCCTGAGGAAATTTAATTTGGCCATTCTCATTCTCTCTCCTCTAACCAAATTGTCAGAGGAGCAGGGAAAAATTTCCCGCCATCAGTTGCTTCCTTTTCACGCTGGCTAACAGCCTATAAGTATCGATCGTAACAACCCCTTCATCCTTTGCTCTTCTCTTCTAAATAGTATTTCTCACCATTCTTTTCCTGAGACTAATCCCAAATCGAAGGATCAACCATGAAGAGAAGGAGCATCGAAGCAATGGAGCCCTCATTTATCCACACGCAGTGAACAAGAAGCATCCTCCTCGACGACTGAACATTGGATCCAGAGCTCTTCGTCGTGCTTGATGAATTCATCGATTCCTCCATCCTCGTCGATGAACTTTTCGTAAGACATAGCATATCACATTCTAAATTTACTCTGATCGATTTCATCCTATCAATTTCCCTTGTTTGATCAGATCTGGACTTGGTGAACAAGTCACTGATCCAATCAATTCCTTCTCATCATTTTGGATCAATCAAGGTACCGATCGATCGATCGACTCCTTAGTAATTTTAGATGTTCGAATCAGTACAAATTATAGGTCGATTTATGTTATAACCAAATTGATGTAGTTATGATTTTCATGGTTAAGTGTTCGATTATTTGCTGCAAAGAACTGGATCGTGTAGTAGGGAGTGGCTCATACCAATTCACAAAAGATCAGGAGCTATTAACTCAGGTAATTGTTCAATTATGCAAGGATACAATTCGTAGTAGTTACATAACAAAAGATGGATTGAAATATCTTAGTTAAGTTTGTTATTCCAGTACAGTAGGGGTTGTAACTTGATTTTATGTCAAATAATCATGAGATGATGCCTTAGAGTAATTTCCAATTTAAATTCAAATTAAGGTAGATCAATTGATTTTGAGAGTAGACCAAATTGCAATAGGGAATGACCTATAACAGCTGTGCAAGTTTAATTGATCTTCATTTTGATTAAATATGAGAACCATGTTAGATTGAATAGATTAGGACTGTTGATTTTGTAACACCCAGTTTCTAAAATAAGGATAATTTTAAAATTTTGTATTTTAATTTATTTTATTATGGTATTTAAATAATAATATGAATTTTTATTGATTTTTAATTATTTTTAAAACTATTAAATATCATGACTTGTGATTTGGTGTGCAGCTAGTGAAACCGTAGAGACTGTCTGCTCTAGAGCCTAGCCATGTGAATAGGGTATTTTATTTATCATTTTTAGTTTGAGGGTATTTTGTCATTTTTGAATTATTGGAATTTAATATATTTTATTAGAGATTTAAAATGATTTATTGAATGGTGTGATTTAAATACTAGTTAATTAATTTCCATGTGGTTTTGGTTAGCCAAACCTAGATTGGACCTAACCTAGATTAGCCATAGCTAGCCTAGTTAACCACTTTGAGAATTAGTCAGTATTGGTTAGATGGTTTGAGTCATGTTTAGCTTAGTGAGTGGGTTGCAACTTAACTAGGAAAGAGCCTTAGATTCTAGGCCACTCAATAGTCATGATTCATTGCTAGCCCTTAGATGCATTCTAAAAACCCTAACCCTAGCTAAAGTGGCCAGCCAAGACCCCCCTTGCCTATATAATATCCTTTTAAAAATTTGTGCCCCCTTCCATTATTCTATCATTTTCCTAAGAACAAGGTTAGCCTCCATTGAAACTTCTTCATATTTTATTCAATACTAATCCTTTTTCATCCAAACTTCTTCCATGGTGTTCTAATTTGAGGTTCCTTACTGTTCATGGAGAGAAATCTCAGGTTTGGACAAATTTGGAGAGTTTTGGCTAACAAGGAGAAACCCCCCTTTGTAGCTTTTCATTGAAATTTCAACATATAGGTAAATCCCTATTCCCTCCACCAAATTTTGTTTTCTTTGCATGGATAGGAAGCCCTAGGTGTCCCCTAGCAGTAGGTATTGGATTTGTCTCGTTTTGTGTCCGTATCGGACACGTATCTATGTGTATGCTTACGTGTTCGACGAAATGTCGCAATGAAACTTTTATTCGTATTTTCAAAAACTAATTGAACAATATTTTAGCTTTTGGTGTGTGGATTACAATCGTGCTTGACTGAGTTGATTTCTGTGCACCATTGTGTCCAAAATTGGACACACACGCACGCACGGGATACAACACTGCGCCCGTGCAGTCCCCTGCTGTACGGGCTCGACACAGGACACGACACGGCACGTGACACCATGAAAATTTGTGGAGTCGTGCGGGCAATCACTGACATGACACACACAAAATTTGGGATGTTTTTGTCGAGCGGTTTGGAAGAAATCCCGACAGCACTGTCTCGACCACACGCACACACGCGCATGAAAACGCCACTGACACGCGGCTACAAGTATGACACGACACCATGTGGACACGTTTCAGGTACGTGGACACGTACCTCTACCCTAGGCGTACACGTGTGCACGGCCACGTGTCACCACGTGGCCTGTGTCGTGCACTAGACACACGTACGCGCGTGCACGACACTGTCAGTGCACAGTTCGTGCCTGTGTGTGTTTTAGGGTCGTGGACACAAATGTGTCGACTTGGTTTGACACGGGGTGACCCTATGACACGTACACATGTGCTAGAATAATTACCAACCTTTATATTTAATTATTTAATTGTTTTTTTATTTGAATTCAGGAAATTCCTAATGTACTGATACCACTTGGCTGAAATGATTTTCCCTGAGTTTGATTTGCTGTTTATCTATTTTTAATGGCGATTGAATGTTAGATAGTTCACCTACATATATAGGAATGATGTTCGTATCAAAAGGTGACTTATGAATGAGCTATGGGTGTTCGAAATTGAATTTAGCTTGCTAGCTGTTATGTCCTGCACTGTTAGTTGGTTTGGCAAACCTGAGAACAGTCCTTTCTATACTGTTTTTTTATACACCACACACTTTGGCATGTAACTGAACACTGTTCTTATTCTGAAGATTGTTCCACATGTTTTACTGAGATGGGCTTTTCAAACAAGAACTGAATTGATTTTAACTAAGTATTAACCTACATATTTGAGGATCATGTTAGCATGAGAATGTTGCCTTCGAATTGCACTTGGGCTATAGATTTCATTGAAATGATATACACTGGTTGATACCCTGTTGAACACACCATATCCTGAGACTTTGTACACTGGACTCAGTTCCATTCTCTGATCATTAATTTCCTAGGTAACACCCTATTTTACTGTCACACTGACACTATGGTACACTGTTTTACTTCCAAATAGATGAGACTCCTTGCATTGTACAATCTGAGAATCTATTTGACACATTGACAGTTTGCATTGATTTCATTCCCTATAAATATACCCCCTATCTAATGGGTTCACTGTCAATTATAGTTCCTGATGACACAGGTACACAAATGCACTGACACCCTCATGTCACACATACACCCAAGTATCTGATTCACATTGACACTGTCACAGTCCTTTAAACCTGTCATTAGCTACCTAAACATCAGCCATTCACCTGTCCATAACAGCCCCTAAACTCAGGCTATTCAGTCCCCATTGCTGTCCTCTAAATCAGTCCTTAATTGCCCTTAAACATAGCCACAAACTCATCCTATTTAGCCCTCTATAACAGTCCAATAGACAGCCCAAAGTTATCCATTTCAGTCTCCATACCAGCCTTTCCAAGCACCCCATACCAGCCCTATTAGCCCCATGTATCAGTCCAATAGGACAGTACACATTCAGCCCTGTTTAGCCCTACATTTGCCTATGTGTTAACTCCCAATCCAGTCACATATTGGTCCATACATGGACAACCATTAGCCTATTTACATGTATCTTATATATGCCTATATGTGTGTGTGTGTTAGCTATGTGTGTGTGTGTAAGTGCCATATATGTATTTGTGTGAGTGAGCCTATATATGAGTATAGTATGTGTCTATAAGTAGAGCCTATATGTGATGTTAACATATAGCCTATAATTATATGAATGTGTGTTAAATATATTTAGTTAGATATAATTGATATGTGTGAATGTGTGGAATGGTCTATGTATGATATAGCTATGGCTTATAGCCTATATACAGGGCACATAGCCTATGGCTCATTGCTTGTGTGTGTGGTTTGAATGCCAGTATAGGTGTGCAGTTGGCTTGTATAGCCTTGGTATTGATGTAGAGTTCTAGCCTAGGCTTGGTTAGGCCTAGTGAGACTTATTAGACTTGTTTGGCTTAGGCATGACCTAGTTTGACTAGTATAGTTGACTGGAGTTGACCAAGTATTGACTTTAGCCTAGTTTGACCTAGACAGCATGCAGGTGCATTATAGATTTTAATTATCATCCCCTGTATACATCTTGACTTATGTTGCTCTAAATAGGAGTCAGGTACCTCATCTCGGACAGTACATTTACTTCCGACATTCAGATACCCGGCGACTACATTCTCTGATCATTTCATATCCTGTTTAGAATTATTTTCCTGCTTTAAATTACTTTACTTGATACTGTCACGTTGTCACACAGATTAGTACTATATGGATCCTTTCTTGAGATGTTATCCCCTCAGGAGCATCGGATACTACATGTTCTGTGCGTTTCACTTACATGGTGTATCACTATGCTTCATGGTTCATTGATCACTTGTGACATGTACTCTCATGATCACAGAGTCTTCTTTGAATCACCCATTTATGGGCATTTCCAGATCACCCATTTATGGGCCCTCCATGTATCACCCCTTGTGGGCCTTTGCATGGAATCATAACATAACCTGGCTGGATCCTTGTGTAATGATTGGGGGAACGGGGGAGTATAAATAGTCATGTGAACAATTCCAAAGTAGAATAGCCATGTACGCCTCTTTAGTATAGCCATGTGCAAATCAAGCCGTTCACATGTCGACTTTGTACTCTAATTCACTAGTCACTGGTAGCTCTCTACGTATAGTAGATATTTTTATTACAGTTCTCTCTCTGTTTATATTTTGTACTTTCTTTCAGTTCATGTATCTTACTTTACTGCATGATTATATTTTCTAACCTGCTATGATCTGTTGAGATGTACTGTTCTCGCTCCCATCCTGACTGGACCTGTTGAAAATTTTACAGAGGATGATGAGGAACCCTGCACCCCTTACTTTGGAGCTTGCCTAGATGACACTCGCGACCTGGACCCCTGGGGAGGTTCAGGCAGCTGCTGAGGATGATACCCTTGCATAGTTTAGATAGTCTAGATTGTCTCTTTTTCATGTTACTTGTTGTTCTTATTTTCAGAGTTGTATAATTTGAGCTGTTGAGACTAGTAGTTGTTAACTTATGTTATTTCATTCTGTTGTGCCTCAGTTGAGGAGTTTCTTATCTATTTCATCGTGCCATATTCTATCTCTAGATTGTGATTGAGTTGTACCTTCTGTGATTAGCCTCCAGTTGGAGATTATTCTATATTGTGTTAGTTATAGTTCATGACCTAGAACAGCTGTAGGTCCTAAAAATCAAGTTGCACCCATCAAAAAAGTAATGAAAATTAAATTACGTACCCTTCAAATGAACTGCACAGGAGACAGATTGTGCAACAACTCAACTGTGCAAGATGAACTGCGCACTCATCCGAGCGCGCTAGCTGACGTGGCAACATCATCATTACCTGACACAAAATCAGATCTTCTGACAACTGACAGCCCAAAAAATAAGGAAACTGTTCGTTTCTTGTGCCACGCCGCCATGACAGCTATCTAGCACGGTCCAACTGCCAAAAGCCAACGCAGTTTGCCAGATCCTCTTCAGCGCAGTCCGATCCCAGCGCAGTCTGAAGCTAGCGCAGTTCAAGCAGCACAATCCATCAAGATAACTGACAATTTACACGTGGCCTACATGCCATCAATTGCTCACCACGTGGCAACCGTCTGTACACGACCAAGCGCATTTCAATCAAACAATGCCATGCGTCTCATACAGTTGGCCCACGATCGAGTAACTGTCAGTGCAGTTCGCTGCTTGCGCAGTCCAATGCCTGTGCAATCCATCCTGCATAATCCAGAAATAAATACTAATTAGTTATTTTCTAGAACTCTATAAATAGAGTTTCAAGTCCTTTATTATCAACATCAGATCATTCAAGATCATCACCAGAGATCAGGAGTTCTTGCCAAAGTGCTGCTGCATTCTTCAGAGGGTACCGTCTTCAAAGTTCACATCGTCCAAGGGATAAAGCGATCGTCTTCAGATCGGATTCCTATAGTTGTACTTTCCCAAAATTCAATTGTAATCTTCTTACAAAGTTTGTGAAATAAAGAACACTTTTGTTTTTGCAAACAAAATGGCAACTCTCCTGGGGACGACTTTCTCCTCCGACGAGGAAGTGACAACTCAATGTGACGTTACGTCTATCGAAAAGACGCAGAAGATGCTGGTTGTAAAGGTCAACCAGACGGCCTACGAGGCGATGATCAACTCTGGGACTACTCGTCGCACTACAACTTCTGCCAAGAGCAAAGTCTGTTCAGTGTGGACTCCAAAGTCCTATGCACAATCCTCTGCGCAATCCTCTGCGCAGTCTGCTGTCTCTGCTCCCAAAACTGCTACACAGTCTGCTGCCTCTACTGCCCATGCGAAGTACACTGCTCCTCTTGCCAATGCAGAAACTACTTCCTATGCTGCTCTAGCAAAGTGCAAGACTCCTCTTCCCCTGGCGCAGTTGGCTGCAACTCTGCCTGCACAGTCCACCACTCCATCAACCAGAGTGCAACTCAAGCACTCTGAAGTCAAGACTCATGCTGCACAAGCTACAATATCTGTGGCCAAAAAGCCATCTGTCAAAGCTTCTCATGCGCAACCAGCCAATGCGCCTACTGCCACTTCAACCCCTGCGCAAACTGTGCCAGCGCAGTCTAAGAAGGATGGCCTTTTGGTTGATCTCCCTTCTTCTCACAGTAAGAGGAAAAACTCTGCTCCTCTTTCCAAGCACCCTGTTGCTCTAGCGCAATCCACTGGGGGTAGTCTGTTGACTGTTCCTCCTCCTCATCAGAACAAAGAAAAAGGCCCGTTGGTCTTTTCTCAAACTTCCTCATTCCACGACTTGGAAGACAACAGAGGAAAACACTCTTTAGCTAACCCTTCTTCACAAAACAAGGGAAAAGGTCCTTTGGTCTTTTCTCAGTCTTCTCCGATTTTTACCGTAGAAGATCAATCTGAACGTGCCTCGGCACCAATCAGTACAAGAACTCTCTCAAATAAGAGTTCTTTCCTCCCTGCCAAAGGGAAGTGTACTGATCAAAGAGGTATTCTGCCTACTCCGGTAGCAGAATTCCAAGATCTCCCAACTCTCAGAATATCCAGTTCAAAATAGGGAAAATTACTGGTGTCTCAGACAGAAACCCCTGGGGGTGAATTTGCTGATCTAAGGACTTATCTCAATAGACCAACTTCGGCGAAACGCAAACAGCCAATGCCGAAGATAAACCTGCATCAGAGGCAAACTTCCAAGATGAAGAATCCTGACACCTATGCTAATGAGGTGAGTACTTCTTTGTATACACACGGGACAAAAAATCTGAAGAACCGGAACCATGTTCCAAATGTGGTCAAAGAACATATCCCTCAGACTTCTTCTCGTCCCGTCATTGTCCCTAATCTCCGAGAGCACCTCAAGCAAAAATAGGATAACACTACGGCACTTCCAGTTCAGTTACTTGGACACCATTGTAATCACCAGGTTGTCATCTAGTGCTATTGTCAGACAACAAAACGATCTGTCTTCGATCGTCTGAATTTTGCAACGTCTGAACCTATGTCAGAAGATGAAGACGAAGTGTTGTACGCTTCCGTCAACATGGCTTCTTGAGACACTGGGGGTAGAAAGTGCTCCAAGCACGGCAAACCTTGCAGGCCCAGTCAGCGGTATTTTGATTTACTCCAAGAGTCTTCTGAAGGAGTATTTCGACACACCAGATCCTGAAGCCGAGACACAATCGGTCAAAGGAATCTTCTCCAAGATCCTTCTGGTCATCTCCCTCTTTCTCACTCAGGAGATGATTCTTTCTCTGATTATGATGCATACAGTGAAAGTTATGAACATACAGTGTCTTCTACTATACCTAGAGAAGTGACAGCTTATGTTGTCACTGAAGACCAAGATGCTTCCAGTTCAGCAAGTCAAGAACAACGAATAGCTGCACTAGAAGATAAACTGAAGACTATGGCTGAAATGGTTGCAAGTATACATTCTATAATCGTGGCCCAACATACAGTACCACCGACTGTACCTGCTGCAAATCCTGAGATCATAGCATCATCGGTGCCTGTCAATGCAGGGTTGGGGGTAGTATCTCCTCAAGTACCCCTTGTACAAATTCAACCCATACCCAGTCAGTCAGGTGCTGGGGGTAATGCTTACCACGCTGTTCCTCTCCCTAATACTCTGATTCAGCCTGCTCATTCTTTATCAACGGAGGATGCTAATGAAGCTGTCAAACTCTTGCGCACTCAATTCGAGGCCTTCAAAGAGAAGGACAACTTACAGAGATTGGGGATCAAACAACCCTATCCAGTTGAACGGAAGGAAGTCCCATTTCCTCCAAAGTACATAATCCCTACAATTTTGCTGTTTGACGGCAGCACATCTCCAAGTCAGTTCATGAACCACTTTGAGGTAATGACTGTTCAACTTCAGCCAAATGACGCTCTTCTTACCAGGGTGTTCGTCGGCTGTTTAGTTGGTGTAGCATACGATTGGTATAGAAGCTTGCCCGATGGCTGTATCACCTCTTTCTTGGGTTTGAAACAAATCTTCTTAGAGCGATTCTACGAGGGAATCAACGACATGACTATGTCGGCCCTCAATAGGATCAAACAAAGACATAATGAAACCGCTGAGAGTTTTATTGAAAGATTCTTCCGAGAAGCATTAAAGATGCCTCCAGGAACTCCGGCCGCTGTCACTATTAATACCTGCAAGGCAAATCTTTTGCCTATTATCAGCATGTGGACGGGGTTAACTCAGTTCCAAGACTGGCTATCCTTTATTGTCAATGCTAAAGCAGCTGAAGTTAGTGCTGACAAGTTCAAGCAGCTAGGGGTACACATGTCTAACCCCGACCGGGATGAACACCCGACAGCTAGTAGCGGTAATCGCCAGAACAAACGCAAGGGAAAAGAAATTCTGAACATCAATTTGAAGAACAAAGAATCTCTGGTGTCAACGTAGCTCCACCTACATGTGCTTCTACTCCTCCTGTCCCTCCACCAAGGGAACCTCGTCCAAAAGTAGAGTACTATTTTGACAAGAACGACACCGTGAGCATCTTCGATTGCTTAATCAAAAGCAATAAGCTCCAACTCCCAGACCCGAAGAAGCCTGACGAGTTTGGTAAGACTGATCATCCCAAATACTGTGTTTATCACAGGTTCATTGGACATCCCACTCGAGCATGTTACGTGCTCAAAGGCAAAATTCAGGAATTAGTCAATGCTGGTGTAGTCACTCTTCAACAAGATGAGAAGACTGTTACCGCAAACATGGTCTCAGTACAGTTCGGTAACTTTCCTCCACAGATGGTACAGCATGGTGTCATCCCTATCCCCAAGGCCACTCTTGAGATCGAGAATCTCTCTCCTCTACGGAGTGAAGGTCTCGTCCCCTTATCCCTTGATAATGGCGAGATTATATGGATCCACTCGGATCTTGTTTCTGACTTCAAGGCTCCTTCTAAGCAAATAGAATGCTCCAAGGGCAAAACAAAGATCTGCAATATGGTGTCTTTTGATCCCATATTTGAAGAGGAAATCCTATTGGGTACCAGATCAGGAAAAGCCTATCTACGGGAGTATCCCGAAACTCAAGAAAATCCTGCTTCTTCTGAGTCTGCTCCAGTACAACCTGTCTCTACAGAGGACATTCCTTCTGCATCCTCACCGGTTGTAGAACCCATTCCTCCCAAACCGACATCAGCCGACAAAGGCAAACAACAAGTCCGCTTCGACAAGCCTTTGAAGAAGTCATCTCCTTCTGGACTTGAGAAGCCATACAACTTTGATATTTTGGCCCAACTAGCTAATACACCGGCTAGGCTGTCAATCTTCGAGCTCTTGCGTCTCTCCAAAGAAACTCGAGAAACTCTGAGTGAAGCTCTCATGCAGGCGAAAACCTGTCTAGCCCTTCTGAAGAAGCCAAAAGTAGAGCCTGTCTCTTGCCTCCATTGTCACAGTGTGTTGGAGTTAATTCCAAACATTACCTTCACACAGGATGATATGCTGATGGAAGATAATAGGCATGACCGTCCTCTATACTATACAGGATATGTCGACTCGATAAAAGTCGATCGTATTCTGATAGATCCAGGGTCTGCTCTCAGCATCATGCCAAAGACAATGCTAGATGCTCTAAAGATCCCAGTACATAGTCTTTCCAGTACAATCACCACCATCCTGGGGTTCAACCAAGGAAGAAGTGAACCTCTGGGCAAGATTCGCCTAAAACTCCAAATAGGCAATCTCCGCACAAAGGTGACCTTCTACATCATAGATAACCATGGTTGTTCTTACAATGCTCTTTTGGGGAGACCATTCTTTCACGAACACAACATTGTTCCTTCTACTCTCCATCAATGTTTCAAATATGTTGATGACAATGGAGAGGTTCAAAAAGAGGTTGCGGATTTCTATCCTTCAAAGGTGTCGAAGCATATTGTAATGATACTCGCATGTATAAGGATAAATTCATGAAGGTAGTACTGGCTCTGGACACTGAAGAAGAACAAGAAGCAGTGCCCAATGACACTCTCATCATACCTGTCAAAGGGCGTGTTTTTCGTCCTCAATCCTCCAAACCACTGGCTATTCACTTGCCAGTCCAGAAACAACCAACTGATGATGGTCAAGATCAAAGGGAGCTCACCTCTTCTGAGCCACTTGTTATCGACTTACGTCGTAACAAGGATAAAAGGCAGCTCGCCTCTTCTGAGCCACATGTTATTGATTTATCTCATAACAAGGATAAAAGGGAGCTCACCTCTTCTGAGCCGCTTGTTATCGACCTCCGTCGTAACAAGTCCAATCTTCCTCCACGTTCTTCTTCTCCCCCTCTTGTAATCAATCTGACTAAGCCTGCTAAGGCTAAAGGTCCTATTGTAAATACAGATGTACAAAATCAATAAAAAAGCATCTCCTTTCCAGTATACTGATGTCATTTATCATGCTAAGTGGTATTTGGATATGTTAGATAGCTTTCAGTCATTTACAATAGGAGTTGTACAGTCTCTTCAAACAAAGGTCATACTCAAACACCCAGATGATTCATACTTTGTTGTCCCTTCTCGAAAGAGAGGCGAAAGTCCGATACTTTTTAGTAAAGGACTAGAACAAAAATTCAGCTATACGGATGATAGCAAAAGTAACTATACGGAAAGTCTCTAACTCCGTCGTTATAGTCAACAATCAAAAGACATCATCCGAAAGATGGGTTATGACTTCAAGAATGGCCTCAACTACGGTAAGGGTAGAAGAACTCCTATCCGTACGGTTGTTTCGAAAGGAAAATCAGAGATATATTATAGCAGGACAAAAAGAGGTCTCGGATATGCTTCACCTCCGGTATTATCCCCAGCAGTCTCCGAATTCGATAGTGAGGAGCGCTCTAACTCTACTGATTCCAGATCATGGGATTCTGATACCAGCATTGGTCAGGTTCATTGGATGATCGTATCTTCTAACATGGTCTCTGCTGAACTTCTAGAAGGTTATGATGAAGATATCGAAGAAAGTCCTGAAATAGATCCTTGGGCTCAATGAATGGATACCCAATGGGAACTCCGATTCGAACAACGAGAACCTCCTACCGAAGATCAATTGCTCTAAATTGACGTAGGAGAAAGTGGGTCACCTCATCCGATATTCATCAGCAAGAACCTTCCAGAGGCAGATAAACAAGAATTAATTCTTCTTATTCGAGAATACATTGATGTTTTTGCCTGGAGTTATGAAGACATGCCAGGTCTAGATCCCAAAGTTGCTATTCACAAATTGAATATCTTGCCTAATGCAAAACCAGTCAAACAGCAACAACGGTGTTTTAAGCCAGAAATGATGGACGCAATCGATGATGAAGTCAAGAAGCTCATCGCTTGTGGCTTTATCCGAGAAGAACAACATCCAGATTGGATAGCCAATGTCTTTCCAGTCCTAAAGAAAATCGAAAAAGTTCGAGTTTGCATCGATTTTCGGGATCTTAATGAACCCTGTCCAAAAGACGAGTTTTCTCTCCCTATCACGGACGTCATGATTGACAACACCTGTGGGTTCGAGCGAATATCTTTCATGGACGGATTCTCCGGATACAATCAGATTCGGATGAATCCTGAAGATGAAAAACACACTTCTTTCCGCACCCCTCGCGGAGTCTACTGCTATACTGTGATGCCATTTGATCTCAAGAACGCTGGTGCAACTTACCAATGAGCTATGAGTACCATCTTTCGAGATCATCTGCATAAGACTGTCGAATATTAGGTGGACGATATTGCTGTCAAGGGTCGTCTAAAGGAAGATCACATCCAAGACTTGAGAACTATCTTCAATCTAATGCGCCAACATCAACTCAAAATGAATCCCACCAAGTCATTCTTGGGTGTCTCTAGTGGCAAATTTCTCGACTTCGTCATTACCTCTAAAGGTATACACGTGGATCCCGAAAAGATCAAAGCCATTCAAGAGATGCGTCCTCCACGCAACCTAAAAGAGCTACGAAGATTCCAAGGTCGACTTGCGTACATCAGGAGATTCATTTCAAATTTGTCTGGACGCTGCAGACCATTTACCAAGTTAATGAAGAAGGGTGTCTCTTTCATTTGGACTGAAGAATGTCAACGAGCATTTGACGACATAAAATAGTATCTCATGAACCCACCAGTCTTGGTGCCACCAATCTCTGGCATACCATTCTTAATGTATGTCCGCGCTATGGATCATTCATTGGGTGCTTTACTTGCCCAAAAGAACAAAGAAGGTCATGAACATGCCATCTATTATCTCAGTCGTACTATGATTGGTACCGAACACTGTTATAGTCCGGTTGAAAAAGTATGCTTAGCTCTTATGTTCGCTGTTCAAAAGACGAGACATTACATCATTGGACAAACTATTCATGTCATTTCCCGAGTTAATCCTCTTCGAGTACTGATGAAGAAGCCAAGTACACTCAACTCTCGATTGGCTACATGGGCCATTCTGCTAGCCCAATATGACATGGTTTATGTTCCACAAAAGTCTGTTAAAGGTTAAACACTGGCAGACTTCTTAGCGGCTCATCCTATTCCGGAGACATCCAAACTCTATGATGAAATTCCAGACGAGACATTGGAATCGAATATGATCTCCGAAGAATTTCCTACCTGGCATCTATTCTTTGACGGTGCATCCAGGATCGGACCAAATGGTACCATTGTCGCAGGAGTAGGAGTTGTCCTTGTTTCTCCAGACGGGTCAACTATCCAAAGATCCTATTCCCTAGATGAACCTTGATCCAACAATGTAGCAGAATACAATGCTCTACTCATTGGCCTTCAGTTAGCTAAACAACTGGACGTCGAATATCTTAAAGTCTATGGTGACTCCAAGCTGGTTGTTAACCAGGTTAAAGGAATCTATGAAGTTCGTCATCAAGATCTAGTGCCTTATCATGAAGCGACAATCAGCATGGCTACATCATTCAAAGCCTTCTTCATCGAATATGTCCACCGAGCTTGTAATACTGAAGCAGATGCTTTGGCCAATCTTCCAGCAGTCTTAGCCATACCTGTTAAAAGACAACAAGTGGTGGTTGTCTCTAATCGAAAATTGTTCTGTATTGACAACAATCATAATATTGAGTTCAGTAATCTTACTGAAGCCAATATTATCAGTGAAGATTGGAGAACTCCCTTCATCGACTTCGTGGTCCATGATATACTTCCTGAAGATCCCAAGGAGGCTATGAGTATTCGTCAACGGTCTCTGCGATTCTATTATAATCAGACCACCAAAACTCTTTACCGGCGGACTTATGACGGCCTACTCTTGCGCTGTCTTGCTGGTGATGAAGCGAAACAAGTATTACGCGAAGCTCATGATGGTGTCTGCGGAGTACATCAACCCGGTCCTAAGCTACAAGATCGTATCCGACGCATGGGTTACTACTGGCCCTCTATGGTATTCGATGCCATCGAATATGCAAAAAATTGTCGAGCCTGTCAAATCCATGCAGATTTCATCCATCAACCATCAGAATTCCTTCATCCGACTGCTACTTCCTGGCCTTTTGAAGCCTGGGGCATGGATATTATAGGTCCCATCAATCCTCCTTCTTCTAAGGACATCGGTTCATACTCGCCATAACCGATTACTTCTCCAAGTAGGCCGAAGCTATACCCTTGACAGAAGTCAAAACCAGCAGCGTCATCAACTTTGTCAAATACTATATCATCTATAGATTTGGTGTACCTCGAAGGATCATTCATGATAATGGACCTCAATTTATCAGCCAGAAGTTTACAAGATTTTGTGATGATCATCGAATTGACAATGTCGCTTCGACAGCCTACAATCCTGCTGCTAATGGCTTCGCTGAAGCCTTCAACAAAACTATCATCAAGCTCCTTAAGAAGTTTGTATCTACTAACAAATGAAACTGGAGTGAAAAGCTTGGAGAATGTCTTTGGGCCTATCGTACTATGGTCCGCAACCCCACAGGTTGTACACCTTTCTTTTTAGTGTATGGCTGTGAAGCAGTTCTACCCCTGGAACTTCAAATTTCGTCCTTAAGGATTGCCATCGCTAATGAGGTAACAACGGAGAACAATGACCTTCTTCGACTCCAAGAATTGGAAGCGCTCGACGAGAAACGGCTATTGGCTCAACAGCATATTGAGCTATACCAAGCCCGCATCTCGAAGACTTTCAACCACAAAGTTAAAGTCAGAGCCTTTCAGAAAGGAAAGCTCGTTCTAACAGTCAGACGTCCCATGACTATGACTCATATGAGCAAAGGCAAGTTCGATGCAAAGTGGGAAGGGCCATATATCGTGAGCAAAGTCTTTTCAAATGGAGCCTATCAACTCTCAGAGCTGGACGGTCGAGTTGCAATGATGCCTATCAATGGCAAATTCCTTAAAAAATACTATGTATAATTGTAAAAAGAATTTCTTATAAATATGATAAAACAGTTCATAAATAAAATTTTATTTTATTTCATCATAAATGGTGTTACAAGATATCATGGACGAGAATCACTATCGTCCTTCTTAAAGACAGGACGAGGATCACTGCCGTCCTTCTCAAAAATAAAGTCAGCAAAAGATCCGAGAACATCCTTGCTCGAACCCACCAGGAATTTGCAAGCAGCCATCCTCATGGCCTCTTCTTTCTCTGTCGTCCCTGGTTCAAGAAAAAAGTCCAAGATGTCCTTTGGCGGTTTGGGTGTAGACGAACCTTCGCTCGCCTCCGTCTTCTTTGGCTGAGTCGATTCGGCAGGACGTTCTTCAGTATTCGCTTCAACCTTCGGGGTGATCTCAGTCTTCTTGGATGCATCTCCAGACGACATCTTTATGTTAAAAAGTGAAAGTGATCATTCCATCTAATTTTCTGTTCTATTTATAGACAAAGATTCATGGAACAATGAAGCGACACATTTATCTGACGGTTCGCCCGTTCATCACATTCATCTGACGGGCCATCCGTTCATCACATTCATCTGACGGTTCACCCGTTCATCACATTCATCTGACAGTTCACCCGTTCATCACATTTATTTGACGGTTCACCCGTTCATCACATTCATCCGACGGTTTGCCCATTCATCGCATTCATCTGACGGTTCATCCGTTCATCACATTCATCTGACGGTTCACCCGTTCATCACATTCATCTGACGGTTCACCCGTTCATCACATTCATCTGACGGTTCACCCGTTCATCACATTCATCTGACGGGCCACCCGTTCATCACATTCATCTGACGGTTCGCCCGTTCACAACATTCATTTGACGGTTCACCTGTTCATTACAGTCATCCGACGGTTCACCCGTTCATCCAATTCCTCTGACGGTTCATCCGTTCATTCCAATGATTCATTTCGTTCATGCATTTTGACAATTCATCCGTTCAATCATATCAGCAACTTGTCATCTTTGATTAAGTTCTCTACTGAAATAATGATATTCAATAAATTATATTCTGCCATGTCTACATTACCTCTGAGCAGATATAACGAATATAATCATTTTCTAAATCTCGAAATATATCATGTCCCGGACCTCTGAATATATTTTCTATCGCTATTATTTATATCCGAATGAGATATGCAATAAATAATATAGCTACAAAGAAAATGTCTTTTTATTGATCAAAATTTAAAGGCATTACAAAATTACATGTTACAAAATAGAAGATACAAAAAGTCTTCCTATTCAGCTGGTGGAGTCATCAAACTAGTCATCTGCTGCTTTAAAGTCTGAAGTCGCTCCTCCCTAGAATCCATCACTCGCCTTCTAGCTTTCTCCATACCAGAATTTTCATCAAAAGTCGGTAAGGTTACTAGTCGACGGGAGATTTCAGCTTGATGAGTCGTGACATATTCATCTCTTTCGTGGATCAGGGCGTCCAGTTGCTGAACTATAGCTTGATGTTGTGTGGCCTCATCTTCCAGAGCAAGCTGAACAAGTCTCAACTCTTCTTGAAGACGGGTAGATTCTGCTTTTAGTTCAGCAACTTTCTTTTCCTTCCCCTCAGCAGTAGATGCTATTATCTCTATTTGAGAGTTATACTCTGAAGACTTGGCAGCGAAAGTGTCCAAGAAAATCTGGAAATCAACTTTCGTAACTGCAGCCTCTTGAGACATCCTCTCGAACTCAGCATGTACCAAAGATTCCACCTCTCCCCGATTGAGATCTTTATAGATCTTAACTGATTCTTCCAGCTCATCTAATATGTGTTCAAGGTAAGCAGCTTGCGCTTCATCACCTTGACTCCAGATGGCAGCAATCAGATAAGAGGTTGGACCCCTAACAGTTATGAAACCAACATCTTCTTTCCCCATTACCCTTTCTAGTAAGGGTCCTAGAGAATTGAAGAAAAGGTTGGTGAAAGAGCCAATTATAAATCTATTCGTAGCTATTGCACCGGGTGTGGCAGCTACTCCCATGGATGTTGAAACAGCAGGTGCTTGCACAGGCGGAAGCGCAGTAGCATGAACTGTAGCCTCTTTCGACAAAGGAGCCAAGCTAGAGCTGGTTGCTCCTCCCAGATGTTCCTCTATAAAATCAAACAAACACCATTAGTTGGCTGTCATTAGCAGCTATCGAGAAAGATTAAAAGTAAGAGCAATCTTACCATCGATGGATCCAGTGACAATTTTGTCATCTGCTGACACGGGTTGCAACCTCGCAGAAGTAGCTTCAGACATTACTGCCTGGTTACTACCCGCTTCGGAGCCGCCCGAAAAATGTTTGCTACTGCTGGTTATCGTCTTTATTGGTACTATATCGGTGCATATGGGAAGAATTGGAGAAGGTTCAATTTCTGCATGGATAAAAATTTAGATGTCAGTCATTTAATCTATGAAAAGAAGATTGATAATATCATTCAATACCTTTGGGATCAGCAACAGTAACTTCCTCAGGTGTTACTTCCTTGACCGCGTTCTTCTCTGAGGATACATGTACATCAGTATCCTCTTCTGGATTTAGAGTATCATCAATAACCTCTGTTGATGTATCTTCATCACTTTCACTTTCTTCTGGTGCTTCTTCACTATCGGTTGCGGTGACCGGATCTACATCATCATGGAGGCCGAAGTCGCAGTCATTCAGAGCATCGATCATTAATCGATCTTTTTTATCACGAAGTGTTCTCGGTGTAGCTAGGAGCTGGGTAGTTTCCACTGCGAGTGTAGGAGATCGCAACACTTCATCCTCTTTCTCCACAACTTCGTCCCTGGACGTCTCTACAACCTCAACCCTCCTCTCTGGACTGAAAGTTTCTTGTCTGGGCTCAGGAACAGGTGTAGGAGACGACATTGTGATTCTGGCGATAGCACTAGCCACGACCGATGATAGGATAGGTCATGGAGGACTGGCCACTTTTCTTCTGACAACTATCTTCTTTCTACGTAGAGGTCTCTCCGGACTCTCTACATTAACAACATCTACCTGCCTTTGAAGAGAGGTTGGAGTTGTCGCCTCTTCTCTTTGAGTCGACTCAGCATGCTGTCGAGATTGCGACCGGGTAGTGACCCTCTCTGAAGATTCCAAGACAAGCTTTTTCTTAGCGACTGGAGAAGAAGGTTCTTCTATCCTCCTCTTCTTCTCCTTGGCTGGAGATCTGACAACCTTCAAGGAGACGCGCAGTGGTTCGTTGACTTCTTCAGGGAAGTTGGTTTCCCTCGAAGCTTCCAACGGTGCATCGACCGGTTCACGCTCTTCATTATTGCCAGGAACCGACACAACAGATTCTATCTTCTTTAATCGGGCCGCTGTCGCAAAGCTGTCTGCGAGACTGAAGTTCTCGGCAAAGGTATTCGCTGATGTATAGAAGAATGAATATGTATACAGCATACGAGGACCATGATCGCTCTTCGTCGGCATCGAAAATGTTGTTCTTGTGTCTCGAGCATTATAATAGGCCCAAGCTCGAGCTCCATCGATCAGATAACCTTTTCCTTGTAGGCACGTGATGGCGTTGCCTACATGAAACTGGTCATAGCCGAATTGGTGTGCAAAACGGCTGGAAAGATAGGGCTCCAAATAACATTCGTCTTCAAATCTGTAGACTTGGAGTGACGGCCGGATTGTCCTCAGCCAATCAAAAACTGCATGACCCAAAGGTTGCCTCCCAGAATCGACCAGATTTGTAGACATATGCTCGTAGCCAGCTGGAGGAGGAACGAAATAGAAGTTCCATCCCTTTCCGAGATTCAGAGCGCGTCTGCAATCTCTTAAACTTGTGTATATCCACTTACTCTTGGATAATCTCCTCAAGAAGCTGCCGCTTACTGCTCCCATATCGGGGTTCATCAGGGTAGGATAGTGCAGAAGCAGCCATCCGAATAGATATGTATATGGTAGCTTTAGCCGAGAAAAGCTTCCTTTCTCACCTTTCCCTTTAAGCATCGAATCGACAAAAAGGCGGAGGCCAGCATTCACTCTGCAAGTCATCACTGACAATAGATCTATCCGGTAGCCGAAGACTAAGCAGACGGCAGCAAACAGCACGCTTCGATGAAAGTGATCGACGGCGCTGGCTCCAGGGATGACGAATCGTCGAAGCCAGTAGGTGAGGAAACCCGTCAGCTGGGCTTCCTTTGACATAGGCCTATAGCCCATCCTCATGAAACTTTCAATAATGTCTCCTGTCTTGAAAGGAGGATATTGAAGATCATCATCGATCTTGATATCCATCTCCTTGTTCTCCTTCATCAACCCTATCACTTCGCTGCTGCTAAGTGGTCTGAAGAAGTTGGGTTTGCAGTTATCGTGCTCTTTAGTCTTTTTCTCCATAATGTGGTTGAGAAAGAGATATGGCAACCATTTCGTCGAGTAGCAGGTGCCTGATGAACCACTCTTGTAATACAAGGAACAGATCTTGTAGTGGCACAACAGCTCTTCAAAGACAGCCACCATATCAGCTTTCTCCTGACGATGTTTGTCCAACTCGTCATTGGTTGGGACAAATTCCTCATAAGGGATATTCTCCATTGGCAGGCTCGAGATGTACTTTATCTCGTGAAGAGCCAATCCGATCTCCCCACAGGGCGTCATAAAAGTCCCTGTTCTGAAGTAGTACCTCTCTGCCAATACAAGGAATAGGTGAGGATTAGGGTGGAAGCCGTAAACGGTAGAGTACACCGCTTGATACAGCTCAATCTCCTTGAGCTTCTCTTCGAATTGAGCCAATATCCAATTGGCTATACAGTTCCATCTCTTGTTATCCGGATTAACACGACCTGTCAATCGGATATCTTGATCTGGATATCTTCCTTCAACCTTCGTAAACTCGTTTGCGAATATCGGCGTTCTGACTGGTAGCAGAAGGGGGGAGTTTTTCGGTGGAATGCAGCCGGGTTTCAATCCTCTGAGTATGGAGCTATGACGCTCAGAGGAACTGTAAAACATGTCCCTGTTGTTCGGCCCCTTCTTTACACAGATGTTTCCCGTTCGAGCTTGTTGGAGTGGAGTTAAATCCCATCCCATCCTTCTAGGATAGCTCGCAAAAGCATAGCGAGATAGGGGAAGGCATCTGGAAATCTCCGGTAGAAGTATCCTTTTCTCGCCTCTTTTCAACTCGAGGTCTGGGCTGAGAACTCTTGTCAAGAGCCTCACCAAACAGAAACAGAGGCTTCTTATGAATAACGGCGTCAGCAGTTTGCAGAGGTTGCCTGTTCATCAGACTCAGCAATGTTTCATTGTCTTGTGCTGTTAGGATGGCTTGTCGAGACGACGGCAGAGCATACTGAGGAAATGTCACATGGGAAAGATCCTCCTTAAACTTAGGTTCAGCCAAAGTCCCTGCAAAGACCTCATAATTAGGGTCTTCCCTGAGGTTAACTGCATCAAACAAAGAGACAAAATTCAGTACATACAAAATCAAAGAGTCTGTTCAAAAGATCAGCAAATTGTGCAGTGTCAGATTGTGCTATGTATAAAGCATCAAATTGTGCTAATGCAGCCTACATGCACAAAATATTCAGTTGTGCCAACACATCCACTTGCACAAGACATCAGGTTGCGCTAACCTACTTACGCAAGGCATCTGTTTGCGCTGGCTCAACAGACTTGCACAAATCGATAGATTGTGCCGAACATCTGCCAGCACTTTTCAACCGATTGTGCAAGAATATAGTTTTCATAAAAATGAAAACTATTGTGTTTGTGCAACCAGAACCCTAAAACAGGATGGCACAATACCATCAAATCTCTAAAAAGAGAGAGGTATGGAGGTTCGAAAATGTCAAGAACCCTAAAAAGGGTTTTGATCGAGTTCATCATCTATCTTGTAGCGCTGGGTGGCCAACTTCATGGCAAGAGATTTGGGGCGCAACCCGAGTCGAAGACTCAGCCGGAGCCTTGCCTTTCTCTGTTGTAGTTCGCTTAGGAGCCATCACTATCGTCGAGAGGAAAGGGAAGTAGTCGGAGAAGATGAGCTCTTGTCTCTTGAGAACAGTTGAAAACAAGTAAAGAATGAAAGAAAGAAGAATTGAAACTATTTATAGTTTTTCAAAAGTAACAGTCACCTCAGATTGCATCGAAAAATTAGGAGCTGATTCCTCCAAACGCGCAGTCAGAGCGCCATTTGCGCAACTTGACTTTAAATTCAAAATTCAAAGTATTTCAAAACTTTGAATATTTTCAAATTTCGAAAACTTTGAAGGGGGTCTTGTAGGTCCTAAAAATTAAGTTGCACCTATCAAAAAAGCAATAAAAATTAAATTGTGCACCCTTCAAATGAACTGCGCAGGAGACAGATTGTGCAACAGCTCAACTGTGCAAGCTGAACTGCGTACTCATCCGAGCGCGCTAGCTGACGTGGCAACATCATCATTACCTGACACAAAATCAGATCTTCTGACAACTGACAGCCCGAAGAATGAGGAAACTGTTCGTTTCTTGTGCCACGCCGCCATGACAGCTGTCTAGCATGATCCAACTGCTAAAAGCCAGCAAAATCTACCAGATCCTCTTCAGCGCAGTCCGATCCCAGCGCAGTCTGAAGCTAGCGCAGTTCAAGCAGCGCAATCCATCAATATAACTGACAATTTACACGTGGCCTACATGCCATCAATTGCTCACCACATGGCAACCGTCTGTACACGACCAAGCGCATTTCAATCAAATAATGCCACTCGTCTCATACAGTTGGCCCACGATCGAGTAACTGTCAGCGCAGTTCGCTGCTTGTGCAGTCCAATACCTGTGCAATCCATCCCGCGTAATCCAAAAATAACTACTAATTAGTTATTTTCCAGAACTCTATAAATAGAGTTTCAAGTCCTTCATTATCAACATAAGATCATTCAAGATCATCACCAGAGATCAGGAGTTCTTGCCAAAGTGCTGCTGCATTCTTCAGAGGCTACCGTCTTCAAAGTTCACATCGTCCATAGGATAAAGCGATCGTCTTCAGATCGGATTCCTATAGTTGTACTTTTCTAAAATTCAATTGTAATCTTCTTACAAAGTTTGTGAAATAAAAAACACTTTTGTTTTTGCAAACAACAGCGTTCTACCGCCGACACTGCGGCGTAGGCTGGGCGTTGTTATGTAATCGTACCCTCACAGTGGGTGTGGGTCGTGACACATTTTTAGTGGTGAACCATGCAGGTCGAGTTTGTGTAGTTGTATACGAACTAGAGTACCACTACAACCTTCAGTAGGACTAGGTTTATTTTTGAGGTACTCAATCACATTAGAGAAAAAAAATCTTAAACTAAATCCCTGCTATCTGAATTTCTGTTGGAGATTTCTTCCTTGAATAACTGTCCTCCCTTGAATTATCATTTCTATCTCAGTATTGATTCCTTGTTTGATCTGTCTCCAGGATGGTGATCGAGACACGATCGCATCGCTTTGGCCCAGCAGACGCTGGTAAGAGGCCTACCACTCCTCACCCGATTGTGGACGCTGGGACCAGAGCACCCCCTATTTCTTCTCATATAGGAGCATCTGCAGCTTTTGGGAGTACACCGCCACCTGTCCGGAGGTCTTCTCCTGTCATTCCAGATATGTACCAACAGCAGTTACCTTCAGGGACAGTAGACGCGGCTCAGATGTTTACCCTTTTCCAGCGATTCTTGGAGTCTCAGCAGCTGATACAGCAGAGCCAGTGTGCTGATATCCGACAGAGCATACAAGATACTCACCAGTTGGTCAAGACGACAGTAGAGCTGGTGGCTGCTCAGCCATTGTAAACCCCCAATATTTTCTAAATATTTTAGTGTTTAAAAATAATTTTTCGATATTATTTGGAATTAATGTGGTAGTTGGTATATTCGTAATTATAGATATATAATATATGTATGATTGTGCTTGATATATTTTTAATTGTTAATAAATATAGTCTACAATTATTATAAATATTTTTGTTACTTAATTAAGAAATTTAGAAAATCTTCTTGTGAATATATATATATATATATATATATATATATATATATATATATATATATATATATTGTTAGTTAAAAAAAAGAAAAAAAAAGAAATGGGATGGTGGCCGAACCCCCAACCAATACAGCAGCTGTGCTGTGAAGAGGGACGGGGGGGGGAGGGGACCCCACATCCCTTAAACAGAGGAGCTCAGCTGCTATTGAAAGCAGCAGCATCAAATCCTGAGTAAACCCGAGCCCGACCTTAGCCCAAAGCAGGCTGAGCCCCTTCCAGCCTTGGTAAAGGCATGGACTAGAAAAAAAAGGAAAAAGGAAAAAAAATATATACATGTACCAGCCGCCCACTTAAGAGGGCGGGGCCCACCCAAAGTTTGCTTGCTGCTAAAAGCAGCAAGCTCACGAATTAGCCCATGTGGGGTTCACAAATCTAAAACATATTAGTATTAGGTTTTGTTGAAAGTTGTTATAAATATAACTTTTTCTACAAGCCTCAAAACCCTAATCTTCCAAAACGAAAGTTGAGGCTGATTATACGCCCTTCGCCCACGACTTCGTTTCACCAGCGACGGAGCTTTGTGCGCGACGAACGGAGCATCGGAAGTCAGCCCCATGTCACCCACGGAGCAGTTTTCCCACTCAAGGTACCCTACTTCTCTACGATGTAACTTTTTACTCGTAGTACCGATTTTCGATCCGTAAGACTTTCTGGAAAGTAGACTTGACCCTCTTCGTGATCCTCCAGATGGATTTCGAAACAACCCATCGACTTGCTCGAAAAATCGAGACGAAGTTGAACAAAAATCTGTTTTCTGTAATACTAAAAACTGTTTTAAAATGACAACTTGTCGGCCAATTTACTTACTGTGCAGTAAAGTACTATAGGAACTAATCCAAAGCAGTAAAAGATAACATAACCGAGATCGCAACGCATCTTTTGGAACGTCGTTTCGATTAGAGTGTAAAAAGTAGATTGATGTTGAAGTTGAGGAAAAACCTGTTTTTAATTATATTAATTTTTAGAATTTTGTTCGATACGACGTACGCCCCGACAAACCGGGCGACGTGGTCGTACGCTATACGCATCGAAAGGTGCGTATGGACGTTGCGGACGTGTGGGAACTGATGGAACTCAGTTTCGTCGCGTGTGCGCGACGAAACCAACGCATATCCGTCGAGATACCCCCGTATCGACATTTTGCAAACTAGCCCGTAACTTCGTGTACAGTCGTCGAATCGAGACGAAACTTGCGCCAACAAGTCCGGATCGAAATTCTGGTCCTGCATGCCAAGTTTGGTTCGATTCTGAGAAGGTCGAATCGGAACCCATTTTTGGCGGGCCTGCGACCCACTCAAACGGGCGATTTTGTACACGGCTCCTCGAAATCCAAAACTGGACATACCGTTGAGTTCCTCTCCTCAAACTGAAACCGTAGACATGTAGTTTGATGACCTTAGAGACCGTAGACTTTGGCACGCGTTTCGGTGCAAAGCGAGTCCAACGGTGGACATCGTTTTGACCCGAAATTACGATTTTGCCCCTGTTCTAGAATTTGACTTTTGGACAGGCGTTTCCTAGGTATATCTTCTTCACCAAGATCATTTTTAATGTTTGTTTCAGCGTTTGGAGTCATCTGTGATTTGTGAGTTTTGGTGCTGACACTTGCTACTCTTGGATTTGCCCTTCTCGCACCGCAGGCAAGATACCTTGCCACCTTACTCTGTGATTATTATATTCTTATTTTCAGTTGTTATTTTTAGCATTTTGTTTCGTGATATTTAAACTGTGCGTCCAAGTCACACTTGGGTGCAAGCGACTCTATCAGTCGTTTTTCTTGCTTTATTTATTCTCTTGCATTGACTTAGTTTATTGACCACCCATTGATGTTGAGGTATTGGTATATCTCTTACGGCCTTGACACTTGTTGTATCACATGATGTGAGTCACATGTAGGACACGTATCCGTGTAGTCGGCTGGCCACCGATACGTATGGAGCGTGCGACGGATAGGGGTAACTGCCAATAGACTTGCATGCTAGAAGACTTGGCGATTACTAGAGGTACATGTCAGTCATGGAGATGATGATACTAGGCATTGGATAGGGAGAACATTAACTGACGTATGGGCTTCGATTGTACTTTTCTTGTAACCCGGAAGCTCCGCTGGAGATACGGGTATGAGCCTCTCAGGTTGGCTACTGTCGTTTTTGAACGTTATGCTCTTGGTCACTGGTGCCCAAGAGGGGACTATACTGGATCCTATATTCAGCCAGGGCTCATGCGTCGAAGGAATGTATCTCAACTGCATATTCACAGTAGAATGGTCAGGAACCCGATTGCATGCATACCTTTTTCTCTTATTATATTATCACAGTTTATATGGCATGGTGTTTTCTTGTATCATGCTATGTCCCCTGAGGACCTGGTTATCTCTCCAGGTTTAGACGATTTTCCACAGGAGTTCGGAGCGGCATTGGAGCTATCTTACATTGATGACGAGGCAGTGCCTTATGACTTCTAGTCTATTTCTTATCTGAGACAGTTGTAGACATTATTTTACATCTCTTTTCTTTCTATTTTGCAGAGGTCGGACTCCGATCTTGTGAGACTATTTTTTATAGCTGTTTGGAGTGAGTATGTTAACCCGGCTATCTTTTGATACTCTTATTTATTTATTTATTTTGACTTCATTATCTTCTGTGTTGAGCTGTGATAAGATTAGATATGTTATTCTGGCCTGTGATTATTTATTTACAGCTTATGTGCATATATGAGGATTCCATATATTGGAGTATTTTTCGTATATGTGCAGCTGGCATGTTCACGTACTTGGTCCTACATATTTTGGGACTGGAGCATTACATGTTTTTGTGGTGGCCCATGTAGGTCAGATTTAATATTGTTGGGTTACATGACTGTGCCCAACAAACCTGCATATAGGAATAGGAATATCTCATCCAGAACTACTACTATCTCTTGACTTCCAATCTTTTCGAAACTTCCTTGATTATTCGATTTACTTCTTATCTATCTTTCCTAATATCAACTTATCTTCCTCGTGCCAACAGTATGAATCTAAGAAGCGGACACACTTCTGCCTTGGCCCTCACATCTGGTGAAGAGGCTACTCCGGAGGGACAGAATCCCTCCATGACTCCAGCGACACCTTACCAGCCAGGACTGTCGCAGCCTACTACGACACCGACGACGGAGTACCCAGAGGTCGCAGCACCCTAGGCAGCCAGGCTGGACAGACTACTACCATGCCACCGGGAGGGAATGTGCCACTGCCTCCTCCACCACCATTCCCTCAGCAGTTTCCCCCACAGTCGGGACCTCAGATGCCTCCTCCACCGACTGATGGGAGCCCTACTACTCAGTTTATGTATGCCATGATGCAGGCTCAGTAGCAGCAGACTGAGCTGATGAGACAGACGATGATGGCAGCTATGGCTAGACCTCCACCACTACCTCCAGTACCAGTACCAGCACCGGCTTTGCATCCCTATGAAGGCTCTATCAAGAATTTCACAAATATGAACCCCAAGGCCTTTAGAGGGACGGAGAAGCCATTAGAGGTGTCACAGTAGCTTATTACTACCGAGAAGCTACTGAAGGCATCCCAGTTGCCAGCTCGAGATTGGATGACAACAGTGGACTTACTATTAGAAGACAATGCTTACCACTGGTGGAAGGCGGAAGAGAGACGATTAGGCACTGGGATCACTTGGAAGTAGTTCTATGATGTATTTTATGAGAGATTCTTCCCTATTCATGTTCGAGATGGTCTCTATGACCAGTTCCTTCATCTGAAGCAAGGGAATATGACAGTTGATGAGTATGACTCGGAGTTCAATCGCCTGAGTCGATTTGGTGCGGGATTGATCTCGACAGAGTTAGAGAAGGCGAGGAGATTTCAGCAGGGGCTTGCACCAGAGCTCAAGTCTTATACGACTACCCAGTCTTGAGTCTCCCATTCAGCTGTCTTGGAAGAAGCTCGTGCTCAGGAGATTCTTCGCAAGGAACAACAGCAGACATCGAGGCGTCATACACCAGCAGCTACACCAGCCCGAGCTACTCAGAGTGGACCTATCAGGAGGACCACGGGACAGTACCAGCAGAGGTACACACCTTACCAGAAGCCCACCTGCAACTTTTACGGGAAGCAGGGGCATATCAGAGATGACTGTCGACTTCGTTTGGGCTTATATATGAGATGTGGATCAGGACAGCACTTGGCCAGAGATTGTCCTGAGCAGCAGGCTCTAGTTCAGGCACATCAGGCCCAGAGGGCTACAGCCCCAGTACCTCGTCCACCATTACCCCCACAGACAGCACAGTACCACAAGGCCAGAGCTCAAGGCCCAGGACAGAACCAAGGAAAGGCATTCTCTCTAGCTGTTGAGAATGTAGAGACAGAGGCAGAGGTCATAGCAGGTATGGTTTTAGTTGCATCTTTTCCTGCTATTACATTATTTGATACTGGAGCCACATATTCATTTATAACCACCAGTTTTGCCACTAGACACAGCATTCCCATCACACCTTTAGCTAAGAATGTTAAAATCCTCACTGGAGGAGGAGTTGTACCTGTTAGTGGTGTTTGTAGACTTTGCCCTGTAGTGATAAATGACAGAGAAATAATGGCATGACTTCTTATATTCCCTATACCGACATTTGATGTGGTTCTTGGAATAGACAAGTTAAGCCAGCATTTCGCTCTCATAGACTGCCATAGGAGCAGTATTATCTTTAGACCACCGAATGCGGCAGAGTTTGAGTTCACCAAAGAAGACGGAGATAGTTGTGATGCACCCACATCGAAAACTCATATGATGATGCATGACACCCCACAGCACCCTATTATCACCGAGTTCGAAGATGTATTCCCCGAGGAATTGCCAGGACTACCACCTGATCGAGATATTGAGTTTTCTATTGAGCTTACTCCCGGAGCCGAGCCTATTTCATCCCGAGTATATCGTCTGGCACCCAAGGAGTTGGTAGAGATGAAGACGCAGATTGATGACTTATTAGAGAAGGGATTTATTCGTGCCAGTACGTCACCATGGGGAGCACCCGTTCTTTTTGTGCCTAAGAAAGACGGGACAGTGCGCATGTGCATAGACTACAGAGCACTGAATGCGGTAACGATGAAGAACAAGTATCTTTTGCCGCATATAGACGATCTATTTGACCAACTGAGTGGAGCAAAAGTATTCTCCAAGATTGACTTACGATCGGACTATCACCAATTGAAGGTTCAGAAGGAAGACATTGCAAAGATGGCCTTTCGATCGAGGTATGGACACTACGAGTTCTTGGTCATGCCTTTCGGTTTGACCAATGCACCCGCAGTTTTCATGAATTTAATGAACAAGATCTTTCACCAATACTTGGACAAATTTGTAGTAGTCTTTATAGACGATATCTTGATTTACTCCAAGAACCAAGAGGAGCATGAGCAGCATCTACGGATAGTTTTGGGAACATTGAGAAACGAGAGACTCTTTGCGAAGCTTAGCAAGTGTGATTTCTTTCTCAAGGAGGTATCATTCCTTGGTCATATTGTTACGGGCGATGGTATATCGGTAGATCCGGAGAAGATCACAGCAGTCAAATCATGGCCCGCTCCCACAACAGCTTCTGAAGTGAGAAGTTTCCTCGGACTTGCGGGTTACTACCGACGGTTCGTAGAAGATTTCTCTCGAATAGCGGGGCCTATGACTCGATTAACTTGCAAGGATCAGGAGTTTGTATGGACAGACGAGTGTCAAGCCGCTTTTGACGAGTTGAAAAAGCGATTGACCACATCACCGATCCTGACACTACCATCGGGCCCAGGAGGATTTGTGATCTATAGCGACGCATCCGAGAAGGGATTAGGATGTGTATTGATGCAGCACGGTCGTGTAGTAGCATATACATCGCAACAGTTGAGAGTGCATGAGAAGAATTATCCGACCCAGGATCTAGAGCTCGCAGCGGTTATCTTTGCTTTGAAGCTATGGAGACACTACTTGTACGGCGAGAAGGTTGATATCTACACTGATCATAAAAGCCTCAAGTACGTGTTTACACAAAAGGAGTTGAATATGCGACAACGACGTTGGTTGGATTTGATGAAGGATTATGAGATCGAGCTTCATTATCATCCGGGCAAGGCTAATATCGTGGCAGACGTATTAAGCCACAAGCCCATGGCACACTTTTTGACTACACAGAAGGAATTGATTAGAGACTTGTAGCAGCTTGGTATTGAGGTAGTATTGCCTGGAGCAGACGGCGTATTAGCCAACCTTCAAGTTCAATCATCATTGGTAGAGCGCATCAAGGCAGCATTGCCTAATAATGCTAGATTTCGACGGCTGAAAGAGAGGACTGAAGCCGAAGAGCAGACAGGTTTGAGGATCCACTCAGATGGGATATTGCGATGTGGTGATCGCATTTATGTAGCCAATGGAGAGCTACGGTAAGAGTTGATGGCAGAAGCTCACAGTTCGACTTACTCTATTCATCCCGGAGGGACCAAGATGTACCGCGACTTACGACAGTATTATTGGTGGCACGAAATGAAGCGAGAGATAGCTCATTTCGTTGCCAAGTGCTTGGTATGTCAGCAAGTGAAGGCAGAGCACCAGAGGACGGCCGAATTATTGCAGCCGCTACCCATTCCCGAGTGGAAGTGGGAGCACATTACTATGGATTTCGTTACGGGTTTTCCTCGGAGTCCTAGGGGACGTGACGCAGTGTTGGTGATTGTTGATAGACTTACGAAGTCAGCACATTTCTTACCTTTTAGAGTGGGCCAGTCGACAGAGGTATTGGCAGAGATGTATATGGAGCAGATTGTGAGATTACACGGTGTGCCTGTTAGTATTGTGTCGGACCATAACTCGAGATTTACCTTGCACTTTTGGAGGAGCATGCAAGAGAGTTTAGGCACTCGATTGAAGTTTAGCACATCATACCACCCACAGACAGACGGCCAGTCAGAGCGTACCATATAGACGCTAGAGGATATGTTGAGAGCATGTATGCTTGATTTTGGCGGTTCGTGGGAGGACCATCTTTATCTTGTTGAGTTTTCCTACAACAATAGCTATCAAGCGAGCATTCAAATAGCTCCGTTTGAAGCGTTATTTGGTAGGAAGTGTCGGTCTCCTGTTTGTTGGAGTGACATAGGAGAGCGACAGCTATTGGGTTCCGAGTTGGTCTTGAGCACAGTGGAGACAGTGAAGAAAATTCAGGGCCACCTGCGAGCAGCGCAAGATCGTCAGAAGCAGTGGGCAGATAATCGTCGTCGACCTTTGGAGTTCAAAGATGGCGACCATGTGTTCTTGAAGATATCCCCCACTAGGGGCACGATTCGATTCGGAGGACGTGGCAAGTTGAGTCCAAGGTACATCGGCCCTTTCGATGTCTTAGAACGTGTTGGAGAGGTTGCCTACAGATTGGCATTGCCACCGTCACTAGAGAGAGTACATGATGTATTCCATGTATCTCAGCTGAGGTGGTACGTGACGGACAGCAATCATGTGCTTGATCACTCCGAGATCACAGTTGGACTGAGTTTGTCGTACGAAGAGAAACCATTAGGTATCCTCGATCGCCGAGTGAAGGTGTTGCAGAATCAATCTATTCCGTTGGTTCGCGTGGCATGGAAGCATCACTCGCCCGGAGAGTCTACTTGGGAGCGCGAGGACGACATCCGTAATCGCTACCCGCAGTTGTTCGTAGATGAAGGTATGTCTTGTATTTATACTTTCATGCATTGCATTGATCCTCCGGCCTTAGTTTAATTTCGAGGACGAAATTTTCTTTAAGTTGGGTAGGATGTAAACCCCCAATATTTTCTAAATATTTTAGTGTTTAAAAATAATTTTTCGATATTATTTGGAATTAATGTGGTAATTGGTATATTCGTAATTATAGATATATAATATATGTATGATTGTGCTTGATATATTTTTAATTGTTAATAAATATAGTCTACAATTATTATAAATATTTTTGTTACTTAATTAAGAAATTTAGAAAATCTTCTTGTGAATATATACATACATACATATATATATATATATATATATATATATATAGTTATATATATATATATATAAAATATATATAAAAAAATATATATATATATAAAATATATATATATATTGTTAGTTAAAAAAAAAGAAAAAAGAAATGGGATGGTGGCCGAACCCCCCACCAATACAGCAGCTGTGCTGTGAAGAGGGGCGGGGGAGGGGGGGAGGGCGACCCCACATCCCTTAAACAGAGGAGCTCAGCTGCTATTGAAAGCAGCAGCATCAAATCCCGAGTAAACCCGAGCCCGACCTTAGCCCAAAGCAGGCTGAGCCCCTTCCAGCCTTGGTTAAGGCATGGACTAGAAGAAAAAGGAAAAAGGAAAAAAAAATGTATACATGTACCAGCCGCCCACTTAAGAGGGCGGGGCCCACCCAAAGTTTGCTTGCTGCTGAAAGCAGCAAGCTCACGAATTAGCCCATGTGGGGTTCACAAATCCAAAACCTATTAGTATTAGGTTTTGTTGAAAGTTGTTATAAATATAACTTTTTCTACAAGCCTCAAAACCCTAATCTTCCAAAACGAAAGTTGAGGCTGATTATACCCCCTCCGCCCATGACTTTGTTTCACCAGCGACGGAGCTTTGTGCACGACGAACGGAGCATCGGAAGTCAGCCCCGCTTCACCCACGGAGCAATTTTCCCACTCAAGGTACCCTACTTCTCTACGATGTAACTTTTTACTCGTAGCACCGATTTTCGATCCGTAAGATTTTATAGAAAGTAGACTTGACCCTCTTCGAGATCCTCTAGATGGATTTCGGAACAACCCATCAACTTGCTCGAAAAATTGAGACGAAGTTGAACAAAAATATGTTTTCTATAATACTAAAAACTGTTTTAAAACGATAACTTGTCGGCCAATTTACTTGCTGTGCAATAAAGTACTATAGGAACTAATCCAAAACAGTAAAAGACAACATAACCGAGATCGCAACGCATCTTTTGGAACGTTGTTTCGATTAGCGTGTAAAAAGTAGATTGATGTTGAAGTTGAGGAAAAACCTGTTTTTAATTATATTAATTTTTAGAATTTTGTCCGATACGACGTACGCACCGACAAATCGGGCGACGTAGTCGCACGCTATATGCATCAAAAGGCGCGTATGGACGTTGCGGACGTGTGGGAACTGACGGAACTCAGTTTCGTCGCGTGTGGCGACGAAACCAACACGTATCCGTCGAGATACCCCCGTATCGGCGTTTTGCAAACTTGCCCGTAACTTCGTGTACAGTCGTCGAATCGAGACGAAACTTGTGCCAACAGGTCCGGATCAAAATTCTGGTCCTGCATGCCATGTTTGGTTCGATTCTGAGAAGGTCGAATCGAAACCCATTTTTGGCGGGCCTGCGACCCACTCAAATGGGCAATTTTGTACACGGCTCCTCGGAATCCAAAACTGGACATACCGTTGAGTTCCTCTCCTCAAACTAAAACCGTAGATATATTGTTTGACGACTTTGGAGACCGTAGACTTTGGCACGCATTTCGGTACAAAGCGAGTCCAACGGCGGACATCGTTTTGACTCGAAATTACGATTTTGCCCCTATTCCAGAATTTGACTTTTGGACAGGCGTTTCCTAGGTATATCTTCTTCTCCAAGATCATTTTTAATGTTTGTTTTAGCGTTTGGAGTCATCTGTGATTTGTGAGTTTTGGTGCTGACACTTGCTACTCTTGGATTTGCCCTTCTCGCACCGCAGGCAAGATACCTTGCCACCTTACTCTGTGATTATTATATTCTTATTTTCAGTTATTATTTTTAGCATTTTGTTTCGTGATATTTAAACTGTGCGTCCAAGTCACACTTGGGTGCAAGCGACTCTATCAGTCGTTTTTCTTGCTTTATTTATTCTCTTGCATTGACTTAGTTTATTGACCACCCATTGATGTTGAGGTATTGGTATATCTCATACGGCCTTGACACTTATTGTATCACGTGATGTGAGTCACATGTAGGACACGTATCCGCGTAGTCGGCTGGCCACCGATACGTATGGAGCGTGCGACGGATAGGGGTAACTGCCAATAGAGTTGCATGCTAGAAGACTTGGCAGTTACCAGAGGTACATGTCAGTCATGGAGATGATGATACTAGGCATTGGGTGGGGAGAACATTACCTGACGTATGGGCTTCGATTGCACTTCCCTTGTAACCCAGAAGCTCCGTAGGAGATACGGGTATGAGCCTCTCAGGTTGGCCACTGTCATTTTTGAACGTCATGCTCTTGGTCACTAGTGCCCGAGAGAGGACTATACTGGATCCTATATTCAGCCAGGGCTCATGTGTCGAAGGAATGTATCTCAACTGCATATTCACAGTAGAATGGTCAGGAACCCGATTGCATGCATACCTTTTTCTCTTATTATATTATCACAGTTTATATGGCATGGTATTTTCTTGTAACTTGCTATGTCCCCTGAGGACCTGGTTATCTCTCCAGGTTTAGACGATTTTCCACAGGAGTACGGAGCGGCATTGGAGCTATCTTACATTGATGACGAGGCAGTGCCTTATGACTTCTAGTCTATTTCTTATTTGAGACAGTTGTAGACATTATTTTACATATCTTTTCTTTCTATTTTGCGGAGGTCGGACTCCGATTTGTGAGACTATTTTTTATAGCTGTTTGGAGTGAGTATGTTCACCCGACTATCTTTTGATACTCTTATTTATTTATTTGGACTTCATTATCTTCTGTGTTGAGCAGTGATGAGATTAGATATACTATTCTGGCCTGTGATTATTTATTTATAGCTTATGTGCGTATATGAGGATTCCATATATTGGAGTGTTCTTCGTATATGTGCAGCTGGTATGTTCACGTACTTGGTCCTACATATTTTAGGACTGGGGCGTTACAGCCACAGGGAGGCCAGATGCAGCCGTATCAGCCGAGGACTCCAGACATCCAATCCTTTAAGAAGATGGGACCCCGAGACTTCAAGGGTACAGAGGGCATCATATACGCTGACGATTGGATAGAGCACATTGAAGAGATATTCCGATTGGCACAGATACCGGCAGGATTATAGATCGAGACAGCCGCCAGTCAGATGCAGGACTTGGCCCGTACTGGTACCAGACGGACCTGAGGGTTGGTATAGTCGGTCAGACTTGGGCAGCATTCAAGAAACTATTCAAGAAGAAATTCTTTCCCGATACAGCACTCCGTGCTTTGGAGGCGCAGTTCGAGAGTTTGGTTTAGGAGAACCAGACCGTTGAGGAGTACGTAGGAGAGTTCTGTCGTTTGAGCAGATTCATCAAGGATCTTACCGAGGTCGGAAAGGCGAGGAGGTTACGCAGGGGTTTGATCAGGGAGATCAAGTCATATACCAAGAGCGGCCGCGACGCCATTTTCGAGCAGATTCTGGTAGGAGCCATGACAGCGAAGGACAATCTTGGACTGAAGGAGAAGAGGATGCAAGATACTCATGGAGCTAGTGGCAGTACGGGCCCAGCTAAGTGGCCCCACCTACAGATTCGGCAGCGGTATCAGCAGCAGATGCCCTGTTTGTAAATTCAGCAGCAGTATCTGCAGCAGATGCCACCCTTACAGTTTCAGCAGCAGTATCAGCAGCCGAAGGTCTACTTTCAGCATTGGCAGTTTCAGGACCGAGTACCCTTTCAGCAGGCACAGCAGCCACAGAGGCAGCAGCAGGCCCCGGAACAGCAGCTTGTCATTATTTGCCCCTTCTATAAGAGACCAGGGCACAGTTGGGGCGAATGCCGGAAGAGACTGGGCAGATGTTTGCTTTGCGGAGGATCCGATCATCGTCTGAGATAGTGTCCCGAGTCATCAGGACAGACAGTTCACGGAGCAGGAGCTAGGGCTCCGGTAGGCCAGCAGAGGGGATTACCCTTACCGACTCAGCAGCAGAGGTACATACAGCATCAGCAGCAGGCCAGGGGAGGCCAGCAGGAGCAAGCTTTCTCCTGGACAGTCGAGGATGCTCAGGCCGTTGGAGATCTAGTTGCAGGTTTCGTTCTTTTGATTCCACTTCCGTAATTGCCTCTTATAGCTGTCCTGAAATTCGATTCCCTCTGTTCCTTGTTCGTTGATCAATTCTGTCCTGTTGTTCTTGTGTTATGTTTGATTTTCTTCTGAGATGAATCATCTAGGCTAGGTCACCTAAGTTATGGGATCTAGAATCTTTGATGGTCGTGTTTAGCTGGCATAGTGAGGACATATAGTCAGATTTAGGACGTATTTTTCGGGTGTAGAAATTTAAGGTTTTCGCTGCCAAGCATGCGGCAATGTGAAAATTTTAAATACCATGATTCTAGAGGTATGTGCCTTAGTCGAGGACTCTGTGATTATCATAGCCTTGCTCACTAGTATGACGAAGATTCTAAGTATCATGATTTTGGACAGACGCATATGATTATCTGACGGTATGTTTGAGACTTTGATTATGGGGTGTTTGACCTAGAAGGACTACTACCATCTTAAATTTCGAGGACGAAATTTTTCTAAGGTGGGTAGACTTGTAGCACCCAGTTTCTAAAACAAGGGTAATTTTGAAATTTTGTATTTTAATTTATTTATTTATGGTATTTAAATAATAATATGAATTTTTATTGATTTTTAATTATTTTTAAAACTATTAAATATCATGACTTGTGATTTGGTGTGCAGCTAGTGAAACCGTAGAGACTGTCTGCTCTAGAGCCTAGCCATGTGATTAGGGTATTTTATTTATCAATTTTAGTTTGAGGGTATTTTGTCATTTTTGAATTATTGGAATTTAATATATTTTATTAGTGATTTAAAATGATTTATTGAATGGTGTGATTTAAATACTAGTTAATTAATTTCCATGTGGTTTTGGTCAGCCTAACCTAGATTAGACCTAACCTAGATTAGCCATAGCTAGCCTAGTTAACCACTTTGAGAATTAGTTAGTATTGGTTAGATGGTTTGAGTCATGTTTAGCTTAGTGAGTGGGTTGCAACTTAACTAGGAAAGAACCTTAGATTCTAGGCCACTCAATAGTCATGATTTATTGCTAGCCCTTAGATGCATTCTAAAAACCCTAACCCTAGCTAAAGTGGTCAGCCAAGACCCTCCTTGCCTATATAATATCCTTTTAGAAATTTGTGCCCCCTTCCATTATTCTATCATTTTCCTAAGAACAAGGTTAGCCTCCATTGAAACTTCTTCATATTTTATTCAATACTAATCCTTTTTCATCCAAACTTCTTCCATGGTGTTCTAATTTGAGGTTCCTTACTGTTCATGGAGAGAAATCTCAGGTTTGGACAAATTTGGAGAGTTTTGGCTAACAAGGAGAAACCCTCCTTTGGAACTTTTTATTGAAATTTCAACATATAGGTAAATCCCTATTCCCTCCACCAAATTTCATTTTCTTTGCATGGATAGGAAGCCCTAGGTGTCCCCTAGCAGTAGGTATTACATTTGTGTCGTTTCGTGTCCGTATCGGACACGTATCTATGTGTATGCTTACGTGTTCGACGAAATGTCGCAATGAAACTTTTATTCGTATTTTCAAAAACTAATTGAACAATATTTTAGCTCTTGGTGTGTGGATTACAAACGTGCTTGACTGAGTTGATTTCTGTGCACCATCGTGTCCAAAATTAGACACACACATAAGTACGGGACACAACACTGCGTCTGTGCAGTCCCCTGCTGTACGGGCTCGACACAGGACATGACACGGCACGTGACACCACAAAAAATTGTGGAGTCGTACGGGCAATCACTGACATGACACACACAAAATTTGGGAGGTTTTCGTCGAGCGGTTTGGAAGAAATTCCGACCGCACTGTCTCGACTACACGCACACACGCGCATGAAAATGCTACTGACACGCGGCTACAACTATGAAACGACACCATGTGGACACATTTCAGGCACGTGGACACGTACCTCTACCCTAGGCGTACACGTGTGCACGGCCACGTGTCACTACGTGGCCTGTGTCGTGCACTGGATACGCGTGCACGCGTGCACGACACTGTCAGTACATAGTTCGTGCCTGTGTGTGTTTTAGGGTCGTAGACACAAATGTGTCGACTTGGTTGGACACGGGGTGACCCTATGGCACGTACACATATGCTAGAACAATTACCAACCTCTATATTTAATTATTTAATTTTTTTTCATTCGAATTCAAAAAATTCCTAATGTACTGATACCACTTGGCTGAAATGATTTTCCCTGAGTTTGATTTGTTGTTTACCTATTTTTAATGGCGATTGAATGTTAGATAGTTCACCTACATGTATAGGAATGATGTTCATATCAAAATGTGACTTATGAATGAGCTATGGGTGTTTGAAATTGAATTTAGTTTGCTAGCTGTTATGTCCTGCACTGTTAGTTGGTTTGGCAAACCTGAGAATAGTTCTTTCTACACTATTTTTTTTGTACACCACATACTTTGGCATGTAACTGAACACTGTTCTTATTCTGAAGATTATTCCACATGTTTTACTGAGATGGGCTTTTCAAACAAGAACTGAATTGATTTTAACTAAGTATTAACCTACATATTTGAGGATCATGTTAGCATGAGAATATTGCCTTAGAATTACACTTGGGCTATAGATTTCATTGAAATGATATACACTGGTTGATACCCTGTTGAACATACCATATCCTGAGACTTTGTACACTGGACTCAGTTCCATTCTCTGATCATTAATTTCCTAGGTAACACCCGATTTTACTGTCACACTGACACTATGGTACACTGTTTTACTTCCAAATAGATGAGACTCCTTGCATTGTACAATCTGAGAATCTATTTGACACATTGACAGTTTGTATTGATTTCATTCCCTGTAAATACACCCCTATCTAATGGGTTCACTGTCAATTATAGTTCCTGATGACACAGGTACACAAATGCACTGACACCCTCATGTCACACACACACCCAAGTATCTGATTCACATTGACACTGTCACAGTCCTTTAAACCTGTCATTAGCTACCTAAACATCAGCCATTCACCTGTCCATAACAGCCCCTAAACTCAGCCTATTCAGTCCCCATTGCTGTCCTCTAAATCAATCCTTAATTGCCCTTAAACACAGCCACAAACTCATCCTATTTAGCCCTCTATAATAGTCCAATGGACAGCCCAAAGCTATCCATTTCAGTCCCCATACCAGCCTTTCCAAGCACCCCATACCAGCCCTATTAGCCCCATGTATCAGTCCAATAAGACAGTACACATTCAGCCCTGTTTAGCACTACATTTGCCTATGTGTTAACTTCAAATCCAGTCACATATTGGTCCATACATGGCCAGCCATTAGCCTATTTACATGTATCTTATATGTGCCTATATGTGTGTGTGTGTGTTAGCTATGTGTGTGTGTAAGTGCCATATATGTATTTGTGTGAGTGAGCCTATATATGAGTATAGTATGTGTCTATAAGTAGAGCCTATATGTGATGTTAACATATAGCCTATAATTATATGAATGTGTGTTAAATATATTTAGTTAAATATAATTGATATGTGCGAATGTATGGAATGGTCTATGTATGATATAGCTATGGCTTATAGCCTATATACATGGCACATAGCCTATGGCTCATTGCTTGTGTGTGTGGTTTGAATGCCAGTATAGGTGTGCAGTTGGCTTGTATAGCCTTGGTATTGATGTAGAGTTCTAGCCTAGGCTTGGTTAGGCCTAGTGAGACTTATTAGACTTGTTTGGCTTAGGCTTGACCTAGTTTGACTAGTATAGTTTACTGGAGTTGACCAAGTGTTGACTTTAGCCTAGTTTGACCTAGACAGCATGTAGGTGCATTATAGATTTCAATTATCATCCCCTGTATACATCTTGACTTGTGTTGCTCTAAATAGGAGTCAGGTACCTCATCTCGGACAGTACATTTACTTCAGACATTCAGATACCAGGCGACTACATTATCTGATTATTTCATATCCTGTTTAGAATTATTTTTCTAATTTAAATTACTTTACTTGATACTGTCACGTTGGTCACACGAATTAGTACTATATGGATCCTTTCTTGAGATGTTATCCCCTCAGGAGCATCGGATACTACATGTTCTGTGCGTTTCACTTATATGGTGTATCACTATGCTTCACGGTTCATTGATCACTTATGACATGTACTCTCATGATCACAGAGTCTTCTTTGAATCACCCATTTATGGGCATTTCCAGATCACCCATTTATGGGCCCTCCATGTATCACCCCTTATGGGCCTTTGCATGGAATCATAACATAACCTGGCTGGATCGTTGTGTATTGATTGGGGGTACGGGGGAGTATAAATAGTCATGTGAATAATTCCAAAGTAGAATAGCCATATACACCTCTTTAGTATAGCCATGTGCAAATCAAGCCGTTCACATGTCGGCTTTGTACTCTAAATCACTAGTCACTAGTAGCTCTCTACTTATAGTAGATATTTCTATTACAGTTCTCTCTCTGTTTACATTCTGTACTTTCTTTCAGTTTATGTATCTTACTTTACTGTATGATTATATTTTCTAACCTACTATGATCTGTTGAGATGTATTGTGCTCGCTTCCGTCCTGACTGGACTTGTTGAAAATTTTACAGAGGATGATGAGGAATCCTGCACCCCTTACTTTGGAGCTTGCCTAGATGACACTCACGACCTGGACCCCTGGAGAGGTTCAGGCAGCTGCTGAGGATGATACCCTTGCATAGTTTAGATAGTCTAGATTGTCTCTTTTTCATGTTAGTTGTTGTTCTTATTTTCAGAGTTGTATAATTTGAGATATTGAGACTAGTAGTTGTTAAATTATGTTATTTCATTCTGTTGTGCCTCAGTTGAGGAGTTTCTTATCTATTTCATCGTGCCATATTCTATCTCTAGATTGTGATTGAGTTGTATCTTCTGTGATTAGCCTCCAGTTGGAGATTATTCTATATTGTGTTAGTTATAGTTCATGACCTAGAACAGCGTTCTACCGCCGACACTGCGGCTTAGGCTGGGCGCTGTTACGTACTCGTACCCTCACAGTGGGTGCGGGTCGTGACAGATTTCATATAGAGTTTCTGTGTTGGCCTTGAATTGAAATGAGACACCATTTTTCCACACTCAACTGCTATCTCAGTTTGGTATAGGACTGGACTGTATTTGTTTTGATGATCTGTGGAATGGGAGGTTGCACTACATCAGTTTCTTTTGGACTGGAGGGTATGAGAACTTGTTGATGTGTAGGATATGTGTAATCTGCAACAGAGTAAGAGAATCCTGTGAACTAAATCCAAGTCCTTCCAGTCTTTGATGATTCTTTCCATGCTCTGTTTAGGTTGAGCTATTTTCTTCCTTTCTTGATTTGGATTGAACTCTAAGTGTTCAGTGTTAATTTGATGTGAAACCTAGGAGCCTAGTATTTTAAGCTGCTGGTAAGTCCTGCTTGTTAACTTGTTTCATTTAAAGTCAGGACTGAGATTTGATTTCATGGGGACTGCTACTTGGAAATTGGTTGACAGAAATTGGAGTTGCAATGGTTCATTCCTATTACAATGATACCATTTGAAAATACAGAGCTTAGGGATAAGCAATCTCATATGTAGGTCTGAACTCTAAAAACAGTTTCAATGGACTGAACTTATTCATTCACCTAGTATAGGACTGGTAGTTAAATCTGAGATGGGATTTTGTGTCTTTACAGATGAACACATGATATGTAACCTGAGAACTAAATGGTTATTTAGCCTAAAACAGGATAGGACAGTAGGAAGGGTTCAGGAGTTATTATAGGATTAAGTATAGGTGTATCCTGACTTTGATTCAGACTTTAGGAGACCATTCAGTATTAATTGACTGATGGTTAGCTCGAGTGGCTAACTGAACTTAGTTCAGTTTCTCTTAGGACAGGTAACTCTTGCCTTCCCCTGATATTCAATTTAGTTAACCTTCAGTTAAGGTAGGATTATGGACTGAGTTTGATATTGTAGAACCCTTGTTCAGCCCATATGTTTGGTTGGACTATTGTATTATTGATCACTAGATTGGTTGTGCAGTAAACTGAGAAATGGTATTTGAGTATACATTCAAAATGATACTCGATTTCTCATATAAACTGATACTTGGTTCCACAATTGAGATAGTATGTGAGTATACATTTGAAAGAATACTTGACTTTACATTAGGATTGATATTGAGCACACATTTTGGACTGTCTTGATCTTAGTTCCATTAAGGACTGGACTGGAGCACACCAATTTCTAATTAGAAATTAGTTTCTCAAAACTGAGAAGGAACTATAGGACTGCTAATTGGATTAATGTAGGACTGTTTTGAGCTATGATACAAGCCTGAGATTGTGGTCAATACCAGTCTTTCTCAGGGCTGATTCATGTCAGTTTAGATAGATGATATTACCTGTAAACTGAATTTAAGGGTGACTGGCAGTACCATGCCCAAACTGAGTGCAAGCCTGTTTAAAACAGGTGCTATGGAAGGGTAGACTAAGTCCAACAGTTGGCCTGAGTTGTATAATTGAAATCCACCACAGTTTTCTCTAAAAACCTGTGTAGTATAGGATGTTCAGTTATTATTGTGATTTAGATTTACTTGGGCTAATAATTAGACCCATGTAGGATTTGTATTAAGGTTGGTATGGGACTAAACAAGAGGTTGGAATGACATATTGATTGGTCATTATATTCCTAAACTTAATTGACCATGTTTAGGGACCATTGATACCAATTGATGGTTGACCATTCTAGTTACCATGATATATATATAGTCTAGTAATGTATGGAAGATTAAGGATAGATGGCCTCCTATTGGAGTATTAAATTAGTTGTCTAATTGTAAAGATAAGTTAGTGTTTAAACCAAGTTTTGTTGTAGTAACCTTCTAGACTAGAAAAATCTATCTATATTGTCAACTTATCAAATTGTAACTATATAACAGGAGGATTCCTACTTTACTACCCTTTCTCGATCACCCGGAGCAAGGCAAGTATACTCCTCGGATTTGTTCATTTCTTATGTCTTTCATATCCATTCTTGTATCTCCTTGATGACACGATATATCACGGTATTGTCTGGTTTCATGTTCCATGTATCATTTGCATCTGGGAGGGGAAATACTATAGATATGTGATCAAACCCTGTTACTACTCATGTGAATAGCTTGGGTCCCGCACCGTGCACGCGAGGCCAAAGCCATACCATTTCAGGTTTATTGCATCTACCCAAGCCGATCACAATCTAGATGTATTTCATTATTGCGCATGTCAGGATTCAGTTTGTATTTTAGGATTTCATGGTTGTATTTCATGTTCAGGTTGTACTTCATGTTTAGGTTGTATTTCATGCTCAGGACTCTTACCATGTTCCCTGTTTTACTTTCAGTATTTTCTGTTCAGTTCATGTCTTGTTCTCATTTCCTGTACTTTATATTTATTTCTGTTTTCTTGATTCATACCATGATGTACATGTTCATTTCTCTGGATATACTAGCTCCGCTCCTGACTGGATAAGTTACAGGTGAGTTGGAGGCCTTATGCGACACATTCTATGGCGAGGAGCCTATTGATGCAGGAGAGCTAGCTGGTGCTGCTCTTGACTTAGAGGCTGCAGAAGCCTAAAGCTTCCCTTAGGTTTTCCCTATTATTTCTATGTATTGAGATTAGTAGACTTTATGTGATTTCTGGAATGTAATAAATTCTGATACTTATATATTTTACTCTGGGATACATTTATAGATGCTGTGTTTTCATATTGTCTTGATATCTGGATAGCTCTCCCTAGATTGGTACAGCTTACTTTGTCGTGTCTAACGACAAAGGCTGGGCGTGTCCGACTTGTATCCGGTTATTCGAGAGCAGGTCGTGACATGTTTTTAGTGGTGTCGAGGGGGGGGTGCTTGGTGGTGGTGTTGGTAAAGGCGACAATGGTGAAGGTAGGGGTGATGAAGATGACGACGACATGGTTTTGGTGGTGAGGGTGATGAAGTTGGGGGCGGCCAGCCTGTGGCCGGAAGATTGGCGTTGGAGACTGGCCACAGTGGGGAGGTCGGTTTGGCGGAGATTCTGTGTGGTTACTGCGACGGTGGTGACGGGTAACATCAGGAGAGGTGGCGTGGAGGCTGGGTTGGGTTTATGATTGAGTCGCCGTATCGGGAGTGTCTGACACGGCTGGGTGGACATCCGGGATTGTCGGACGAAACATAATTTTTTTTTTGTATTTGTAATGGGGTAACATATAGTGGATGGAAAGAGGCACGGGCACGGACACGATGCACGTTTGTGGATGGTAGAAATTATAGATGAGTACCTCTCCTTATATAGGAGGTTGGAATTTCCAGTTGGATAAGGACTAGGATTTATTCAAATCCAATTAGATAATTCAATTATTAAATTTAAATCAATAAAATCAATCTAAATCCAAGTTTAATTCCAATTTAAATCTAGGTAATCTAAACTCAATTTAAATATATAAATTCTATCTTTAAATTTAAATCAAATCCATAAAATCTAATCAAAGATTTAAATTGCCACATTAATTTCAAAATATATTTTCCAAAAATACTAATAATAATAATTTCAAAAATTACATTATTATTTAAAATAACTAAATAAATAATTATGAAATATATATGTATGCACAACTAATATTTACATAAATATACTTTTCTAGTATACCATTTTATAAGAATATTATTTATTATTATAACTGTATAATTGAAAGGCTTTTCATAAATAAAATCGTAAACATGGAAATTTTGGTACGATAGCTAAAAATAATTATTAATATATTATTTTGAAGCTATGGAAAAATGTTTTTCATAGAAAATATGTACGCTCGCACATATTCGCACTCGACGAGCAAATACAAAACGTAACTCGTGCGTGACGTACACATACGAGTATGCGAACTTATACGAACTAAATTTTAAAATAATTACCCAATTTATAATAAATAAAAAAACTATAGTAGAAATTTAGGGGTTTTACATCCTACCCAACTTAAAAGAATTTTGTCCTCGAAATTTAGGAGTAATTAGGGTAGGTAGGGCGAAGGGGATGGAAAGAGTTTATATGAGATCTTCTTGGGACGAGAATGCAAACAATTTATTCGACGAGGAGGCGAGCGACATTTCAAGGGCAATATGTCATTTGATCGACTAGAACAGAAGAAATTTTTTTTCGATGGTTTCAGTTTAGATTACGATCATGTATATGACAACCAATCAATGACTAAGCTCGATCAAACCTAACATTAACCTTAAAAGGGGCAACCTCATAAGTAGGTAATAAACTCCTTAATCCTTTGATATCATCAATATTCATGTAATCTCTCTTTATCATAAATCATTCTTTTCAAAAAATTACTTTCGTACCACGTTCCCTTAAAATTTAAGAAAAATAATTTTGATTATAAATGTACTCTAACTTCCTCTATTTCGTCATAGAATTTCAAAGAGTCCCAAATTTTGAATTCCATAATCTCCATTATACTCACTTATATATATCTTCCCAAGTTATAATTTCCTCTAAAATTTAAAATTCTAAACCTTCAACCAATTTGGCCCAATTAAAAGTTAAAATCTTCTTTCTACAAATTTGTATTTATTCGTCAATGTACAATGTATCCATAGATACCAAAATAAAAGTCCATCTTCATTGTTCGACAATCTCGAAAACTAACAGTATACCTTCATAACTCAATCTTCTATCATCATAATTGAAAATTTCCTAAAATATTCATTAGTCTCTCTCGAAAATTTTAATTCAACAATCTCCTCTTTTTGATAGTAGAAATAAAACTCGTCTTAACTTCATATTCATAATCCTCTTAGAACTTAATTCTCCAGGCATCAAAAATTTAAAGGTTTCTTTCTTCGACGATTGGTTGTCCTTGAAAACTAATATCATAATAGCACTAGATGTTATCGAAGGCAACGTCAAAAATTTGCATCCATAATTTTAATATATAAATTTGGTTCTTAACCACCCAAGCTTTTAGAAAATTCTTCACTCGATATTTAGTTACCTTAAAACAAATTTGAAATTCGCGAAGTCTATTTATCCTTGAGTGTTTCATCAAAGCATAATATATCCTTCCTTACTTCATTGATTCGGATTTATCGCACATTTCCATTTATGTCCCACCTATACCTCATAATCTCGTAATTATCTTAACCAACTACATTATTTATCCATGCTGTGGGGTTCTCCAATCTAACTTCTACTAACTCAAGATTATCATGATCAAATTTTATTTCGCATAATAGAATCATACAAGGCACAAGGTTGCATAAACTACGGTGGAATCATAGTGAAATATAAGTATAGCAATTTAATTGGGAGGGAGAAGGGTAAGGGTTGCAATTTTTGAAGAGCGAAAGATGTTATGTGTCTAAGTGAATCGAGATAAGACATGAAAATAAATGACAAGGGTTAAGCAGTCAAGATAAACACAAAGTTAAGCATTTAATAGATCGCAATCACATATTAGGTCAAAAAATTTGAGCCGAGGTGGAGTCCATATCGGTACCATGGTTAGGGTTATGGTTGAGTCTTTATGGCCCAAAAACCGTACCATAAAAATAGAGTACAAGGAGACATGTTTTAGTGGAACATGATAAACCTATATGAAGGTAAGCTCGTCTAGGTCTTGCATGTGAAATTTGTGGGACAGAAAAATCTAGCGTTGTGCTCCAAATATCAAAGTCACGATAGGGAACGCCAAATGATCAAAAATAGAAAGTGGGTTTTCATAAGGTACTAATTAATGCACCAAAAATAAAAGGTTAAAGCACGAATGAAGATAATTAATGGAATCTCGTAGATCGAGGTAAAAATAAGTTAGGGACACAGTTTCTAGAGAGAAAATAGTCTCATGGATAAGGGTATGGTTAAGGGAATAATTCTAATCATTTATAAGTTTTAAACAATTAGATGGTCACGAATAAAGATCTAGTATTGAGGGAAGGTTGAGTAAGGCAAATTAAAGATATAGTTACACAGTTTGGTCGATGACTAACTATACTTGTGTATATGCAATATCATAATCATAGGTGGTATGGCAATTTAATGTGGAATACTTCTATCTCAGTAGGGGACCTTACTTGCTTCTTGGTCATCTGCCAATATATGATCTAATCTAAAATTTCAAGTTCCTTGAAAGTTTCTCAATAAAATTTCTAAGATACTCCGCCAAAATTTCTAATTATCTTAGACTGTCAACTTTAATCAAAATTTTAGATCTCTAATCAATCTCGAAACAACCCTTGTATATCGTAAATCGAATAATTTATATATATATTTTTTATATATGTACTACCTCTCCAACGATTTTGCAAGTGGGTCCTACCCAGCTGGGGATCTGCGTTCAGCAGCTTATTTCGCTGGTGGGTCCCATCCAATTGTGGATCAGCGTCTCTCCGCTGTTTACGCTCCCACCGCTGCAGCGTGTAACTCCTCTTTTGGTTCTCTACCCTATGGTAGGGCCCTCCCTATCCATGATTATCAAGCGTCAGGATCCTTCCGTGGCCTTTACGCTCAGCCCTCTAGTGGGGCCCGCCCCTTCTATGAGTTTTACGTGCCTTTATCCTATGGACTTTACGCGCTTGGCGCTTCATCCGCGTACTCGCACTCAAGCGGGCATGTTCCTCCTCCGAATTTGTGCCCAGTTCCATCAGGTGGTCCCACCCTCCAGCCTGACATCCAAGCCCAGCACTTCCTTTACGCCACCCATCATCCCACCCCCTCCACTGCATTCTAAGCTCCACCCCCACACCGATCATCTTCTCTCCCCACCCTCTGTGCTTTCCGCTACCTCCTCCTTCTTCCACCCCATTCTTTCCACCCAGGATCTCACCCTCCCTACCCCTCCAGCATGCCCCTTCGTTGGAGTCCCAACCCCTGGCATCCCACCAGAGGCTATCGGTCTCCCTCTTGTGCCTCTTACCTCCCCGTCCGAAGCTCCCAGACTCCCTCCTGTACCTTCTATTATTCCTCCCACCACCTCTTTGGTGTCAGCGGGTTGCCCCCCGTACCGCTCCCTTCTCGCCATCAGCTCGTCCGAGCCAGAGAACCCCGCTGGGGTCGTCCCGGTTGCTCATCCGCCCTCTCCTCCAGTTGCAGTTGGTCCGTCTGAGGTGCCTTCCTCAGCGGGCGGAGCGAGCTCAGCTCCTGGGTGATCCCCTCTGGCCGTCCCCCTTCCAGTGTACGTCCCCTATGCAGCCCCCGCTGTCAACTCCCACCGTCCCAAGCATATCCCCTCCTCGATTGCTCCCCCTCCTTCTAGTAGCTCATCCTTGATCCCTTCCCTGGCCGACCCTCCCCCCCCCGCCGACCTTCGCAGCCAAGCTTCATCCGGACCTGGCATCTACCAAGGCGCCTCTCGTCCCAGACATCAATCTTCCGGATATCGAGTACTCTCAGGAGTCTCGCATTCCCTCGTTTCCATTCACCGACAAGGAGATGTCCTCACTTTCGAATTCATTCCCCCACACTTTCATCCTCAATTTTCATCCGAGTGTCCCAAGCTTCCTAGGGTGCAGGAGACGATAGCCAGCTAGAAACTCATTACGGATTATCGCATTGCCCCCTTGATCCCAAACACATTCTTCTTCACCTCTCATCCGACTTAGACCATAAGATAGTCTGGTCCAAAGGCACGTGCAGGACTGACTCCCATCAGATGAAGATCATCAAGTGGTCAGCTAGCTTTAGCACTAAAGTAGACTCAGTGACAGTTGCCGCCTGGATCACTCTGCCTAATCTGCCCCTCATTTGCTTCGTCCCAGTGGCTCTCAGGCGCATCGCTAACTCTTTCGGCCGTATATGGCCTCAGCCCCTGAGACCAGCAACCTCACCAAAGCCCACTATGCCAAAATCTGTGTGGAACTCGACCTCACCACCGAACTACCCAATTTTATCAACATCGAACTGGGCAACCGAACCCACACCCAACAAATCCTCTACGACAACCATATCATGTTCTGCAACCACTGCCACTTAAGAGGTCATCTTACGAGGCATTGCCACTGACTTCATCCAGAACTAAAGAAGAAACAACCCAGAAAAGACAGCGAGCCTACTAAAGAGAGGACTCCCAGGCCACCCCTCCTACAATGTCCAAATTTGTACACTCGATTCGGCTCCAAAGACGCCCCGACAGACAAGAGCGAATCTCCTAGCACAACAATGATCCCCCACTGCACCAAACCTCTCACCCTATCTAACTAATTCGATGCTCTTGATTCGGAGGACGCGAAAGACCCAAAGGAGACAGCCTCTCCCCCTGTCGACCGCGCGCCCACGGAGTTTTTCCTCGATCCGGTAGACGTAGAACAGTTCACCGATACCTCCGAAGCCAATCGTCAGCTCACCACCGAAGATCCCGTGGTTGAGGCCCTAGCTATTTTAGGACCAGACCTTGTTCAGAGAGGGTTCCAGGTCCTTGCCGTAGGTTTCCCCCTTTAGCAAACCAATCTTCTAACCGGGAGCACCAGTGACTCCATAATCATCCCACCGGATAATCCTATCCTGGACTCGGTCGAGGAATCGGTCAATCAGCAACAGATCCCGCAGGAGCAAGCATGTAACGATCACCTACCCCCAACAGAGGCAGGACCTTCCACCTCGAGCAAGGCTAATGCAAACAACAAACCCACTGTAACCTCGACCATCCAAACCAGATCTGCTGTCAAGCGGAACAAAAAAAACCACCTCAACATCCTTAATGCTTAACATCCTATCCTAGAATGTCCACGATCTGGCAAACAAACCGACGTTAAGGAGAATTATCAATCTGCAAAAAATCCATAAGTTCGATATCCTTATCATTCTTCAACCCAAAATTCTCTCCAAAAGATTAAAATCCATCCAACTGCAACTGGGCCTTCCTATGGCCATAGCTGGCAGACATGATATTTGGATCCTCTGCACAAAGGATGTCAAATTAGGAGTCATCTACGACTCTCGACAGGCCCTCTCCTGTTGGTTCGATCACCCAAGACTTTCCAATCGCGTCATCCTTTCAGAGGTCCATGGCAGCTGCGATGTTGCGGAGAGGAAACAACTCTGGGATGACCTCCTTGACATCCACCACCTCCACACCAACTCCCCTTGGCTTTGCATGGGGGACTTCAACACGATCACCTGCAGCACGGAGAAAACCGGAGGCCGCCCCCCTCCCGCTCCGGCCATGCTTGAATTCAATAACTTCATCTTCAACGCCCACTTAACCACTCTCCAGTTCACTGGTAATACTTTTACCTGGTACAACATGCAGGATGGAGACCGTCGTCAATACTCTAGGCTAGACAGAGCCCTTACGAATGCCTTCTGGCATGGAATAGGGATCACCACCAATCTGTCCCACCTCAATTCCACTGAATCAGACCACACTCCCCTTTTGATTGAGATCAATAACAAGATTAACTCATCCAAAAAGCACTTCCAATTTTTCGACTTCTGGACCAATCATCCTCATTTTCTGGGCATCGTTACAGAAGCTTGGAAATGCGAGGATTCCCCTAACCCCCTTGTTCGGGTGAGCAACAAGATTAAGGCCACCAGGAAAGCATTGTCCATTTGGAGCAAGCTCGCATACGAAGATATCTTTCAAGCCGTTCGTGTCGCTGAGGACGACGTCACCCGCGCCGAAGCCCTGGTCGTTACGGATTGGTCCTCAGAGGCTAGGAGAGCCCTTAGCCTCACCAAGGCTATGCTTAAATTCAGGATCAAAGTGGAGACCGATTTCTGAAAACAGAAAGCGAGGTTGAAATAGGACAGTGAGGGGGACAAAAACTCGAAGTACTTTCATACCTGCGTTAACGGGCACAAACAAAAGCTCTCGATTCACAGGACAGCCGATGACAATGGGAACATTATTACCGACCAGAAGAGCATCCATGAGGCAGCAATGGATTTTTATTCTAAACTATTCTCCAAAGAGACAGTTCACAAAGACATATCATTCCTAGACCAAATCCCCCTCATCATTAACGACACCGATAACGCCCAGTTGAACCGCCTGCCCTCTGTTCAAGAAGTTAGAGATGCAGTATGGGCTCTGAACGAGCACAGTGCGCTAGGACCAGATGGGTTTTCGGGGGTTTTCTTCCGCACACGCTGGGATATTATCAAGCAAGACATCGCTGAAGCGGCGATCGCTTTCTTCGAAGGTGCTATATACCCTAAAGCCATCTCTAGTGCCAACCTGATCCTAATCCCTAAAAAAGACAACCCGGAGTCCTTCCGTGACTTTTGACCAATCAATCTTTGTAACTTCACCAATAAGATCATATCCAAGGTCATCGTGACCAGAATGGCTGGTATTCTTCCCAAAATTATTTCAGAGGAGCAAAGCGGGTTTGTTCACGGGTGGAACATCCAGGACAATATTATGCTGGCCCAAGAGCTTATCACCTGCATAAAATTTTCGATGAGGGGAGGCAACACTGCCGTCAAAATCGACATAGAGAAAGCTTACGACAGACTGGATTGGCAATTCATGATCTAGGTTTTCAGGGCTTTCGGATTCTCAGAAACTTGGACCAATATCGTTTGGAGATCCATCATCAACTCGTGGTTCTCCACGGTCATCAATGGCCGCGCTGAGGGATTTTTTAAATCCTACCATGGGGTGAGACAAGGCGACCCACTATCCTCCACAGTCTTTATCATAGCAGCTGACGCCCTGAGTAGGAACCTCAACAATATGGTCAACATCCCTAACTTCCAACACTATCATACATCCAGTGGCTGCCCTATCATCACCCATCTGGCATTTGCAGACGACTTACTCATCTTCTCTTCCGGAGATGAAGGTGCTGTGGCGGTTGTTCATACTCTAATAAGATACTCGAGATACTTCGGTCAGAAAATTAATCATTCCAAGAGCGTTATCTACGCTCACCACAACACCAATAGAGAACACGCCAACAACCTCTCCAACCTAACATCCTTTTCAGTTGCGAAGCCCCCGTTCAACTATCTCGGATGTCCGTTAGTGTACGGGAAATCCAACGTCGGCATATTCGAGGACTTAATCACCAGAATCAGGAAGAAACTGGAAGGATGGCACAATGCCACCTTATCCCCAAGTGGCAAGATGATCCTCGTCAATTACGTGCTATCCTCCATCCCCATCCACACACTTGCGGCATGCTCGCCGCCCATTAAGGTTCTTTCTTCGATCGAACAGATCTTTTGCAACTTCTTCTGGGGGCATAACAACGGCCAGGATAAGCATCACTGGGCTAGCTGGGACTAAATAGCTCACCCGACAGGCGAGGGGGCCTGGGATTCACCAAACTTACTCACATTGTTAATGCGTTCTCGATGAAACTGTGGTGGAATCTCCGTACGAGCAACAACTTATGGAGCAGGTTTTTGAAAGCTAGATACTTCAAACACATTCACCCCTCTATGGCCATATCCAACTGCAGATCCTCAGCGGCCTGGCGTCGCATCCTTATCGGCCGCAACCTTGCCGAGCTAGCGATGAGACTCCAGCTGGAAGCAGGCAACTCGAACCCATTCCTTGAGCGATGGGTTGGAGACAGCATGATCCCGAATCTTACGGAGACCCCGAGAGATTGTAGGATCAGAGACTTGTGGAATCCCTCGACCGGCGACTGGAACTGGGACAAGGTTCGTGAGTGGTCCGACAATGATACGGCTGATGGCATCCGCAAAATAGGGTTACGCATCAGTGGTGAGGAAGATACGTTCAGATGGTCCCTCGAGGCGTCAGGGGCATTCTCGATAAGGTCGGTGAGATTCGCTATCCAGGGTGCCGGGCGGCTACACCTCCCCATAGCACACTATTGGTATTCCTGCATCCCTAAGAAGTGGTCCTTCCTAGTGTGGAGAGTCATTAAAAAGAAACTGCCGACAGACGACATCCTCAACACCATTGGGATTAGCTTAGCATCAGCTTGCTCCTGCTGCTCCGAACGTCAGACGGAGACTATCGATCACATCTTCCGCCAGGAAACGCTGCTTAACAGGACTTGGACAACCCTTAACCAACTTTTCAGCATTGAGCAGGGCGGTGGACGCTCCCACGATTTACTGGCTACCTGGGGTTCTGCCTCCCATGGCCACCAGATCGTCGCAGCGGCCGCTACTTGGGTCATTTAGAAGAATCACAACAAGGCGAGATTCGAAGGTCACCTATACTCGACAGACCGACTATTGCGGGAAGTTGCTCGCCAATGCTGTAAGCGGAGCACCCTGTGTTCCCATAGTTCGAAGGCATTCTGGTAGGTGCTCCCCCTTAGCCCCCGACGATTATTTCGCTTTTACCCCTCCTTCTTTTAGTGGTATACCTGTATAGGCTTCGGTATTTTGCGCCTTGTATACGAATTTTGTCAGCGGTTTTTGAACCGCCTTTAATAAATTAGGGGGGGGGTTTCTTTATATATATATATATATATATATATATATATATATATATATATATATATATATATATATATTTCTTCTAAATCTTAAACTCAATATTTAATAAGTTTATCAGCCGAATTTCATACTACAAAATGGAACATTTAAATAGCTCCTGAATTTAATTATATATCCTTCAAATGTGTATATCTAGCTTCCAATAAGTTACAACTACTCTTCAAAGTATTTTTTTTCACCAAAATTTAAATATCCATAATCAAGGCTTTAAACTCGAAATCTAAATAACTTTATAAATCATATATGACGTAATTTAATTCAAAATATTTTTACCAAAATTATCAATCCTCCTCAAATTTTGGTCAATCGTAAATCATACCTCGAAATTTTATGATCCTTTTCAAATCAAATTTATATCCCTCCAAAAGATGTATAGCTATAACTCAATAAATCATAAATGTTCAAAGACCTTCAAAAATCAAAACGCAAAATCAAATCAATTTGTTTTCTCGATCTAGCTATCCTCTTGTGTGTACCACAATGTAATAGCAAAACAAAATTCCAACTATCCTTTGAAGGTGGTAATTGCTACTACCCAACTTGGAATTAACTATTCCTTAAAATCATGCTTTTAGAAAAAAATGTCTTTATAACTCAAATAAGACCTCTATGTATACTAATTGTCAATGTAATCTTCCTAGCCATGTATTTGACCTATGAGCATATAATAGTGTAGTCATCTTCCTAACTGTCACTAAGCACGAAAGATAAGAATTTACGGTAGAAGGAGTTCAAGCAGGATGCAAATCAAGGATGGTAACGAGAGTTCAAAATTTGATATCAAGAAAGGATGTCAAGTAAGTGGATGAGATTCTAGACTCTAATCCTATATTGCAGGCTCATATAGGTACAATTACGTAACCGTAGTGACAAACTTGACCTGCATGGGTCACCACAAAAATATGTAACTCCCCAGTCCCAAAATACGTAGGACTAAGAACGTAGACATGCCAGCCGTATAATAAATATACGTAAGTTGTAAAATAGAGTAGAACCATAACTGATATCATACACACAAAAATGAATAAAAGATATCATAACAAAAGTTTTAAAATAATATTATTAATATAATAATATAATAATAATACTAATAACAATACTAATAACAGTAGTAATAATAATAATAATAATAATAATAATGATAATAATAATAATAAATACTTTAATAAATAAAAATAGTACTGTTGTCCTCTATTAGAAGAAGAAAACAAACAAAAGAGTGGAGAGAGAGAGAAGAGATGAAGAGGGCACTCACCAGAGGGGTTTCGACGTGGTCGTCGGCAGCGACGCACGACGGAGGCCGATGGGGCGGGCTGTTCGGCATTCAGCGTTTAGTGTCGGAGGCTTCCCAGAGAGGGCGGAGTGGACGGCCGTGCGGGGGTTTCGAGGCTCGGCGGAGCTACTCCGGAGGAACGACGGAGTCGGACTAGCCGGCGGGAACGCGGCGGAGTCGGACGCGGAGGCGGAGCGACCCTTTCTGGCCTGGGGTACGGCGGTGGAAGGCCACGCAACGCTCGATTACGACAAAATAGAAGGTTTTCGGTGGGCGCGGCCACCAGTCACCGAGTGCGGCGCTCGGACGAGGATGGGGCTTGGTGCGGTCACGCAGCAGTGCTCGGCCGAACTTGCCGGGAAAGGCGCAGGCGAGCGGATCTAGGTCGTCGTGCGGGGAGATGGTCGGGCGGCGGACCGGGAGGCTGAGGGTCTTGGCTATGGCGAGGTCGGGTAAGTGGTGGGGGTTTTCTTTCTTTTTCTTTATTTAGTTGTGATAATGGTGGTTGTTACTCCGGTGGGGCCGCAGGTGGTTGGCCGAGGAGTAGGCCGGAGATGGAATGTTGATGGTTGTGGTGACCTGCAGGTGGTGGTTGCTGTCGGAGGTGTGCTTGGTGGTGGTATTGGTGAAGGCGACAATGGTGAAGGTAGTGGTGATGAAGACGACGAAGGCATGGTTATGGTGGTGAGGGTGATGAAGTTGGGGGCGGCCAGCCTGTGGCCGGGGGATTGGCATTGGAGACTGGCCACAGTGGGGAGGTCGGTTTGGCAGAGATTCTATGTGGTTACTGCGGCGGTGGTGACAGGTAACATCAGGAGAGGTGGCGTGGAGGCTGGGTTAGGTTTAGGATTGAGTCACCGTGTCGGGAGTGTCCGACACGGCTGGGTGGACGTCAGGGATTGTCGGACGAAACAGAATTTTTTTGTATTTGTAATAGGGGAACATATAGTCGATGGGAAGAGGCACGGGCACGGACACGATGCACGTTTGTGGATGATAGAAATTATGGATGAGTACCTCTCCTTATATAAGAGGTGGGAATTCCCAGTTGGATAAGGACTAGGATTTATTTAAACCTAATTAGATAATTCAATTATTAAATTTAAATCAATAAAATCAATCTAAATCCAAGTTCAATCCCAATTTAAATCTAGGTAATCTAAACTCAATTTAAATATATAAATTCTATCTTTAAATTTAAATCAAATCCATAAAATCTAATCAAAGATTTAAATTGCCACATTAATTTCAAAATATATTTTCCAAAAATACTAATAATAATAATTTTAAAAATTACATTATTATTTAAAATAACTAAATAAATAATTTTGAAATATATATGTATGCACAACTAATATTTACATAAATATACTTTTCTAGTATACCATTTTATAAGAATATTATTTATTATTATAACTGTATAATTGAAAGGCTTTTCATAAATAAAATCGTAAACTTGGAAATTTTGGTACGATAGCTAAAAATAATTATTACATATATTATTTTGAAACTATAGAAACATATTTTTCAAAGAAAATATGTACGCTCGCACATATTCGCACTCGACGAGCAAATACAAGACGTAACTCGTGCGTGACGTACACATACGAGTATGCGAACTTGTACGAACTAAATTTCAAAATAATTACCCAATTTATAATAAATAAAAAAACTATAGTAGAAATTTAGGGATTTTACACATCCCAAGACAAGGGTGTACGACATCTACGCCCGTACAGTGCCTCGAATGGTGACATCTCAATGCTGGCCTGAAATCTGTTATTGTATACAAACTCTACTAAGTGCAGGTGATCCTCCCAGGATCCTCCAAAATCTAAGACCCAAGTCTGCAATATGTCCTCGAGTGTCTGAATAGTCCTCTCTGACTGTCCGTCCGTCTGTGGGTGGTATGCAGTACTAAATTTGAGCTGAGTGCCCAAACTAGTCTGTAGACTTCACCAAAAATGGAAAGTAAAGCGACTATACCGATCCGAGACAATGCTTATCGAAACTCCATGAATGCTGACGATCTGCCGTATGTACATCTCTGCTAGCCTCTCTGTAGACGTACGCACTTTAAAAGGTAAAAAGTGAGCTGATTTGGTCAACCTGTCTACGATGACCCAAATTGCTTCTTTTCCTCCTAGTGTACGCGGCAATCCCGAAATGAAGTCCAACATGATGTGTTTCTACTTCCATTCCGGAATGGGCAACGGCTACAACAAACCTCTTGGCCTCTGCCTCTCTGCCTTCACCTGCTGGCAGACCATACATCTAGCGACAAAGCATGCTACCTCCCGCTTCATCCGACACCACCATACATGCTCCCTCAGATCTCTATACATCTTGTTTGCACCCGGGTGCATTGAGTACTGAAAACGGTGGGCCTCCTGCATGACCTGCTCCCGAAGCTCTCTACCGGGCACACACAGTAGGGAACCGTGCCTCAATGTGCCATCCTCTGCAATGATGAACTCCTCATCTACCAATCCTGCTCAAGCCTGATCTCTGATTCACCGTAGAGCAACATCATCGAACTGAGTCGACTTGATCCTCTCTATCAAGTTTGACTGAATCTGCAGACCCCATATCTGCATCTCCACTCCTGGCACTAGCACCTTGATCCCCAGGCTATCTAGATCTACTAGCAAGTGACGATCTGCCATCAAACACATGGCTGTCGGATATCTGCTCAAAGTATCGGCAACCACATTGGCCTTCCCTTGATGATACTACAGTACAATGTTGAAGTCCTTCATCAACTCTAACCTTCTACGCTGCCTCATGTTGAGCTCCTTCTGTAAACACATACTTCAAGCTCTTGTGGTCTGTGAAGATCTCCATAAGCTCTCCGTATAGATAGGGTTTCCATAACTTCAAGGCAAAAATAACTGCCGCCAACTCCAAGTCATGGGTAGGGTATTTCTTCTCATACGGACGTAACTGCCTAGAAGCATAGGTAATTACCTTACCATGCTGCTGCAAGACACAATCCAAACACTTCCTAGAGGTGTCACTGTATATAGTGGACCTGCCTGATCCTGATGGCAATGTCAGAATCGGAGCTGTCGTCAACCGCTTCTTCAACTCATCAAAAGCGACCTGACACTCCTCTGACCAGATATACTCTATGTCCTTCCGGGTCAGCCTAGTCAATGGCTCTGCAACCCGAAAGAAATCCTGAACGAACCTCCTGTAGTAGCCTGCCAATCCCAGGAAGCTCCTGATCTCCGTAACTGAAGTCGGTGCTGCCCACGCCTCAACTGCCGTGATCTTCCTCGGGTTAACTGAGATCCCATCTCCAGTCACAACATGACCCAGGAAATCAACTCGATCTCATACTTCGAGAGCTTGCTATAAAGCTTCTCCTTCCTGAGAGTCTCCAGAACCACTCTCAAATGCTCCTCATGATCCTCCGCGGTCTTCGAGTACACCAAAATATCATCGATGAACACCCCCATGAACTTGTCCAAATACTGGTAGAATACTTTGTTCATCAGGTTCATGAATACCGTCGGGGCGTTAGTCAACCCAAACGGCATCACTAAAAACTTGAACTGGCTATACCGCATCCTGAATGTTGTCTTCGAGATATCCTCCCTCTTCACCTTCACCTGATGATAACCTGACCTCAGATCAATCTTCAAAAATACCCTAGCTCCGCTCAACTGATCAAAAGATCATCGATCCACGGCAGCAGGTACCTATTTTTGATCTTAAGGTTGTTGAGTGCCCTGTAGTCGATACACATCCGTACCGACCCATCCTTCTTCGGTACAAAGAGCACCGGTGCACTCCATGGTGAAAAACTAGATCGGATGAAGCTCTTGTCCTGTAACAAATCCACTTGTTTCTTCAACTATACCAACTCGCTGTTGTTCACCCTATAGACGTGCTGAGAAATCGGCTTTGTGCCGGGTACTAAGTCTATAGAGAACTCAATGTCTCTGTCTGGTGGAAGTCCTGGCAAGTCCTCCGAAAATACATCTATGAACTCTGCTATCAATGGATGTGGCACTGTCTGCTCCTCAACTAAAACTTTGCAGAAGACTCCGCTGCTCTGCTTCATCTTCCACCTGGCGAACTCGAACTCTAGCTCTCCTGGTGGACAAAAAAGAACTCTGCCGCCGTGACAATCTATACTGGCATGGTGCCTGCTCAACCAATCTATCGTGAGTACTATATCGTAGTTTGGTAGTAGCATTATGAGCAGACTCACATCCAGTTCTCGACCTCCCAATACTACTCTTTGATCCCTACAAATATCACTGACGAGGATAATACCACCCCCGGTTGTGATCTTGCAAGTCCTAGGCAAAGATTCAGAAGTAAAATGGTGTCGAATAGCAAAAGATACTGACACAAAGATATGGAAAGCCCCCGAATCGAACAAGACAAAAGCTGGAATAGAGTCAAGAAGAACATAACCTACAGTAAGATCTTCAATAGCCTCTACATCCTCCACTTCCATGGCGAATGCTCGCCCCTGCTGGCCTCCCCTGGCCTGTTGTTGATGCTGGACGAACCTCTGCTGCTGCGTCTGCAGGGCTGGTCCCTTCTGCTGGCCTACTGGAGCCTTGGCTCCTCCTTCCTGCATCGCTAGTCCCGTAAATAGGGAATACTCCCTCAGCTGGTGGTCCGCTGAACCACAGAGTAGGCACCTGCCTAGCCTCTTCCTGCAGTCATTCCATCCATGCCCCGGCTTCTTGCAATTGGCACAACTGGTGGACTGTTGTCTCAGAGCCTGCTGCTGCTGCCTCGACTGTTGCTGCTGTACCTGCTGAAAAGGTGCACGGCCCTGTCCTGAGGCTGCTGCTGAAACGGCCTATGCTGGGACTGCTACTGAAAGTGGGGCCTTTTGGCCTAGCCTCCACTGCTACTGGATCCATGAAAGTCCCGACCTTTCTTCAGTTTAAACCCCAGGTCGTCCTCTACCGCCATAGCTACTGCTAAGATCTCCGCGAAGGTAGCATCCCGGTCACTCTTAGTTAATGACCGAACCACCCTGATCAAGCTCCTGCGGAACTTCCTCGCATTTGTCTTCTCGCTCAAGTCCTCAATGAATCTGCTTAGCCGGCAGAACTCTCCGGCATATTCCCCGACTGTCTGGTTTCCCTGAACCAGGCTCTCGAACTGCTGCTCTATGCCTCCCAATACTACGTCTGGGAAGAACTGCTCCTTGAACAGCGTTGAATGCGGCCCAAGTCTGCCCCTCAGTTCCCACTCGGGGGTCTGTCTGGTACCAAGTGTGGGCCAGGTCCTGCATCTGGCTGGCTGCTGCCTCGATCTGAAGTCGGGCTGGTTTCTTCGCCAGCCGGAATATCTCCTCCATATGCTCTATCCAGTCATCTGTATAATAGATGCCCTCTGTACCAAGAAAATCTCTCGGACGCATCTTCTGGACTCCTGGATGCCTCGGCTGGTACTGATATTGTTGCGGAGCTGGTCCCTAGATGGTCACCATCTCCACTGTCGTCCAGACCAGTTGGTGAGCCTCGTCTATAACCTGATAGAAGTCGGCAGTCTGACGCTGCGCCAGTATCAACCATCCCCATATGTGGCTGTTGTTGTGGCTGAAGAACCTCCAGAATAACCGGGGTCTGGCTCTGAACTGGTGGAGGTGCTCCCTCGAAGGCTGCAGATACTCCAACCTGAGTAGGTACTAAGGCTGCCATCTCAGATCCTGGCTGAACTGGACAAGAAGTGGCAGACCTCTCTCATGTACCTCCCGCGGTGGGGTACTGCGATTGTGTCTCAATCACCATCCTGGAGACAGATCAAATAAGAAATCAATACTGAGATAGAAGCGATAAATCAAAGGAGGACAGTTATTTCAAGGGAAACAATTAACAGTAAGAGTTTAAAAGGCAGGAATTAAGATAAGAGTTTTCCCTAATGTGATTGAGTACTTTCAAAAGTATCCTAATCCTACTGCAGGCTACAGTGATACTCTAGTTCGAATGCCACTGCAAATCTAGGCCTGCATGGGCTACCACTAAAAACGTGTCACGACCCGTACCCAGTGTAGGGGCACGAGAAGTGGGTACGTCCAGCCTACGCCGCAGTTTTGGCAGTAGAACGCTGTCCTAGGTCACAACATCTAATACAGTATAAGTATAATTACACAAGATATACTCTCCACACGAAGGAACAATAAGATGGTACATCTCAATCACAATCTAAGTTAGAAATAGCACGATATCGTAGATATGAAAATCTCAAAGGAAGTACAAACAGAAAGGGAAATAAGTCTGTGTCTAAATGACACAATAACAAAACATAATACAACTCAAATACCAAATGACAACATAAGTAAGATAAAGCCTAACTAAACTAGTCTAGGCAGTAGGGGTGATAACATTAGCTAGAGTTGGGTCATCCTGAGAGTCCAGCTCGTAAGTGTCGTCTAGGGCTGCTCCATAATAGGTGGTGCAGAAAGCCTCATCCTTATCCTCTGTAATATATCAATAGGTCCAGTCAGGACAGAAACGGGCACAATATATCTTATGCAGTTTATATCATGTCAGAAGATAATTAACATGCAATAGAGTAAGATACATGAATAACTGAAGGAATGTACATGAAGTAAAAGAGATAACTGTAATGGAAATATCTACTATAAGTAGAGAACTATCAGTGACTAGTGATTCAGAGTACCAGATAGACATGTGAACAGCTGGAGGTGATTCATGGCTGTACTACAAAAATGATTCATGACTACACTACTTTGGAATTATTCACATAACTATTTCTACTCCCCCATCCCCAATCAATACACAAGATTCATGATCTCACTGTCTCATCATCGAGCGTACGTGAAATTGATTCATGAGGGCTCTGTGAACATGAGAGTTCATGAACACAAGAGTATACATGAATGTGAAGCATGAAGATACATGATGTAAGTGAAATACACATGACATGAAGTACTTGATGCTCCCGAGGGGGATAACATCTCATGAAAAGATCCATATAGTACCAATCCGTGTTACCAATTAGCACATATTTAATTCATAAAATTAGCACATATTTAATTCATAAAATTTTAAAATCACCAAGAAGTCAAAATGACCAAAATACCTTCAAGCTAAAAAAGTGGTAGTGATACTTCTGGCCGAACATGAGGGGGCGTCGCAGGGGTCCACCGCGAAGAACAGCCACCGAAGGGGATGGGCGATGCCCAGGGGGTCTCCACCGCGACTACCGCCGTCAGAAAGTCAACGGCAAGGAGAGAAGGCGACGACCGGGCCGGGGGCTGCCGTTGGGGATGGCGGCCACCGGAGCTTCGGGGCCACGGTGGTGGAGGCTAAACCGACTAGGGCTAGCTGTGCGGAGGTCCACGCTGGAAAAAGGCTGGGAGCCGCCGGGACGAGCTCACTCGGGACACCGGAGTTGGGCGAGCCCCCGACGACTGGCTCGGGTGGCGCCAGGGGAAGTAAGGATGGGGCTGGCGTCGTTCCATCAGTGCAACGCGACATACATATATATATATGTAGAGGCATATAGGCTAGGATACTTGTATATTGAATATTATGACTTCCATATGAATGTGTAACCATAGGTGTGTATGTAGATGTCTGTAGCATGTGGGCAAGTATGCGTTATGTAGTAGGGAGACACCGTGTACCAAATACTAGCACATAGGCAGTATGAACCAAAATCTGTGATTACAAGCAACTACAGGTTGGTAGAAGGAGAGGGTTAGTATAGGGGGTTTGACAGCAACAGTTAGCAAGCTATAACAGTCAGTGTGGAAGGATATATGTAGTATGTAAACTGTAGCAGTGTAAGGAAGAGGGGAAATTAGAGGTGTGTTTGCCAATGCAGCGTAGCAGTGCATCCGAGTGTGTATAGTAGGCAAGAGGGGGCAATGCAGTTGTATTTACTGCAGGTAATGTAGGCAAAATAGCAGATAGATGCTAGTGAGTATGTTTAGGCAATTTGAGAGAGTATTTGTGTGTGTCAAGAATCAGGTTTTTGTATGTGTTTAATTAGCAATATATGTGAGCAAAATAGTATATGTGTATATGTGCATATTGAGTAGTAGTAGGTGGGATTAGTTAGTGTGGGCAGTGTACAGAGGGTGGTACAGAGGCAGTATAGGTGAGTGCAGTCTAGGGAGTGTGTTTAGCCGAAGTATATCTGGGGCCCAGCTCAGTACAGCAGGTAATGTGGTCTGTAGGGTTGAACATGTGCAAGTAATAGGAAGAGTAGTATCAGCTGCAGTTTGCAGCAGACAATAGGCAAAAAATACAATCAATGTGTTCAGTCAAGTAGAGCGTATTAGTGTAACCTGTAGGTAGCATTACAGCTGTACAGGATGTCACGCCCAGATTCGTAGAGTCATTTATTTACATATTTTATCTCTTTGAATAGATCGTGCTCGCTTGGGCGTGATGCCGTAAAAGTCTGGTATTGCACTTGTACAAGGCAAAGATGGTACATAATTGATAATATTCAAATAGAAGCACATCACAGCGGCAGAAACAGACAAATTAAAGTTAATGAGGACAATCTTTCTTATTGAATAAAAATACATCACTCCTTTACAGCAATGGAGATAAAAAAAGATAACTTGAAGTGGCACAGAGATATATAGAACTTTATTCTCTTTATTGATAATTGAAGAAGAGTACAAGACTTGTATTGAAGTACAATGCTTACAACACATCTCACTTTACATTAAAAGCCAACTGAACAATGCTATACAGCTTACATTTGGTACTTGGATACATTGGATTACAACTCGATATACCGACTTGACTTACAACTCACTGGTATCACTGATTACAATGTTCCATACATTATGCCCTTTATAAACAGTAGACATCATCTTGTACAAGGAGAGCTTCTGTATGCCCAACAAATCTTCGATGCCGTGGGACCAATCAAGCCAATCTTCGTGTGCAGAACATCCCAAGCACGAGCACCTGCCCATGAAACGTGGGTCAGTATATCATCTATGTACTAGCGAGTAAAATTCAACCCACTCGCCTAAACCAACATATCGTGATAGATTTTAGCAACATTTAATAGAATGATCTTTCTACTTGGGGGACTAACATCAGTTTACAGTTCATGGACAACAATCATAGGAAAACATGTAAACTTGTTATCTCATTTCCTTATATAAAGGCATCAGTAAAACATACTTGGTGTTATCAAGTCCTGACGGTGTACATTTAGAGGCATCTTTTAAGCATCGTTGAGTTAACATTAGCGAAACACGTTATAAGTATTCTTTTAGCAAGGCAACACTAAAGCATATTGCAATTAACATGTTGAGCATGTTATAGGGTTCTCACTTAAAGGCAACATCATAATGTTCTCTTGTTTAGCATGATTTAGCAGACAACTCAACCAACATATATTGTATATATCACATTTAAGTGATTTCTTACCGATATTTGACTCTACGTACCTGCATAAGAGTACAGAATAATATGATATACTTACTCTGCCTGCACAAAATATTCATTAGCATGCATCCTGACTACATGACTACTGGTACTATGCACCATTTAAGGACTTTGCCATATAGGACATCATAGGGTATAGGATGTGCCATTTACCAGGTTGCGAGCCCGAATGAAAGTCCCAATACCGCGTGCCACCAAAGCACGCCGATTCCCTCCTAGGCCGACTCGATCCCATCGCCGCGGGTACCGTTCGAGGAAATAATACCTTGTATACAAGTTTGCCCATGGTCATGCGAATGCGTGTCAGACTCGATTGTGTTCGAAGTCGCATGATAAAATATTAAGATAAGTAAAGGCAACAGTTTATTATCTTATCCTTCCAACATTACCACCTGTTCGCTTGGTGATCTCAACGATCCCAAGCCTTATCATTTCTTATTGCATCAATCATTGCAACATTTCTCATATCATTCCTTTCTAAGAGGAACAACCAATATTTCATTCATCTTGATGGACCTGCAGCATTTCATTCATTTCATAGGGACAATATTCTTTCTTTCATTGCTTATAAGGAAACAGGCAACAGCAACAGTTATGAAGAAGATACATGATTGAGGTATTTTATTCAGTTCTTTGTGTTAATAGCATAACCAGTTCATTACTCAAATAATTCATTACTTGAGCAGTATTATTAGAAGGGACGTTATCAATTCTTTTCAAGCATCAAATCACATTAGCAGTTCAAGTGTGATTCCTTCAGCAGTTCAATATTCATGTGTTGTACATTTCAATAATTCTCAGAATAAGCATATCTATTATTTAGCAATTAAAACATAGGATATTTAGGGACAACTCAGAGCATCATGTTATTCCATTTATTAAACATGCAGGAATAAGGAGGAATAAGGATAGTTCTACTTGCCTTGCATAATGGTCTTCCTGCTCCGATCATACTTATCTTCCAATGGACATAGTTCCACCGACGAGCCACGTTCCAACACTTAATCCGTCTAGCCAGCTAAGAGAGACTGCATCAGTCTCAACTCTCTTGATCTCCAACACAAGTTACGATCTAATATTCTGATAGCATCCAACAAGCCAACCAAATGCCTCATGCGGAGCAGGATATTACATAATATACCACTCAGAAAAAAGTTTCGTTCTCGAATCTTAAGAGAATAACTCATCTTACTAATTTACTTAGCCACAACAAGTTACTCATTCAGCTTCAATTCAATGTTCATTTCAGCCCACTTAGTCATCTCCAAAATAGCTATTCAACTGTACCATTTTAATCCATCAACGATTCGATCTGTCTATCCCTTTTTCAATTACTTGTAACTTCTCATTGATTCACCAATATTTTCCTTGTATTTCTATCTTGGTCGTAACGTATCACTTCGTTTAGATCCATACATATATTTTAGGCGTCCCCAAAATATATGCATTTCAGCCAAAGTCCGTGCTAGTACGATAAATTCTTCCTATAATGTTATCTCAGTCGCAACCTACCACTTCGACTGGATCCATACACATATTTTTGGTGTCTCCAAAACATATGTACTTCAGCCAACTTCAATGTTAGTACGATTCGATCAGCCACGATATAACTCTCTTTTCCAAATCTGACTTAGCATCCTTTCAATTGACTTATTACTTTATTCACTTGCCACAATCACTATCTTTCAGGCCACAATACTTAACATCAGGGATAACTCTCTATCCAAGCATAATATTTCTAACATTCGGTCAAGGGTCCAACTTAGAGCCAATCATATCAAGAGTTCACCACATGCAATCATATTCCTTGCCAAATCCAACAGTATTTCTTACCGAGGCAAATCACCTTTTCTAAAAGATACAATCCGACGTCACCCACTATCGCCCGAACCAAGGGTACAATTCTATACAACAGTCAAGGTTAACACAGCTACCCAACTATAGATACCGATCCAATATTCCCGTCCTGAGCAGTCAATTACATCTCATGGAATAATTTACTACTCGATACATACAACTCAAGTCTCATCCCACGATTCTAGTTCCCGCTATAGGCCGACACATAATCCTCAATGGTCAAACAGCTCTAAGGTTCATATTGAAGCATATACATACAACATATCATTCTTAGGTCATGCTCATCACCATCTCTCGTTCAATACCAAGGTTATCCTACGGTTGCCAATGGTTACCCTATTATTTGGCCAAGTCTCTATGGTTAGCTATACCGACAGCTAAACCTAATTATTCAGGTGGCTCCCCTAGAGTGGACGGCTACTAGGGATCATACAACTTTCTTATCCTCAGGCCAACAAGCAACCGACGGTTCTAAGGAACTCTACCCAAACCTATGGGTATCAACTCAGTCTGAATAACTAATCGCCATTGTCGGCTATGCCAACAATTGGCTATACAGCCCACGGTCAATAGGGTCAAGTCTATCTATCCAGGTCTTCCTCAAGGAAATAATTCCCACAGAGGCTCATTCTAGACTTATCCAATGATCGACTAAGATCGATCTATCAATATTATGGTCAATTTCAATCCGACATACGATTCTCATCGTTCTAATAATCCATCAAATAAATTCTTAATGATTCAATTTCTATTTCAAACCCTTTGTAATCACACAAACCCATAAGCCAAGGCTAACTATTCAAGGGTCATCAATTTTGATAGTCTTAACATAACTATGGAATCATACTATTCGGTCTGTATAACGTAGTCACACCACTAAGTCATAAAGCCAACAACTATACCCCAACCAACAGTCACATATGCCGATATTGTCCAATACGTTTGCAATTTCTCAATCCCATTCGTTTCATCAGTCATCAAACTATCTTACGGGCATTCTTAAATCTCATGTAGCAAGGGTCGAGTAGTTTATTCCATTCAATCCGAAAATTCATATATCAATTAACCATTCTCTATGCAACACAAATGTTCAGGATTGCTACTTGTTACTTTTCTAATACAATTCAATTCCTCAGCATACATGCACATATGCAATGACTATCCTTTGGTGATCAAGATGGATTAAAATCTATTACACCTTAGGGTCAAGGCACAAAATTCTAATATTCTTTTGGTTCACTGACAATTTCTCCAGAACTTTCGCTTAGCAACCAACTTGTATTAGCCATCTATGATTTGCATCCAACCAATCGAAATCAACATTCAGATGTTCTAAGCCACAACATTCTCTAGCCAAATTCATTCACCAATAGCATACTGACTGCCTTACTTGTATGAGTCATACTCGACTAAATAATTTTAAACCAAGCCACCCGTTACAATTCTAGAAATCTTCCTACCCAGCATAACATTACCGTAAAGGAACTCATGAGTCATCTAGCAACAACACATAACTCCCAGCTAAGTCTTAATACTACCCAGTACCCACAAATAGTCTCATTGTTATCCTATGGAAAGGGTCAAGATACATCTAGTTCTGAGGTGGTAGAGGCAATATACCACTCAGAAATGAAGCCATTCCCAAACAATACCAACTCAAATCTATTCCGAACATTCGTGATCTATAATAATCACAATACTTAGCCAACATTTTGGGGTCTCAATATCACAAGCCAATATTCTTAGGGTCTTACAAGCACTGGCCAGCACACATGAGTCCATTCACCAGTTTTGTTGAACTCATCCATCAATTACCCCATTCACAATTCTTTCCCAACATCACATGCAATTCTCAACTTGTTACAACATACATAGCCACTTTTCTTATTTCCACCTTCCAAACAACATTCATAATATAGCATATTATGGTATCGAGTCATTGTTGGGTTATTTGTCTCCAAACCAACAACAATCATTCATTCAGGGGCATCACAATGTAAATAGACTTATTGTATGGAACATCCAGTGAGCAGCTGAGAGGGTCAATAAACTTTCATACATAAACAACATAGGACGATTACAGAACAACAACATAATTGTGGAAGCAATCGTTGATTTAATCGCGGAAGCAACGTTGAGTGATCGCGGAAGCAACTTTGGTTAATCGTCGATGCAACTTTGATTTGAAATGAATCAAAGAAGAGACCAAGGACGTAAAGCCGTGCTCTAATACCAATTTGTCACGCCTCGATTTGTAGAGTCATTTATTCACATATTTTATCTCTTTGAATCGATCCTCCTCGCTTGGGCGTAATGCCGTACAAGTCTGGTATTGCACTTGTATAAGGCAAAGATGGTACATAATTGATAATCTTTAAATAGAAGCACATCACAGCGGCAGACACAGATAAATTGAAGTTAATGAGGACAATCTTTCTTATTGAATGGAAATATATTACTCCTTTACAATAACGAAGATAAAAAAATAACTTGAAGTCGCACAGAGATATATAGAACTTTATTCTCTTTATTGATAATTGAAGAAGAGTACAAGATTTGTATTGAAGTACAATACTTACAACACATCTTACTTTACAATAAAAGCCAACTGAACAATGCTATACAGCTTACATTTGGTACTTGGATACATTGGATTACAACTCGATATACCGACTTGACTTACAACTCGCTGGTATCACTGATTACAATGTTTCATGCATTATGCCCTTTATAAACAGAAGACATCATCTTGTACAAGGAGAGCTTCTGTATGCCCAACAAGTCTTTGATATCGCGGGACCAATCAAGCCAATCGTCATGTACCGAACATCTCAAGCACGAGCACCTGCCCACGAAACATGGGTCAGCATATCATCTATGTACTAGCGAGCAGAATCGAACCCACTCGCCTAAACCAACATATAGTGATCGATTTTAGCAATATTTAATAGAATAATCTTTCTACTTGGGGGCCTAGCATCTGTTTACAGTTCATGGGCAATAATCATAGGGAAACATGTAAACTTGTTATCTCATTTCCTTATATAAAGGCATCAGTGAAACATACTTGGTGTTATCAAGTCACTGTACATTTAGAGGCATCTTTTAAGCATCATTGAGTTAACATTAGCCAAACACGTTATAGGTATTCTTTTAGCAAGGCAACACTCCAGCATATTACAATTAACATGTTGAGCATGTTATAGGGTTCTCACTTAAAGGAAACATCATAATGTTCTCTTGTTTAGCATGATTTAGCAGACAACTCAACCAACATATATTGTATATATCACATTTAAGTGATTTCTTACCGATATTTGACTCTACGTACCTGCATAAGAGTACAGAATAATATGATATACTTACTCTGCCTGTACAAAATATTCGTTAGCATGCATCCTGACTACATGACTACTGGTACTATGTACCATTTAAGGACTTTGCCATATAGGACATCATAGGGTATGGGATGTGCCATTCACCAGGTTGCGAGCCCGAATGAAAGTCCCAATACCGCGTGCCACCAAAGCATGCCGATTCCCTCCTAGGTCGACTCGATCCCATCGCCACGGGTACCGTTCGAGGAAATAATACCTTGTATACAAGTTTGCCCATGGTCATGCGAATGCGTGTCAGACTCGATTGTGTTCGAAGTCGCATGATAAAATATTAAGATAAGTAAAGGCAACAGTTTATTATCTTATCCTTCCAACATTACCACCTGTTCGCTTGGTGATCTCAACGATCCCAAACCTCATCATTTTTTATTGCATCAATCATTACAATATTTATTATATCATTCCTTTCTAAGAGGAACAACCGATATTTTATTCATCTCGATGGACCTGCAGCATTTCATTCATTTTATAGGGACAATATTCTTTCTTTTATTGTTTATAAGGAAACAGATAACAGCACCAGTTATACAGAAGATACATGATTGGGGTGTTTCATTCAGTTCTTTGTGTTAATAGCATAACCAGTTCATTACTCAAATAATTTATTACTTGAGCAGTATTATTAGAAGGGACGTTATCAATTCATTTCAAGCATCAAATCACATTAGCAGTTTAAGTATGATTTCCTTCAGCATTTTTATATTCATGTGTTGTACATTTCAATAATTCTCAGCATAAGCACCTCTATTATTCAGCAATTAAAACATGGGATATTTAGGGACAACTCATAGCATCACGTTATTCCATTTATTAAGCATGCCGGAATAAGAAGAAAGGATGACAGTTCTACTTGCCTTATATAACGGTCTTCCTGCTCCGATCATACTTATCTTCCAATAGACATAGCTCCCCCGACGTGCTACGTTCCAACACTTAATCCGTCTAGCCAGCTAAGAGAGACTGCATCAGTCTCAACTCTCTTGATTTCCAATACAAGTCACCATCCAACATTCTGATAGCATCCAACAAGCCAACAAAATGGCTCGTACGGAGCGGGACATTACACAGGAGATGTTGTGTATAGGTCTGTGCATAGTATTAGCTGGGGGTTTGCTTACCTGCAGATCATAATATGTATGAGAGTAGAAGTAACTGTAATGCAGTCTCTTGTAGTCAGTCTCTGCAGGATGGTTTGAACGATATGAAGCTACACTAGAGTGCAAGCAACTATCTGTTTGGTAGAGAAGGAGATTAGTGCTTGTGCAAGGGGATTTTGTGGCAACAGTTAGGTTGTGTAGTATGCTAGGTGCAGCAACATCAGATGCTAGAAGCTGCAGTACTATATGAAGTACAGGGGTTATCTAGTATAGTTATATGCATGGATGAGGGTGATGTGCAAACAGTAGGTTGGAGGTGTGTAATACTTTTCCTTGTGGGTGTGTCTAGAGGAAGGGTGAGTAATGTCACCATGTGCTCAATAACTGGAATTGTAGTCCTATGTGCCTAGCTAGGATGTGTGTAGCTCCCCTTCCTGAAAATGTTCAAAATATTTTCTTTTATTGATTATTTGATTTAAATGGTGTTTTTGAAATTTTTATAAATAATTAATTAGTTAATTATTACGGTAGATAACTTAAGTCTTTGTGGAGTGATGGAGCACAAAATGACTAGAAATTGTGGCACGGGAGATGTAGCAGTGTGCCTTGACTAGTGTACTAGCCATGCCAAGGGAAACCTAGCCATAGGGATGTCCGAACTAGAAAAATCAGATCAAGTTGCGACTTAACCCTTACTGAAGTTTTATTTATTATTTAATTGTATTATCGAGTTTTAGGGAACCCGGTTGTACCGAACCTATCCAGATTGGACCCAAGTCAAATCCAAGCCCATGTAGGCATGTAGTGGGACCAAATACGGCCTTGTAGATATATTTGGTAAATGCGAATATCTCGTATATATTTTTAGGAATTGGCAATTAATTTCTAAATATTTGTTATGGATAGAATATAGATATTATTAATATTAAATAGCGTATAGAATGTTGTACGAATTCTGGAGCCAAATAAATGGGATAGTTGATGCGTTCACCGTAATATATTTTTACTCTAATTTAAGTGTTAATCATTATTATATTATTGAGGTTATTATTAAATATTATTATTTGGTTATATGTGTGTGAATATATATTTATATGTATATATATAGATATATATGTGCGTATATAGATATTATTTTGTTATATAGTTGTGAATATATATATATATATATATATATATATATATATATATATATATATATATAGGCAATATAATAAAAAAATGGAAGAGTGTTGGTCTGCTCCTTGGGGAGCCCCAGGGTGGGGAGCCCCTTGGTGGCCGGCCCCCTGGTGGCCGCCGCCGTGGTGGGGAGCTCCGCCGGCCTCCGCGCGCGGTTTGCTCCCCCTTCCTCCTCCCCCAGGTGGCTTTGCCCCCCATCCCCGGCAGCCTCCGTGCTGCCCTCAGTGCCGCCGCGCTCTCATCCCGCAGCGTCGCCCCCGTCGTCCCCGGCGTGCCCGTCGCCGGCGACGTCGTGCTCCTGCCTCCGTTGATGCTGTCGGGCAGCCCCCGGTCGGCGGCGCGCCCTCGCTGAGGTCGTGTGGGCCACCTCCTGGCTTGCCTCCTCCCTCCCTCGCTGTGCCTCCCCCCCGTTCCATCGGTCGCAGCTGCTCCCGCCCCCTTGGCAGGCGCCGCTCCCGCTCCTCTACTTCCCCTCGTCGTCTTTTCGGTGGAGCAGTCCCCCTCATTGGCTCAGTCCGCCGATGCCCCATCCTCCGGCGGCGTCTCCGCCTTGGCCCCTCCTTCGGAGCCCTCCGGCGGCCCTCCTCCGGAACCCCCCGCTGCGGTCCCCTCCGCCCCGGCCATGGGCTCCTTCTCCGCGCCTCCGCCCCCCGTGCATCCCTTCGCCGTGGCGGAGGCCCCCCTCCCGGCAGTCCCCTCTGCCCCCGCCTCCTCCCCGACTCCCTTGCCCCCGGCCGGCGCCTACTGGCAACACCCGGCCTACTCGGGGTTGCTCTGGGTCCCAGCCGACCACCCGGCGGAGGCGGTCCTTCTCTCCATCGGCGCGAGCCGCCACTCCTAGCGCTCGCGACGGCGGCGCCCCTGCCTCGTCGTTTCGGTTGCAGCGACCCCCGCGGATGAGCTCTCTCCCTTGGCGACTGCTCCTCGCCGTAGCCCTCCGCCGCCCTCCTCTGTCTCCCTTCGGCGGCTTCGACGTCTCCCCAGTGGAAGGACCGCTACCCCCCGGAGCTCCTGTCCCCCCCTTGGACGTCTCCCCTGTGGACGGACCCCAACTCCCCTTCCCTCCGCCGGTGCCATCTTCTTCCTCCGGCGCCCCCGTGGCCCGCCGGCTCTCCAGCCCTATCGGCCGCACCTCGTCCTTGAGGTTGGCCCCCTAGGTCGCCCTCCCCCTGCCGTCGTAGCGTGTCCCGCGTCGCCAACCCTCCTGGATGACCGGCGCCTTGTCGGCCCCCCTCGCCGGAGTCGAACTCGCCATCCCTCCTGGTTGACCGGCGCCTTGTCGGTCCCTCGCCGGAGTCGAGCTCCCCCGCGCGCGCTCTCCCTTGGTCGGTCCTACGCGCCCGTATGCGTCCGTGCTCGCCCCGGTCGAGTACCCCCCGCCGGCGCCACTGTGCCTCCCGCCGTGGCGTTGCTCCCGTGACGCCGGCCCCGGTGTCGCCCCCCCGCCCCCTCGGTGGCTGCGCTCCTCGGGACGCGCCCCATCTCCCTCGGGCCCCTCGCCCGGACCAGGACCCTCGGGCCCCGCGTGGACTGGCCACGTGCCCCCACGTGACTCTGTTCTCGTTGGGTTACGCGCTCTGATTCCCGCCCGTGACTTTTGTGTTTTCGAATCTTTTCGAAAACTCGTTTTTCGAATTTCGAATATTTCTCGTGTACCCTGTTTTGCTGATCCGGGTTGCGGATCTTCGTACCCTTTTCTTCTGGGCCTTCTGTTTGTGTGGCCCAGACACAGTCTGTATCGCTCACTAAGAGCCCCTTTTTATTCAATATATGTCTTCTTCTTCTTCAAAAAAAAATATATATATATATATATATATAGGAATTTATATATATATATATATATAGGAATTTATATATGTGTACATGTATATGTATAGGTATATGTGTATGTGTATGTATATATAAAAATATATATTATACATTATACATGGGTATATGTATACAAGTATATAAATATGTGTGTGTATGTACGTATAAATGTATATAAATATTTGTATGTAGGTGTATATATAAATATACATATGTTTGTATATATAAATATATATACTTTAGTTAATTCTAATAGAGAATGAAAAAAAAAGCAGCCCATAGGCCCAACCAAGCTGCTAGCTGCCGACCCAAGTCCCCACAGTAACAGCCAAATCCACCTGAGCTGATCCCAAGCCCGGCCAGCCCCCACAGGGCCCAGTCCAGCTGAGCCGAGCTGGGGCACCCCCCAAGCCGAGCAACAACTGAAAGCACCCGTCCGACATATATATAGCAGAGAAGGATCAGAGCACGAAAAACCAAAAACCCTAAATTTTTACTCCACCCAACAGCGCCCCCCGACCTGAAGACCCTGGAAACACGTACGCGTCGCCGCGGCGGCCGTCGGCCGATGAGAGAGTCGCCGCGTGCACAGGAAGCGACAGAACCACAACAACATGTAGTCTGCGTCGAAGCAACTTCGCAACGGGTCTACGCGATGCTCACTCGACCAATTTTCAATCCGATTCTTTGGGTAAGATATTAACCTATACGACTTTGCTTCCCTTCAAGTAGAAAGTTTTATTTTGCTGTGTACGCGACAAGAATCGAGGCCAAAGTGGCCGAAAAACCTGTTTAAAACAGGACAGGAACCCAGTCCCAACGTAGGTTTTGGAAGGCATATATCTTCCAATCTGGATCGATTCTTCAAAATCTAGTTAAACCTGTTTGAAGACAACCTGCAGGGCATCAAAATACTATTTATGGATTTTTATTTCATCTATTATACAACAAGATAAACTTCATTGAAGATTGAGAAAAAACTGTTTTTCAAAACTTTAGAAAATATAAAAATTGTCCGATACGACGTACGTCCCGCCAATCCGGGCGACGTGGTCGCAAACCAAAAGCATCGAAAGGTGCGTAACGGCTTCATGGTCATGTGGGCTTTGACAAAATTCAAATTGGTCGCGTGTGCGCGACGAATTTGATGCGTATCCGTCGAAATTCACCCTATCGACCTCTGTACAAATTTCCCAATTACTTTGTGCACGCTTGTCAGATCGAGACAAAACTTGTGCCAAGAGGACCATATCATTTTTTTGGTCCTGCATGCCAAGTTTGGTCCGATTCTGAGACATTTGATTGGACCGCCGTTTCGCGGGGCCCACGGTCCGATTCAACGGGTGATTTTGTGCACAGCCCTCCGGAATCCAACTTTGGATATACGGTTGGGTTCGTATCAGAAAACCAAATCTGTAGACATGTAGTTTGACGACTTTAGGGACCATAGACTTTGGCATAATTTTCGGTGCAAAGCGGGTCCAACGGCGGACATCCTTTTTGCCCGAAATTATCGTTTTACCCCTGTGTCCAGAATTAGACCTAGGGACAGGCAATCCTAGCTTATTGACTATTCTATTAACGTTGGTAATATTTGTTTCAGCTTTCGGAGACAGTTGTGATGACTTGGACTGTATGGCTTACCAGTCGACTATATATTTGTTGGATCTGCGTGCAACCACCAGGCAAGCATACCTTGCCTTCCTCTACAGTTTATTTTCATGCTTATAGTACACCTATTATAGTATATTATCTTTAGTTTCCTTAGTTGTTATAGACTTATATGATATCGCGTTTACCAGTCTATTGTCTTGCTTGTATATCAGTATTTTATGACTTGATAGTGTAGTTATACCAGGCTTGTTTATGTCATGGATCATGCTAGAGTTGTCCTTACCTGTGTCATGACTGAGTTGTACCGTGTCTTCACTTGTATCTTGACTGAGTCGTGTCTGCAAGTATGTGTGAGTGAACTGCTATTCCTTTGTCTTTCCCACAACCTGTGAGTGCACACACGGGGCGAGGGTTGTCCTTTGTACCTGCGAGTCGACATGCGGGGCGAGGGTGACTTGTCTTAAAACTGACCTGCGAGTCCACATTCGGGGCGAGGGTTGGTATTCCATTGATCTTCCAGCAGTTCATTTATGCATACTTGATCCCGTATCCGTATTCATAGTTACCTGTCAGTAGCCACATGTCAGTCTCATGTCTAGTTCCTATTTATACCCTGGTTATATTATTACATTATTAAACTGTTAGATAGGCATATTTTATGTATCTTGATAGTCCTCTGAGGACCTGATGATCTCTTCAGGTTTAGCAACTGCATGGAGTTAGTTAGCAGAGCGGGATGGTAGAGGATTGCGATGTATGATACATGTATTTGCTTGTGATATTCTTTATTATCTTCTCGTGCTTTATATTCCATACCATGATATACTCTGCTTATTTATAGACTCATATCATTCTTGGAGTCTAATCGAACAATATGTTAATGGGCTGCAGACCATGACCTATAATTGTTTATTCTTGTTTTATTTGATTCTTGTGGATTGAGATACAGTTTAGATTAGACATGATACCCATGACCTTTACAGCTTATACGTACTCGAGTCGGGCTAGAGTCCGCTCGATACGTAGCTGGCTTGCTCATGAGCTCGCGTCTGAAAAGCGGGTGCGGGTCGTGATAAGTTTTTGTGGTAGCCCATACAGGTCAGAGCATATCGTATCGGTTACCTAACTGTACTGGTACGAGCCTACGACAATGACTAAACCTTAGAAATCTCAATCCACACTGCCTTGAAAATTCTTCTAAAAAATTTTACGTCCTTAAAAACTCCATATTTGCTCTCGATTATACTTCCTTGCTTTTCGTACCATTGATTCTCGTCCCTTCCTATTCCAGGGTGACGAATGATCGTACTGTCTAGGATTAATTAGAAATTCTTAAATTATAGTATAATATTGCTTGACTACTGAATATTTGGTTGTTTATAGATATGAGGGATTATAGATGCCATATGCCCTAGATATCTGTTGGAAAGACTGTTAACCAGTAGTTAGGAAATTATAAGATTTTTAGTGATCGTGTTTTGAGGAGAAGTATGACCAAAGGTGGGGAGAAGTCCTCCAGTATTCGAAGTTATAAGATGACTAGAGAAGGTTGTAAACTATTTTTGAGGAATTAAAAATTGAGGAGATTAAGGTAATAGTGGACTTTGAATTTTAAGGAATAGTTACAAATTAGAATTTTGAGGACGGAATTAATTTTTAAGGTGGATAGATTTGTAGCTCCCCTTCCCGAAAATGTTTGAAATATTTTCTTTTATTAATTATTTGATTTAAATGGTGTTTTTGAAATTTTTATAAATAATTAATTAGTTAATTATTACGGTAGATGACTTAAGTCTTTGTGGAGTGATGGAGAACAAAACGACTAGAAATTGTGGCACGGGAGATGTAGAAGTGTGCATTGACTAGTGTACTAGCCATGCCAAGGGAAACCTAGCCATAGGGATGTCCGAACTAGAAAAACCAGATCACGTTGCGTCTTAACCCTTACCGAAGTTTTATTTATTATTTAATTGTATTATCGAGTTTTAGGGAACTCGGTTATACCGAACCTATCCAGATTGGGCCCAAGTCAAATCCAAGCCCATGGAGGCATGTAGTGGGATCAAATACGGCCTTGTAGACATGTTTGGTAAATGCGAATATTTCATATATATTTTTAGGAATTGGCAATTAATTTGTAAATATTTGTTATGGATAGAATATAGGTATTATTAATATTAAATAGCGTATAGAATATTGTACGAATTCTGGAGCCAAATATATATTATTGGTCTAATTTATGTGTTACTAGGGTTATTATCATTATTATATTATTGAGGTTATTATTAAATATTATTATTTGGTTGTATGTGTGTAAATATATATATGTACATATATATATATATATGTGCGTATATAGATATTATTTTGTTATATGCTTGTGAATATATATATGTATATATATAGGAATTTATATATGTGTACATGTATATGTATAGGTATATGTGTATGTGTATGTATGTATAAATATATATATTATACATTATACATGGGTGTATGTATACAAGTATATAAATATGTGTGTGTATGTACGTATAAATGTATATAAATATTTGTATGTAGGTGTATATATATAAATGTACATATGTATACGTATATTTGTATATATAAATATATATATATATATATATATATATATACTTTAGTTAATTCAAAAAAAAAAAAAAGATATACTTTAGTTAATTCTAATAGAGAATGAAAAAAAAAAGCAGCCCATAGGCCCAACCAAGCTGCTAGCTGCCGACCCAAGTCCCCACAGTAACAGCCAAACCCACCTGAGCTGATCCCAAGCCCGGCCAGCCCCCACAGGGCCCCGTCCAGCTGAGCCGAGCTCGGGCACCCCCCAAGCCGAGCAACAACTCAAAGCACCCGTCCGACATAATATAGCAGAGAAGGATCAAAGCAGGAAAAACCAAAAACCCTAAATTTCTACTCCACCCAATAGCGCCCCCCGACCTGAAGACCCTGGAAACATGCGCACGTTGTCGCGGCGGCCGCCTGCCGACGAGAGAGCCGCCGTACGCACAGGAAGCGGCAGAACCACAACAACATGCAGCCTGCGCCGAAGCAACTTCGCAACGGGTCTACGCGATGCTCACTCGACCAATTTTCAATTCGATTCTTCGGGTAAGATCTTAACCTATACGACTTTGCTTCCCTTCAAGTAGAGAGTTTTATTTCGCTGTGTAAGCGACGAGAATCGAGGCCAAAGTGGCCGAAAAACCTATTTAAAATAGGACAGAAACCCAGTTCCAACGTAGGTTTTGGAAGGCATATATCTTCCAATCTGTATCGATTCTTCGAAATCTAGTTAAACCTATTTGAAGACAACCTGTAGGGCATCAAAACGCTGTTTACGGATTTTTATTTCATCTATTATGCAACAAGATAAACTTTATTAAAAATCGAGAAAAACCTGTTTTTCAAAACTTTAGAAAATAGAAAAATTGTCCGATACGACGTGCGTCCCGCCAATCCGGGCGACGTGGTCGCGAACCGAAAGCATCGAAAGGTGCGTCGGAATACAAATTGGTCGCGTGTGCGCGACGAATTTGATGCGTATCCGTCGAAATTTACCGTATCGACCTCTGTGTAAATTTCCCAATTACTTTGTGCACGCTCGTCAGATCGAGACAAAACTTGTGCCAACTGGACTGTATCATTTTTCTGATCCTGCATGCCAAGTTTGGTCCGATTCTGAGATAGTTGATTGGACCGCCGTTTTGTGGGCCCCACGGTCCGGTTCAACGGGTAATTTTGTGCATAGCCCTCTGGAATCCAACTTTGGACATACGGTTGGGTTCGTATCTGAAAACCGAATCCGTAGATATGTAGTTTGACGACTTTAGGGACCATAGACTTTGGCACAATTTTCGGTGCAAAGCGGGTCCAAAGGCAGACATCGTTTTTGTCCGAAATTACCGTTTTACCCCTGTGTCCATAATTGGACTTAAGGATAGGCAATTGTAGCTAATTTAACTATTCTGTGAACGTTGGTAATATTTGTTTCAGCTTTCGGAGACAGTTGTGATGACTTAGACTGTATGGCTTACCAGTCGACTATATATTTCTTGGATCTGCGTGCAACCACCAGACAAGCATACCTTGCCTCCCTCTACAGTTTATTTTCATGCTTATAGTATATCTATTGTAGTATGTTATCTTTAGTTACCATAGTTGTTATAGACTTATATGATACCACGTTTACCAGTCTATTGTCTTGCTTGTATATCAGTATTTCATGACTTGATAGTGTAGTTATACTAGGCTTGTTTACGTCATAGATTATGCTAGAGTTGTCCTTACCTGTGTTATGAATGAGTTGTACTGTGTCTTCACTCGTATCTTGACTAAGACGTGTCTGCAAGTATGTGTGAGTGAACTGCTATTCCTTTGTCTTTTCTACAACCTGCGAGTCCACACACGGGACGAGGGTTGTCCTTTGCACCTGCGAGTCCACATACGGGGCGAGGGTGACTTGTCTTGAAACTGACCTACGAGTCCACATTCGGGGCGAGGGTTGGTATTCTATTGATCTTCCAGCAGTTCATTTATGCATACTTGATCCCGTATCCGTATTCATAGTTACCTGTCAGTAGCCACATGTCAGTCTCATGTCTAGTTCCTGTTTATACCCTGGTTATATTATTGTATTATTAAACTGTTAGTTAGGCATGTTTTATGTATCTTGCTAGTCCTCTGAGGACCTAATGATCTCTTCAGGTTTAGCGACTGCATGGAGTTAGTTAGCAGAGCGGGATGGTAGAGGATTCCGATGTATGATACAGGTATTTGCTTGTGATGTTCTTTATTATCTTCTCGTGCTTTATATTCCATACCATGATATACTCTGCTTATTTATAGACTCATATCATTCTTGGAGTCTAATCGAACAATATGCTAATGGGCTGCAGACTATGACCCATAATTGTTCATTCTTGTTTTATTTGATTCTTGTGGATTGAGATACAGTTTAGATTAGACATGATACCCATGACCTTGGCAGCTTATACGTACTCGAGTCGGGCTGGAGTCCGCTCGATACGTAGCTGTCTTGCTCACGAGCTCGCATCCGAAAAGTCGGTACGGGTCGTGACAATGTGCCTATAGGAATCTGTATCAGTTAGGGAGAGAGCCAGAGTGATAGCTAGCTTGCAATATAGTTGCATGGTAGGTGCAGATAGCATAAGTGGTGTCTGTAAGGCATAGTTTAGGTTGCATGCAACGTGTATGTGAGTGATGTTTGTGAGGTATCCTAGAGTGTAAGATTGTTATTATATATATATATATATTTTATATATATATATATATATTTTATATATATATATATATATATATATATATATTATATATATATATATATGTATATATATATAGTAGTGTATATTATATGTACATAGGTATACATATAGATTGAATACGTAAACCAAGTATGCATATAGATACCTCGAATTATAGGATATATATACGTATGGGTATAAGAGGGTATGTTGATATACTTGAATGCTCAGGGTATGGAATATCATGAGAATCATGAACTTACATTAGATATGCACCAAAGCTCTAAGGTAGATACTCATAGATATATAACTATATATGAAATAGGGTATTTGTATGATAGGATACATGGTAAGCCACACAGAGTATATGTATGGGTATGAACACACATATTTGGATCGTCGAGACCTAGAAAACCCTTAGAGCCTAGTAATAGACTAGATGCCTCATTTTAAATTCAAATATTGATTTGATTGATTTATACATATAGGTTCATTAGACTTGGACTCGGTCACAGATTTTGATTTAGATTTTCAGCTCGGGACCACAAGCGAGTACTTTGCTCTCAGTTTTATATTACTTTATTCACGTTGCACATATCCTGTCATTTTATCTTGATTTCATTCTTCCATTTTATCTTGAGATAAAGATTTTTCAAATCATGATTTCTTGTGGTATATCCTGGATCAATACAAGAATGCTAGCTCGCCATTTATTGATGTGCTTTATTACATGTTACATGAATGGTAGTGCATCATCAATTGATGTACCTTATACCCATTTACATGACTTCTAGTGCATCACCAGCTGACGTACCTTATCCCATGTTATATGAATGCTAGTGCGTCATCGACTGACGTACCTTATCCCCGTTTACATGAATGCTAGCTCATCAAAAACTGACGTGCCTTATCCCGATCACATAATTGCCAGCTTACCATTGTCTGACATTGCCTAATTACTTGCCTGGTCTCTTACATGTTTACTTGTTATTTCTTCATTATACTATTCACACTATTTTAGATTTTACTTGTATAATTCTTACAAACCAGTCGTTCCTGTTTATATTTCTGTTTTTATTCCTGTACTATCTCTTACTTATTCATGTTCTTCACCATATTATTATGTAATACTGAGATGTATTTGTACTTGCTTTAATCTTGAATGGATATTATTTTTTTGGATGATGAGTACGAGGACATGTGTCATACCTACTACAGAGCTCAGGAGACATGGAGGCAGACCCCTCAATAGTTTAGCTTAGATATCTAAAAACAGTTTAGACTATTTACCCTAGCATGGCCGAATTTGTCTCCGAAACATTTATATTTTATGTTGTACATATTTTGCAATATGATACACTCTTGGACGTTTGGTTTATCTAGACTTAGATTAGGAATTTGGTGATTTATGCATTTATCATACTTGTGACTTTTGATTCTTTCTCTTTATATTATTTTGTGCCTCATCTTCCTATTAGATCTTGTGGTTGAGTATTATCATGGTTTAATAACATTGTTCTCCATTGGAGTTAGATATCTGCTGATGGTTAGTTATATAGTATTTTTCTAGATATCTTACTTTGTCGATGCTGTAGCATAGGCTGGGCGTGCATCGCTCACCCATACCTCTACATCCGGGCGCGGGTTGTGATAGCAACGAATAGGATTAAGAAATCGTGGAGCGATAGTGTTTGCCATGAAAATCAACAACAGGTATTACAGAACACAGGAATTGATTGCAAACTCGCTTGTACAAAGAAGAGCCTAGAAAGAAAGCCAAGGAAATATTCTAAGTACAATTGTTTAGTTTTGATTCTGGGGGGGTGACGGTGGAGGCTTGGGAAAGTGCTATAAACTCTGCCTTACTCCGTGGACTATCTAATGCAGTCTCTAGCTCATGAAAATATTGCTTTTCTCTTGAAGGTTGCCAGCCATTGCAGGGGAGTGGCACCCTGCTATTTATAATAGGATGGATTTTGAGCCGTATGGTCGGTTTGCTGCCATGTGGCTGGTTGGCACGCAAAGACCCGCTCTCGGACTGCCATCTATCGGTTTGTTGGGATTTTGTTGCAGCAAATTTGGGTGGTTAAGGAATCGGTCAGATTGCCACGTATCCCGTTGCGTATGGTGTTTTCAGTCTCTGATCTTGTGGGGTCGTATGAGACTCATGCGACCCGGATCACAGTTACATGGAGTTTGGAAACTTTGGGGCCGTATAAGCTGGGCCTTATAAGGTTCATGCGGCTTGGAAGACGCTCATTTGGCCGCATGGAGGCGTACGAACCCTACTTTTGGGCGACGTCTCACGTCTTATCTTTCTTGTCAAATTATCAGAACTGTCATGCTTTTGCCATTACTTGTCAGCTTTGTCAGTCGAACTGCTCCTCCTTGGTCGTATATTTTCCTTTTATAACTGTTCATCGATGGGCCGCATACGGTTTTGAACAGTTATACGGTTGTCCTTCATGCGGGCCTGTTTGGCCTAAAGTATCTATGTGACAATTTGTAATCTGTATGAACTCCATATTTTTCATGTTTCTACAAGACCCCGCTTCAATGTTTCCAAATTGCAAATTTGGAATACTTTGAATAAGAAGCATAAAAAATATGCCAAGCCGTGGGGAGTCTTTATGTTTGCGGGAAGTGATTTTTGAACTTGAGTTGCAGAGAAATACTGAACTGCAGGGGGATCCTGAGTCGCAGAACAAATCTTGAGTCGCAGGGATGCCTTGCGCCGTAGAGAGTCTGCCAGCTGTCATTGCTGTATTTAATTCTCCTGACTTGGTTGTGGATCTATTTTCGATATGAAGCCGACGGTTACGGGGGATAAAGTTCCCAAACGTCGGCTCTATCTTTAATGATCTCAAAAACTGAAGAGACGCTCGACGGTTACTAGGGATAAAGTCCCCAAACGTCGCCCTTATCTTAAATGATCTTGAGAATCGAAGAGTCTCTCTTCAGCAACTCTATAAATAGGAGTCACTCAGAGAGAGTCTTTCCTCTTTCACCTTATCCTTCTTATACTTTCTGCTATGGCTCCAAAAGCTTCTAAGTCGGTCGGTGCGGCCGCTAAAGAGGAGAGACTTGCTTCTTCGTTGAGAGCGATAGACACTCCTTACATTCATTCCGATGTGCAACCTTCTTCCAAGGGTAAGGATGGTGAGCAGATGTTGACTGAAATTTCGTGTGTGGGGCTGTCATGTACTGTCTCTGCTTGGTCGATGTATGAACTTGAACTTGAACTGGCTGAGTTCTTCAAGATGAATCTGTATGAACTTTTTACGACCGAGCCGCATAGGTGCCGCATGAGCACTTTATGGTTGGGTCACATAAATACTGTAAGATTAGGTCGTATGATCGCCCTAGGCCGCATGAGTTTTTCATGATTGAGCTGCATGATAATGACTGAGCTGTATAAATGCTCCATGAGTACTTCATGAAGCCGGCCTCATAACTGTGGACTGTATGAGTTCTGTTTTGGCTGGGCCGTCTGACTGACTAGGCCGCATAACAGAGTTCTTTGTTATCTGACTATTTCCTTTTATTTGATTTTTTGTAGCATCCGTGCTAGAGGCTGCGACTACTGTGAAGGAGGAGGTGCTGTCTTCTTTCATCAAACCAGATTCACCGTTTGAGGTGAAAGAAGAACTGGCGTCCATCGGGGAGGGGATTGCTCTCAAGGAGGAGCCCAAGTCTGAAGGCGGTAGTATCGGGAGTTCTGCCCCTGCTACCCCTGCCGAAGACTCTATTCGAATAGATCTTTCCTATGAGAAATGGCTAAGGGAGTGGTACATACCTCAGCACGGCTATGATCTTTGACTGCAGGGATCCATGAGCTACCATGTACTTGTTGGTTTCGGAAGTACATATAATTTAACGTTTGTATCTACCTCTGAATTTTCGACTGTCTATAGTTATGGCTTGCGTTTTGCTATTTTTGCAATCCTTTATTGGAGGTATAGTCCTGTGAATGTAACTGATTTGGATAAACAGAGTGTGTTCACTCCATCCTATTTGTGGTAATTTGTGGTGCTTGTACTAGAGGACCTAATACAGCATTTGTAAAGGACATCCTACTGGAGGATTTTTGTTGACCTATTGCCCTTTTGTGCATCTGCAAATGCGAGAAAATAGATTTGAATGATATTTTATGGACCTACTACTCTTTGGTACATCGACGGTGTGAGTAATAGATTAAGATAATTTTTTATGGACTTATCATCATTTTTGTGTACTGGCGATACGAGTAATGATAATAAGTGAAAAGAAAACCAACGTATTTACTCAGAGGTAATGAGGACGTGGTAAATACGGGTCAAAACAAAGCCTTCCTACTCAGAGGTAATGAGGACATGTTAGGGGTAGGCATGATAGGGATACACAGAATAACTCATAGGTGCTGTCAATGTGGAAGTTCTATGCATTGGGTGATTTGTTTGTGGTGGACGGGATAACAACTCAGAGGTAATATAGACGTGGTTGTTTTTTCTGTTGAAGAATTTTGTGGACCTATTACCATTTTTGTGCACTGGTAGTGCAAGTAATAGATTGAGATAAGTTGTATGGACCTATTACCCATCTGCGCACCGGTGGTGTGGGCAATAGGTTTTGAGGGAAGTTCTTAGTGGTAGAAAAGCTATGACCGGGGGTACATAGACACGACCAAAAGAATTCATTCGGAGTAATCAGAGAGTAAGTTCCGTGGTACCTGAGGGTACGTAACTCAATAATCTGTAAGATTTGAAGTCAGAGTGTAAGTTCAGCGATACCTATGGGTATATAACTCACAATCTGAGAGATAGTTGGAAGGTGTCATTTAGATGTAGTATTTCTTGAGGAACTTGCCATTAATGGGCATCATGAGCAAGTCTCTATTTTGTTTTGCGAGGCGGTATGCGCTGTTGGAGAATACGGTCTCGATGACGAACGGACCCTCCCATTTGGGCTGGAATTTGCCGGGGGTCTTATGAGTCATGACCATTGGTCTGCGAATGGCCAAGACAAGATCGCCTACTTGGAATATCCTCTGCTTGACTTTCTTTTTGAAAGCCCGAGAGATGTGCGCTTGGTAGATCTCTATGCTTTGTTGAGCCTGTAAACGCTTCTCATCTAATGCTTCTGATTTCTATAGCCGTCGACGGTAGTTATCGTCTGCCGTTAACCGGTCGGTGAGGGCCACTCGAAGTAAGGGGATCTGAGTTTCCAAGGGGAGGACTGCCTCGCTCTCATAGACCAAGGAGAACGGTGTGTTTCCTGTAGCCGTCCGAATCGTCGTCCGATACGTCCATAGGCACTCACCAAGCTTTTCATTCTAGTCGCGTTTGTTTGCAGACACAAAATTTTTGAGGAGCTTGATTATAGGTTTGTTAAATGCTTCAGCCAGACCATTGGCCGAGGGGTTTTATGCTGTCGAGGCCTTGTTCTGGATCCGATTCTTATCACAAAATTGATAGAAAGCGTAGCTTGCGAACTGTGGACCATTGTCGTGGATAATCCTCCAGGGTAGTCCAAAATGGTAGATGACGTGATATTTTATGAAGCTGATCACGTTCGATGTCTTGACCTCTGCCATCGGAATAGCTTCTGCCCATTTGTAGAAGTAATCGGTGATTGCAAGTATGAACCGAAACCCTCTAGACGACGACGGGGTGATTGGCCCAATGACGTCCATTCCCCATGCTTCGAATGGCCAAGAGGCTACTGTTGGGGTGCAAGAATTTAGATGGCAGATGTATGAAATCTGCATGGATCTGGCAAGCCTTGTACTTCTTTGCATAATCAACTGCATCCGCGACCATTGTGGGCCAGTAATAACCCATCCGGCGAAGGTGATCTTGTAATTTTGTGCCAGGTTGGTGAGCCCCACAAGTACCGTCATGAGCTTCACGTAGGGCTTCTTTGGCTTCTGTATTTGATAGGCATCTTAGTAGTAGTCCATCATAGGATCGTCGATATAACATTTTCGTCTCGGTATCGTAGAAGAATCTTAGGGAGCGTCTTCTGATTGAGGTAGCTTCCTTCATATTCTCTGGCAGAATCCATAGACTGCAAAGTCGATGAGCGGGCGTCACCAGTCTTGTACGTCATTGGTTATCTGGACGGAGCAACTTATACTCAGTTGAAGATTGTTCCTAGGACAGACCAGTTCATGGCCTATTACGTCGACTAGATGATGAACATTATTTGGGAGTGCCAAGGAAGCGGCGAGGCCGGCCAGGGCAACATCTTCGATATTTTGAAGTCTATGAACGTGCTCTATAAAGAATCTCTCCAAGGTTGTAATGATAGCCATTGCTGTCTGATAATAGGGAATCAGGTCCTCATTGCGAACCACGTATGAACCAGTATACTAAAAAACAATGCTTTGAGTCACCATAAGCTTCAAGGTATCTGATTCCCACTTCTATCACGAGTTGGAGTCCAATGACTAGAGCGTTATATTCGGCTACGTTGTTTGAACAGGGTTCTGTAAGAGAATACGCCCAATTGACTACTAGTTCGGAGGGAGAAATTAATACCACCCCGATTCCAGCAATGATATCACCTTGTGGCCCCGTTCTCGAAGCACCATCGAAAAACATCCACCAAATAGCGTTGTATGAAGCTATGTTCGAGGCGACGACTTCATCGGGAACTTCTTTATAAATTTTAGCTGTTTCTGAGCCTGGATAGGCTGCTAGAAAGTCAGCCAGGGCTTGACCCTTGATAGCTTTCTACGGAACAAAAACCATATCATAAGGGGATAGTTGTATCGCCCAGGTGGCTAGACGAGAACTGAGTGCGCCTGGCTTGGTCATGAGAACCCTGAGGGGGTTGACTCACAAAATCATATGGATGGTCTGTCCTGTCATATAGTGTCGTGTTTTCTGAATAACGAACACTAGGGCGAGGCACTCCTTCTCCACGACAGTGTACCTATGTTCAGGTCCTTCCATCATCCTGCTGAGATAGTAACTAGCTTGTTCGTGTCCTGCATCATTATTTTGGGCTAGCAGAGCGCCGAGGGAATGTTCCATCGCCCGTACATAGAGCAGGAAGGGCCTTCCGACGACCGGAGCTACAAGAACTGGCGGATTCATCAGGTACTCCTTAATATCGTCAAAGGCACGCTGACATTCCTCGTTCCATACAAAGGAGACACCTTTGTTCATGAGTTGATTGAAGGGTTGGCATCGTCCCGAGAGGTTAGATATAAACCTCCTGATATAGGCTAGTCTTCTCTGAAGGCCGTGGAGTTCGCGGAGGTTCTTTGGTGGGTTCATCTCCAGGATTGCTTTTGTCTTATCGGGATCTATGTGAATGTCGCGGGAAGTAATGACGAAGCCCAAGAACTTTCCACTGGACACCCCCAGAAAAGACTTGGTGGGATTCATCTTCAGGTTGTATTCCCGCATGAGGTCGAACACTGTTCTCAAGTCATGTAATTGATCGCTTTTGGAGCGGCCCTTGACGGCGATGTCATCTACGTAACACTCCACTGTCTTGTACAAATGATCTCTGAAGATGACACTTAGAGCCCGTTGATATGTTGCACCGGCATTTTTCAGGCCGAATAGCATGACCATATAACAGTATATGTCGATCAGCATACGGAACGATGTATGCTTCTCATCAACGGGAGCCATCTTGATTTGATTGTATCCCGAAAAGCCATCCATAAAGGACATGCGCTCAAAGCCGCACGTATTATCGATCATTATATCGGTGATCGGAAGAGAATATTTATCCTTAGGGTATGTCGTATTGAGATTGCAGAAATCAATACAGATTTATATTTTCCTGTTCTTCTTGATGACTGGCACCACGTTGGCTACCCAGTCTAGGTGCTACTCTTCACGGATGAAATCGCTAGCTATAAGCTTGTTCACTTCTGCCTCGATAGAATTCATGACATCTGGACAAAATTGTCGCTGCTGTTGCTTGACTGGTTTTGCGTCCGGATAGATGTTGAGCTTATGGAGTGCAATCTCAGGGTTCCCTGGCATGTCTTTATAGCTCCAGGCAAAGATGTCGATATATTCTCTGACGAGTTGTAACAACGACTCCCGTTCGTCGTCTGTCAGACTTTTACTAACGAAGATTGGCTTTGGAGAGGATTCATCGCCAAGGTTGACTTGCATAACCTCATCTTCAGTGGGAGGATCATGAAGTTCGAAGCATTTCTCCCAATGTGCATCTAGTTGCTGGAGCCATGGCTCCAACTCAAGAGGTTCAAGTAGGTCTTCGTCTTCTTCTTCGACATCAGCGGATGTCATGTTGGCAGATAATGTCTGTCTGAATATATCCCTAATACTGCTATCGGAGTCATAAGTAGGTGACTCGGACGAATGGGAGTGCCAGTCGCATTCTTCATCAGAACTTTTTGGTGTTGTGGGTGGAGTAACATACCTGAGGCCACGTCTGGATTTGTGATAATGATCCTGAGGCTTCCCTACCGGTGCCGGCAGCTGTAGAGGCAATCGTCTATAGAAGCATGGAAAAGGACAAGAAAAGCCCATGCGGCTCGGGAATCCTTCGGAACTTTATGCGGCTCAGAACTTCCCAAACAGCTCCATGCGGCTCAGGCAAAGACACGTGGCCATACGCTGTCCGCTTCTATAGCTGGCTATAAAGCAGCCTCCCAATTAATTGCTCTGATGATAACTCTGACACAATGAATGACAGCTCTGACATAATGAATGACAGCTCTGACATAATGAATGACAACTCTGACATAAATCTGAAATAATGATGGCGTACTCCTTGGAAAAAGAAGAAAATCTTTTATAACTGACAGGATCCGTCGAGTCCCAAGCACCCCTATGCGGTTGCCTCTTTCATGCGGCTGCTTCCTTCATGCGGCTGTCACCTTCATTCGGCTGCCACCTTCATGCGGCTGCCACCTTCATGCGGTTGCTTCCTTCATGCGGCTGCCTCCTTCATGCGGCTGCTACCTTCATGCGACTGCCACCTTTATGCGGCTGCCTCCTTCATGCGACTGCCACCCTCATGCGGCTACTACCTTCATGCAACTAGGATTGTGGGGGGCCACCCATATGCGGGTCACTTAGAGACGGCACAAGACAGAGAGACACGTGACGGTCCTCATGACAGTTGAGACACATGGCGGTCCTCACAACAGTTGAGACACGTGGCGGTCTTATCTTCTCAGAGTTGTGGTTGCTAGCAAATCATAACAACCCAGATTTGTTACAATCATCATAATTACCCGAATCAAATCAGATTAATTACAATCAAGCAGAATGAACACGTGGCAAAAGATCCGAGTTTATCACAAAGATTTATTGCAATCAGCATTAATTATCCATAGGATTTGGTACAATCTACATTAATTGCCCAAATTTATTACATTCAGGATGAACGACCCAGATTGATTAAATCTCCAAGCCGTCGACTTTTCGAGAGGGCAATCATTGCAAACCCTAATGATCACATCCCACTCCTATAAATAGCAAGGTGCCATTCCCTTACAGAAAAAAGAACGGACAGAGACAGAGAGAGAGGACGAAAGAGAGCGCTAAAGAGTCTCCCCACACGTCCGAGAGCATTTTTTCATCAGGGTCAAGGCCACGTCCGATCGTCCAAGGAGTAAGGCAGAGCTGCCGTCGCTTTCCCGAGCCTCTATCGTCACCCCCCAGAATCAAAAATAAATAATCGTACTTAGATTGCTGTACCTAGGTTTTTATTCCTAGGCTTTCTTTGTACGAGTGAGTTTGTATTGTGAGCCTAAGTTCAGTCCTCCTATAAAATTCTTCTGTACTTTTACAATCAATGGCAAACACGATGGCGACTCTGCTGGGGACTAACTTCTCCACGACTGAGGAGTTGGTGACGCAATCGGACGCAGCCAAACTTGGCTCCACTCAACAAATGTTGGTCGCCCGGTTCGACCAGCAGGCGTTTGAAGAAATGCTCTCCGACGGGAGCGCTGGCCCGGTCCAGCGACGAGCTCGCACGAAGAAGGCCCGCAGGCAGGGGAGGCCCAAATCATTTGCTCCTTTCCAAGCTCTCGAAAAAGGACTCTTTGTTGCTCAAGATGGTGTAGAAGCCTCACAGGCAACCCTACTTTAGACCATAGAGTACTCTGCTGTCCTCAAGTTCGACAGAAGAAAACACTATGATGCTGGACTTATAGGGGCAAAGAGGAACTCTATACGGTCCAAGCCGCATAAAGGCGCCAGCCGCATGGAGAAGGCTCATGCGACCGCAACTACCAACCACATGGAGAAAACTCATGCGGCCACAAAAGTCAGCCGCATGCAGAAAGCCCATGCGGCCCGAACTGCCAGCCGCATGCAGGCAGCCTGCACGGCTATGACTTCCAGCCGCATCCCTGAGGTTCATGCGGCCACCGCTTCTAGCCCCATACAGAAGGCTTATGCGGCCACAAAGGATATCCGCATGCAGACAGCCTGCACGGCCACTGATCCCAGCCGCATACCATCTGTTCCGTGCGGCTCATGGTCAGTCTTCGACCGCCTCTCAGGCGATCCTGACCCCAGATGCTCTCATGTGCCAATCTCTGTGGACTCTTCCTACTATGCACTCTCGGGTGCTGGAAGGAAGAAGTCTTGGGCAGCGCGGGTTCGGCGAGCTCAGTCGACTGTCCCAACTTCTGACTATCAGGGCGTCCCGCTGACTATTACGCGGGCCCCTGATGGAAAGTTTTATAAAACTATCCGTGTCCAGCCCTCGGCGGCCAACGAACGGGATAGTTATCAGGAATCTCCCAACAAGGATCAGGGGAAAGTACTCGTGCTACCCCCACATCAGGGAGCAGGCAGGAGGCCAACACACTCATGGGCTCAGAACTCCCGGGCCCATAAAACATGTGACTTGCGCAACATAATTCTTCATAAACGCAAGGAGAGGGATGAAGATTTGATACGCAGAGAGTCTTGTCAAGGACATCAATGTACCCAAGTCATTGTCAACTGCTGCTGCAACAAGGCAGCAGTATAAGAAAACCAGTGGTCCGTCTTCCAACGGCTGTAGCACCCGAGCTTCGAAGACAAGGCGCTTCTCATCGCCTCCTGCAATTCTGCTCTGAAGATTCCAGGTAGCGGTAGAAGGAAGAAAACAAATGTCTCCAGTCCAAAAATCTCCACCGGCGTAACCAAGAAACTCTCTTCTAAACGGTTGTCTACCACCGTTACAGGAGGAGTTTACCAAGCTACCCGCTCAAAAATGAAATCTGCCATACTTGGAGATTCGTCGTCCATATCTCTGGGAGGTACTGGAGCCGGGGGTAGCGCTCCTCCAGATATCCATGACAATTCAGTGTTCCAAGAAGACGATCCAGAGGAAACGATTCACCCAACAGATACAGACGTCCCCGAGGACGTCTACAATTCCCAAGATGAGGCAAGCTCTGAAGCTGGGGGTACCACTCTTTCTGAGTCCGAACCAGAGAAGAACATTCCTACATACCCCGACGACTTCTCTGTACAAGGGTACGACTCAGAGGGCACGTACTCTACTATTCCTTCTATCTCTCCTCATGTAAGCACGGTATTCATGTCGGACAGTAACCAAGACGGTCCCAGTGATCGCCAACGCATCGACACTCTGGAGGCCATACTATATGCCTTAGTCAAATCCGTAGACGAGATCAAAGTGGCCCTTCCAACTCTGTAAGGAAGAACGCCTGGCCAAACAAGCTTGGGTCCCGCGGTCAATGCGGATTCGAATTTAGCTGCACCAAACCCGGGTGATAATCCTCCTGAAATATCGTCCCCTACTGCTGCAGACGATGCCAGAAAGGCAAAATGTGAGGTCCAGGAGCTCCGGTCCATGTTCCATGCCCGAGAAAACTGCCAAGACCTCAGGATACGCCAACCGTATCCCGCTGCGTAGAGAGATATTTCCTTTCCACCAAAATATAAACCATTCCACATCAATCCATATGATGGGAAGACATCTGCAAGTAGGTATATCACCTACTTTGAAGTCACAACCGACCATCTGCCCCATGATGACGCCATCCTTATGCGGCTATTCATTGGAGCATTAGAAGGGGTCGCCTTCGACTGGTACCGCAACTTGCCGAACAACTTCATCCATTCTTTCACCGACTTCAAACGCATGTTCCTGGAGAGGTTCTACGAGGTAGGACAATACGTGACAATGTCTACCCTCATGGATGTTGTTCAGGGAGAAAAGGAGCTGACAAGGAATTATATCGAACGGTTTTGCCAGACCGCAATGAAGTTGCCTTCCGGTAAACCTGATTCCTCCTTAATTGAAATTTGCCAAAAGAGGCTACTTCCCACGATTAGCCTCTGGATGGGCGAAAGTAAGTTTAAGGATTGGAAGACTTTCATTATCAGCGCCACTAGCGCAGAAGACAAATTAAAGAAAGCTCGCCAATTGGGATTACACTTCTCGGAAGGAGAGGACAAGGGCAAGCGCCCTAACCCCAACAGCAACAATGGGGGTAACCCCTCCAACAATCGAGACAACAAGGGCAAACATGCTATGGTAGCCGACACAGCCCCGAAGCCTGAATCGAAGCCAGTAGAAAAGCAGTGGCCTCAGATGACATATTCCTTCGAGGATGGCCATGTCAAGCCCATCTTGGACATGCTCATACAGGGAGGCTGAATTCAGCTCCCTCCTCCGAGGCGTGAACCTTGTCCTGCAGAAATAGAGAGCCACAAGTACGACTACTACCATCTCTATGTCCACCATGCTACACATGACTGCTATCAACTGAAGCGATACATCCAGCATCTCATCGATTCTAAGGCCCTGGCCATTGATTTCGAAGAGGTAACCTTAGCAGCCAATATGGTGTCAGTACAATTCAGCAACTTCCCTCCGACGAAGACTCAAGATAGAGTAGTACCCGTCCCCAGAGCAAAGATGGAGGTCCCCAACCTTCTATCTCTCCGAGACCAGGCTGCTGGTCTAGTGCCCTTTACCACATCACGGGGGGAGATCATGTGGGTCCATACGGACTTGGTACCTGAGGTAACTCAGTCCGCATCTTCCTCTACCAGCAAGAAGAAGAATGGAAAAGTCAAATCATGCCGCACAATCTCGGCAGAGGTCGAAGAAGCTACTGCCGTCGTTACCCGTTTCGGCACACAAATCCAACCTCCACCGGGTAACTTGGCTGAAGACCATCAGCTGACAACTGCTGATGCTCCAGGACCTTCGTAGCCTTCGACGACCGACAAGCCTAGGCCGAAGGAGACTCGCTTCGACAAACCGCTCCGAAGAGAGATGCCTCAGGGGCTGGAGAGGCCCTACAACTTCGACACCTTGGCACAATTGGCTAACACACCGGCCAAATTATCGATATACAAGCTCCTGAGACTCTCCAAAGATGTTCGCATCGTACTGAGTGAGGTGCTCCAGAATGCCGACGCATATCTGGCTCAGTCCAATCTCACTGGGGAGAGCTCGCTTGCAGATTTCTAGGACAGCACTTGCACAGGCGCAATACCCAACATCGTCTTCACTCCACAGGATATGCTTATCAAGACCAACCTGCATGATCGACCTCTGTATTATACTGGATACATTGGCGATGTCAAGGTGGATCGGATGCATATTGACCCCGGCTCTTCCATAAGCATCATCCCGAAGAGCCTACTACATTATCTGCGCTTCCCATTGCATTGCCTGACGCCGACAAGCACCGCCATCAGCGGTTTCAATTCAGACAGAAGCTATCTGATCGAGAAGATTCGCTTGACGTGCCAATTCGGCGACCTTTAGTCAGAAGTGACCTGCTATGTCAAAGATGTGGACACTTCCTACAGCATTCTCCTAGGGCATCTTTGGATACACGATTACATGATCGTGCCCTCCATACTGCACCAATACTTCAAGTACGTCGACAAGTACGGCTTCGTGAGGACCAAATTTGCTGACATCGATCCCTTCAAAGGGGTCGAATCCTACTACTCAGATTTATGCTTGTACAAGAAATCAAAAAAGCATCTCGCCGAAAGAGATACTCAAGCTCAAACTGAGGCAACAACTGGATCAGAAGAACCTCTGACGATCCACCTGCAAGCCTGTAAACCTGGCATAACTGCACCCCTTACAGCCACTCTGCATAAGGACGCAATTAGCCTCTCTGCACAGGAAGAACAGATGATAATCCGACTGCCAAAGTTTGGCCAAGCGCCAAGACCACTAACAATCAGGCTGCTTAGAGCTAGCCAGTAACAATAAGAGGAGCTCAATCCCTCTGTTAAACCGATGACGATTCGCCTTCCCAGAATGAATCGGCAGCCGAGCGCTCAGTCGGGGACTGCTAGCCAGCCAACAAATCCCCACCCAGTATCGAGCACCAAACTGGGGGTGGCTAGTATGCCAACGACTCTACGTTCTACTCCACCCATGGAGCCCCTGATGATTAAGCTGCCCAATTCATCCTCCCAGTCCTCATTGACACAGGGGGTGGTTAAAGAAGAGCCAGAGCTGGCCAAGTATGTGGCTGCTCACACTGATGTTCTATCTGCAGATGATGTAATCCTACTGAAAAAGATACCTTACTTCATCAATAAAGGGTTATCTTTGTATTATTTCGAGCTTAAAAAGCTCTGTACAATATATGCTATGGAACACGGTATAGGCACTCACCTGCACACACAGGTAACAAATATCTGTACCACAAACCAACTTACTCCAGTGGAAGATGCTTACTGTATAATCGAGGGTAGGGATCATCCAATCATCTTCGATCGAAAGAATGACTCCCAACCCTTCAGGGTAGAAGAAATTGATCTCGAACCCGACATCGGGAGATTGCCCCTTTATCTGTATAGTTCCCAATCCAAGTACCTCATGCAAAAACAAGGGTATGATCTGGAAACTACACCAGGCTTAAACTACGGCACTGGACGGCGGTTACTTTTGTAATTGTCGGTCCCGACTGGTAAACCATGAGACTACTACAACAAAACCAGATGTGGGCTAGGTTATGTTACACCGGCAACGACCCCTGAAAGCTCAGACGAGAAATGCGACTGGAACTCATACTCAACCAGATCATCCACTTTCGATTCGGATGTCAGCATCGGGGACATGCTCAGACAAGTCTGGTCCGTCAATATGGCATTTGTCGACACCTACGAAGAAGATGAAGACATTCCTGAACTCCTTGAGTCAGAGCCGTGGACACAACTGTAACTCCCAGTTTTCCAGATGAGGGTATTTTTGAAATTTTGTAATTATTATTATTAATTATTGATATTTGATTCACATTATGATTTTTAGTAATTTTTTAATAATTTTTAAACTATTTAAAAACTGGTTTAGGTCATGACTCGTGTTTTTGATGTGCTGCTAGTGAAACCTGAGAGACTGGATGACCTAGAGCCTAACCATGTCATTATGATGACTTAATTATCATTTTTAGCCTAGGGGTAATTTGGTCATTTTGACTTATTTGAATTATTTGGTGATTTAATGAATTGGTGAATTCTAGTTTGACTTTGACTTGTTGAGACCTAGTAGACTAGCCTAGAACCTAACCCTAGCTATGGTAACCCTAGTCTAACTTAGGTTAACCTACTTCTAGTCATTAGAGACTAATTTTAGAATGAGAGGATTTGGTTTAGTGAATTTAAGTCATGGTTTATGGTTTCATGAAATGGCTTATGACTTCATGACTTGATTAATCATAACTTAAGCCCATGGGCCAATTTAGAAAACCCTAACCCTAATTTTTGAGCTTATGACCAGCCACATAGGGATCCCTACCCTATATAAATACTTATTCATTAGGGTTGCCTCTTTTTATCATTCCAACACTTGAAGAAAAAGAGAGGTATTCTTTCCCCTTCTAAAAATTCCTATTTATTCATTTGATCTCCTTTTTCATCCTAGTCTTTTGCATTAGGTTCTAATTTTTGTATATTTAATATTTTTGGAGGTTAATCTCAGTTTTGGGCTCAATTGGAGCATTTGGCCATCAAGAGGAACACCCCCCCATTTGAAGCTTTTCTTGCAATTTGTACCTATAGGTAAAACTCCTCAAAATGATTTAAAATTCGATTTTCTTTGTATGTAGGGCTATATCTAGGAGTCCCCTAGATGTCCTTAAAATTTGGGCAAATTTCGTGTCCGTTTGGTGTCCGTATCGGACACGGGTCGTAGTGTATGTTAGGTGTTCGATGAAATGCCTCTAAGGATTTTAATTTCGATTTTTGCTAAACTAATTACATGATTTTGAAGCTCTTGATGTGTACATTAATATTTTTGAGGACTGAGTTGGTTTTTGTGCACATTTCGTGTCCAAAATGGACACACAAGTCGTACACGACACTGCGCACTGGCCCGTGCGGCTGTCCTGTTGTTCGAGCGCCTTTGCGGACATGACACGACATGAGACACCACGAAAATTGGTGTGTGGGTGCGGGCACTGACTGACAGGACCCCCAAAAAATTTTATGGGTCCTCGTTGTCTGTGTACGAAGAAAACGAGGCTGTACCGTCTCGTGCCTGCTCGTGCACACTGTGCACGTCCCCTATATTTCGGGGCTGACACTGGACACGACACTCTACTAGGACACGTGGAATTTGGTGAGGTGATGGGTCCCATGTCTGACTCGACCCTGACCAAGTTTTGTGGCACTTGGTTGCGAGTCGAGGAAGTTCTCGTGCTCGTATCGAAATTTCTGACACACACATACACGAAATTCAAGCCACTGATACGGCTTCGAATCTCAGACATGACACAACTTAGACACGACTCAGGCACCCTAGGACCTAGCCCTATGACTCCTCTATCACTGTACACGTGCCCAGGGTGTCTCGCACACTGTGTCGAGTCCATTTCGACTCAACACACGTACACGAGGCTGTGCCTATGCACAGTTCAGTCACACACTGACACTTGGGTTAGACACTGTTTGGACACGTTCGTGTCATGTTTCCTAGACACGAACACATCCCTCATGACATGTATGGCATGTATTAACCTCTGCACACATCAATTGATGATCGTTTGGGTTTTCCGATTTTAAATGGGTTGAGTTTTGTCGAGTTTCCCATTTTTCTGATACACAGTTCAGGTTAATTCAAATTCTGAATTTGTTTTCCTTTTAAACTAATTTTAAATGCTATTTAAAACCACTAAATTGATTCCTACATATGTATTATATACTGCTAGTTGGGTTTGTTATGATAGTTTGGGTTTTGTATTAGAGAATAGGAATTTGAACATTGAATGGACTGTGAACTGTTTCCTGAGAACAGTCTCACTTTAACTCTATTAACATATGCACACATTGAGAATGCAGGGACCTACCTGTTCCTAGATTCTTCACAAACAATGTTTTAGATGGTTTGAATCATGAACTGTATTGAACACACACTGGTTTTCCCCCACTACTTGACATTGGCATTTTGATGAGTGGTTCGAGATTGGGTTGTTTGTTCTCAGTTTTGATTTATACATTTTCAGATTTTGGGGGATACATGAAGTATCAGTTATAGTATTGGTTTTGGTTCATGTTCAATTAGTTTGGGTTGGCTTGATGAATGGGTTTGTAGGTTTAATTCTCAGTTTAGATTCAGCCCACATTTTATTGATTTTAGGATGTTGGTTCAGAGTTTAACTTTTCTTTAAACTTGGATTGAACTGTGAATATGATTCAGATTTTTTTGGAGTTTATTTCAGCCTATGTCAAACTGTATTTATAGTTCAGATTGATTCTCTATTTTCAGGTTTTATTTGAGAGGTATTCCCAGTTTATATGTTGATTCAGTCAACTGTGGATTTTTATTTTGTCATTCCATTTCTTGCATTTGAACTTGACCTTTAGTATTTACCTCACCTCAGTTTTCATAGTTAGAATATTTGGTTTTCCTTGCACTTTTGGCATTGTAACTGATTTTGATACTTTACCAAAACAGGAACTTGATTCCAGTTTGGCTCAGTTGCTTACATTTTATTTTTCCTTTTATCCTAGTTTTAGATGGTTGTGAGTGTTCAATGGTATTTCAGATATTGATGCTGATTTTCAGAGTGGGTATTCACTTGAGTTCTCATTTTATTTCATTAATAATAGGCTGTGTGATTCCAGATTTCCTAATTGCCTTTCCTTCCCTTCCTTTCTCTTTTAGTTGTTTTCATTCCTTTTGATATCATGTAAGATCATATGTATTAGTATTGATACCTATATGTTTTCTACTTGCTATCTATATTATGTCTAATATATGTGTTCCTTTGTGACTATGAGAAGGTTTTAGGATGAGATATAGGTATAGGCTAGTATCCCTCTGGTTGTGAGATAGGTTGTTGTGATATTGTGTTTTGGTATTAGGACCTTGTAGGTAGGCTTGTTAGATAGGTTTTGTTTAAGGTTTAGGCTTATGTGGTTAGTGTCTTGGTATAGGTTGAGAGTTAGTTAGACTTTGAGTATAGTGTTAGCCTATTGGTTGTATGGGTTAGATAGCCTAGTATATGTTTCTATTAGACTATAATTGTGGTTTAGGTTTAGAGTTGACTTAGTAGACTAGGATGTTGACCAGGGTTGACCGAAAGTTGACTTTGACCTAGATTAGCCTAGAATCATGTAGATTGCATTGTAGATTCATTTACCTTATTTTGAAACATTATAACCTATATTTCTCTGTTTAGGATTTTGTGACTCTGGTGCAGACATCTGATATTATACTACTCTTTTCAGAGTAGCAGGCGAGTACATTCTCTGATAGTTCTCTCATTTAATTGCCAGTCACTGTATTTCAGTTCTATTTAGTTTTATGCGATTCTCTGTTACGACACGTATGGATATTTCTGGATTCATGTATGTGGCACACATACCTTACTTATCTGGCCTCTATTACTGGAATTACTGGAATCATTCCGAAATCTATTACTGGAATCACTGGAATTATTCCGAAATCTATTACTGGAATCATCATATTTTGGCTGGACTCACCTCGATTCTCGTGTCGAATTCTGGATTCATTTGTTTTACGGGGCGGGGAAATATTGAGTAAGACATGTAGACATACCCCAAATCTGGAATCTCCAACTGGAATCTACTGGAAGCATAGCCATCTCTCGCCTGATCAGTGAGAGGTGTGCCTGATTACCCACAGCCGTTTACATGTCGATCTCGGTATTTTAAAACACACTATTAGATTAGCTGGACTCACCTGGATTCTTGATCACTACCTAAAATCATCTGGTACTGGATTCATATTATTTTAGATTCATCCCGTACTGGATTTATAATAGTTTTACACTTGTTTTGCAATTACTTTCTGGACTTATTCTGTTACCTTAGTTCAGCTAGATTTATTTTACAGTCTTCATTGCCATCATTCTTCTCTTGCTTTAGTTACTTACTTTTCTTGTATCTTATCTGTTCTCCATACCATCACCTGTATATAAACTGCCATATTCATCAATAAAACTGTCTATAACTGCTTTATAGTTCCCAGTCATTTAGTTGGGTTTTCTTGATGAGTTGTATTCGTTTCTGTCCTGACTGGACCTGTTGAAAATTTTACAGATGATTGCCCCGAGGACACATGCCCTACATATTACGGACCAGGAGATGGCTTAGCTGTCTATGGCCCCGACACTCAGGAGTGATCGGGTGTTTAGCTAGTCTGTCTTATTTTAGTTTTCCTGTTTAGAACCGGAGTTGTATATATAGGTTGAGATTGTAGTTGAGATTGTTTGAGATTATACTTTTAGCTGTTGGATTTTATTTCTGTTATTTAGCCTTTAGTTATATCTTCTGTGATATCTTATCGTTCTTAGACTGTGATTGAGATTAATTATATCTATACTTGTCCTCCGTTCGGAGTTGAGTTTTGACAAGCACATTATATAATTGCGTGAGTTGTTGATTAGATAGTAACCTAGGACAGCGTTCTACCATCGACACTGCGATGTAGGCTGGGCGTTGTTACGCGCTCGTACCCTCACAGTGGGTGCGGGTCATGACACGTTTTTAGTGGTGGCCCATGCAGGCCGAGAGTCGCATTAGTGCGATATCATGGTAGTACGGCGACTTAGTTGTACTGCTGTGAGCCTGCGATAGGACTGAGAGATAGGCCTTACCGGAGAGGTTACTCAATCACAGTTAGGACTACTTGAAAGATTTCTGGACGACCCTTGAGAATCTCATTATGAACTTCAAATTGAAAATCTTTTTCCTCTTGTTTTGATTCACCCTCACTCCTTGATGTTTGAAGAATCTTGGACTATTAACTTCCTTCATCATTATCCTTACTTATATTTTGTCTATCTTATGTTGCTAATTTAGCACCAGTTTTGCAAGCTAATCTTCACGAGCTTGATCATGACATATTTTATTGGGGGCCGGCACCCACTAACATATTGTCTAATCAGAACCGGTGCATAATGGTCTGATCAACCTATTATACTTTGGTTCGCTTTTCATATGTTATTTTATGTGGAGGGAGACATAGTTAAATTTGCCCTAGAGTCTCATCCACGACAGCTTGGCAACTCTCTTTGAATTATTTCCATCGCCTATGAACCACGTATTGTACTTAATAGCATCGTCTTTGAACTCTTTATTGTTTTGCCTTTCGTATATTTCAGAAAGAAAAGGCACTGAGGTATCATGTTTAGTTTCCCTATCCGAAGGAAGAAATTACCTTATTTCTATATCCTTGCATCATCCTTTAAATTATAATTCTTTGATCGTGACCAGTTGACCGGGTCATCCTCCTTGTCATCCAGTGTTTGGGGTCATATTCAATTAAATTAATTCAATTGTGACATGGATACCAAATCTTGGATACTCGTGCTCAGACTTCAATGGTCTCGTTCTTCATCTTGCCCAACTTCGATATATCCTGAAATTGATCAACTTAGGTCGTGCCAGGACTAAATCCTCTTTTATATACTGTGTTATTGGATTTTAATGCTATTGACACTTGTGCTTAACCCTTCGATTTTGATCATCTTTGGAAGGGTAATCCTTCATAATAAATTCTTAGTTGTCTTTACCAGTTTCATATAGGATGGTAGACTGTCCCTTTGCGTCTCCTTTTGAGGGAGCTAGGCCACCTGTAGCTCAGCACCAGCGGGGTGGAGCTCTTGCGATGGCGGTCGAGGAGACCGACGCTGCAGGTGATGGGTTAGAATGTTTGTCCTTCTCATTCTTCCTCTCCACCATCCTATGTGATTCTATTAGTACCTGCCAGGATATAGTTGTGATTGCTAGATAGTGTAGCTACCCTGTTCGAGACCATGGAATCACAACCAGTAGGACAGTGTTGCATGTTATCTTTGACTTTGATTGTTGGGGGTTTGACCTAGTGGGGATACGATCATCTTAATTTCGAGGACAAAATTTTTATAAGGTGGGTAGGATTGTAACACCCAATTTTCTAGATGAGTGTATTTTTGAAATTTTGTAATTATTATTATTAATTATTGATATTTGATTCACATTATGATTTTTAGTGATTTTTTAATAATTTTTAAACTATTTAAAAACTGGTTTAAGTCATGACTCGTGTTTTTGATGTGCTGCTAGTGAAACCTGAGAGACTGCATGACCTAGAGCCTAACCATGTCATTATGATGACTTAATTATCATTTTTAGCCTAGGGGTAATTTGGTCATTTTGACTTATTTGAATTATTTGGTGATTTAATGAATTGGTGAATTCTAGTTTGACTTTGACTTGTTGAGACCTAGTGGACTAGCTTAGAACCTAACCCTAGCTATGGTAACCCTAGTCTAACTTAGGATAACCTACTTCTAGTCATTAAAGACTAATTTTAGAATGAGAGGATTTGGTTTAGTGAATTTAAGTCATGGTTTATGGTTTCATGAAATGGCTTATGACTTCATGACTTGATTAATCATAACTTAAGCCCATGGGCCAATTTAGGAAACCCTAACCCTGATTTTTGAGCTTATGACCAGCCACATAGGGATCCCTACCCTATATAAACACTTATTCATTAGGGTTGCCTCTTTTTATCATTCCAACACTTGGAGAAAAAGATAGGTATTCTTCCCCCTTCTAAAAATTCCTATTTATTCATTTGATCTCCTTTTTCATCCTAGTCTTTTGCATTAGGTTCTACTTTTTGTTTATTTAATATTTCTGGAGGTTAATCTCAGTTTTGGGCTCAATTGGATCATTTGGCCATCAAGAGGAACACCCCCCCATTTGGAGCTTTTCTTGCAATTTGCACCTATAGGTAAAACTCCTCAAATTGATTTAAAATTCAGTTTTCTTTGTATGTAGGGCTAGATCTAGGAGTCCCCTAGGTGTCCCTGAAATTTGGGTGAATTTTGTGTCCGTTTGGTGTCCGTATCGGACACGTGTCGTAGTGTATGTTAGGTGTTCGATGAAATGGCTCTAAGGATTTTAATTTCGATTTTTGCTATACTAATTACATGATTTTGAAGCTCTTGATGTGTACATTAATATTATTGAGGACTGAGTTGGTTTTTGTGCGTATTTTGTATCCAAAATGGACACGTAAGTCGTACACGACACTGCGCACAGGACCGTGCGGCTGTCCTGCTGTTCGAGCGCCTTTGCGGATACGACACGACACGAGACACCACGAAAATTGGTGTGTGGGTGCGGGCACTGACTGACAGGACCCCCACAAAATTTTCTGGGTCCTCATTGTCTGTGCACGAAGAAAACGAGGCTGCACCGTCTCGTGCCTGCTCGTGCACACTGTGCACGTCTCCTACATTTCGGGGCTGACACAGGACACGACACTCCACTAGGACACGTGGAATTTGGTGAGGTGATGGGTCCCATGTCTGACTCGACCCTGACCAAGTTTCGTGGCACTTGGTCGCGAGTCGAGGAAGTTCTCGCGCTCGCATCGAAATTTTTGACACACACATACACGAAATTCAAGCCACTGATACGGCTTCGAATCTCGGACACGACACAACTTGGACACGACTCAGGCACCCTAGGACCTAGCCCTATGACTCCTCTATCACTTTACATATGCCCAGGGTGTCTCGCACACTATGTCGAGTCCATTTCGACTCAACACACGTGCACGAGGCTGTGCCTATGCACAGTTCAGTCACACACTGACACTTGGGTTAGACACTGTTTGGACACGTTCGTGTCCAGTTTCCTGGACACGAACTCATCCCTCATGACACGTACGGCATGTATTAACCTCTGCACACATCAATTGATGATCGTTTGGGTTTTTCGATTTCAAATGGGTTGAGTTTTGTCGAGTTTCCCATTTTTCTGATACACAGTTCAGGTTAATTCAAATTCTGAATTTGTTTTCCTTTTAAACTGATTTTAAATGCTGTTTAAAACCACTAAATTGATTCCTACGTATGTATTATATACTGCTAGTTGGGTTTGTTATGATAGTTTGGGTTTTGCATTGGAGAATAGGAATTTGAACATTGAATGGACTGTGAACTGTTTCCTGAGAACAGTCTCACTTTAACTCTATTAACATATGCACACACTGAGAATGCAGGGACCTACCTGTTCCTAGATTCTTCACACACAATGTTATAGATGGTTTGAATCATGAACTGTATTGAACACACACTGGTTTTCCCCCACTACTTGACATTGGCATTTTGATGAGTGGTTCGAGATTGGGTTGTTTGTTCTCAGTTTTGATTTATATATTTTCAGATTTTGGGGGATACATGAAGTATCAGTTATAGTATTGGTTTTGGTTCATGTTCAATTAGTTTAGGTTGGCTTGATGAATGGGTTTTTAGGTTTAATTCTCAGTTTAGATTCAGCCCACATTTTATTAATTTTGGGATGTTGGTTCAGAGTTTAACTTTTCTTTGAACTTGGATTGAACTGTGAATATGATTCAGATTTTTTTTGGAGTTTATTTCAGCCTATGTCAAACTGTATTTACAGTTCAGATTGATTATCTATTTTCAGGTTTTATTTGAGAGGTATTTCCAGTTTATATGTTGATTCAGTCAACTGTGGATTTCTATTTTGTCATTCCATTTCTTGCATTTGAACTTGACCTTTAGTATTTACCTCACCTCAGTTTTCATAGTTAGGATATTTGGTTTTCCTTGCACTTTTGGCTTTGTAACTGATTTTGATACTTTACCAAAACAGGAACTTGATTCCAGTTTGGCTCAGTTTCTTACATTTTATTTTTCCTTTTATCCCAGTTTTAGATGGTTGTGAGTGTTCGATGGTATTTCAGATATTGATGCTGATTTTCAGAGTGGGTATTCACTTGAGTTCTCATTTCATTTCATTAATAATAGGCTGTGTGATTCCAGATTTCCTAATTGCCTTTCCTTCCCTTCCTTCCTCTTTCAGTTGTTTTTATTCCTTTTGATATCATGTAAGATCATATGTATTAGTATTGATACCTATATGTTTTCTACTTGCTATCTATATTATGTCTAATATATGTGTTCCTTTGTGACTATGAGAAGGTTTTAGGATGAGATATAGGTATAGGCTTGTATCCTTCTGGTTGTGAGATAGGTTGTTGTGATATTGTGTTTTGGTATTAGGACCTTGTAGGTAGGCTTGTTAGATAGGTTTTGTTTAAGGTTTAGGCTTATGTGGTTAGTGTCTTGGTATAGGTTGAGAGTTAGTTAGACTTTGAGTATAGTGTTAGCCTATTGGTTGTATGGGTTAGATAGCCTAGTGTATATTTCTATTAGACTATAATTGTGGTTTAGGTTTAGAGTTGACTTAGTAGACTAGGATGTTGACCAGGGTTGACCGAAAGTTGACTTTAACCTAGATTAGCCTAGAATCATGTAGACTGCATTGTAGATTCATTTACCTTATTTTGATACATTATAACCTATATTTCTCTGTTTAGGACATTGTGACTCTGGTGCTGACATCTGATATTATACTACTCTTTTCAGAGTAGCAGGCGAGTACATTCTCTGATAGTTCTCTCATTTAATTGCCAGTCACTGTATTTCAGTTCTATTTAGTTTTATGCGATTCTCTGTTACAATACGTATGGATATTTCTGGATTCATGTATGCGACACACATACCTTACTTATCTGGCCTCTATTACTGGAATCACTGGAATCATTCCGGAATCTATTACTGGAATCACTGGAATCATTCCGGAATCTATTACTGGAATCATCATATTTTGGCTGGACTCACCTCGATTCTCGTGTCGAATTTTGGATTCATTTGTTTTACAGGGCGGGGAAATATTGAGTAAGACATGTAGACATACCCCAAATCTGGAATCTCCAACTGGAATCTACTGGAAGCATAGCCATCTCTCGCCTGATCAGTGAGAGGTGTGCCTGATTACCCACAGCCGTTTACATGTCGATCTCGATATTTTAAAACACACTATTAGATTAGCTGGACTCACCTGGATTCTTGATCACTACCTAGAATCATCTGGTACTGGATTCATATTATTTTAGATTCATCCCGTACTGGATTTATAATAGTTTTACACTTGTTTTGCAATTACTTTCTGGACTTATTCGGTTACCTTAGTTCAGCTAGATTTATTTTACAGTCTTTATTGCCATCATTCTTCTCTTGCTTTAGTTACTTACTTTTCTTGTATCTTATCTGTTCTCCATACCATCACCTGTATATAAACTGCCATATTCATCAATAAAACTGTCTATAACTGCTTTATAGTTCCCTGTCATTTACTTGGGTTTTCTTGATGAGGTGTACTCGTTCCTGTCCTAACTGGACCTGTTGAAAATTTTACAGATGATTGCCCCGAGGACACATGCCCTATATATTACGAACCAGGAGATGGCTTAGCTACCTATGGCCCCGACACTCAGGAGTGCTCGAGAGTTTAGCTAGTCTGTCTTGTTTTAGTTTTCCTGTTTAGAACCGGAGTTGTATATATAGGTTGAGATTGTAGTTGAGATTGTTTGAGATTATACTTTTAGCTGTTGGATTTTATTTCTGTTATTTAGCCTTTAGTTATATCTTCTGTGATATCTTATCGTTCTTAGACTGTGATTGAGATTAATTATATCTATACTTGTCCTCCGTTCGGAGTTGAGTTTTGACAAGCACATTATATAATTGCGTGAGTTGTTGATTAGATAGTAACCTAGGACAGCGTTCTACCGCCGACACTGCGGCGTAGGCTGGGCGTTGTTACGCGCTCGTACCCTCACAGTGGGTGCGGGTCGTGACAACAACAGTGAGATGCGTAATGGAAAAATCGGTTCGAACAAAGAGAGCCTCCCACCGAGGATGAGGTTGTACAAGTCAATCTCGGTGATGAGTCCTCTCCAAAACCCATCTTCGTCAGCAAGAATCTGACAGACGAAGAGCGAGAATCACTACTACAACTCGTCAGAAAATATATCGACGTGTTCGCCAGGAGCTACGAAGATATGCCAGGACTGAACCCCGAGGTTGCACTTCACAAGCTCGACATTCGTCCGGACACAAAACCGGTCAAGCAACAGCAACGACGGTTCCGCCCCGACGTCATGAATGCCATTGAAGCTGAGGTCAATAAACTGATAGCCAGTGGTTTCATTCGCGAGGAACAACATCTAGACTGGGTCGCCAAAATAGTACCAGTCCTCAAAAAAAGTGGAAAGATTCGAATCTGCATTAACTTTCGCAATCTGAATGAGGCGTGTCCTAAGGATGAGTTCCCTCTCCCTATCACAGACATCATGATTGACAATACCTGCGGCTTTGAGCGTATGTTATTTATGGATGGTTTCTCGGGGTACAACCAGATCAAGATGTTCCCTCATGACGAAAAGCATACATCATTCTGGACACCAATTGGCACATACTGCTACACAGTTATGCCTTTTAATTTGAAGAATGCTGGCGCCACCTATCAAAGAGCTATGAGCATCATCTTTAGAGACCACCTGTGCAAGACAGTGGAATGCTACGTCGATGACATCACCGTCAAAAGTCGCTCTAAAGAAGATCATCTGCATGATCTAAGGACAGTGTTCGACCTGATACGAATGCACAATTTGAAAATGAATCCCACGAAATCCTTCTTGGGCGTATCCAGCGGGAAGTTCTTGGGTTTCATCATTACTTCCCAAGGTATCCATATAGACCCTTAGAAGACGAAGGCAATCATGGAAATGGGTTCCCCAAGAAATCTCCTTGAACTCTGAGACCTTCAAGGGAGGCTGGCCTACATCAGGAGGTTTGTCTCTAACCTCTCCGGACGATGTCAAATATTCACCCACCTTATGAAGAAGGGCGTTTCATTTGTAGGAGATGAAGAATGCCAGCGCGCCTTCGACAGCATCAAAGAATATCTGACGAACCCTCCAGTCCTGGTAGCCCCGGTTGCTGGAAAACCATTCCTGCTCTATGTGCGAGCAATGAAGCATTCTCTCAGTGCTTTACTAGCGTAAAACAATAATGCAGGCCACGAGCAGGCTATATATTACCTCAGTCGAATGATGATGGGGCCGGAACATCGATACAGTGTCGTAGAAAAAGAGTGTCTTGCTCTGGTGTTCGCCATTCAGAAGATGCGACACTATGTCACGGGACAAACCATCCATGTCATATCAAGGGTCAATCCCCTCAGGGTCCTCATGACCAAGCCAGGTGCACTCAGCTCTCACCTCGCTACCTGGGTAATTTTATTGTCTTCCTAACACATGATCTTCGTCCCGCAGAAGGCTGTTAAAGGTCAAGCTCTGGCAGACTTTTTAGCAGCTCATCCAGGATCGGAGTCAACCCGAATAAATGAAGAGATTCCAGATGAGGTCACCAATTCAAATGTGGCCTCTCATGATGCCGTATGGCGAATGTTCTTCGATGGTGCTTCCAGAATAGGGCCCAAGGGCAACATCGTCGCTGGAGTCGGAGTGGTGCTGATTTCTCCCTCAGGGCTGGTGATCAATCGGGCTTACTCCCTCACGGAGTCCTGCTCAAACAATATGGCCGAGTACAATACTCTGGTCATTGGCCTCTGACTTGCAAAGGAGCTGGGGGTAGAGTATCTTGAAGCATACGGCAATTCGCAGCTAATCGTCAATCAAATTCGGGGCTCGTACGAAGTGCGTCATGAAGACATGATCCCCTATCACCAAATAGCGATAGACATCATCTCATACTTGAAAGGGTTCTTCATAGAACACGTTCCCAGGCTCCAGAACATTGAAGACGATGCCCTAGCAGTCCTAGCCGCTTCCTTAGCAGTTCCAAATCATGCTCACCACTTGGATGACATCAAAGGCCGTGATTTGGTCTGTCCCAGGAATAATGTTCAATGTGTTGAGAGTTACTCTGCTCTGACAGTCGACGAAGCACCAGACTGGAGACAACCATTCATCGACTTTGTGGTCTACGACATCCTGCCAGAGAATCCGAAGGAAGCCACTTCTATCCGAAGACGTTCCCTCAGATTCTTCTACGATACAGAAACGAAAATGCTATATCGGCGATCATACGATGGATTATTGCTTCGATGTCTGTCAAATACAGAAGCCAAAGAAGTCGTACGTAAAGCTCATGATGGCATCTGTGGGGCCCATCAGCCTGGCCCAAAATTACAGGATCGCCTTCGACGAATGGGCTATTACTGGCCCACGATGGTGGCAGATGCTATAGACTATGCACGAAAATGCAAAGCCTGTCAAGTCTACGCAGATTTCATCCACCAGCCATCCGAGTTTCTACATCCGACGGTGGCATCCTGGCCATTCGAAGCATGGGGAATGGACATCAATGGTCCGATCACTCTACCTTCGTCCCGAGGACACCGCTTCATACTTGCAATCACAGATTACTTCTCCAAATGGGCGGAGGCTATTCCACTGGCAGAAGTCAAGACTTCAAACGTGATCAGCTTTCTCAAGCATCACGTCATTTACTGCTTTGGACTGTCCCAAAGGATCATCTATGATAATGGTCCGCAGTTCGCAAGCCACGCTTTCTATCGGTTTTGCGACAAACACAGAATCTACAATATTGCTTCAATACCATACAACCCGGTAGCTAATGGTCTGGTTGAAGCATTCAACAAAACAATCATAAAGCTTCTCAAGAAATTCGTGTCTTCCAACAAACACGACTAGAATTAGAATCTCGGCGAGTGCTTATGGGCGTACCGTACTACAGTACGAACGGCCACCGGGAACACGTCGTTCTCTCTAGTATATGGAAGTGAGGCAGTTCTCCCATTGGAGACTCAAATCCCCTCACTCCGTGTCGCGCTCACCTACCGACTGACCACAGATGATAAACACCATCGTCGACTGCAAGAGTTGGAAGCCCGAGACGAGAAGCGCCTGTTAGCTCAACAACGAATCGAACTGTACCAAGCCCATATCTCTGGAACCTTCAACATGAAGGTTAAAATCAGAACATTCCAAGTGGGCGTTCTCGTTCTGGCAGTTCGGAGGCCGATGGTTATGACTCACAAAACCGCTGGCAAGTTCCAGCCAAAGTGGGAAGGCCCGTTCATCATCGATGTTGTATTCTCCAATGGAGCTTACCGCCTCACAAAACAAAATAGAGACTTGCTCATGTTGCCTATCAACGGCAAGTTCCTGAAAAAGTATTATGTCTGAAAGGACACCCTCCAAATCTTTCAGATTGCTGAGTTACGTACCCCTTGGTACCGCTGAACTCACATTTCGACCACAAATATCCCAGAATAACGAGTTATGTACCCTGTGGTACCACTGAACTCACATTCCGACTACAATTTCCCTAAAATTGTCGAGTTACATATCCCCTTGTACCGCTGAACTTACATTTCGATTCCAAATCTTCTAGACTGTTGAGTTATGTACCCGCAAGTACCGGTGAACTCACATCCTGGTCACTATAGATAAATCCATATCGCATCTTTTAGGTAGCAAGTCATGTATGATCATACCTCTGAACTTTCCTCCTAAAAGAGCTCCCTCTTTATGATCCAATACCCGCACTTCCAGTGCACAAAAAGGGTAACAGATCCACAAATTCTCCGAAACAACCACGTCGTTGTTACCTCTGAGTTGTTTTCCTTTCATCAAAAACAAACCACCCCTCACATAGAACTTCCACTTCCTCATTACCTCTGAGTCATTTTATGTATCCCTTCATGGAGCCCACTCCTGCCATGTCCTCATTACCTCTGAGTGGGAAGGCTCCATCGAAGAAACCCTTATATTTACCATGTCCTCATTACCTCTGAGTAAATATGCTGGTTCTATCTCGACTTATTATCCGTACCAAAAAAAAAACCCCAAGGTACGCCAAGGATAATAGGCCCACAAATGTCCTCTGTTGACCACAAATGTCTACTGTTGACCACAAATGTTGTACTAAGTTTCCTAGTACATGCCCCTCATTTCTCATCATGCCCCGGGGGCCCAGCTGCTCCATGGCATTCTTTCTCCCGATACCGGGAATGTCCATAGCCACCTTACTGTGGAATTGTCCCAAGTATCCCCATCAACTTGTTATCTATACCTAAATCCAAGGTATACCCAGGGTAACAAGTCCACAAATAGTCCTCCCAGTAGGGCCAACACCACACCACTACAAACACAATAAGCAGTACAAACGAAAGGTAGAATAAAGCATACTCTTTTATTTGAAAGGCAAAAGTACTATATGTTCTGGGGACCACGTCCTCCTCAAGAAAGGAAAGCAACTAAAACAAAAGAAGGAAAAAAGCCGACTATTGTTCGGCGATACATATGCCCTGAGACGGTCCCTCAACCAGGCAGTCGACTGCTCAAACCTCTGTTTGGCCCGACGCTCGGCCTCCTGAGTCGGCAACACCACATCTTCCAAGGGCGCGTGAGCTCGCAAGCCATCCTTAAACTTCTTCAGAGCACGCTCCAGGTTAGCAGAAGCTCGGGAAACCCTTTCGGCATCCTGAATAATCAGCTCTTTATCCGCACGGGAAGCTTCATGCTCAGGCCCAAGAAGGCCAGCTTCTTCTGAAGTTCGAGAATCTGCTCCCTTGTATCAATTACTCCCCGGGAGGCGGCCGCTTCCCGAGCCCTACAAACCTCGCTCCGGCGGCTCAGTTGGTCGTACAAGAGAGAAAGGTCGCCAAGGTCCTTTATTATAACCGGCTTGGATGTATCTTGCACAAGCCTTATCTTGTCTAGGGCAGTGGTGAGGAAGCCCCGCTCCTGATCTATTGCTGCAGACAGATCAGCTTGCCGCAGCACTTGAAATTGGGCCACAAGCTGATTAGCCTCTAACAGTTTGGGCTCCAGACGCGCAGCTATCCCTGCCCCGCCAGGAAGGGTTTTAAGAGTCTCAATTTGGCCACGAACATATTGTCGGGCCAAGGCAAAGGGGGTCTCCCGCTCCACAGCAGCTTCTACTCCTCTCTTCAAGTGGCGGTAGAAACTATCAACCACATTATGTGAAGCCTCATCCAGAACTTCCATAGAGGACGGTGTCAAAGGAAGTGTAGCTGGCAGTATCGAAGAAGACGCAACAGAATATGTCGCCCCTGCCACAAGAGAAATAAATTCTGAGCGAAAGGACTCTTGAACAGCGGCCAATTCTTTCTCCGCGGCCCGAACAATCTGGATACTCGGTAAGGCTGAGAGGTCAACCCCCAAAGCCATACGAGCAGAGGAAGATGCAGGGACCATTGTTCCATGTCTAGGCTGTGCCGCCATCTGACCTCCCGAACTCGATCCGGCGGGAGGCCCCTCAAGATAAGTCGAAAGAGGAGGGGGCACGCTCCCTTCCACCAAATCCCCGCTGGCCGAGCCTTCCCTGACAGTATCCATCATGGACAGTGAAGGGGCAGGACCTGTATGTCCAGAGCAACTATCAATTATCTTAACCCGAAGGATGTGATGATAGCGCGAAAAAACCTCCTCACTGGTCAAGGTCTGACTTAGCTTACCAGGGGAGGGTTGCGGAAGTTGAGGTTCGATCTCAGTGATCGTACCCACCTCACCAGCGACATCCGAGACGAATGTCGTGGGTTCCTCCACTCCAGCAGTCCTGGAGGTAGACACAGTGGGGTCCACATCACCCGACTGGAATCCAATACCCTCAGAGATTGGCTCGTTAGGGTCCACATCGTCCTGAATGGAGACCTCCGCGACGGGAGGAGTTTTAGCCATCGCCGGGAGAACCCCGACAACAGCAATTTCGGTATACATATCACTAACCAAAGTGGCTATGACCGGATCAACTTCAGGAACATCAGCTGGTTCTGAGAAATCCTTTTCTTCTGACGCCTACAGAAAGAAGAAAAATGGTTAAGCAACAGTTCAGGGAAAAGAAAGACTAAAGGAAAAGATAGCGGCAGTTTAATTCACCTTCGAAGCGGCATCATCACCTTCACCTCTCTCTTTTATGAACAACACGCGGCGTCTTACCGCAGCCCGCTTCGTAGAATAGGTTCTGCCACCATTAGTGGACACATGCCTGCCCTGTTTGTGTGAAGGACCAGGCACGACGGGCGGCTGATCCGCCACCATCTCATCAGGCGCGACAGGCGGATGATTCGCCACCATCTCATCTGGCACAATAGGCGGCTGATCCGCCCCTGCATCTTCTACAGGAGGGAAAGAGTTATCTGCCTCGTGCTCGTTATTCTCTTCATTCGCGGTTGTGGACTCCGAGTCAGGCACAGGAACCACATTCGCCCTCCTCTTCCTCGTCTTAGACCCCTTGGGCTTCTCCGCTAATCCAGTACCCACAATAAAGCTGGTACTCGGGTCAAAATTAACGGAAGACTTGCTCGCCGTAACATGGTATACGGCCGCCATATATAAAATCTCTCCTGGCACCCCACCATCAGGGACTGAAAAGGTGGTTCGGGTATGAACCGTGTCATAGTAATGCCATGCCCTGATACCATCCAGGACGCTACCTTCAAAGCCCAGGCAAGAGCTGGGACTGTCAAAGAACAATTGGCTATATCCTAACTGACAGGAGAACCTGCTGAGCAAGTGAGGCACCAATAAACGATGTTGCGATTATGATACACTAGGTGCGCTGGACGGATATTACGTAGCCAAAGGAGCATCTTCTCAGGTAAGAGGAGAGGAGGTTCGGTACCATCAACATGTACGTTCTTTACTTCTTCAGTAGTAAAATGAGGTACGGATACAAAAAAGTCGTATTCGTCCACTCTCGCCAGCGCTCTCCGACAGTCTGGCATGGTGCTGTACTCCCAGGGCTGATGGTAGAATCGGAAAATGAAAGCGTCATCAGCCGTAATGCCATCTTCTGCTCCAGGCCTCATCAAAGACCGATTGTGCATTAACAACCACCCCATCAGATAATGGTATGGCAGCTCTATGCGTTCAAAATCCATCACCGTATCACGAGCGATGACCTTGGAAGAAAAGACGTGAAGGCCATGGTGTATGCTGCACACCATGGCCGAAAGAAGAGCCAGCTTGACCCCAAAGACCAGCTTTACGGCAGGGAGGATAAAATGGCGACTGATTCTCTCAATGGAACCTGCCCCTCCGGAGACTACGCAGTTCCGTAGCCACGCCATCAGAAATCCCGCCAAAAGCCCTTTCTCCGACAGTCGCTGAGTACCATGATAAAAATAACTAAAGGAGTCGGTCTTACTCCCAAAGGTGTCGCCCGTGGACCTCGATCTCTTGGCAGTTGACACCAAGTGTTGTACCTCCTCATGAGTTTGAGGACCTCGGGAAAAAACTTGGCCTGAGGTGCCTAGTGTGAAAAGGTATGAGATCCAGGTGGTGGTGTGAGGAATGCTCCCTTCCGAGCTATCATCCTTCTTGATAGCCGTCTGATGACAAGTACTGTGGTGACATAACAATTCTCGATACACGGCATCAAAGCCCGAGAACTGTCGATCCAAATCCTCGAGCTCTTTGCTCGTAGAGGTGTACACTTCAAAGACTTCTTCCCCCTAGGACAGCTTGGAGATAACGTACATCTCGTGGAGAGCGAGTCCTAGCTCTCCTCCCGGTGTGAAGAAGGTTTCCGTCCGCCGGTTGTACATCTCCAGAAGAGCCATGAACAATGGCTTATTTATGGGTAGACCGTGACAGGTGCCCCGAATGGCGTGGTAGAGGCCGATCTCATGCAGGGAAGTCACATACTTCCGCAGAATCCACGTGGTCAAGTTGGCCCACGTAGGGATAGGGTTTATCCAGTTCGACAACGCCAACCGACGGGATACAACCCTTTACGAGCAAGCTGGTTCAAGGAGGTATCAGCCTGAGAGAATGTAGAATTGGGACCCGTTACATTTATAAAGTTAACCGGAGCCAGTCCCATCATGTACCGACTGACCGGTTCCCTTCCCGCATACGCTGACCCCAAATTCCTATTGTAATAGATGTTTCCCACAAACATCCCCGACTTTCTTGGAGTTAAGGAGTCTACCATCTTTCTGTCTAGCGGTAGCATATTGAAGGACAGAGGAAAATGACGCTCTATCGGAGGGATATGGATCTCCACCCCGTCAAGAGTAAAGTCCCAGCTCTCGGATATATCCAGCGCCCGGGTGTTCTTTACAGACATAGCATCCCCAAAGAGGAACGTAGGCTTCAGGTATTCCCCCTCCAATTGCTCCGAGTTTATCATGGCACAGAGGAAGTGAAAGGACTGTTTCTTGATAGCATTCAGCCTCTCCAAAGGCTCTTTTGGGAGCTGGTTCGTCACATACTCGACTATATGGTCATATCGATAGCCTATAGCCGATTGGGCATGATCCACCAGAGGCTCTCCTGCTGCATTAACTGGCAGATTCACTGAAGAAAGAAAGAAAGAAACAAATAAAAAGATGACTAAAACAAAACTACTGAGTGCTTTGGCTTACATAAGCTTATGCGGCTCTGGTTAAAGACGAGCTTATGCGGCCCTGTTCGGACATAAGCTTATGCGGCACCAATTAGCGTAAGCTTATGCGGCTCTGTTTAGCGTGGGCTTATGCGGTTCTACTTAGCGGAGCGTTATGCGGCTCAAATTAGAGGAGCTTATGCGGCTCAGTTTTAACACAGCCTCATGCGGCCCAGTCCAGACAAATTTATGCGGTCCTGATTGAGGGGTTTCATGCGGTTCGATTCAGAGGGACTTATACGGCTCTGTTCGAAGGGTCATTATGCGGTTCAATTTGTGAAGTGTCTATGCGGCCACTAGACAACACTTATGCGGCTCGGACATGGGGTATACCCTCATGCGGCTTGGACATGGGACGTACATGCGACCCATACAATTTGAACAGTTCGACGAAAACGCGAAACGCATTAAAGGCTTGTTCATAAAACATGCAACAAAGCTGTCTTTGGTATGGTTTCAAAGTATACGGTCCTCCCAAACCCTTACCAGCAATGGAGGGTGAACGTCGGGGTAGACTTCAGGTGCCGTGGCTGATGAAGAAGCCACTCCCTTACCCTTCGCCGTGGCTGTAGAAGACTTGGGGGCCATTGTTGACTGATGAGCGGAGAAGGAAGATGAAGACAGCAAAAAGAGTTGAAGACGAGAGAAAGTAAAAAAGTCTACCCTCTCCACAAACCCTCTTATTTATAGGTAGACAAAAGAGAAGGAGGGCTCATGAACCGACGGACGCTTCGATCCACGTGCTGCATAAAAACAAAACGAACTCTTCGTTCATCGAAGAAAATTCGGATATTTAAAACCGACCCTTGGGATCCTGCCCCAAAAGGCAGCTTTAAATTTGAAGCAAATCAAGAGTAATTAATGAGATGCACACGTGGCAGGGAGTCTATACGGCCAGACAGTCTATGCGGCCAGAAATGACCCATACGGCTAGGAAGGCCATACGGTTAAGAAGTCCATACGGCGAGAACATCCTATGCTACTAGAATACCCTATGCGGCCAGAAGAGCTTATATATAACCATGCTTCTTATTCAAAGTATTTCAATTTTTCAAATTGAAAACTTTGAAGGGGGTCTTGTAGAAGCATGGAAAAGGACAAGAAAATCCCATGCGGCTCCAAACAGAAGGAGCCTCATGCGGCTCGGAAATCCTTCAGAACTTTATGCGGCTCGGAACTTTCCAAACAGCTCCATGCGGCTCAGACAAAGACACGTGGCCATACGCTGTCCGCTTCTACAGCTGGCTATAAAACAGCCTCCCAATTAATTGCTCTGATGACAACTCTGACGCAATGAATGACAGCTCTGACATAATGAATGACAGCTCTGACATAAAGCTAAAATAATGATGGCGTGCTCCTTGGGAAAAAAGAAAATCTTTTATAACTGACAGGATCCGTCGAGTCCCAAGCACCCCTATGCGGCTGCCTTTTACATGCGGCTGCTTCCTTCTTGTGGCTGCCACTTTCATGCGACTGCCACCTTCATGCGGTTGCTTCCTTCATGCGGCTTCCACCTTCATGTGGCTGCCTCCTTTATGCGGCTGCTTCCTTCATGTGGCTGCCTCCTTCATGCGGCCGCTTCCTTCATGCGGCTGCCACTTTCATGCGGCTGCCTCCTTCATGCGGCTGCCTCCTTCACGAGGCTGCCACCCTCATACGGCTGCTACCTTCATGCGGCTAGTATTGTGGGGGGCCAACCATATGCGGTTCACTTAGAGACCGCACACTACAGAGAGATACGTGGCGGTCCTTATGACAGTTGAGACACGTGGCGGTCCTCACAACAGTTGAGACACGTAGCGGTCTTATCTTCTAAGAGTTGTGGTTGCTAGCAAATCATAACAACCCAAATTTGTTACAATCATCATAATTATATGAATCAAATTAGATTAATTACAATCAAGCAAAATGAACACGTGGCAGAAGATCTGAGTTTATCACAAAAATTTATTACAATCAGCATTAATTACCCATAGGATTTGGTGCAATCTACATTAATTGCCCAAATTTATTACATTCAGGATGAACGGCCCAGATTGATTAAATCCCCAAGCCACCGACTTTTCGAGAGGGTAATCATTGCAAACCCTAATGATCACATCCCACTCCTATAAATAGCAAGGTGGCATTCCCTTGCAGAAAAGAGAATGGACAGAGACAGAGAGAGAGGACGAAAAAGAGCGCAAAGGAGTCTCCCCACACGACCGAGAGCATTTCTTCATCAGAGTCAAGGCTATGTTCGATCGTCCAAGGAGTAAGGCAGAGCTGCCGTCGCTTTTCCGAGCCTATATCGTCACCCTCCAGAATCAAAAATAAACAATCGTACTTAGATTACTGTACCTAGGTTTTTATTCCTAGGCTTTCTTTGTATGAGCGAGTTTGTATTGTGAGTCTAAGTTCAGTCCTCCTATAAAATTATTCTGTACTTTTACAATCAATGGCAAACATCGTCGACCACTGCCATAATTAAGACCCAGAGTAGTCTCCATGTCCTACCCCTGCTTTTGCATGAAGTACTTGGCTTGAGGACTATATAAGTAGAGTGGTAGTCTTCCAGTCTCGGGTCCAAGGTCGGACTCTTGTGGCGTGAAAGAGTGAGGACCTTCTTTTCGGCCAAAGATGATTGTGTGATCCCATCCTCTTCTGTCTGAGACCCGGAAGTAAGCACCTTTTATGGGAGCAAGTCGATTTAGGGTATGGATAGCTGTCACCTGTGTTTGCAGGCTAACGTCCAGACAGTCCTGTACGGCATACGTTAGATTAGGCTTATCATACTCAGAATAGTCTAACGACAGCCTCTTATTGATAAAATAAAGAATCTTGTCCACCGGGATTACATCATCAGGAGAGGGGCTATCCACTTGTGTAACCACATATTTGGCGAGTTCTCCGTCTTCCTTGGCTACCCCCTGCGAGCTCAAAATTTAGGCTGCTATCTTGGGTAACTTGACCACCAATGGTTCTGCTTGAGGCATTGATCTGCCTGGGAGTGTTGGATCAACACTTGGCTGCTGGCTCGTCTTGGGAAGACGGATGACCATCGGCTCGACAAGGGATTTTGTGTCTTCTGGTCGCCTTGGAGCAGATTTTGGCAATCAGATTACCATCGGTGCTACTGAGGGCTTCTTATTTTCCTGTTGCCTTTGATCGGACCTTGGCAGCCGGATTACCATTGGTCCTAAAGTAGGTTTTGGCTCTTGACTGGATCTCGGGAGACGGATGATCATTGGCTTCGACTGTGCTGGTGTGACAGAAGAATTGAGCACCTCCTTTTGTATGGATGCGACAAGGGGTGCAGTCCTGCCCGGTTTACAGGATTTGAGACAGATTCTCAAGGATTCTTCTGGCACTATAATGGCCTCCGACTCATCCGTTATTTGTTTTTTGGATTCGTCATATAGACAAGCCTCTGATGAGTAATAAGAATTAACCCCTTTGAAGGGGTCATTGTCAGCGAATTCGGTCTTCACAGAACCGTATTTACTGATATATTTGAAACACTGATAAAGGGTGGATGGCACGATCATATAGTCATGTACCCACGGACGTCCCAGGAGGATGTTGTAGGAGGTATCTGTATCTATAACATAGCAGGTAACTTCGTCCTCAAGTCACCAATCTGGCACTTCAACCAGATTTTCCCTAGGGGATAGCTTCTCCCTGAGTTAAACCCGCTAATGGCTGTGTTGGTTGCTACTAGCCGGTGCATAGGGATGCCAAGAAGTTAGAGCAGGCTTTTTGGGATGATGCTTATTGATGATCCCGGGTCGATATGCATCTGATCTACCTTGATGTCGCCGATGTATCCAGTGTAGTATAAGGGGCGATCATGCAAGTTGGTCTTAATCATCATGTCCTGCGGAGTAAATACGATATTGGGTATTGTATTTGTGCTATCGCCGTCTTGTAGATCTACTGGCGGATCTTCCCTTGGAGGCTTGACCTGGGCTAAGTAGGCATTGGCATTCTGGAGTGCTTCGCTTAATATGACACGAAGATCCTTGGAGAGCCTTAAGAGCTCATATAGCGACAACTTTGCTGGCGTATTAACTAATTGTGCTAATATGTCAAAGTTGTAAGGTCTCTCCAGTCCCTGAGGTACATTATTGCAGAGTGGCCTATCGAAGCGGGTTTCATTTGTTTTGGACTTGTCCGCCAGTGGAGGCTGAGATAGCCTTGGAACATCAGAGGGAGACAACGTTGCTGGCTGAGGATCTTCGGCTGGACTACCCCTTACGGGCTGGACTTGTGCTCCAGACCGGGTAACAACATCTGCAGCTTCTTCAGCTTCGACTGAAATTGTGTGGCAGGCTCTAGACTTTCTGCCATTTTTCTTGCTGGAAGGAGATGACACCCCCTGGGTAACTTCGGGCACCAAGTCTGGGTGTACCCATATGATCTCTCCTCACAATATAGTGAGGGATACCAATCCAGATGTCTGGCTCCGGGCGGGTGGAAGGTTAGTAACCTCCATCGTTGCCCGGGGGACATGTATTACCCCGTCTGGAGTGCTAGTTGGAGAAAAGTTGCCGAACTGAATAGATACCATGTTTGCTGCCACGGTAACCTCTTCAAAGTCTATCGATAGAGCTTTGGAGTCGATAAGACCCTGGATGTACCGCTTTAATTGGAAGCAATCTTGGGTGGCGTAATGGACATAGTGGTAGAAGTGACAGTACTTCGGGTCCTCTATTTCTGCTATTCGGGGCTCGCATCTTAGTAGCAGGAGCTGGATCATATCCCCTTGTAAGAGCATATCGAAGATAGGTTTGACATGACTATCATCGAATGAGTAGTTGATCTTGGGCCACTGACCTTTCTTCTGTTTTTGCTCAGGCTTCTGAGTCGCATCAGTGACCATGGCCTGTTTGCCCTTGTTGTCCCGGTTGGTGGTGGTGCCAATATTGTTATTACTGGAGGCGGGACTTGGATGTCTACCCTTATCCTCTCCGTCTGGGATGTGTAACCCCAGCTGGCGAGCCTTCTTCAATTTTGCCTTCGTGTTGGTAGCACTTATGATGAAAGTCATCCAGTCTCTGAACTGATCGTCTCCCATCCAGAGGCTAATTGCAGGGAGCAACTTCTTCTGGCAGATTTCAATTAGGGAACTCTCAGGATTTCCCTGAGGCAATCTCATCGCGGTTTGGCAGAACCGCTCGATATAGTTCCTCGTCAGCTCCTTTTCTCCCCGAACGACGTCCATGAGAGATGACATTGTCACGTCATGCCCTATTTCGTAGAATCTCTCTAGGAATATATGCTTGAAGCTGTCGAAAGAATGGATACAGTTGTCGGAGAGATTACGGTACCAGTCGAACGTGATCCCTTCCATGGCTCCGATGAATAATCGCGTGAGGATGGCGTCACTATGCGGCAAGTGGTCGGTAGTGACTTCAAAGTAAGTCATGTACCGCTAGCAGAGGTCTTCCCATCATAAGAATCAATATGGAACGGCTTGTACCATAGTGGAAAAGGTACATCCCTCCATGTGACTAGATATGGCTGCCATATTCTGAGATCCCGAGAGGAGTCTCGGGTATTGAACATCGCCCGAAGCTCCTGGACTTCCCTCCTAGCCTCCTTGGCTTCATCTGTAGCTGAAGAAATGGATGGTGCTATGGGATCATCATCCAAAGGAGGGGCGGTCGTGTTGGAGTCCGCATTGACGGCGGGTCCCAAACTTGTTTGTCCGAGCGACCTCGCTGGTTGAGCTGGCAAGGCAGTTTTGATCTCTTCCACCGACTTGACTAAGGACAGGAGCATGGCTTCGAGCACTTCTAGCCGTTGTCGGTCGGAAGGTGCTTCATGATCATCGTCAGTTATAAAGACTATCCTCACGTGGGTAGAGGTGGAAGGGATTATGGCAGAGGTACTCTCGGTGCCGTACCCTTGTATAGAGAAATCATTAAGAAATATCAGAATATCATCTTTGTCGGACGCGGCATGGGTGCTACCCCCTGTGCAGGAAGCCGCATCGTCTTGGTGAGGGAGGTGGCCCTCAGGAAAATCTGGTTCTGTTATAGAGTTCTGGGGGATCTCTATCCCCTGTGCGTGCTCTTGGTACACCGAGTTGTTGCATACATTGAGGGGGCTGCTATCCCCAGCTTCATCTACTCTCAAGGTGGCTGGAGGTGCACCCCCGAGTGCCAAAAGCTTCTTCTTGGATCGAGTGCCTAAATAGACACCCCCTGTGGTTGAAGGAAACCACCCAAATGAGGGTCTTCTTGCAATACTGGCCGAGATGGCCGGGCTGGAAGAGCCTGTCTTCTTTTCTCCCTTGCCAGGAGGAACTTTTTGAGTTATGTTATAGGAGGCAAAATAAAACTCTTCGTTCCCTGGAATTTGCACATGTCGAACAGGTGCTGGCTGCTGCAGTCGTTGGAAAACAGACTGTCGATCTTCAGGTATTGCTGATTTGTTGCAACAGAAGTTGATAATGACCTGAGTGCAACAATGCCCCGAGAGGGACTCGCTGCATGCTGACGCTGCCGTCTTGCGCTTGTGAGTAATCACATCACATAAGTCGGTAGGAAAAAGTTCTGCCTTTGTACCAAACTTGTGAACTCGGGAATCCCGAACGCAGGGGTGCTTAGGCATCATGTTTGCTTCCTGATCTGTGGCTAGTAAAAGCACTTACTCTGGATCTTTAGAGGGAGACTTTCCATCAGGAGCACGTGTAACGGTTAATGGGGCCCACTGACAGTCAGTAACTTGGAGAGTTTACTGGGCTGTTTGAGCCCGTACTGCCCTAGACCTTTTTGACTTAGCACTCGAAGGCACATAGTAAAAAAAGTCCAGGCTGATACATCCCGCTTCTTTAATGGGCCATATGGCATCGAGACTGCATGAGAGGCAGTCGAACACAGAGCTTCTGATAGGGCCGCATGAGATATCTTGTCTGTGGACAGGATTGGTCGTTGCACGTCCCATCTTCTCGCGACTAGAGCTGGTTGCCGCATGAATCATCTTCCTGCGGCGGGAGTTGGCTGCCGCATGAGTTGTCTGCCTGCGGCCAGAGTTGGCTGTTGCATGGACAAACTTCCCATCTCCTCTCTGCGGCCTCCTCTTTGTCCGCATGGAGTTCCCTTGTGCCCCCAAAAACTCAGCATCGTAGTATTTTTTTTCCTGGATTTGGGGACAGTGGGGTCCTCTGCGGCCGAAAACAAGGCCACAGGAGAGTTCTGGTCACCGTCTTGGGCTGCAGAAGGAGCTTCTTCGAGAACTTGGTCGAAGGCAACAATTTTGTGCACCGACGCCTTGCGAGTCCTCTTCGAGTTGGCTCACTTTTGAGACGGACTGGCGCTCCCTTCAGAGAGCAATTCTTCGAAGGTTTGTTGTTCGAAGCGGACCACAAGCATCTGCTATGTAGAGCCGAGCTTGGACGCATCAGATTACGTTACCAACTTCTCATCGGAAGAGAAGGATGTCCCCAGCAGAGTCGTCATCGTATTTGCTATAAAAATCAACAACAGGTATTACAGAACACTGGAATTGATTGCAAACTCGCTTGTACAAAGAAGGCCCTAGAAAGAAAGCCTAGGAAATAATCTAAGTACAATTGTTTAGTTTTGATTCTGGGGGGTGACGGTGGAGGCTCGAAAAAGTGCTATAAACTTTGCCTTACTCCGTGGACTATCTAATGCAGTCTCTAGCTCGTGAAGATATTGCTTTTCTCTTGAAGGTTGCCAGCCATTGCAGGGGAGTGGCACCCTGCAATTTATAATAGGATAGATTTTGAGCCGTATGGTCGGGTTGCTGCCACGTGGCTGGTTGGCACGCAAAGATCCGCTCTCGGGCTGCCATCTGCCGGTTTGTTAGGATTTTGTTGCAGCAAATCTGGGTGGTTAAGGAATCGGTTAGAATGCCACGTGTCCCGTTGCATATGGTGTTCTCAGTCTTTGATCTTATGGGGTCGCATAAGACTCATGTGAACCATATCACAGTTACATGGAGTTTGGAAACTTTGGGGCCGCATAAGCTGGGCCGCATGAGGTTCATGCGGCTTGGATGACGCTCCTTTAGCCGCATGGAGGCATATGAACCCTGCTTTTGGTCGACATCTCACGTCTTATCTTTCTTGTCAAAGTGTCAGAACTGTCATGCTTTTGCCAGTACTTGTCAGCTTTGTCAGTTGAACTGCTCCTCCTTGGTCGTATATTTTTCTTCAACAGCTGTTCATCGATGGGCCGCATACGATTTGGAACAGTTATGCGGCTGTCCTTCATGCGGGCCTGTTTGGCCCGAAGTATCTATGCGACAATTTGTAATCTGCATGAACTCCATATTTTTCATGTTTCTACAGATAGTAGCGAGTCGGTTTAGTTTCTAGTCAAACTTGAGAAGACGAATATGTAAGTTAGCCGAGTTGTATCGAACATCGAAGTAGGTGAATGTGTATGTTGGCCAAACATTGAGTTGAACTTTGAGTAAGCGAATGTTGCATTTGTGATTGGTATGATCATCGAGGCACGGTTAGATCTGAATAGATGTCGAACCAACTGTTAGTTTGTTGTGAGAGAAATGACTCAATTTCTTAGTGGTATATGTCATACCACTTATCCAATCAATACATCAAAATATTGGTATAGATAATGATAGGCTCGATTTATGAGTGGTATATGCAATACCACTTAGCGATCGATGCGTCGAAACATTTGTATATATCACAGTCAGTTTGTCCGCGAAGGGCGGTGTAGTACCGAGACTCGAATGAAAATGGTTCGATAGGATTTTGATGTAAGTATGCTTTGATGGAATTGGTTTGAACGATCAGGTGCAGACTCGCATCAATGGACGATGAGTCAGACGAGGATTTGTTAAGTATAAGTTAGGCGATAAGCCGATGATAGTGAAATAATTTTGCTTTAAGGAAATATGATTGACTCGGTTGGATTTGAGTTTGAGTAAGTATAAAGAATTAGTTGGAACAAGTTTGAGTAGATGTGAAGAATTGGTAGTGAGATTTGGAAGTTCAATTCACTACTAAAATAAGCTAGATCAGCGACGTCCAGATACGTCGCTAATTACGGAAAATACGTCGCTAAAGGTATTTAGCGACGCCTTTAGCGACGAAAAATGAAGGTCGAGAAAAAGCTAGTTGCAGATAAAAAATTCGTCGCCCTAGGTCGCTGTTTGCGACGTCACTGCCATGTCGCTGGGTCGTCGCAAAATGAGCGACGGAGAGCGACGAAAACATTACGTCGCAAAATTAGCGACGTAGTGCGACTACTTATGTGATGACATGGCATACTGCCATATCAGCAAAGTAGCGACGTACAGCGACGTAACGCAGCTAATTAGCAACGTATTAGCGACGTCCCCATACGTCGCTATCCGTCGCAAATCTGTAGCTATCCGTCGCAGAATACTGAAAAAAATTTAAAAAAATATAATGTGTATTTTTGTTATGCTGTGTGTCTGTGTTTACAGTGTGTGTAAGGTACAGTGTTCGAACAATCGACAGTTTCGCTTACTGTTCTATGTTTTATCTTGGATAGAAAGAGCAATAGTTCAGGGTGCACTTCTCAGAGCTTCCTCTTCACGTCCTTCACCTTCTCGGGATCCTGTATGACGTCCCGAGAGAGTGAAAGATGTGAAAATAAAGCTCTCAGAAGTACACCCTGAACAGTTACTCTTTCTGTCCAAGATAAAACATACAACAGTAATCGAAACAATCGATGGTTCCGAACACTGCATTTCACATACACTGTAAACACAAACACACATCATCACAAAAATACACATTATATTTTTTTAAAATTTAGGCAACACCTCCTTTGTATATCAGATCATCGCTTATAACCCAGCATAGGTATATTTGTCATCCCCGTCGCAGATATCATCATATATAATTAACAGTCTCCCATCATAACAGTCTACAACTAATAGATGAATAACAGTCTCCCATAATAACAGTCTACAACTAAATATCATACATGTACTCAATAAAAATACCAATAAATTAAATATCACAAACATACATGTTCAACAAACATACATGTCCAACAGAGTCAAATAATAATGAAAATCAGTGTACAGAACGGTCAATGGGCCCATAGGGCCAATACATACAAAGATGATAAAAAATTCTACTAGATCACTGAGGAGCCCTGCCGCGCATCTGGGATAGCATGTACTCATACTGCTCCTGTGTGAGCTACACCGTAGGGGCAGTAGGAGGCAGTACAATGTCTGGAGTCGGCGTCGTCGATGGACCGGGAGGACGTATCTGCTCCAGCTCTCGCAGTCGCTCACCATACGAAGCAAGGGTACATACCATCCTCTGAGTACTCTCCTCAATCGAAGTTTGTACCTGAGTGAGTGAGGCAGACATGGTCCTCTGCGATCCCGCCAGCTCGACCTGTCTACGCTCTATGTACTGCATAGACTCGGTGAGCGTGTGCAAGCTGGCAGCTGTAGCCTGCTGCAGACTCATCAGCTCCTATATACTGTGCTTGACCACATCAAATCGTCCGGTGATCATCGGAGGGTCGAATCGTCGCTCTGCGGTAAGGTGATCAGAAATCTCCTGCTGCAACTCGTGACGCAGCTCGTCGATCTGACGACGAATATCATGAGCTCGTGATGACGCCTGCGAAGCTGGAGACTGCATACTGACAGAGGGGGCTCGGGATTACTCTGAAGCTAAATAGGTGCCGTAGGATCCCGTACCGTAGTACGTACCCTTCTGAAGACCACCAACGACAGTCATCCTGAGGTCATCCGGCGATGGAACTGTATACGGCTGGGAGGAAGTACCAGCCCCTCCCCCTGCTGACGTACTAGCAGCAGCAGTCGCCTCCTCTTGTAGCCGGCGAAACTCAGCCTAGAACAATGTTTGCTAACGTGTAAGTGTTTGCTAAAGTCTATATTGATATCTATTTTCCTATTTTCTAAATTATAGTAAATTAATATAAAAAATAGAACGTACATATGCCTGCGTCGCCCTCTCGTCAATGAACTCCCCAGCCCTCTGATGGATGACCAGGAAGACGGTCACCATGTTCGGGTCCTCACCCTTTTTTACTTGTTAAAATATATTATCTATTATTAGTATTAAACATTCTATCCAACTATATATAAAATGATGTCCGTCATAGGAAACGTACCAGACGACGAAAATGCTCCGTCATCGGAATGGAGCCACCACACCACTTACTGGCGCTTGACCGCGCCACCTTGGCCTTATCAGACCGCTCCTGGTACCTGGCCTCGGCGAATCTAGCCTTCATCGCAGTCCACTGCTCTGGCGTAATCCAACCATGGATCGGCTTTCCGGAGCGATCACGAGACTTCTGGTCGTGGATCGCATCACGGATGAGCTTTCATGCGACGGCAGAAAATTAGGCCTCGATCTTCGCCGTCCGGTGTGGTAGATAGAAATTGGCCCTCTACAAGAAGTAAAATAGAAAAGTTATATAATATACACAAATGATTATTAAAATTTAAAAATAAACAAATTTTTTACCTTGAAGTGGGCTATCCAAAAGGCCTTCCTATCTGCGGGAGCATCTGAGTAGTTAATCCAAGGCCCACCATAGTTCTGCCTCAGAAATAACCCCAGCTGTCTCTGTACTGCAGGAGGCCGATATCTATACAATAATAAATTTCATGAATATATATATACATATAATCATTTGAGAAATATATATTAACTAATTAACTTACTTCGTAGGCCCGTCCGTTCAAATCTCCATACGTGTCTCGTCTGGGGGAGCGCATGGAGGGTCACTCTCACCTCCTGGCTAGGCAGGATCAGTCTGATCACCATCCTCCATATGCTCGGCACCGGCTCTTCCCATGGAGCCGTCGGCAGGAGGAATGCTGGACGCGGGAGGAATTCTGGACGCGGGGTCAGGAATGCTAGACGATGAAGGAGGAGTCGCAAACCTGCTGGAACTGCCCTGTCCCGGGAATGGACCGGGAACAGAACAGTACACTGGCGTACTCGGAGATGAGGACGAGGGTACGGAATCTGCATCCCCAACCCGAGGCAGAAAGGACTACCTAATATAATATCCTCCGCGTCATCCGGGTCTAGTCATACCTGATAATAACATATGACAATAAAGCAAATATATAAATTTATATGATAGACATCACAAATTTTTCAAAAATCTCAGTCACAGATAAAAGTGTCACTAAAGTGTCGCAGATTTATATGATAAAAGTGTCACTAAAGTGTCAAATATGATGATAAAACAAACGTACATATTTAATCCTCTTCTGAAAATTCATCTAGTTCGTTTAGCTCATCTTCTTCTTCTTCTTCTTCATCCTCTACATCTTCACTTTCATCTGCATCTTCCTCTTCAGATAATTTTACTTTTTCTACACGATTAGATATGTAATGAGGAACATCCATCGTGTCCATTTCTATAATATTTGTTATAAGAGGTAGTTCATCCTCCTGATATGCTATATCGTCAAACTCAAAGGTATTTCTAGCTTTGGTCTTGCAAACTGCCCACCAGTCCGACCTTGTTGTTCCCCGTTTAGGATAACTTGTGAAGTACATGAGCTGAGCCAGACTTGATAGGATAAATGGTTCAAAGGCTTGATATCGACGCTGATAGTTTATATCCAGAAGACCGTGCTTGTCTACTTTCCACCCTTGACCTTCAATCGGATCGAACCAATCACACCTGAATAACACAATCTTAGCAGGCTTTATTCCATAACTATATGTCAGCTCCACAATCTCCCGTAGAATGCCATAGAAATCGTTGCCCGCATCAACATCTTTGTTGTTCGAAGATCTGATACACAAACAACTATTTTTGGTGGAATCGAGATCCACAAAGTTGTCTCTAATCGGGCAAGTTGTTGACTTGAACCTAAACCCATTAACACAGTAGCTTGGTCATATTTTTGCAACATAAACTGGTCCCTTGGCTAGCGTTCTAATAGACTTATTCTCAAGTCTTGCGTATGGACGATCGACCTAAATACCACAAAAAAATAAATTAAGCTCATTCTCAAGTGCATATACAGAAAGATAATTACAGAGTTCTCAAGTCTTACATATGCACTCAACCATAATGGAAAATAATGCCTCATTTCTTGTTCTAGTTCTTCTTCTGTTATGTGTGGCCTACCTGACCTCACATCATCATTAAATATGCTGAAAACAATATCGTTTAATTAATGTAATAGTATAATAATTAACACTACTAAAATAATGTAGACGTATTAATTACTTACCCCTCCAGCTTTTCTACTTCATCATCGTCGCAGTTGAGTAATACATACACCTGAGCATTGCTTAGCTCATCATCGTTCAAATATCTCTTCTTTATTTTACCCGATAGCTTTCCTGGGGCATTGAATACCTTCAGTATTGTATCAGTACATTCATGATCTCCGTCGTCGTTTCTGGAAGCTCTCGTTCTATTAGTTGCAACATAAGGCTTGAAATACATCGAAAAAAGTTTGTGATCTCCTCGAGAACATAGGCTTCACAAATAGAACCCTCGACCCGTGCCTTATTTTTTACCTTTCTTTTTAGGTAATTCAAATGTCGCTCGAACGGGTACATCCATCAATATTCGACGGGTCCACCAATACGTACCTCATAGGATAGATGAATCGGCAAATGCTCCATAGAGTCAAAGAATCCAAGAGGAAACACCCTCTCTAGCTTGTACAGTGTTACCGCAATGTCCTTCTCTTGCTTTTTTAGACGATCAATAAGCAATTTCTTAGAACAAAGATTCTTGAAGAATATGCTAAGCTCCATCAATGGATCCCAAACTGCCTGCGGTAAGAATTCCCGAAATGCAATTGGAATTAACCTCTCCATGAATACGTGACAATCGTGGCTCTTTATACCCGTCAATTTGTTTTCCTTCGGATCAACACATCTTCTCAGATTTGACACATATCCGTCTAAAAATTTTAGGCCCTGGATCCACCGACAAAGTCTTACTTTATCCTCCTTGTCCAGTAAGAAAATTGACTTCGACAGGAACTATTTTCCATTCTCCTCTATCAAATGCAACGTAGGGCGTTTGCATATTTCTTCTAAGTCCAGCCTGGCCTTGGGATTGTCTTTCATTTTTTTCTTTACGTCCATCACAGTATTAATTATGTTATCAAACACATTCTTCTCAATATGCATGACATCAAGATTATGTCTGATCAGATTGGTACTCCAATATGGCAGATCCCAGAATATGCTCCTCTTTGCCCAGTTATGATCTCTACCAAATCCATCACACTTGTACCCAGTTGTAGGATCTTCGATAGCACTTGAAAAATTACTAACCTCCTTCCATATCGTGGCTCCGCACCACCTTGGCGGTGGATCACCCTTCTCTACAATGCCGGCACGGAATGCATTCCTGTTCCTTCTGAACGGATGATCTTTTGGCAAAAATTGCCGATGATAATGAAAGAAGTACGGTTTTCCTCCGTGTTTCAAGCGGAAAGCCTTAGTACGGTCCATGCAATACGAACATGAGAGATGGCCATGAGTGCTCCATCCAGATAACATTCCATAGGCCGAAAAGTCGTTGATGGTCCACATAAGGGTTGCCTTCATCTGAAAATTCTGCTTCCTAGAAACATCGTACGTGTTAGCGCCTACTTCCCATAACTGATTCAACTCATCTATCAAAGGCTGTAAGTACAAATTAATGTTCCTCTTGGGATTGTTCGGACCAGGAATTATAACGGTTAGAAACATGTACTGAGTCTTCATGCACATCCAAGGCGGTAGGTTATACGGAGTGACAATTACAGGCCAACACGAATACTGGGATCCCGAAAGACCAAAAGGAGTAAAACCGTCAGAAGATAGCCCCAACCTGACATTACGCGGATCTGAAGCAAAATCAGGATACACTCGGTCAAAGTGCTTCCACGCTTCTCCATCGGATGGGTGATCCAACACTCCTTCAATCTGTTCTCGCATGTGCCAACTCATATTTTTGGCCGTCTCTTTCACCATAAATAATCTTTGCAACCGCGGCGTTAAAGGCAAGTAGTGCATTGAATCGGTCGGTCTTCTTGCACCGGTAGACCTTCCTGTACTAGTTGTCTTATAGCGATCAGCACCATAAAATCTGCATACATCTGCATCCTTGTCGTCTTTATAGTACAACATGCACCCATTGCGACAAGAATTGATTTTCTCGTATCCCATCCAGAGCGATCTCACCATCCTCTTAGACCGATAGAAGTCTTTAGGTAACTTAGCACCCGCCGGCAAGATCTCTATAATCAACTCCAACACTCGGTTGTAGCATTCTTAATACATGTTAAAATTTGACTTAATGCTCAACAGTCTTGTAACCACCTCCAACGGTGAATGATCCTCACAACCAGGATACAATGGAGTCCTTGCATTCTCCAGTAACTCCATGAACTTTGCAGCACCGACATTCGGTGCCTCCTCAGCTGCATCATGAATGAAAGTAGGCCCCGCAGCGTCAAAAACCATGTTCACGCACCCGTCGTTGTATGCATGATTATCTGAAACAAAATTAGGTCCCGCATGTATATACGGCTCAACATAAGGCTCCGGCTCTGATGCTAAAGACACAAGTTCTCCGTGTGCGGTCCACTGATAGTCATTAGGCGTGAAACCCCTCGAGTACAAATGATATGTCACTTCCACTTCTGGATAATATTTCACGTTATGACATTTCACACACGGATACTTAATTTTGGTGCCGTCCATGTACTGAGGGAACGCCTTAGCAAACTACAGGAACTGCTCTACCCCGCTATGTATTCATCTCGCACACCACACATATCATCAGGACGACGATTGTACATCCATGAACGATTCCGCAAGTAGTAATTCATATCCATTTGGAAATAATTCTGTAAAGATGGACACACATTATCCAATAGGCACAAATTCGTATATTATGGGACACACACTCAAGCCTATACTACACACTCACACACCACTCTACTATACTCACATAGACACACATAATTGTTACCTTATTATATATATATATATATATATATATATATATATATATATATATATATATATATATATATATATACCTTAATATTACACACACTTACACACTCTCAAACACTGCACAAACCTATAGCTAATGCATACACACACTAATATCTATATCCCCATATATATTTAGTATCACACACTAATCAATTACATTCAACTCTACACACACACACACACACACACACACACACACACACACACACACACACACACACATATATGTGTAGCTATATTTACCTTATAACTTAGTATCGTGAGATACCCAATCCTTACCTACACTTGGCAATTACAATAATTCTCTCTCTAATACTAGCTAATGATCTAACAATGTACTCCATCCCCGATCAGGTTTAAATTTTTATCCCCATCTCCGTCCCTTTTTAACAATATACTCATGTATCCGAGCATAATAGTGGGTACAAGCACGTACCCTCTAAGCCTATTTGTTAGTACACAAGCCTTTGATGTCCTGATACCAACTTACCCACTCTGGTTCGAGCCCATACCTAAACACCCATCTACTCTATGACTGTAAACCACTCCTTACTAACTGTCTGCTGTAAGTATCTCAAATCAGATACTATCATGTACTTTAAAACATTATGCATAAACCTACTCCAGTGCCTAATATCCTGAGGCTTAACCTATCCCTAGGCATTACCAGGTATCAGAGCCCCATATGAGGTTCCTAACTAGAACTGGGAACATCACCACGACCAACTTTTCTACAAGTGAACACTTATACAATGGAATGAATTAAATCCTGCTTATCCCTCAAATTGCTGCAGACCCTTCTACTCACACAGGCACCTATTTACAGGTCTGCTAGTACATAGCCCCAAGTCATGTGCACTCTTGCAGTGACTTGGTATCAGCACTCTCTAGTACCAATTGCTACCTAGATATGCTAGTCAAATCTGATATCTAGGTGAAAACCTTATAACATAACATGGACACTCTTGTGTTGACTTGATATCAGTTTGAATATAAAGGGAAGTTCACCTATTATTGTCTAATGGGTATCAAAGAGGAGTTCATGCCTAACATGCCTTCGAAATCCCCACATGGTTTGCACTAGTCTGTGGCCTTCCTATATGCAGGGTAGGTACATGTTCGGATACATGAGCCTTGTTACTGTTATCAGGAATTTAGTTTAATCCCCATTCCCGTCCCCATCCCCGTTTCTATATCCCCAAACCCGTCCCCATCGGGGAAAAAAATTCGGGTCCCCGACGGGTTCGGGGGATCAAGTTGCCATCCCTACTCAAACACACACAATAGCTGTGTGTGTGTCCGTGTGTGTGTGTCCGTGTGTCCGTGTGCGTGTGTGTCTGTGTGTGTGTGGGGGGGGAGAGAAGGAGGAGGAGGAGTTAGGTTAGGGTTTATCGGAGAGGAGGAGTAGCTCAGATTGGGGGAGGAGGAGCTCGAGGAGGAGGAGCTCGACGGGGGGGGGGGGGGTAGGGGTCGTCGGGGGGGGGAGGAGGGAGTCGCCGAGAGCTCGTGGGAAAATTACAAAATTTTTGAGTTTTCGAGTCAGGGGAAAATGGAAACAGGACCGTGCCCTAAGTAAAAAAGTTAGCGACGTCAACAGTCGACGTCACTAAACGTCGCAACCATTTTATATATGGTGACATATTTTAATAATATATCGCTGAACGTCGCTATTCTGTGACGTATTTTATCTACTGTCGCTGAACGTCGCTATTCAGCGACGTTTTGCGATGTCAATAGAAGGGAGTCGCTATATTACATATTTAGCGACGGTATTTTATTCCGTCGCTAAACAACATCACTAATATAGCATATTTTAGTAGTGATTGGAGAATATTGGAATGACTTGAATTAAAAATTTAGTTGCTTGACGACGAGAGATAGCTACAACTGCATTGATCTTGATGCGTGTGAAACTTGATTGTGTATTCAGTTCAGATGATAACATGGAGTATAGAAGATTAGAGTTTGTGCGAAAGGAACATGTTCAGGTTATGCATGTCGACGATGGTATTGAGGCGTATCAAAGACGATATACAATAACCCAGGGATACCCTGGTTGGATGAACGAAAATCATAATTAGCGTTGTTGTTGGGTGACTAAGATACCAGTCAAGTTGGTATTAAGATTCAAAGTTACCACTCACTATATCTGTAACTCCCTAAAAACCATTTTATGGGATTTAGAATTATTTCCTAAAATTTTATTTGGAAAAGTATATTTTTTTTACTTTTCTTAATAAAACTTGGTTTTAAATAATAAATATAATTTTAAATAATTCTATTTTAATTAATATTTATTAATTCTGATTATTATTACTAATGATTAATTAATATAATTTATGGCGGGATTTATTTTAACTAATCAGTTTCTATTAAAGCCTACCAAGCCTTGGGCTTTGGATTGTGAGCTTTAGCCTACAATTTTTAGAGAAAGGCTTAGTGCATTCTTTAGTTAATTCTAGATCATTTTAATTAGCAGTAACTAACTAATTGATTAGTTAGCAGTTAGTTAGCATGTTTGTTAACTTTTCTACACTAACAACCCTAGATCTATTACAAATTACATATGAGTGCCACTAAGGCTGACTTAGAGAACACACTAATATTTTAATATAAATATTGGCAGTATTTTCCAGTTATTTTAATATATTTTTGATACTACAGTACACTGATACATCATTGATCTCTCCACTCTGTTCACTACTGCCACATTGTTCCCTGCCGATCACCGTCGCACGTCATCGTGACCTCACCGGAGTTCGTCGCCATGGCCTGAGAATTACTGATCATAGTCTTTCTCGCTGAATCTCCGCCTCGTCGACCACTCCAGTAGTAGATCTGTCAGATCTACTCCGATCGCGCCTTCGTGTCCAGATCGGACACCAATCTCCTAGCCACCCAACACGATGAGTCTCTCCTCACTGTCTCTCCTTTTTTCCTTTATTTTTTGGCATCTCGGTTGCTGACTAGAGTCTGATGCCTCACCGTCGTCAGGACTATCGCCAGAGTGTCGAACTCCATCGTGTCGATTAATCCCACCAGATCTCGACCGCTTAGAGCCTCGCCGAGCTTCGAAGACCGCATCTGCTTAGTCAGGGCCAGATCGATCGCAGCCACAAAGTTGACCACCAAGCCACGGTGAGTCGCCGCCGCTACACGTTCTTCTCCTTCCTCTTCTTCTAGATCCTCTTCTTTTACTCTTTTTCTTTGTTGTCACCTAGATCTGCCATCGTAGCCATTATCGACGACCTGGCAGCCGCCTTGAGGACAGTGCCTCAACTATTGTACTACCACCTTGTGAGTCATACTGTCTCTTTGAAGCATAAGACATCTTCTCGTAGATTGAGCCGTCCCATCGATTCTCGTGCCACCCTTTATAGCTCGAGCCGTCGTCCGATCCGACCACTGTCGTTTCTCCATAACTATCAGGAGCCAGATCTGTCGTCTAGTAGCCAGATCTAGCTGAGTCGAGCTCCTCCACTGCAGTGCCGAGACGATCGAGGTGAGCTACCTCCATTTTCTTCATATTTCTTGTACATCTTTTTTTGTGCTTGTAGTTAGGGTTTGGGGAATGTTGTGCTGTAAAGATGAGTGGTAGTTTAGGGTTGTATGGGCTGTGACCATGGAAATGAGAACGAGCTAGGGTTTGGGAGGGGAAAAGAGGTTGAATAAAGAAGTAGAATGAAGGGTTGGGCGACTTTGTAAGAGAGGGTGGAGAGATGTTCGATTTTGTATGTGCAACACAAAAATAAGAGTGGAAGGAAAGTTTTAGGGTTAGGTGTCACGACCCGGTCCCAAATTGTTAGGTCGAATCGGATCATGCCCAGCCTGCACCGTTGTGAGACGATGGCAGTAAGCTGTATCCACTTGCAGGTAATCTCAACAACACAATATATATATATATGTCACAACTTTTAAAATTACAAATATTAAAACTTTGTCCAACAAAAAGTTTCCCCTTATACATCTGATAATATAAAATTGTCTTTTAACTCAAACATAAAATAGCAAGGAAATGTCAACAACTAGAAAGTTGGCTCATCAGCCCCGAGATCAACATCGTCCAATTGGGACTCTGGCAGCACAGCTGGGTAGAGCTCAGGGTCGTAATAGCTATTAACCAATAGCTCAGCATCATTCAATATAACCTATTGGGGGTGGGGAATCCAGTCAGGAAAGGAGCAAAGTACAATTATGAAAATCTAACAATTCAACTAATAATTAGAAATTTGCAATATAAACAGTTTGAAATACTTGAACAATATTTTCCAGCAAATTTCCACAATTGAAAACAATGTGATTTGAGTATGTAATGCTTATTACCTGCTTGGGTTGTACAATAGTATCCTAGTGATACGATACGACTTATCCCCGTGTAAAAAAGGAGTAAGCTCGCACAATTATGCAATATGAAGGTATTTGTCATAAAACACTACACTACTCCCCCAATCCCACAATCAATACTCTAGGAGAGAGTTTCGTGTAGCAATGTGGTATAATCTTACAATATTACAATTACTAATTAAATTGAAAAACAAGCATAACCGTACTTGCCTTGGTTTATGACTGGATTTAAAATCGGTACCGGAGAAGTATTCAGACTTGTCCTCGAAATCCTACAGTTGAGAAGTTCTGACTTAGAACCAAATCAATGAAACATATCTAGGTGTTCTAGTTATAATCTCTAAAATTTGATCCTAGTCAAGTTTTTAATTTATTAAAATAATTCTACCGGAATACGTTATCATTACGAACTACAATTAATTATTTAACGAGGTAAAAGTCGATTTACTGATTAATTGGGAAAATAACATTTACAAGTTAATTCTCAAAACTTTGTAGTTTAGTAACATCTATATATAAAACTAGGTTTTTCTTTAAATGAGAAAAATATGAATTTCTGTTAACTTACAAAAAACTTAATGTGAGAAAAACTTATTAAATTTCTATATAAAAATAAATATTTATTTTTATATTCTACGCGTTTAACGCCAAAACAACAACCCAGAAAATAAAGAAAAAGCTACACTACACACTACAAGGTCGCAGAAAAGAAATAGAAAACTGGGCTTATGCCCTTACAATTTATTACATAAATTAATCGAATTAAAATAATTGAATTGCTGGTGAACTCTAAACGCCGGGAAGCGGTCCATTCAGCAGGCCGAGGCCCTGCACCCAAAATACTATTCGCCAGTAACTCGTTCTAAAATAATAATTTAATTTAAATATAAAAAATATGGTAAGTCTCAGACTTGGTCCAAAATATCATGTTGCATTCTAGCTTATGCCTTAACGTCCGAAAATTCCGATTTCGATTGCATTTCGCTAGGGTCTATAGATCGATACGGTCATTGCCCGAAAATGATACAAAAACAATATTTAAAACCAACCATTCAAGTTGTAATACGTTTTGCAAAGGCCAAGATTTGGAAATAGTTTTATTCAAAACATTAATATATTTTCCAAAAAATTGGACAGCACCTCCTCTATAATTGGGACAACCCAATCCTGGGAAAATGCCAATCAACACAAATACATACCCAAAACCAGAGATAGGTAAATTATAAACCATAAAATATAACCCAAAAAAAACTACAGAACGTTTCTGAAATAAAATTCGAAAAAACCGAAATAAAATTTCGGAAAACCGAAAACCACAGAACCAATCTAATAAGAAAGTGAACCATATACGAAATAATTTGGGAAAATCCGAACATAACTCAAAAATTTCAAGAAACCACCGAAATCACAAAACAAAGTCAAAGCTACAATATCATTCGGAAAAATCTGAAACCACGAATCGATCCGATTCCCATAGCGGGATCGGGGACCATGTCATCATTGACTCTACGTGAGGGACGAACTACTCTGATTAACAGAAATTACCTAATATCTGTTGGTCAGGAAGTCGCAGGATAATCTCGGGAACGGAAACGGAAAGCGCTGGACAGCAGGATCGGCCACGGAAAAATCGAAACAACAGCTTCAGAACTCGCAGGATGCTGTGGACAGCAGGTCTGCGAGGATAGGGGAACGAGAAGGGCAGTCGGCCGAATCGGGCTCTGGAAGCGGGCGGAGGAGGAGTCGGCCGAGCGGGGCCGCATAGAAGGTTCGACGGCGGGAGGCACTGCACAGGGAGTCGGCCGGTGGCCGACGGTCGGACTGGTCGCGGGTGGCCGCGGACGGCTCGGGGATAGCAGCGACGGGGTCGTCGCTCGGCCTGGGTGGTCGCTGGGCTCGGGAGGAGCCGGTGGGAGCTCAGGATCGCAGGTGGGGCTCCGGATCGGGGTACCGAAAGGGCTCGGGCGAAGCTAGGGCTTGGGGAGTGGGTTTTGGGGAGAGGCTGAGTGATGGAGAGGGATGAGTGATGGAGAGGGTTTTATAGGGAGGATTTGGGGGTTACGGAAGGGAAAAGGAAGGGTCGAAAGTTTTCGGAAGTGAAGGGGACGCGGCCGTTGGCCGTTGGGTTGGGAAGAGAACATGAAGCGGTCGATTGAAAGCTGGAGTTGGGAAGTAAGAGAAGGAATTAATAAGAGTTGTTATTAGGAAAAAGTTTTGTTTTTATAATATATATATGTTTCTTAGATAAATTTGAAACTCACTATGTATAATTCCTAAAATAATTTCAAAATAGATTTGGACTCGAAAATGGGTTCGGGACTAGGCCAGACAACAAAATCCAATTTATTCATTTTTGTAAAAATAAAATTTTTAATCTAACTATAATAAATACTAAATTAATTAATTAAAATTATGGGTTTCACAACCTTCCCTCCTTAGAAAATTTCGTCCTCGAAATTAAAGGATAGGGTTAGGAGTTATCTCAGGTCTCGAATAGATATGGATACTGTTCCTGCATCTCAGCATGTCCTCTAGCGTCTGAATTGTTCTCTCCGATTGTCCGTCAGTCTGGAGATGGTAGGCGGTTCTGAACTTCAATTGTGTTCCCAGACTGTCATGCAAGCTCTTCCAGAAGTGAGAGGTGAATCTGGTATCTCTGTTAGATACAATACTTACCGAAACTCTATGAATCCGGTAGATATGCTGCATGTACAGTGCTGCCAACTTCTCGGTGGATAGACCAACCTTGAAGGGGATAAAGTGAGCTGACTTCGTCAGTCGGTCCACAATAACCCAAATGGCATCCTTCCTCCTTGAGATCGAGGCAAACCAGACATAAAATCCATCGTTATGTGTTCCCATTTCCACTTTGGGATGTCTAGCGGCTACACCAGTCCTGCTGGTCTCTGTCTGCTAGCTTTTACTTGTTGACAAATCAAACATCTAGCCACAAACCTGGATACGTCCTTCTTCATTTCGTACCACCACACTACAATACGCATATCCTGATATATTTTGTTAGCTCCTGGATGTATAGAATACTGCGACTGGTGCGCTTCTTGCATTAGCTCGTTCCTCAATTCGCCAGTTGGTACGCAAAGCCTCGTACCATGCCTCAATGTACCGTCATTGGCGATTGAGAATCCTTCAAGTGTTCCTGCCAGCACTTGATCTCTGAGTTTGTAAAGCGTCTCGTCTTGAAATTGTGTCTCTTTGACTTTGTCCATCAGACTTGAACGCACTTGCAACTGCATCATTGATGATTCAGTTCCTGGTACAATTGCTTATCTTCCCAGTTTCTTCATTTCCTCCTCAGGCAGTACAATCTCTAGTCCAAGCTTCTCCATGTCTTCTAGCAAATTTTGCTCCTTGGTCAAAATCATTGCCATCGGGTATCGACTAAGTGCATCTGCAACAAAATTAGCCTTACCTAGATGGTTCTGCAGGTCGATGTCGAAATCTTTCATCAGCTCCAGCCATCGTCTTTGTCGCATGTTCAGCTCCTTTTGAGTGAAAACATATTTAAGACTTTTATGGTCTATAAATATTTCTACTCTCTCTCCATAGAGGTAATGCTTCCACAGCTTCAGTGCAAAAATAACTGCTGTATGCTCCAAATCATGCGTAGGATAGTTCTTCTTTTGAGTCCGTAATTGCCTAGATGCGTAAGCAATTACTTTTTCGTGTTGTTGAAGAACACAACCCAATCCTTTACCAGAAGCATCACTGTAAATTGAGAAACCGTCGGTACCTGCGGGTAGCGCAAGTATCGGTGTCGTTGTAAGCCTCGTCTTCAGTTCCTTAAATGCAGACTGGCAAGCTTCAGTCCACACAAATTCTTCATTCTTCCTTGTGAGCTTTTCATCGGCTCAGCAATCCTGGCGAAGTCCTTCACAAATTTCTGGTAGTAGCCAGCTAAGCCCAAGAAACTTCTGATTTCAGCAACTGAACATGGTGTACTTTACTTCTCAATAGCAGTTATCTTCTTTGGATCCACCAAAATTCCTTCTCCTATGACAATCTGGCCCAAAAAATCTACATTGTCTAAGAAGAATTCATATTTCGATAGCTTACCATAGAGCTTCTTCTTCCTTAAGGTTCCTAGAACTTTTCTCAGGTGCTCTTCATTCTCTTCTTCGATCTTCGAGTAGATCAGGATGTCATCGATGAAGACAACAACAAACTGATCCAGATATTCATGGAAGACCTTGTTCATAAGGTTCATGAATACCGTAGGGTCATTCGTCAATCCAAACGGCATGACCAAAAATTCATACTGACCATATTGGTGTTAAATGTCGTCTTTGGAATATCCTCCTTCCTGACCTTGATTTGATGGTAGCCAGATCGAAGGTGTATCTTCGAGAATACCTTAGCTCCACTTAGTTTATCAAACAGGTCATCGATCCGAGGCAGAGGGTACTTATTCTTGATGGTGATGTTGTTCAGCGCCCGGTAGTCAATGCACATCCGCACAGTCCCATCCTTCTTGGGTACGAACAAGACAGGTGCTCCCCAGGGTGAAGCTCCATCTCTGATAAATCTAAGGGCCTTCAGCTCATTGATCTGGTCCTTCATTTCCTTTGCCTCCTTAGGGTTGACTCTATAGCATCCCTGAGAAATAGAGGAAGATCCGAAAACTAGGACGATGGTGAATTCTATATCTCGATCTGGGGGTAATCCTAAAAGACTATCAGGGAAGACGTCCATAAATTCTGCTATGATAGGATGAGGAGGTCCAGGTTCTTCGGTGATAGAGGAGTAAGTAATACCCTCCATATCTTCTGGAGCTCGAGAGATTTTAAACTCCGGCTCTCCAGGTGGGCTGAAGACTACACATCCTCTGTGACAATCTTTCAGTGCAAGCTTCTTACTTAACCAGTCCATTCCTAGGACTACATCATAGTTAGGTAAGGGCATCACAAGTAAGGGTGCTAAGAATTTGTGTCCTGAGATAGTTATAGGGCAGTTACAGCTCTCAGTGATGGGTATGGGTCTACCACCAGTCATAACTCTACCTATCTTCTTGCTAAATCCCGTAACTAGATGGTGTACGTAGATGAATTTTGTTGCTATAAAACTGTGTGATGCACCCGAATCAAATAATGCTAAAGTAGGATATGAATGCACATAAATGGAACCTGTGAAGACATCAGCGGTGGGTTCCTGCTCTGGCTCTTGCTCATCTACTATTAGGGCAAAAGCTCTCCCAGTCTTCTGTTTGTGTTGTCCAAACTGTTGTTGCTGAGTGGGTAGGGGAGCCTTCTGCTGTGTTTTTCCAGTCCGGTTAAATGCCGTGGGGCTGTCCTCCACTTGGTGGGTGGCAGACCTATAAACGAGGCAGTGTCCTAGCCTTTTTCTGTAAATATTCGCCTGATGTCCTGGCCTTTTGCAAAAATCACAGACATGAATCTGCTTCTGAGGTGCTCTGTCATTGGTCCTCGCCTGATGGTGTTGCTGCTGATGGTGAGAAGGCCTGTTGTTATTGTTGTGGTTGGGCCTCTTCTGGTTACTCTGGAAGTTGCTAGTTCCAGAATACTCCCTCTTTGAACGAGCAGGCTGACACTTCTCTATATCCTGAGCTCGTATTAGTATCCTCTCGTACGTTTTGGTGCCACCTACGATCACAGGGGTACGAATTTCTTCCCTTAGTCTATACCTGAATCTTTTAGCACGATCGGCGGGGTCAGCAACAAAGTTCATGGCAAAGCGACTAAGTTGACCAAACTCTGCCGCATATTCACCAACCGTCATGTTTCCTTGCTTCAGATTCAGGAACTGTCTTTCTATCTTCCGCAACTCTGATGTTGGGAAGAACTTCCAACGGAACAACCTCCTGAAGGTGTTCCAGTTAAGCTGCCTGTCCAGGAGTCGGGATTCATTTTGATACCAGGTGCTGGCTATATCTAGTAGTTGGAGTCCCACAGCTTCAACTTGAAGCTCATCTGGAAGTCGAGCAACGCTGAGGATACGCTCCATGCTGTCAAGCCATTCATTGGCCTAGATGATTCCCTCGGTTCCTTTGAAAGGTCGAGGGCCCAGCTTCTTAAATTTCTCAATATCGTCGACTTTAGCAGGCCTTGGTTCAAATTGGGCTGCTTCTTCCCTCTCTAGTGCAGCCATAGCCACATTATAGGCATTCTCCATGCCTTCTCTCATAATCGCAATCTATTCGCGATGAGCTTCAGCTTGACTTCTTTGTGCCTCAAGCACTCCTCGTAGTAAGCCTACAAGGTCGGTAGGGTCCACGGGCACTGGTGGGGTAGCTGGATCGGGCACTACCACAGGGGCTTGCTGTTCAGTCTGGGAAGATGTAGGATCTGATGCTTGAGCAGTAGTGTAAAATCTACGGGGTGCTGGTGCATTATAGGGACGATCGGTCAGCTGCCGAGGTGTAGGATCCAGACTTGGTTGAGGAGGTGGGGTGTGATCGGGTGATGACAACCCATCGCCAGCAGTGTTGGTCTTGTCTGTGGCCATACTCTGGAAGGTTTAGGATTGTAAAACATAAGCAAGGTAGCCTACCAGTCTATAACAAACAAAAATATTTATTTATAATATATTTCGATCCTATATTGTGACAAATTAATGTTCTAGTGTTCTAAAATGTTTCTAGATATGTTAATCTAAGTTGTTGAGTAGACCTGCATGGGCCACCACGAAAAATATGTCACGATCCGGTCCCAAATTGTTGGGTCGAATCGGATCATGCCCAGCCTGCACCGTTGTGAGACGACGACAGTAAGCTGTATCCACTTGCAGGTAATCTCAACAACACAATATATATATGTCACAACTTCTAAAATTACGAATATTAAAACTTTGTCTAATAAAAAGTTTCCTCTGATACATCTGATAATATAAAATTATCTTTTAATTCAAACATAAAAATAGCAAGAAAATGTCAACAACTAGAAAGTTGGCTTATCAGCCCCGAGATCAATATCGTCAGATTGGGACTCTGGAAGCACAGCTGGGTAGAGCTCAGGGTCGTAATAGCTATTAATCAATAGCTCAGCGTCATCAATGGAACCTATTGAGGGTGGGGAATCCAGTCAGGAAAGGAGCAAAGTACAATTATGAAAATCTAACAATTCAACTAATAATTAAAAATTTACAATTTAAACAGTTTGATATACTTGAACAATATTTTTCAGCAATTTTCCACAATTGAAAACAATGTGATTTGAGTATGTAATGCTTATGACCGGCTTGGGTTGTACAATAGTATCCTAGTGATACGATACGACTTATCCCCGTGTAAAAAAGGTGTAAGCTTGCACAATTATGGAATATGAAGGTATTGGTCATAAAACACTACACTACTCCCCCAATCAATAACAATCGATACTCTAGGAGAGAGTTCCGTGTAGCAATGTGGTATAATCTTGCAATATTTCAATTACTAATTAAATTGAAAAACAAACATAATCGTACTTGCCTTGGTTTATGACTGGATTTGAAATCAGTACCGGAGAAGTATTCAGACTTGTCCTCGAAATCCTATAGTTGAGAAGTTCTGACTTAGAACCATATCAATGAACCATATCTAGGTGTTCTAGTTATAATCTCTAAAATTTGATCCTAGTCAAGTTTTTAATTTATTAAAATAATTCTACCGGAATACGTTATCATTACGAACTACAATTAATTATTTAACGAGGTAAAAGTCGATTTACTGATTAATTCGAAAAATAGCATTTACAAGTTAATTGTGAAAACTTTGTAGTTTAGTAACATCTATATATAAAACTAGGTTTTTCTTTAAATGAGAAAAATATGAATTTCTGTTAACTTACAAAAAACTTAATGTGAGAAAAACTTATTAAATTTCTATATAAAAATAAACATTTATTTTTATATTCTACGCATTTAACGCCAAAACAACAACCCAGAAAAGAAAGAAAAAGCTACACTACACACTACAAGGTCACAAAAAAGAAATAGAAAACTAGGCTTATGCCCTTACAATTTATTACATAAATTAATTGAATTAAAATAATTGAATTGCTAGTGAACTCTGAACGCCGGAAAGCGGTCCATTCAGCAGGCCGAGGCCCTGCACCCAAAATACTATTGGCTAGTAACACGTTCTAAAATAATAATTTAATATAAATATAAAAAATATGGTAAGTCTCAGACTTGGTCCAAAATATTATGTTGCATTCTAGCTTATGTCTCAACGTCCGAAATTTTTTGGTTTTGTTTGCATTTCGCTAGGGTCTACAGACCGATACGGTCATTCCTCGAAAATGATACAAAAACCATATTTAAAACCAACCATTCAAGTTGGAATTCATTTTGCAAAGGCCGGGATTTGGAAATAGTTTTATTCAAAACTTTAATATATTTTTCGAAAATTTGGGCAGCACCTCCTCTAAAATTGGGACAACCCAATCCTGGAAAAATGCCAATCAACACAAATACATACCACAAACCAGAGATAGCTAAATTATAAACCATAAAATATAACCCAAAAAAAACTACAGAACGTTTCCGAAATAAAATTCGAAAAACCCGAAATGAAATTTCGGAAAACCGAAAACCACAGAACCAATCTAATAAGAAAATGGTCACAGAACCATATACGAGATAATTTGGGAAAATCCGAACTTAACTCAAAAATTTCAAAAAAACACCGAAATCATAAAACAAAGTCAAAGCTACAAAATCATTTGGAAAAATTCGAAACCGCGAATCGATCCGATTCCCATAGCGGAATCGGGGACCATATCATCATTGACTCTACGGGAGGGACGAACTACTCTGATTAACAGAAATTACCCAATATCCGTTGGTCAAGGAACCGCGGGATAATCTCGGGAACAGAAACGAAAAGCGCTGGATAGCGGGATCGGCCACGAAAAAACCAAAACAACATCTTCGAAACTCGCATGAAGCTATGGACAGCGGGTCTGCGAGGACAGGGGCACGCGAAGGGCGGTCGGCCGGACCGGGTTCTGGAAGCGGGCGGAGGAGGGGTCGGCCGAGGGGGGCTGCACGGAAGGTTCGACGGCGGGAGGCACCGCACAGGGAGTCGGCCGGCGGTCGGACTGGCCGCGGGTGGCCGCGGACGGCTCGGGGACAGCAGCGGCGGGGTCGCCGCTCTGCTTGGGTGGTCGGCGGGCTCGGGCGGAGGCGGCGGGAGCTCGGGATCGCCGGAGGGGCGCCGGATCGGGGTGCCGAAAGGGATCGGGCGAAGCTAGGGCTTGGGGAGTGGGTTTTGGGGAGAGGCTGAGTGATGGAGAGGGATGAGTGATGGAGAGGGTTTTATCGGAAGGATTTGGGGGTTACGGGAGGGAAAATGAAGGTTTGAAAGTTTTTGGAAGGGAAGGGGACGCGGCCGTTGGCCGTTCGGTCGGGAAGAGAACATGAAGAGGTCGATTGAAAGCTGGAGTTGGGAAGTAAGAGAAGGAATTAATAAGAGTTGTTATTAGGAAAAAAGTTTTGTTTTTATAATATATATATATTTCTTAGAAAAATTTGAAACTCACTATGTATAATTCTTAAAATAATTTCAAAATAGATTTAGACTCGGAAATGGGTTCGGGACTAGGCCAGACATCAAAAATCCAATTTATTCATTTTTGTAAAAATAAAAATTTTAATCTAACTATAATAAACACTAAATTAATTAATTAAAATTATGGGTTTCACATTAGGTTTCTAGAGGAACGTTGGGGAAAAAGAAACGAAGGGTTAGGGTTTAGTCTTCTGTGCGACACTGGAATAGAAAGAGAGAAGGAGAGAGAGAGAGAGAGGGTGGGCTGTGCGTGCATGTGTTTTTGTAGTTAGATCAGTGTATGAGCGTGCTGGATCGGGTTTGTGAGGTGTTGGGCTGACTGTTAGAAGGTAAATTAGGAAGATAATAAAAATAACTACAACTTGATGTTTGGGCTAAAAAATGGGGCCAAGCTATTTGGGTTGCACAGGAAATACGAAAAATAATAATGAATAGACTATAAGTCATGGGCTGGGCCAGTGTAAGAAGTAGGGTCTAGGCTATGAAATTATGGGCTGGACTAGGGGTTATTTGTTAAATCTGAGTTCGTGTTAATTCCTCAGTAATAATTTTGGTTATAAATATTTTAAATATTATATTATTGTATTTTGCTTGTATATGTATATTAGGTTACTGATTTGTAGCCATATTTTTAATTTAAGTTAATTGTTAAGATTATATACAAATATTTTGTACATATTGCCTAATATACATATATTCTATTTTATAGCTATTAGAATATGTGTACAGGTAGTAGTATTTAGTTGTAATTATTTAACTAGTTAGTTTATAGTTAGAAATAAATAATTAACTTATTAGCAACATTAGTCATTTATCATTATTTAGAATCTAACCAAACTTCCAATTATATTTAGGTGGACCTAGAGATTACTACATTTCTATTACTGATATTCCAGAGCAAGGCAAGTACTTCTATAATTTTGACTCATTTACTTCATGCTATGGTCTTTCATATTGGACACATTGTTACAAGACTTGGTTTGTTATTCTGGTTCATGATCTTTTACTTGTATATGGGGAAGGAAAAATACTACAGATATGTAACCGAAGCCCAACTTAGGATTCATAATGATAGCTTAAATGTCACACCTGTGCACGTGGGATTTAGACTGTACCATTACTTGTTCCTATTCATGATCTTTATCCAGTCGGGCACATGTTTTAATATGTATTTCAAATTCACTTGTCATGATCTTTTGATTACATGTTCATATTAAGTTTAGATTATGCATTTACTTTTCATGTTCACTCTGTTTCACTGTTCCTTTACTTATTCACATGTTGTAATTGTTTTATTATTATAGATTGTACTTTGCTCTGCTCCTAACTGGATATGTTGTAGGTGAGCTTGAGGCCATTTGTACTACCTACTATAGGCAGGAGCCCGAGGCCCTAGATGAGCAGGATGGTACCACGACTCAGGACTTAGGATCTGTAAAGATTTTGCCTTAGTTTCACATTTAGATTTAGTCTGATAGACTTTAATTTTGGATGTTGTATCTGTAGAAGCATGAAAAAATACAACAGTTATAAAAGCGCATGTGACCCAAACGTTGCTGCGCACATCCAATTGACAAGAAAAGTATAGTGTATAAAAAGAGATACTTTATTAAATCATGATCATTAAGGTCTATTATAGATTCTTCATGATTACATATAAAAGCTATCTACTAAGCCTACAAGTGTGCAGCCAGAGCGAATCACTTCCTAGTCAGGAGCGCAGCACTTCCTCGCTCTAATATGGCTAATGAAGCATTTATTAAGCAGAACGGGGACGCAGCTCCTACCAAATCTCACAGTGCAACCTGTGGCTCTTCCAGCATAACAAAGGGCCATTCGTCGACCCAAATCTTATATCTTTGGCCTCGAAGACCTCCAAGATGTTATTCAGGTTCGAACTCCCATGCCACATGCTCAAGTGCATCTTAAAACTCTGAAGTTGTTGTACCAGAAGACTATAGCTTGTTTGAACGAAAAGATCTGCAACCAACAGTCGACTTATGCAAGGCCTACGGTCGTTTGAAGCTAAGTCATGATTGAGCATGACAGAGGAATGTCGAGAAGCAATGAATAAATGGCTTCCTTAAAAGCTTCCCTTTATGTAGGCTATGTGTGGTCTAACCCACATGCCACGTGGCAGCGAGTCAAACTTTAAGTTAATGGGATGAACAAAGAATTCATCACAATGAACCTCATTTAATGAAGTTATTTGACTAAGTGTTTTAGCCACCACTTCTCGAGCCACCCAAAATGGCAGCAATAAAGAAGCGTTGACTCAGCCGCTCAGAAGCAGTCACTAGGCGACCCAAAAGTATAGTGATAGTACTTCTCAGAAGTACAGCTCCTTCAGAGCTTTCCAGAACCGCAGCCTCTGCAGAAGTACAACTCCTTTCCAATTCTCCCAGGGCTCCTCGAAAGCACAGTCTCTTCGACGTCCTTCAGAAGCACAGCTCATATGGCACACAACTCCTTCACAAGCGTGGCATCATGCCACGTGGCAAGTATGGCAGTTGTTTCGCTTCAGATACAATTAGATCTGGTTTGTTAAAAAAGTTTTATCTCTTTAGATACAATGAGATCTAGTTCGTTCAAACCGTCGATCCTTGGATAAAACTGAAATCCAGTTTGTGTAAACTGAACGAGATTTTCCAGTAGTGTGTGCGTGCTACGTGTCACTGATGATGAGTAGCGCCAACCGCCCAAGATCTTAACAATAAGAGAATCCCAATAACTGCCATGTGTCAGCTTAGCAGCAGCCCCCATAATGCGGTTACAACAGAGTCATCTAAAATATCGTACGCGTAGCACTCCTTCGGGCCAAAACCCCTGCGTATATTATATATATGCATGCCTACAAATAGCAGGAGTTTACCTTCATTCAGGGTCTTCAAAAATACTTCGACTATTTTTTAATTGGCAACCCAGATCACCACTTACAGTCATTTAGAGAGTCAGAGCAAGTTCGTATCGTCGTCAGATCGTCAATGGAGTAAAGGAGCCATCACAGTGCTCTGTCTCGTTTCCCAGAAACAATTGTACTCAGATCTCCTGTCAAGGAGTCTTTTGTACCCCTTTTAAATGTTTGAAATACAAAAAGTTCTTCAGCTTTTTGTTCATGGCAAACAAAATGGTGACTTTGCTGGGGACTTCCTTCTCCTTCGACGAGAAGGTAGTGACGCAATCGGACAATAACTTACTGGGGCCTTTCCAGAAGATGCTGGTTGTCTGTTTCGACCAACAAGCTTTTGAAGATCTCTTTTCTGAAGGCAACTCGAGCCCTTTGAAGCGGCTAGCAAAGCCGAAGAAGAAGACCTGACGTACCTAGGTGCCCAAGGTTGCTATGCCAAACGATAAAACTTAAGGGGTTGCATTCCAGGCTCCTCTAGATTCAGGTGTACTCAACGCACCTTTATCGATTATTGCTGTTGCAACTCCTCAGTCAACTCCAGTTGTTAGAAAGCACAATAAAGTCTGCCACTCTCAAGCTGCACGAAAGACGAAGGCACAACCGAATGAGAAAGGCACAACATCACATCCGTACAAGAAGATGGCTGCAGGAAGGAGCTTCTGTCTTCGACAGAATTGCCTACCCCTTGGGGAACGCCACATTGGACTCTGAGTACTATGTACCTTCTAGGGGTAGTACAAAGAAATCTAAGGCAGCTCGCACCTTGTGCAACCAACGTGCTACGCCAACAGTTAACCCAAGGCACGCATTGACAGTAACACACACAGCTGACAGCAAACTGTATAGAACTGGTCTGAGTGCTTCGACGCCTCGACCAATACAGTGTTCGACATCCCCTATTGCTTGGGCACTTTTGCACACAAACCAGGCTAGGGGACGAACATTATAGGGATTATGCAGTGCTCCAAATCCTCCAGTTGCATGGGCACTTTCGCGTATAAACCAGGCCAAGGAACGGGCCCTGCGGCGACAGACTTATGCAAACAGCGCAGCTTTGAGCGTAAAATGAGTTTGTCTTAAGAGAAACTCTTTGCTCAGGACCTAAGCATGTCTCATGCACGGGGACTGAATCAATAGGCGCATCCTTCACATCCTCACTCACATGCACAGTACTCCTACATGTTCGAAGTGGGGTTAGATATGAAAACCCCTTCCTATGACTTGCGTAGCATGATTTCTCACAAATGCAAGACATGGGAGGGGGGACTGTTATACATAATATACCTTTCTTAGGGCACACTTGTACTAACATCACCATCAACTGCTGCTGTCATCGAACAGCAACATCTCTACCAAGAAGGCATTCGATTTTCCAACGACTGTAACCCGCATCGCCTATCCACTAGAGATTCGACAAGTGACTGCCAATCGAGAAAGAAGATGAACTTTTGGTTGCTTTATGCAATGCGGCACGGGATTCACCATTTCTCAAGAAGGTCTCTAAGAACCCTCCTATCTCGGCTAGCATGTCCAAGAGCTGAACGAGGGGTAGCAAACTGGCGCTACCCAGTACGGGAGTGTTCCAATACACTTGTGCCAAGACTAAACGCTTATCATAAGGGACTATCTCATCGGCAACTACGTAAGCTGGGGGTAGCCAATTCCCCATGGTTCATGACAACCCTTTGTTCCAACCAAGCGAAGGTGCATTCGGGACCGACTCAGACGCCTCCGTAGGTACAAGTTATCAACAAACTGGGGGTAGCAATTACTTCGAGTCCGAGGATGATTGTAATCTACCCGTCTTCCCTCAAGAAGGCGAGACTCATGTGTATGAGCCAGAGAGCGAGAGATCCACGGTGCCTTCTGTCTTCCTTTACCTAATGTCAGAATATATATCGGAAGGCGATGATGTGGAAAGCAGCGAAGGGGAATCCCACTTGCATCGAATAGAGGCTCTCAAAACCCGCCTCACTGTATTAACTGACACCATACAAGCCTTGACTTTTGTGGTCCTGGAGATCAAGGGCCCACTTGTCCAATGCTCTCGCTCCAACCAATCAAGATCCAGGAGCAAATGGGGAGTCCAATGCACCTTCTCATGTGCCACCCCTTGTTGTGAACCAATCACGGCCACGATTATCTGGCCAACCGATATTCGGCCCGCCAATGTCGGATGACATACAACAGGCCCTCAAGGAGTTGTACGCTCGCTTTAATGCCAAGAAAAAAAAGAATCGCTTCGAGAGCTGGAAATTCGACAACCATATCCCCCTGAGTGGGACAACATGGTGTACCTTCCAATGTACAAACCATAGACTCTAGCACCATTCGAGGAGAAAGAGTCTTCTCGTCAATATCTGAGGTACTTTGCCTCTGTAATAAGACATTTATCGAAGGACGACGCCTTGCTCACAAATTTGTTCATTAGGGCATTACAGGGGGTAGCATACGAGTGGTTTTACAGCCTCCCTAGAAGTTGTATCTCGTTATTTGACGATCTGAAGCGTCTATTCCTCTCTCGATTCAACGAAAGAGGAAGGGACATGACTATGTCCACTCTCATGGACATCAGCTATAAAGAGAAGGAGCCTGTACGCACTTACATCGAGCTCTTCTGCCAGGCGGCCTTGAGGCTACCACCGGGTGTCCCCGAGCCTATGCTTATTGACTCATATCGTAGGAAGCATCTAGCACAATGCTCCATGCACAGAATGGATACCTTTCATTACCGGTGCAGACATGGCCGAAAGGAAAGCCCAGGACGCACAACTGCTGGGACAAAATTTCCCCATACATAAAGAAAAAAGAAACGCTCGTCTAGCGACAACCCTACAAACAAAGACGGAAAAGGCAAACAAGCCCTGACCGTCAACATATCCAAGGGTTCAGTATCTGTGAACCAGAAGCGGACAGAAGCGTCAAAACCAAAAGAAAACTATTCCTTAAATGATGAAGATGTACTGGAGCTTTTCAACATACTGATGAAGGACAAAAAGCTTCAACTCCCGCTACCCAAGCTTCCTGACGAAGTGGAAAAAGTGGACAATCCGAAGTACTGTCACTATCTCCAGTATGTCCACCACTCAATATGTGAATACTTTATGTTGAAGAAGCAGATTCAATGACTCATTGATGCCAAGGTCCTCTCACTTGACTACGAGGACAAGACAGTTACTGCCAACATGGTGACCCTCCAATTTGGCAGCTTCTCAAAGACAAAAGCCCAAGACGTGTCGTCCTTATTCCCAAGACGACGATGGAAGTAGTCAATCCTCTATTGACCCGTAACATTGTTCATGGCCTCATCCTGCTGATAATGTTGCGAGGCAAAGTTATGTAGATACATCCCTATCTCACCCCAGACATGATGCTGCACACTGCACGCTCTGTCAAGGGGATGAAATCCAAGTAATATCATATGGTTTCTACCTCAACCGACGATGCCCAGGTTACCACTTGCTCAGCTCACCAGTGAGAAGACAACCAAACTCTAGAAGAAAAGGCACCTCCACTTGCTGCTGTCACCATACCTGATACTTCGGAAGTAGGTCTGTCTCAACCTCCGGCAGCAGACAAGTAGAAGCAGAAGGAGGTTCACTTTGAAAAACTGCTCAGAAAAGACTTTATGGTGGGGCTGATCAAACCCTACAACTTTGATATATTGGCACAACTTGCCAATAATCTAGCTAGGCCGTCGCTCTTTGTGCTCCTCCATCTTTCTAAAGAGACTCGGGATGCCCTCAGCGAGGCGTTACAGAATGTTGACTTGTTCCTCACCCAGCTTCAACCGCCCAAGGAGGATCCTGCCGCTTGCCCATATTTCCACAGTATGGTTGAGACGATTCAAAACATCACTTTCGCTCAGCATGACATGTTGCTGAAGAATAATCGGTACAATAGACCCGTATACTATATATGGTATGTTGGTGCCATTAAGGTCGATCGCATCCACATCGAACATGGCTCCTCCATCAGCATAATCCTTAATAGTTTACTCCAGACCTTGGGGATGCCAATGCATCGGCTGACCGCATCCCACACTACGATCAGCGGTTTCAACGTTGGAAAGAGCGAACCCTTGGGCAAGATTCGTCTAAAATGCCAGATTGGCGATCCTCGGACGGATGTGACTTGTTATGTCATTGATGTAGACATAAAATACAACATGCTGCTAGGTCAACCATGGATTCATGAATACATAATCGTACCTTCTACCCTCCATCAATGTATGAAGTATGTGGCCAGTGACGGGACTATTAAGACCGAGTTTGCTGACATTGACCCGTTTTGAGGACTCGAATCATACTACACCAATGCTGACTTGTACAAGTCAGTCTCCTGGGACGACGACGTAAACGATGCTGACGATGAGGTAGAGACTGTATAAGAAAATACAGCGGTTGCCGATGAACCACTTAGAATTCGACTGAAGGGGAGGCCTCCCCAGACGTCAGCTTCTTTCGTCGTCAAATTCCAAAGAAAGGTTCCTACTCCCTCATCTCCGATGTCATCCACAACGTGTCAGGAACCTATCCGTGTCAAGCTGCCTCCAAAGGCCCCCAAAAGTAGTTTTGAGGTTGGAAGAATCTACGGCCCCAGCTCCTCTGGTAGTCAAGCTGAAGCGAAAACCTCCCTTACCTTCTCCCATGGCGGCCCTGACTCTCACTGATAAAGAGTTAGAGGACTACATATACGCTAATACTGAGGCACATTCTTTAGATGATGTAATCCCTCGGGGATAAAATTGCTCGTTTCATTAATAGAAAGTTATCTTTGAATTACTCTTGTGCACATTGGAATGCTATATATTTCTTAGATAATGCTCTATACTTGCTACAAACACAAGTAATAATGGCTAATCTTGTAAGCCCAGTTGTCCTGTCCCTAGACGCTTACTTTATGGTTCCAGCAAGAAAGAAAGACGAGGAATCCATCATCTTCAGCCAGGTAGAATGTCCCCAAAGACTCACTCCTGCTGAACCTGAACCAGATGATGGCAAGATAAAACTCTACCGTTATACTACTCAAGCCAAACACCTTATCCAGAAGATGGGTTATGACTTGACCAGCGGCAAGGGTCTGAATTATGGCAGAGGCCGATGCCTCCCTTTACGACTTCGTTCCCTAAAGGAAAAGTCTCAAGATTACTACCACCGTACTCGTCGTTGGTTGGGTTATGTTACACCCACTACAACTTCGGAGAGTTCAAAACCGAAGGTCATGATGCATTCTTACTCCTTTGATTCTTTAGCCGAGGACTCCAACACTAGTATCAGCCAGGCCCTCAAGAATATATTGTCAGTTAATATAGTCTCTACAAACCCCCATGGGAGGAGGACCAGATGCTAGAATTCTTCGAGGAAGAACCTTGGGCTCAACGCCTAGGATCCCAATGGGAATGGCACTTCGAACAGCGAGAACCTTCCCCCGAAGACGAGGTCGTTCAAATCGACCAAGGATGTGGGGCTTCGTCGAAACCCATCTTCATTAGTAAGAGCTTGACGAAAGAAGACAAAGAATATTTGATACAGCTTATCCGAGAATACATTGATGTTTTTTCCTAGAGTTATAAAGATATGCCAGGTTTAGACCCACAAGTCGCAATGCACCGGCTTAACATTTTGCCCAACGCTAAGCTTGTTAAAAAGCAATAGCATCGCTTTCGTACTAACTTCATGGACGCTATCGAGAAATAAGTGGATAAACTCATAGATAGTGGCTTCATTCGCGAAGTGCAACATCCAGATTGTGGGGCCAACATCGTTCCCGTCACTAAGAAAAATGGGAAGATTCGAGTCTACATAGACTTCAAGGAATCTCAACTCGTCTTGTCCAATCGACAAGTTCCCCCTTTCGATCACTGACGATGTATTGAACGTATGTCCTTCATGGACGGGTTTTTGGGCTACAACCCGATTAAGATGTTCCCTGAAGACGAAAAGCATACTTTATTTCAAACTCCAAAAGGAATCTACTGCTACACAGTGATGCCTTTCGGTTTAAAAAATGCTAGGACAATATATCAGCGGGCTGTGAGCACCTTTTTTTTGCAAACATCTTCAAAAATGTTAGAATGTTATATTGATGACATTGTCGGTAAAAGTCGAAGGAAGGCCAACCATCTGGGTGACTTGAGGACGATGTCCGACTTAATGTGGACACATCGGCTAAAGTGAACCTAACCAAGTCTTTCTTAGGGTTTTTCTAGAGGCAAGTTCCTGGGCTTCATCGCCACGGCCAAGGGTATTCATATTGACCATGAAAAGACTAAGGCGATCCAGGACATGGCTCCCCCGAAGAACCTCTATGAGCTTCTAGGCCTACAATGACTCTTGGCATACATAAGAAAATTTATAGCAATTCTCTCTGGACGATGTCGACCCTTCACCAAGCTAATGAAGAAGGGGGTTTCTTATATCTGGACTGAAGAATGCCAGCAGGAATTCAATGACATCAAGAAATATCTCACAAGTCCTCCAGTTCTGGTAGCACCGGTCATCGGGAGGCCCTTTCTACTATACATCCGAGCCATAGACCATTCTATTGGCGCTTTGCTAGCCTAGAGAAATAACAAAGGCCACGAGCAGACAATCTACTATCTGCGTAGGACTATGATTGATGTCGAACATCAGTATAATCCTGTTGAGAAGGAGTATCTCACTTTAGTCTTCGCTATCCAAATGATGTACCATTATGTGGCCGGACAGACGATTCACGTCATCTCCAGAGTTAATCCCCTCAGAGTCCTTATGACTAAGCCAGGGGTACTAAAATCGCGGTTAGCGACATGGGCGATCTTGCTAAGGCATTACGATATGGTATTCGTTCCATAGAAGGCGATCAAGGGGCAAGCACTGGTTGACTTCTTGGCCGTACATCCTGTACCAGGAATATCAAAACTCTATGATGGTATTCCTAACGAAGTCCTGGAGTCCAACACGATCATATACAATCCCGTCTGATGAATGTTCTTTGACGGTGCTTCAAGAACATACCCCAAAGGCAAAATCATTGCAGATGTAGGAGTAATCCTCGTCACACCTGATAGTCTAGTCATCTACCATGCATATTCTCTCATAGAAACATGCACCAATAATATTGCTGAATACAACGCTCTTATCATCGGCTCCAGCTCGCCAAACAGTTGGGGGTCAACTACCTTGAAGCCTATGGCGACTCGAAACTGATAATCAATCAGGTTCGAGGCCAATATGAGGTTCAACATAAAGACCTCGTTCCTTACCATCAGGTGACAATATACATCATCTCTATCTTTACATGGTTCTTTATAAAACATGTACTTCGATTGCAAAATCTGGAGGTCGACGCCCTTGTCGGTCTCGTCGCTTCTTTGGCAACTCCTGTCGGTACCCAGCACTCCGTCACTGTGATAGGTTGAGAGCTGGTTTGCCTAAACAACAACCTACATATGTGTCTAAGCTACTCAATGCACACAGACACCAATGTTGACATTCGAGATTAGAGATTCTTGTTTTATAGACTATACGATATACAAAGTCCTACCAGAGGGCCCCAAGGAAGCCACTTCTATAAAGAGGTGCTCGCTTCTGTTTTACTATGACAGCTATAAAAATACTATTTCGTCATTCGTACGACGGACAACTCCTTCGGTGCTTATCCAATACCGAAGCACAAAAGGTACTTCGGGAGGCATACGATGGTACCAGCGGAGCTCACCAGCCTGGTCCGAAGTTGTAGTACCGACTGTGTCGCATAGGCTACTACTGGCCCACCATGATGGCAGATGCCGTTGATTACTCTAATAAGTGCCGAGTATGTCAGTTGCATTCTGACTTTATCTACCAACCTTTTGAGTTGTTACATCCCACTGTGGCCTTCTAGCCATTTGAAGCATAGGAAATGGATATCATCTGGCCAATTAGCCCTCCATCCTCTAAAGGACACCGATTCATCCTTGCCATCACCGACTACTTTTTCAAAATGGTGGAGGCAATACCATTGGCTGAAGCAAAAACCTCAAACGTGATCAACTTTGTTAAGCATCATGTTATCTATCACTTCGGAGTGCCGCAAAGGATTATTCATGACAATGGCCCCCAGTTCGTGAGCTATGCGTTCCATCGACTTTGTGATAAAAATTGGATACAGAACGTAGCATCAACGACCTACAACCCTGTAATAAATGGGCTAGCCGAAGCATTCAATAAGACAATCATTAAGTTACTCAAGAAGGTCGTATCTTCTAATAAACGCAACTGGAATAAAAACTCGACGAATGTCTATGGGCATACCAAACGACTGTTCGGACACCCACTAGCAATATGATGTTCTCTTTCATCTGCGAGAGCAAGATGGTACTTCCCCTGTAGATCCAGATTATGTCTCTACGGGTGTCCGTCACCAACCAACAGATAGACAAAGACAATCAACGTCATCGGCTACAGGAGTTGGAAGCTCTGGATGAAAAGCGTCTACTAGCCCAACAATGTATCGAGCTGTATCAAGCTTAAATTTTTGGGGCCTTCAACAAAAAGGTAAGGAAAGGGCATTCTAAGTGGGTGACTTGGTCTTATCAGTTCGAAGATCGATGGTCATGACTCATAAAATGCCAGGCAAGTTCGAGCCAAAATAGGAAGGACCATTTATCGTAGAGACAGTCTATTCCAATGGTGTGTACCGTCCGACCAAACCCAATGATGATTTGCTGATGATGCCAATCAATGGCAAATTTTTAATGAAATACTATGTTTGAAATCTGTCAACATGTATTTCTACATCCCTAGCAAGTGTCTATGAGTTCGACAAAACAACCATGTTCATATCACCTCTGAGCTATTTTCCACACCTCGATAAGGTTAAATCTTACCGTTAAATTAAGATGTCATTAAAACTAAAGTTTTCTGCGTCCATATTACCTCTGAGTAAACCTTCTCATATAATAAACTATGGGTTGTTATAATCTTATCCACAGAACAACCACGTCCATATTACCTCTGTATTGTTCTTTTCCTATGGAATGCCCTCTTACTATGTTTGTATAACCTCTAAGTAAAAGAATTCTACCACAAATTTCATATTTACCATGTTCATATTATCTTTGAGTAAATACCCCAAAAATATCCCCAACAAATGTTCAAAGCAGATGGACAAGCAAAGAAGCAAAAGATTTTTATTTCTTTTATGAGGAAAATGTTGTTGCTACATCAAAATAAAAAGGTCTCTCAAAGGAGTGGAACAAAAAGAAAATTATAGCGCGGTTGTCTAAGTAGACCGACGAGTCAGCTCACTGATTCAACCCCGCAAGAAGGCAATCCTGGGCCCAACAGACTCCTTGGCTCTGCTCTCTGCTTCTTGATGTCTGGCCGCTTCATTCCTAAGCTGGGATATGCCTTGGTATGCAATCTCCAGTTCTGCCTGACGAGCACCGGCACTCTCCTTCTCCTGAGCCAAGGCTTCGGATCGCTGGCGAAGGAACCCCTACTGGTCCTTCGACTTCTCCAGCTCACTCTCTGCGATGGTTAATGTCTCTTCCAAATGTCAAATTTGCTCACGAAGGTCTTCATACTGCTCCTCTAGGGTTGTTTGGCAACAGACTTGGGTTTCCTCGACGGTAATCACTTCGCTAATTTCCAACTCGATCTCAGCGATCCTTTGGGTAATAGCTTCTCGCTCCTGTTCATGAAGGTTGAGTTACAGCCATTTTCCCTAGCTCTGCGTCTGCTATGGCAAAAATGTTATGTTCGAGACCTTGAAGCTCCAGGACTGCAGCTTCCAACCCTTCCGTGAGAAGCCGGTTAGCAAATATAGAAGCCCTAAAGGGATGTACCTCCGAGGTAAAATCACTAAGCATATGGCCGAGACACAATACTCGCAGAGTATATGATATCATGAACACACTTAAAAGAGTCCTTTCTCCGGGAGTGGGTGTCCAATTTAAATTGGCCTGTCATCAGACCCCCTTGGGGTTGGGTCAAGTATAACTACCACTTTTCTAAAATGAGGATAATTTTGAACTTTTATAAAATTGATCATGTTAGTTATTAAATAATAGATTTAAATCATGTTAATGATAAATTGGTGAATTTTGGATTATTTTAATATTATTTAATTTGGTGTATTATGACTTTGGTCTTTTGCTAGTGAAACCTTAGAACAACTTAGCCTAGAGACTAACCATGACCATGAAGACCGAGCTAACGCAATTAGATTAGTAATTAGGCTATAATCTTGCTAGGAATGACTTAGAATCTATTTGGAGATTTAAATCAAGGTGCTAGTTTGGGCCTTTAGCTTAAGGGCTTTATTTTACAACATAGAAAGGGCCTTTGGACTAATGTAACCCAACCAAACCCTAGACCACCATAGATGGCCAGCCAAGACTTGATTTCCCCTTTTATAAGTCAACATTAGCCTCCAATCATCTCTCCTACAAAGAAACCCTAACCCTAATTGTGTTCTTCTCCAAATTTGCCCCCTTTTATCAAATTAACCTCCAAATTCTATCAAACCAATTGCATTGCACTCCCCTTGAGTAAAGGAGGTCTCTATTAGCTAGCTACAAAGGATTTGGAGCAATTTGACCATTGGATTTGGTGGGAAGGCTTTGTAAGAGGAATTTTATTGAGATTCCAACTCTCAATTGGTAATGATCTGTAAACCTATTAGATTTCTGTTTTCTTTCTATAGATGCATTTATTTAGGGTCCCCCCTAACCCTAGGATTTATTTGGGTTCAATTTGTGTCCATTTGATGCCCGTATCATGGGCGTATCGCTCCGTATCGGAGATAGATCTCAAGTGTTCGACGAAATGCCCCTTAGAACTCTTTGTTCTATATTTTCTAAACATATTATAGATTTGGATAGTCTGTGATGTGTGGATTGCATTGGTGTAGAACTAAGTTAGTTTCTATGTCCTTTTCTGTGTCAAAATGGATATGGGGATGCTCGTTTGGGCACTGCATAACAGTAATAGCATCCCCTGCTACTGTTGTGTCCGTGTACACTGGATACGACTCAATATCCGATGCCAGTAACATGATTGGATATCCCCCATAACTGACATGTGGTATGGGAATTTTGGTTTGTGTTGGTATTGATTTCAGACATTTATTCCATCCACATATTTCAATCAAACACTCACTGCACTTGTGTTCTGCATGCTCGACACCTTGCTTGTCACTTGGACACATTTTGGACACTTCATGGATACTTGTTGACATGCTAGACACTCACCATGACACCTTGACACCATTGCACACTTTCTCAGCACATATTTGATACTATATGTACTCACTTGGACACCAACACTAGTTGACACTCTTAACACACATGTTCATTCACTGTTCTGAACACTGTGACACTCTTTGACACATTGTTTGACATGTTTTGGACACTGTTTGGACACCTTATTGACACTTGTATTTGTTGTACATTATGACACATCACTTCACTCTTTGGAACTCTCTGATACTTACTGTACACTTGACACTTTCACTCGACACACACTCCTTTGATACTCTTTCACCATATCTGATTCCATGTGACATCCTTGCTTTGACACTTTGCACTCTCTGTGACATATATTGCACTTCACTGTTCACTCACTTGCCATGTGACACCTTCACGCCCCCTCTTGTTCAGACCCAGTTTTCCCTATTGCTTGTACAACAGACCCCTCCCATGGTTCAGTATTGTGGCTAATCCTACTATCATGTATGCATATAGGTTTGCTTGGGGTTGGATACATCTATATGAGATTCATGAATATGTTGTCATATAGGCTATTATCTATATGTATATGTGTGGGTTTAGTTATATATGGGGTTAGAAGTTCATATGTAAGGTTAAGTTTAGTTGTTTGAGTATATGTTAGACTTGTAGGCTATTGGATATAGATTTGTGGGTTACATTATAGGTGATGTATATATATGTTATGTGTGGGGGCTTAGACTAGAGTAACGAGATTTCTGTTTCAGAGTTTAGATAGATAAGAGTAGCTATCTGCTATAGTGAGGGTTCCAGTTATCTGAGTTGAGGTAAGGGTGAGATGATGTGTGTGAGTGTGGCAGTAGGTAATATGGATGAGGAGAGAGTTGGTATCATATCCTGGAGAAGGATATAGGATTAGTTGTGGTTTTAAGGAAGTATCAGTATAGTTGGATCAGAGGTTGGACTTGGGGATTTGAGTTTAGGTCATTGTTCTAAGGTTTTAGAATGGTTTCAAAAATTTGGTTTTGCTGTAGAGCTTAGGATTAGGGAAGTATCAGATTTTGGATATCCTCGAGTGAGGTATCTCGACTTAGTTTTGCTCTTGTGTCCTTGTAGTGTCAGAACATGGTATCATAGGATGTTAGCAAGGTTAAGATGTGTTAAGAGCTTTGACGGTGTGAGTTAGGATGTGTTGTATAGTGGCAAGTCATGAGGGGCTTGTGGCATGTTATGCAGCAAGGATACTGTAGTATTAGCAGCAGAAGCAGCAATTGGGCAGTAGTGGCTTGGCATTACAGTGGTTTCCTGTGGGCAGAGCTATTGCCTTACAATTGCAGTAGCTGCATTGCAGCAGTAGCAGTAGGACACTGCATGCTTGCAGTACAGTGACTTAGCAGCAGCAGCAGTAGCAGCAGGGCACTGCATGCATACAGTGTAGTGGCTTAGCAGCATTATACAGCTGCAATAGCCTAGACCAGGTGGTTAGGGGTAGGCCCTGTGCTTGCTTAGCCAAGTGCAGGCTTGACCTGTATATAGCAGGCTTGTGTGAGTGAGAGTATAAGTAGTGGTTGCATTAGTATAGGTATCTGAGTTATGGGTTTAAGTTTAGTGTATCCCATGATGTGTATCCTAGTGAGTTAGTGTCTAGGTATCCGATTGTACTATTTAAGTTTGAGATTAGAGAGTTAGAATGTTGGTGTTAGTCTTTTTGTTTCAGTTTGGTTAAGAGTGTTATATATATATATATATATATATATATATATATATATATATATATATATATATATATATGTATGGTATAAAATGTTATCTGAGATATTATGTATGGTTATATAATTGGGGTTGTGAACTAGATATATATGAGAGTGTGGGTTCAAGAAATCTGAGAGCATATTGAGGAGTGATGTATATATACATGTGTTGGTGAGTTTAGTTGTATACTGGTAGTGTTATACTTATAGGCTATATAGATATCATGTTATGCTATATGTTGATGTGAGTGTTTACCTTCATATAGGCCATTAGCTATATATGTTGGGTATTGGTTATATATAGATATATATATGAGTGAGATCTAGGTAGATAGACTATGTATTCATGTTATGTTATATATATGGATTATACTTTATATATGTGAGTCTATATATATGTATGAGATATGAGTATATATAAGGGGTTATTGATATGAGGATGTGTATTCTTGAATATATAGTTGTATGTATATATATATGTATAGCCTATATGGTATTCTAGTATATTTTAGTATATGGCTAGTTATGTGTAATACTTTGGTATAAGTGGCTAGTTAAGTTATAGTGATATGGATATATATATATATATATATGTGTTAGATGTATATATAGTATCCTAGTGTATATTAGTCTATGGTTAGTTTTGAGTTAGTGTATCTTAGAATAGTCTAGTTGACTAGAGTTTGACCAACCCTAGACAGTTGACCAAGTTAGCCTTAGATGTTGACCTAGTTTGACTAAATGTTGACCAGAGTTGACCAAGAGTTGACTTTGACCTAGAATGACCTAGAATCATGTAGATTATATTATAAACTTCAACTACTATATATTGAACTCTTTATAACCTGTATTGCTCTAAATAGGGCTCTGTGACTCCAGTTTGGACATCTATACATATCAGTTGCTCAGGGTATCAGGCGAGTACATTCTCTGATAATATTTCTATTTTATGATATCCTATATGTTTCTTATATTTAGTATAGATATCCTTATTCTCTTCACAAATTGTTCACACGGATTGGTATTTGTTTGGATCCCGTCATGACATGTTATTCCTTGTATTCCTTGGTATGTCTTGTGCAAGCCTTTCCTTGTTCCTTGTGCATTGTATAAACATGATTCCTGTGATAGCTTGCGACCTTTTTAGATAATCCATGTCATAACGTGTTATGGTTCAATCCACTGTATCAATCGGAGGCAGAAAGTATTAGTGTAGATATGTGGTCATTACCCCAATTGTGCAAGTATTGATTGTGAGTGTTAATCATACACCCCACGTATGATTAACCAGGACATAAACATTATGCAAGTTCCCAAGCCAGCCACATGTCAAAGCTAGTATTCACTCATATAGATAGTACGATTTTTGACACTTGTACAAGATATGATCCATTTTCTTGCCATTGCTCTAGCTATAGTTTACAGCTTTAACCTTGCTATGTTACTTTCATATACTGTCTATTTCACATGTATATTCTCTCTATTTACTGCTACATATTCTTTATCCTCAAACTTGAACTGTTATTGGAGATTGTGCTCATTCCCGTTCTGACAGTATAGCGTTAAAATTTTTACAGACAACTTAGAGGATCTCAGCTAGCCTAGAGGAGACCAGTAGTGCTTGGAGTAGACTGCTTGGATTATTGGGTTGTGTCTTTTAGTTTCTTGTTTTGTATTTGAGTTGTACTCTATTTGGTGTAGGGATCATCATTTGGCCCGAAGTCTATGGGCGTCCGAAAAGCCTGCCCGGCCCGATGGGCCAAAGCCCGATAGAGCCTAGTCATTAGGGTAGCCCGACCCGATCCATATTAGTATAGGGCCGGGCTTGGGCTATGCATCCTCCGCCCGAGCCTGGCCCAAAGCCCGCCCGATACAAGCTTGGACAATGTGTCCTAAGATGATAGAGAAAGTGTTAGTTTGTTTAGTACTTATAGATTTCAGTAAACATACTATAAGCGAGCATAATAAATTTTCAGACATGGATTTGCTATAATAAAGGCTTATAATCTACATGCATATATGATGTACTTATGAATTTGTATAACAATACTTGTTCTTTTCTTTATGACATCGAGACCCTTCTCATACTATTTTCGGTTTGGTTCGATCTAATATTACATTATCGTATGGAACTTGTGCGGCTGTGATCAAATAAATTGTCGATAATGTTGAGCTTGTAGTATACTTGTGTGTGTTTATGATCCAATGCTTGTGGTCATGTTCTATTGAATGATGAGGCTTAGATCAAGTAACTGTTAGCAGGTTAGATATTATCTATTTCCCTACAAATTATCAATTTTTATAGAGTTAGCTCGGCCCGATCGGACTTGGCCCAAAAAGCCCGACTCTTGTGGGCGGGCTTGGCCTTCATAAATAATAGTTAAGCCCGGCCAGACCCGGCCCAAAATTTCTTTAGGGGCAAAAAACCAATCTGAGCCTGGCCCGAGCCCGTATTTTATGGGCTTGGGCAGCCCGGCCCGACCCAATGTCGATCCCTAGTTGGTGTTGATAACACTTAAACTCTTTAATTCTGGTTCTGTATTAAACTTGTGACCTTTTCTATCTATATCATTTCGTGCTTATATTTATCTTAGTTCTTCTGATTGAGTTACATCCTTCTGAGATTGTCCTCTGCTTGGAGAGTATATCTTATTAGACAGATTTATTATATTGTGTTAGATGTTGTTGAGACCTAGGACAGCGTTCTACTGCCAATTCTGTGGTGTAGGCTGGACGTACCCACAATCTTGCGCCCTTACAGCGGGTGTGGGTCGTGACATCAGGTCCCATTTCACACGACGCTTGTCGGTAAAACAAAAGAAAATCAAAAGCAGGAGATAGCAGTCGACCCCGTGAATGTACAAATTGAGGTTGTAGATCTCAAAATAACAATCCTTCTTGAGCTTCAAGAGGTCGGTCTCCTTGAAAATTAGTCTACTACTAAAGAGGAACCGAGGCTTAAGCATCACACCTCTCAGATCATCGTCGACTGACAACAAGCCTCGATCCACCATGCGACGGAAGTAGGAGAAATACTGCTCGTCTATCTTAGCCAAACGTTGCTCCGGTTGGCCTCGAGCTATCAGTCTTCTGGCAGGGTTAACAACCTCATCATCAAAGCTTACTCCTAATGCGCAGACCGATGAGTCAAAAAGGATCTCAATAAAACAGGGATGGTCATAGAGACTGCAACAAAAGCAAAGAAAAGTCAGAAAAATTTATACATCAAAAGTGTTTTTCTATAAAAAGCAAAAGACGCGTAGACACTGTTAAAGGACAACGCACATCAGCCATCAAAACACTACGCAGACGCTGTTCAGCGATACTGTGCTTCGACCGGAGGGCATCTGCGCATGCACTATTCAGTGACATTAGGCAAAAACAGACAAGCACATGCGCAGGCACAATGACATTACGTGTCAGCTTGAGCTTTAGCACATCTTCGAGACGCTACTCCAAAAAGTAGCACGCATGCGCATCAGTGGAGGAAGCTTTAGCACTTCTTCGAGACGCTACTCTGAAATGTAGCGCTCATGCGCATCAGTGAAGGAAGCTTTAGCACATCTTCGAGACGCTACTCCAAAAAGTAGCCATGTGCATCAGCAAAATAAGGGATCGATACTTCAAATCGAACACCTACTCGCAACAGGTGGTCGCACATCTCCATGCGTGCCAGCGACCGGCGAGGCGACAACGTTAACGGCCTCAGTCATCGGTTGCTTCCTTCTAGCCTTGCTCGTGCTCGCCGTACCCGCTTTGCCGGCCTTGGGAGCTCGAAGAGCTCTCAGATTCTTGGAAGCCATGGTAAAAAGCTAGGGTTTTTGGGTTGGAGCAGATGAAGTTCTCTCTGAAGAAGTTTTGAAGAGATGACAGAAGCTTTTCTCTCTCTAAAAAATTTGTATTTATAGGAAAAGGCCACGTCAATAGAAAAGGCCAAGGGACTCTTCGTAGATGAAGAAATACTTCCAATAGTATGGAGATGAAACAAAATCATGACGAATCTTCCCATAAAGCAAGGAGTCGTTATCATTTAAATGCAATGGTGGCTCAAAATATTAAATGCTGACGGCTACTAAATGCTTGACAGCCTGTCCGGAACACGCTGTTCACTTTCTATGCCATGTGTTATTTCATGCTTCTGTTCAAAGTATTCTAAACTTTGTAACGCTCCAGTCCCAAAATACGTATAGAACCAGGATACATATACATGCCAGCTACGCATCGAGAGGACTTCAGCCCCGCTCAAATACATATAAGCTGTATGGACTATGGCATTAGGTCTAATCATGGCAAGTTAAAACTAATCTCAATCCACATAAAATAATAAAATATCAAGAATGAATAATATGGTTCGTGGTCTGCAGCCTACTAGCATACATGTCCGAGTAAACTCGAAAGAAAATATGAGTCTAATAAAGTAGACTAATAAGCAGAATATGTCAAGATAAAAATATGCAGCACGGGAGAATAATAAAACGAAACCATGCACCAACGATACCTGAATCCTGCAGACGCAACTCATAACCATCCAACGATTCTACCAGCTTGGCTATAATATGAAGAGATAACCAGGTCCTCAGGGGACTAGCAAGACACATAATATACATCCCTACTTTAACAGTTTTAAATGCAAGAAAGGATAGAAAATAGTACAAGAAATAAAGACTGCAGAGTAGTACAAGAATAACATACAAGGAAGTTGCATGCCATCGAGAATCGTGCTGATAAACATGACTAAGAGTCAATCGGAGTAAACCGCAGCTCAGTGGGGACTCACGGCCCTATAGATCACGGCTCAGTGGGGGCTCACAACCTATATTAAGTCTTTATCGTAGCTCAGTGGGGGCTCACAACAGAGAGTGGTCAAGTATAGTCATCGTCTATCACAAGGTCCTCGTCTAGAACTACGAGTCAAGTCAAGTAAAGTCAATAAGTCAACAAGTCAAGTCCAGCTCAATCATGTAAAAAGGATATAACAGAGGCTAAGCAATACTATCACTAGACATGAACACGATAGAAAAATATGCACTACAACAAAAAACCCTTTTAATGACGCTCGACAAGGAGTTTTAATGACGGCTGATACATAAGCGTTATTAAGTTGAAAAATACCTTTTTTCTATGATGGTTTGGGCTAATTCTGGGCTTTTTATAATGTTTATAAAATAAAGCGTTATTAATAGTTTAGAGCGGTGGCAAACTTGTAATTCTTTCACTGTATAAAAGCTAAGTGGGAGAGAGAAAATTCATTTCTCATCCATTTTCTAAGGGAGCAGCAGCTCTCCTCCTCAAACCTCTTCTCCTCCAATTTTCCTCTTCGTCGATTTCTAGGGTTTCTGCCATTTCGACGACATCGACTAAATTTTGGTCGATTTGTTGAGTTCGAACTCGCTCGGGAGGACGAAGAGTCGATATGGTGAGTCTGATCTTTTCTCTTCTCTGCTGAATCTTTTCGACCTAATCCTTTGTGAACTCGATCCAAAATAGAGGACAATCCGGGAATTTGTTGAACTCAAAAAACTTCAGATTTAATCTGTGAGTTATCAAGTCTTTTCTCCTTATTCTCTTTATTCTCGAATTAAATTAAGGGACCTTAAATTAATCTTCTGAAAGTTTGTTTTTGAGACATGTCCTTCATGTGTTTGATGAATTGTCTCTAGAACATAATCGACCTCCGGTCAGAGCACTGCAAGGAAGGCATCGCGAGCGCTTCCTCCGAGTGGGGCTTCTTCCAGGCGGGGAACCACGGCATCCCTTAGGACCTGCTGGAGAGGATGCGGTCGGTGCTCCTCGGCGTGTTCCGGCAGCCGTTCGAGAGGAAGGCCGAAGAGAAGCAGCTGGACTTCTCGGCCGACAACTACCGGTGGGGCACGCCGAGCACAACGTCCTTGCAGCAGCTGTCATGGTCCGAGGCGTACCATATCCCCCTCGTGTCGACTCAAGGACACGACGCCGACAAGCACAGCGCCAGGTGCAGCTCCTCCCAACCTTCTTTCAAAATTTTCAACTCTCAAAAAAAAAAAAAAAAAAATATATATATATATATATATATATATATATATATATATATATCCTCACCATACTCTTCCAGGACCAGGTCGGGGGCCTGCAGGTGATGAAGGGCGGGAGGTGGATCACCGTCGAGCCTAATCCCAGCGCTCTCGTCATCAGCATCGGCGACTTGTGCGAGGTAAATCGTTTTTATAAAAAAGTTTTCCGACGGCCCCTGCATCAAAACTCCAGAGTTAATTTGTCTCTTAAAATACGCGTCAAGTGAGATTCGAGCATGGGCGTACGTCTCTGATATCACATGCTATTGTACACCAAAAGTCTTATATTTATGTTCTTTACATTGTTAATTTTAGAATCTTAATTTACTACTGTTGATTTTAATTTTTCAACCACCATACATAAATCCCTGTTCACTAACACATGATTACGGAACCATGTCATGCGGTTATCCTTGTTGACTAACCCCCTTTTGGCACTTTGTTGTGTATTTTTGAGTCTTGAATCATGATATATCTGTTACCACATGCAAGGTAATTTGTAATGGGTGAAAAAGAATGCCTCATAAATTGAGTCAAAAGAATAGATTTATGGTTATTTGTGAGGAGTCCGTTATATAGAAGTTTTTGTTATTTTTATTCACGTGCTGTGTGGAACTGAACTTTGTGTTAGCTGGAATGCTGAGAGGATTATATGATGCGGACAATTCTTTGTCCTTTGGTTTTAATTTTTTTGCATGTATTGGTTGAGTTGTATAGAGTTTGTAACTTCCAACTACCTTGAGAATCAGAACTTACAAGCTTTTCATTCTCTATGCAGATCGGAGTATGATACAGTTGGAACTTCTATTAAAGCTTCCGTTGTTTATCTTGGAACTGCATTAGTGAAGGTTTATAACCCTTTGTAGTTTAAGTTTCTAGAAACTAGAAACATGATAGGAAGAATAATTATGCTTGTACTGTTTGGCTAGTTGGCAGTGTCCGGAAAGAGCCGATGCTCTTGCATGGCTTATGAAACTGGACTATATTTTCTTTTGCTTTATAATATTTTCAAACAGATAGATTGTCAAACCTTCACATGCTTCTATATTTGAATCTTCAGCTTGTGATTGTGATTCAATTCTTAATACCATTGCACCAAAGATATATTGGATCTGCAAAAGTTCAGTTGACTTTGCTTCCATGAAAATTGTGGTTTCAGTTGGTTTCACCGTTTAACACGTATCAAATTGGCTATATAAGGAGTTGTTTATGTTTTTGGTATTTTTATCAGATTAGTCATTGTAGAAGATAATTGAACTAAAAGATTTATCATTTGAAATTTAGTTTGCACAGAAGGCTCAAGTAATATGTGTAGCCATGTAACCCATCAACATTCCTGCCCATATATAGACTTATGATGCAACAACTGCACCTGCTGTCTAGTGAGGGAAGCAGAAGTAGTAGGATTTGATTATATTTTTATTTGAAAGCTTATATTGAACTTAATCTTTTTGTCAAAGAGCATAAACAAGTCAGGAATGAAGGGATTGTTTTTTGACATCAACTTGCTTGGTTTCTCAATTCTTTATACTATTATGTGTAAAGATTAATTTTCTTAGATGATAGAAAAGGGGTGTTTTCTTGTGGGTGTCTGTTTTTATTTTGATCTGTTGCAATATGGATTTCTTTAGAGAAGAAAAAGGGCTGGTGTGGTGGGTAACAATGTTTGTGGTGTTTTATTTTCTTTTTCTTTATTTATTTGCAAAAATCCAATTTCTCCAGAATCGTATATTTAAATAGTCACATGTTCATGCTTTTGGTTAAGTATGCTTTTTCTGTTCTATTTTGTAAATCGATGTTATCCCAGCTTCAAAAAGTAATTTTCTACTTCTGAGAGATCTCCATATGTAGCAATCTATTAACTATTGGATAATGTTCTCCTATTTTAAATTCACTTTGTAAAACTTGTTCTTGGATGCAGGATATTGTACATGTCATCGAATCCAAGCCAGTAAAGCGCTATGGTGATTATTTCTTGCGTCAGATTTTAAAGGTTTGTAGCCCTCATTTCTATACCCCTTCTAATTTCTTTTGCATTATAAGGGACATGGTTTTATGAATTGCATGTACATAGTAGACTGTTTGTTAATGTCATTCCACACAATAATTTGTGCAGTTTGAGGATATAATTGGTGAGCTGGACAGAGTAAAACTAGACTGATCTTGTCCAAATGGAGAAACTTGGTGCTTTTTTGCATGTCAGTGGTTAATTTCTTGTATTTGTATTCTGTGATCCTCTAGTGTTATTTTCCCTTTTGAAAAGATTTTGATTGGTTACAGCAAGGGTGATTCTAATTGTCTTATATTTATACACCGATAACCTGCATTTCGACGCTCGTGGATCTCGAATTTTCAATAGAAGTATGAATTACTGCACTCCAAACTAGTCCTCGAAATCTGCAAGAAACTTGCATGGTACTTCTGCTTCTTTTGTCTTTCTCTGTAGAAATCTATAGCAGAATTATTTTCTTCTTTATTACAACCCTTCTTTTCGACTTGATGCAGTCTGCAATAGGCTCGGTAGCAGCTGCTGCGGAGCAGGCTTTTCTTCCTTATGCTGAGAAGGTACTTGAGATGTTGAAAAGCTTTTTGGTACTTACAAATGATGAGGACCTGGTCTCCGTGTTTTTATCTTTTTCAGGGATTTGCTACACGTGATGTTGACAGTTTTGATGTGCTCAAGTTGAAGCCAAAGTAATTACTTGTTTTGAGGATCCATTTAAGTAGTAGTTGTAAATATATGTATTTGGATACCCTATTTTGAGATAATGTAATGAAGATGGTGATATAATATTTCAATGTTTTCTTGTGAATATAGTTCAATGTGGTTGTTTTAAAATTAAATTGAGAAATTTTTGGAAAGTAATATATAATGTGCAGTATTAAGCATTATAAATGTGATGAGTTCAGTAATATTGTGTGTTATAAATGTTCTCCATTGAGCTTATACAGATTATCTATTCATAACGCTTTCAAAATGTCCTGAATTGTGCACTATATACTAACTATTCATAACACTTTTATAGAAACTATTAATGACGGTTATTTTATGACGCTTTTAAAAAACATTTATAACACCCGTTTTCATAATGGTTGTTGTGAAAAAAAAAGCGTCATGGTTCATCATTAATGACGCTTTTTAGCCGTCATTAAAAGGGTTTTTTGTTGTAGTAATGGCGAGTATACATGAGAAAAGAAAGAGTAATAATCTATGTACACGTAAAACTAGAAAGTAACTATGAATGAAGCATGAGAAAAATATGTACCAAGTGAGACATGAAAGAATGATAGTATAGAAAAGCATGTAAGTACTGTAAAGTTTGGCAAGGTGTACTTGTCTGGTTTCGTGATGTGAAGATGAAGTCTCGCTCCCGTGTCCACGCCTCCGTAACCCAATGCTCCTGAATAATTTATTTAACTACTTATGAAACTTATAACAGAACTTAATTAACTATATTAATGTTTTAAACTACTTTAACTATATTCAAATATCTCGTAGGACTACTTAAATTGTATAACATACATACGTGTCCAACGAGACCTCGGAACACAGTTTTAGGGTTTTCGATCTTTCAATTAATCGGTTATGACGCCCACTTCAATAACATACTTAAAAAATCATATAAAATCCATAAAATAATATTTAAACTAATATTCTACAGATTTATCTCTGAAATTCTAGAGTTAATATTTCTAAAGAAATTTATGACTAGTTGACTACTATGTCAGCTAGTCTACCCGATACTCGTCCGGAACATTGTCAATTACTCAAAATTGCTAAAATACCTAAAAATATATTTTAAACAGAATTAAAATACCTTATTTCCAGAATATCTACGGGTACAAGGGTTAAATTATGCTACTAATTTGGAACATTCTAAGTCGGTAGATTACCTGAAAAAGCTAGTTTTGACCCCTAATTTTTCTGACCAGATTTGAGTTGCTAAATTCGTGGAAAAATACTTAAAAATCCTAATTTATATATACGAAGACACATAAAATTCAGTTTCGAAAATAACCAACAATAACTTATAGTTTCTTCACAACGGGGTTAAATTTGATCCTACCGAAACATGAATATTACGACTATAAATCATAAAACTTTTATGGGTAAAAATACATAACAAAAGGTACAAAAATAATATTTTTATATATTTAATAGTAGAATTTCTACAGAATTATAGCATAGCATTGAGATGGAAAAATTAGGGTTTTGTCCTTGCTAGTTGGGTTGTGGAGGCTTCTCCTTGCCAAAGCTCCCACCTTTATTTCTATACTTGCTTGCTAATCCTCTCTTGATGATGTTTGCAAAAATAAAAGTTGATCTTTATTTCACAAACTTTGTAAGAAGATTACAAGAATTCTGGGAAAGTACAACTATAGGAATCCGATCTGAATGACGATCGCTTTATCCCTTGGACGATGTGAACTTTGAAGATGGTAGCCTCTGAAGAATGCAGCAGCGCTTTGGCAAGAAATCTTGATCTCTGGTGACGACTTGAATGATCTCTGATCTGATCTCTGTGTGTGTGATAATGAAGACTTGAAACTCTATTTATAGAGTTCTGGAAATAACTAACTTTTAGTTATTCTGGGTTGCGCAGGATGGATTACGCAGACATTGGACTGCGCTAGCAGCAAACTGCGCTGACAGTTACTCGATCGTGGACCACCTATATATGACGTATGGCATTGTTTGATTGCAATGTGCTTGGTCGTGTACAGACGGTTGCTACATGGTGAGTAATTGATGGCATGTAGGCCACATATAAATTGTCAGTTGTCTTGATGGAGTGTGCCACATGAACTGCGCTGGCTTCAGATTGCGCTAGATTGAATTATGCTGTAGAGAGTCTGGCAGATTGTGCTTTGATTGGGCTGGTAGCTTGCGCTGCATGTACAGCTGTCCTCAAGCGCTGTGCTGTACGAAAAACGAATAGTTTCTTCGTTCTTCGGGCTGTCAGCTGTCAGAAGATCTGATTTTTTGTCAGATAATGATGACGAGGCCACGTCAGCTAGCGCACTTGGATGAGTGCGCAGTTCAGTCTGCGCAGTTGAATTATTGTGCAATCTATCTCCTGTGCAGTTCACTTAAAGGATGCACAATTTGATTTTCATGACTTCTTTGATGGGTGCAACTTGATTTTTAGGACCTACAAGACCCCCTTCAAAGTTTTCGAAGTTAGAAAATATTCAAAGCTTCGAAATACTTTGAATTTTGATTTTAAAATCAAGTTACGCAAGTAATGCCCTGTCTACACAATTGGAGGAATTAGTTCCTATTTCTTCGGCGCAATCTGAGGCGTCTGCTTACTTTCGAAAAACTATAAATAGTTCTCATTCTTCTTTCTGTTATTCTTTACTTGTTTCCAAACGTTTGAGAGAGAGAAAACTCTTGAGCCAACTCCGACCCTTCTCCGTCTTCTCCGTCGACACCAATGGCTCCGAAACGCTCCACCGTCGAGAAGGGCAAAGCCCCCGCTGAGTCTTCAACTCTGGCTGCGCCTCGCATTTCTCGTCACAGAATTGGTCATCCCGTACTGCAAGGTAGTGAACTCGATCAAAAACCCTTTTTAGGGTTCTTTGACATTGTCGAACCTTCGAACCTTTCTTTTTTTAGAGATTTGGTTGTATTGCGCCGCCCTGTTTAGGGTTTTGGTTGCATAAACTCAATAGTTTTCATTTTTATGAAAACTATTTTCTTGCGCAATCGGTGGAAAGCGCTGGCAAATGTTCAGCGCAATCTGCTGATTTGTACAAGGCTGTCCAGCGCAAACTGATGCTTTACGTAAGTTGTTCAGCGTAATCTGATGCTATGCATATAGCACAATCTGACTCTTACGCAATTTGCTAATTTTTGAACTGACTCTTTGATTTTAAATGTACTGAATTCTGTCTCTTCGTTTGATGCAGTCAACCTCAGGGAGGACTCGATTTATGAAGTCTTTGCAGGGACTTTAGCTGAGCCAGAATTTAAGAAGGATCTGTCCTATGTGATATTTCCTCAGTATGCCCTGCCATCTTCCTGACAGGCCATTCTAATAGCACAGGATAATGAAATATTGCTAAGTCTGATGAACGGGCAGCCTTTGCAAACTGCTGACGCCGTTACTCATAAGAAACATCTATTTCTATTTGGTGAGGCTATTGATAAGAGTTATCAGCCAAGGCCTCGAGTTGAACAAAGACTCTTTCAGAGAGGCGAGAAAAGGATACTATTACCAGACATTTGCAGATGCCTCCTTTTATCTCGTTATGCTCATGCCAGCTATCCCAGGAGGATGGACTGGGATATTACTCCTCTCCAGCAAGCCAGAACAGGAAATATTTGTGTGAAGAAGGGGCCGAATAATAAAGATATGTTCTATAGTTCCTTTGAGCGTCACAGCTCATTGCTCAGAGGATTGAAGCCCGACTGTATCCCACCAGAGAACTCCTCCCTGCTGCTGCCGGTTAGAACGCCGATCTTTGCGAATGAATTTGCAAAGGTTGAGGGAAGATATCCAGATCAGGACATCCGATTGACAGGTCTGGTGAATCCAGATAACAAAAGATGGAACTGCATAGCCAACTGGATATTGGCTCAGTTCAAAGAGAAGCTCAAGGAGATTGAGCTGTACCAGGCAGTATACTCTATCGTATATGGATTCTACCCCAACCTTCATCTGTTTCTCGCTTTGGCGGAGAGGTACAATTTTAGAACAGGGACTTTCATGATACCCTGTGGAGAGATTGGACTAGCTCTTCATGAGATGAAGTATATCTCGAGCTTACCAATAGGAGACTTCCCCTATGAAGAATTTGTTCCAACCAATGATGAGTTGGACCGACTTCATCGAGAGAACGCTGATATGGTGGCCGTTTTTGAAGAACTGCTGTGCCACTATAGGATTTGCTCCATGTATTACAAGAGTGATTCCTCTGGCACTTGCTACTCGTCGAAGTGGTTGCCCTATCTCTTCCTTAACCACATCATGGAGAAGAAAACTAAGGAGCACGATACGTGCAACCCTACCTTCTTCAAACCACTCAGCCATAGTGAGGTGATAGGATTGATGGAGGAAAATAAGGAAATGGACATCAAGGTTGATGATGAACTTCAATATCCTCCTTTCAAGATAGGAGATATTGTTGAAAGTTTCATGAGGATGGGCTATAGGCCCATGTCAAAGGAAGCCCAGCTGGCGGGTTTCCTCAACTACTGGCTCCGACGATTCGTCGTCCCTGGAGCGAGCACCGTAGATCGTTTCCATCGCGGCATGCTCTTTGCTGCCGTCCGTTTAGTCTTTGGCTATCGGATGGATCTGCTATCAGCGATGAACTACAGAGTGAACGCGGGTCTTCGTCTTTTTGTTGATTCAATGCTCAAGGGGAAAGGAGAGAAAGGGAACTTCCCTCGGCTGGAGCTTCCCTACACTTATTTGTTCGGATGGTTACTTCTGCACTATGCTTCATTGATGAATCCTGACATGGGAACGATAGGCGGCAGCTTCTTAAGGAGATTCTCCAGAAGCAAATGGATATATACCAGCCTAAGAGATTGCAGACGAGCTCTGAATCTCGGGAAAAGGTAGAATTTTTACTGTGTTCCCCCTCCAACTGGCTATGAACATATGTCTACAAATCTGGTTGATCTTGGGAGGCAGTCTTTGGGTCGTGCAGTATTTGATTGGCTGAAGACAATCAGACCGTCGCACCTGGTTTATAGATTTGAAGATGAATGTTACTTGGAACCCTATCTTCCCAGCCGTTTTGCGCGCCAATTCGGCTATGACCAGTTCCACGTGGGTAACACCATAACGTGCCTACAAGGACAAGGTTATTTGATCGATGGCGCCCGGGCTTGGGCTTATTATAACGCTCGAGACACAAGAATAATGTTCTCGATGCCGACGAAGAGCGACCATGGCCCGCGGATGCTGTACACATATTTAATCTTCTACACATCGACGAACACCTTTGCTGAGAATTTCAGTCTTGCCGACAGCTTCGCGACAGCAACCAGATTGAAGAAAGGAGCAACTGTTGTATTGGCTCCTGGCAACGAGGAAGAGCGTGAACCAGCCGATGTACCGTTGGAAGCTTCTAGGGAGGCCAACTTCCCAGAAGAAGTCAACGAGCCATTGCGCATCTCTTTAAAAGTTGTCAAATCTCCAGCCAAGGAGCGGAAGAGGAGGATAGATGAATCTTCTTCTCCGGTTGCGAAGAAAAGGCTTGTCTTGGAACCTTCAGAAAGGGTCACGACCCGGTCACAATCTCGGCAGCAGGCCGAATCAATTCAAAGAGAAGAGGCGGCGACCCCGACCTCTATCCAAAGACAAGATAATGTTATAGATGTAGAGAGTCCAGAGAGACCTCTACATAGAAAGAAAATAGTCTTCCGAAGAAAGAAGGTAGTCACTCCTCGACCTATGTCATCGGTCGTGGCTAGTGCTATTGCTGGAGTTACATTGTCATCTCCTACACCCGCCCCTGAACCTGAAGCTTTCAGCCCAGAAAGGAGGGATGAGGCTGTAGAGACCATGGAAGAAGCCATAGAAAAAGAGGATGAAGTGGTGCAATTTCCTACACTTGCAGTGGAGACCACACAGCTTCCTGCTACACCAGGAACACTCCGTGAAGAAGAAGATCGTTTAATGATCGATGCATTGAATGATTGCGACTTTGGCCTGCAGGATTATGTAGATCCGGCCGTCGTAACTGACAGCGAAGAAGTACCGGAGGATAGTATAAGTAATGAAGATGCATCAACAGAAGCTGTTGATGATACTTTAAATCCAGAAGAGGACGCTAATGTCCATGTATCCTCAAAAGCTGTTAATGACACGCCGAATCCTGAAGAGGATGTTGATGTGCATGTGTCCCCAGAAAAGAGTACGGGTGAAGAAGTAGCACTGAGGAAACTACTACTGCTGATCCCAAAGGTATTAAATGAGATTATCAATCTTCTTTTCACAGATTAAATGGCTGACATCTCTATTTTTTTATCTATGCAGAAATTAAATCATCCCTAATTCCTCCCGTATGCACAGACATAGTGCCAATAATGGCGATAGCTAGTGGTAGCCGACCTATTTCGGGCAGCTCCGAGGCGGGTAGTAGCCAGGCAGTAATGTCTGAGGCTACTTCTGCAAGGGTGGAACACGTACCAGCAGATGACAGACTTGTCGCTGGACCAAGCCATGGTAAGATTGCCTCTACTTTTGATCCTTTTCAATTAGTTGCTAATGACAACAACAAACAATGATAAGGTTCATTTGATTTTGCAGAGGAACATCTGGGAGGGGCAGTTAGCTCTACGATGGCTCCTCTATCTATAGAGCCCTCCATTCATGTACAAAAAGCTGAACGTCTATCCCAGGCACCTGCTGCTTCGTCGTCAATAGGAGTAGCCGCTACACCTGGTGCTCTGGCTACTAACCGATTTATCATTAGCTTCTTCACCAACCTTTTCTTTAATTCGTTGGGACCCTTGGTAGATAGGGTGATAGAGAAAGAAGATGCTGGTTTCTCTACAGTTAGAGGTCCAACCTCTTATCTGATCAATGCCATCCGCAGTCAAGGTGACGAAGCTCAGGCTGTTTTTCTTGAGCATATATTAGATGAGCTGGAGGCGTCGGATAGAATCTACAAAGAGCTTAATAGGGGGGAGATGGAGCTCTTGGTACAGGCTGAATTCGAGAAGATGTCACAAGAAGTTGCAGTTGCGAAGGTTGATCTCCAAGTTCTCTTGGACACTTTCTCTACTAAGTCTGCTGAGTATAATTCCCAAGTGGAAACTGTCACGCCCCAGAACCAGAATACTGGAGAGCGGAGGCAGACATAGCCAGCTACGTATATTGAAATAGAATACATCTCAACTATACGGTCACGGCTGTCTAGATATGAGGGTTTACTACAAGTCAACAGTCTCTTAAGGTCAAGCCTATTGTCTCAATCTCAAGCAAGTAATATAATTACAAGATGTTTGACCACCAAATATACAACAAAAGGCGTCCCAAATATTACATATCAGCTGATCATGAAGCTAGTCGTACAAAATGCGAGGACTAGCAAGAGTTAAGTCATACATGATCAACCCTAGGATTTGTTAATCATGTTTACAGCCCGTAGGCAGACAGTAAGTAAAAGTGCATCGAGCTAACAGGTGCTCGTCGGCTAAACGCCTCGAAAGAATAGTTTTACAATAGAGTGAGCGAAACAAAATAGAAAACCCACTCGTAGCCCGGGTTCCTTCTAGTCGCCACCATTGGGCTGGAAGCTTGGTAGATCCTCGGAAGCTGCTCCAAAATCTGGCCACACAAAACCAGCTAGGTCAACCCCAGAAAGAGCAAGTGCCACAAGGGGGCCACGAAATAAGAATAAAAGCCAGCATTAACACAAGAAGATATAATATTTAAAATTAGAATTACAAAAAAATATGCCAGGATGATATACGACGAGATAACCATGGGACTATTCCGATAGCCAGGTTACAACCCGTAAACCAAACAAGGACCGGGGTTGTAACCCTTCATCTGAACAGAACTTGGTTTCCCACCATTTATCGACAAGATAATAATGTAAGAAATCAAGATAGGAAGCAATCTTATACTGGATCAAGACATGGCTAACTGGCTATACCTCGTTCAATCAATCACGGCCAAGCAGATCCTACGGCTTACTACTTTAACTAACTAGGGTTATCATAGGCCTAATTACTAACAAGATGCAGTAAGATTGTTCCACAGCCACAAGCCCTGCAGACCATCCAGGCTACCCAGGTCGAAAGTTAGGGGTTGAATTCAGGTAGGTACATCGCCCAGAAGACAAATGTACCCTTAGGTGACTTAGAGGGTGCAACACTCGACGGTGCGCTGGAAATGTGCCCTACTCGACGGCAGGCTACAGATCCCAAGAGCGCCCAGGTAACGGGATTGCCTGTAGCTGTGTCATCTCTTCATGACTACTGAGTTATTCTAGTTATTAACCTTAATCCATTTTAATAGGTACTCCTGACCGTGGTACTCAGGAGTCCCCTCCTAGACATGATGCAAGACAGGACAAGTGGATTTAACAAGCAAGCAAGAAGAACCTCCCACGGTGTCAAGGCAGGTCAAGTTAAGTTATCAAGATAAATCATGTCAGGGTACTTGTCAGGAGTGCGCCACGACGGGCCACTACCATGTCAGGTTAGTCATGTCAGGAGTGCACCACTACGGATTACTGTCGTGTTATGCTAGTTCCTTGTCATACCAAGCCATGTACAACAGCCATTCCAAACATATTAAGTAAAATCAAGTTCATGACAAAAGGCGTAAGGATATAAAATAGGCATAAAATATCTAATAAAATATCAATATACAGGACAATAGAAAAGCCAAGCTTAAAGAGATAAGACCAAAACTCCAAGAGCCTGCGGGTTAAGCAAGGGGATCAGGGAAGCAGCGTACGAAAAGTCACGCACGCTGAGAGAGCAGCATAGGTGAAGGTCACGCACGCTACAGGAGCAGTGTACGTGGAAGTCACACATGCTACAGGGAGCAGTGTACGTGAAAGTTACGCACGCTACAGGGAGCAACTGCACGAAAGTCACGCACGCTACAGGGAGCAATTGCGTGAAAGTCACGCACGCTACAGGGAGCAACTGCGTGAAAGTCACGCACGCTACATGGAGCAACTGCGTGAAAGTCACGCACGCTCAAGGGAGCAGTGTGTGAAAGTTACGCACGCTACAGGGAGCAGTGTGTGAAGGTCACACACGCTATAGGGAGCAACTGCGTGAAAGTCACGCACGCTCAAGGGAGCAGTATTTGAAAGTCACGCACGCTAGAGGAAGCAGTGTGTGAAAGTCACGCACGCTGAAGGAGACACGCTTCCAACAGGAAGCGTACTCAAGTCTGCATACGCGGCGCTATAGAGCGCGCGTAGCTCAGTATGCGTAAGCTAAACAGCTATGCACACTGCTCACTGTCTTCTCCAAACAGCAAGAACACCAAGGAAGAACCCAAAGCTTCACAAGTTCATAACTTGGCCATTCGAACTCCAAATCCGGATTTCCACAGTTCCAACTTGGGTAAAACTGAAAGCTCTTCCACATGAAAATATCAAAACTCATAGAAAACCAACATAAATAGCTCAAACCATACAAAATCCGAAAATAGGAAAAGCTTAGATATATGATAATGGGGGCTCCAAATCACAAAAACTCAAGTTCTAATGTTTGTCTCCATGTTCTAATCTAACAAATGGACAAGGAAAAGAGGGTTCTCATGTAGTGGCAAGATGCACTTGCCTAGGGTTAGGAGAGTTGTGTAGAGGAAGAAAAAAAAGAAGAAGTAGAAGGAAATAAATGGTGGTTATGAGGAAAGAGAGTGGTAGATGGGGATATAAAGAGGGAGAGTTGTGATGGGTCGAGGGTCATCCCCAATAAAATCGAGCCATGTCAAACTCTGAAATACGAGAAATACTAAAATTCCACAAGTTGAGAAAAATAAAAATACATGCCAAAAATCCAGATACGAGTATAAATACGAAATACGGGAAATACGAAAAAAGAGGGTGACAGAAACAATAGCATCTGTTGCTGAAGAGAAGGAGAGGAAAGTTGCTGAGCTGCAAGCAGAATCTGTCCGTCTTCAAGAAGAGCTGAGACTTGTTCAGCTTGCTCTGGAGGATTAGGCCACACAACATCAGGCTGCAGTTCAACAACTGGACGCTCTGACTCAGGAAAAAGATGAGTATGTCGTAACTCATCAAGCTGAAATCTCTCGCAAATTAGTAACCATGCCGTCTTTCGACGATAAGTCTGGAATGGAGGAAGCTAGAAAGCGAGTGATGGACTCTCGTAAGGAGCGACTGCAAACTTTAAGGCAGCAGATGACTAACTTGATGACCCCGCCAGCGGAATGAAAAAGACTTTTTGTATCTTCAATTTTTGGTGACATACAATTTTGTAATGTCTTTCAATTTTGATCAATCAATAAAAAGACATTTTTTTTGTGGCTCTTTTATTTATTGCATATTTTATTCTGATATAAATAATAGCGATAGAAAATATATTCAGAGGTGCAGGACATGATATATTTCTTGATTTTAGAAAATAATTATATTCAATTATATCTGCTCAGAGGTAATGTGGACATGGCAGAATATAACTTATTGAATATCATTATTTCAGTAGACAACTTAATCAAAGATGATAAGTTGCTGATATGAATAAAATAGATGATTCGTCAAAATATATGAACGAAAATGAATCGTCAGGATGAACGGATGGACCGTCAAATGAATGGAATGAACGGATGAACCGTCTAGTAAATGAAATGAACAGGCGAACCGTCAAATGAATGTAATGAACGGGCGAACCGTCAGATGAATATAATGAACGGGTGAACCGTTGGATGAATATGATGAACGGGCGAACCGTTGGATGAATATAATGAACGGGCTAACCGTCAGATGAATGTGTAATAAATGGGTGAACCGTCAGATGAATGTGACGAACGGGTGAACCGTCGAATGAATATGATGAACGGGTGAACCGTCGGATGAATATGATAAACGGGCGAACCGTCGGATGAATATGATGAATGGGCAAACCGTCGGATGAATATGATGAATGGGCGAACCGTCAGATGAATATGATGAACGGGCGAACCGTCGGATGAATATGATGAACAGGCAAACCGTCGGATGAATGTGTCGCTTCATTGTCTTACGAATCTCTGTCTATAAATAGAATAGAAAATCAGATAGACTGATCACTTTCACTTTTCAACATAAAGATGTCGTCTGGAGATGCATCCAAGAAGGCTGAGATCGTCTCAAAGGTTGAAGTGGTTACTGAAGAACGTCCTATCGAGCCGGCCCAGCCAAAGCAGACAGAGGAAGGCGAAGGTTCGTCTGCACCCAAGCCGCCAAGGGATATTTTAGACTTCCTTCTTGAACCAGGGAAGACTGAAGAAGAAGAAGCCATGAGGATGGCTGCTTACAGGTTCCTGGTGGGTTCGGGCAAGAATGTTCTCGGCTCTTTTGCCGACTATGTCTTCGATAAGGACGGCAGTGGCTCGCATCCTAATTTTAAGAAGGATGATAGTGACCTTCCTTGATATTATATACTATCATTCATGATGAAATAAAATTTGAATTTTATTTATGAACTTGTCTGATGATTACAAGCAATGTCTTTTATATTTATACATAATACTTTTTGAGGAACTTGCCATTGATGGACATCATTGCAACTCGACCGTCTAGCTCTGTGAGTTGATAGGCTCTATTTGAGAAGACTTTGCTCACGATATAAGGCCCTTCCCACTTCGTATCGAACTTGCCCTTGCTCATGTGAGTCATAGTCATAGGACGTCTGACTGTTAAAACGAGCCCTCCTTTCTGAAAGGCTCTGACCTTAACTTTGTGATTGAAAGTCTTCGAGATACGGGCTTGGTATAACTCAATATGCTGTTGAGCCATTAACCGCTTCTCGTCGAGCGCCTCCAATTCTTGAAGTCAAAGAAGGTCGTTATTCTCTGTAGTAAGCTCGTTGGAGATAGCAATCCTTAAAGACAGAATTTAAAGTTCCAAGGGTAGAACTGCTTCACAGCCGTACACCAAAGAGAAGGGTGTACAGCCTGTAGGGTTACGAACCGTAATACGGTAAGCCCAAAGACATTCTCTAAGCTTTTCACTCTAGTTTCGTTTGTTCGTAGACATAAACTTTTTGAGGAGCTTGATGATAGTCTTGTTGAAAGCTTCAGCCAAGCCATTAGCAGCAGGATTGTAGGCTGTCGAAGCGACATTGTCAATCCGATGATCGTCGCAGAACCTTGTAAACTTTTGACTGATGAACTGAGGTCCGTTGTCATGGATGATTCTTTGAGGTATACCAAATCTATAGATGACATGGTGTTTGACGAAGTTGATGACACTGCTAGTCTTGACTTCAGCCAAGGGTATAGCTTCAGTCCATTTGGAGAAGTAGTCGGTTATTGCCAGTATGAACTGATGTCCTCTAGAAGAAGGAGGATTGATGGGACCTATAACATCCATGCCCCAAGCTTCAAAAGGCAATGAAGCAGCAGTCGGATGAAGGAATGTCGACGGTTGATGAATGAAATCTGCGTAGATTTGACAAGCTTGACATTTCCTTGCATATTCGATGGCATCAGATACCATAGAGGGCCAGTAGTAACCCATGCGTCGGATACGATCCTGTAGCTTAGGATCGGGTTGATGTGCTCCGCAGACACTGTCGTGAGCTTCACGCAATACTTGCTTCGCTTCATCACTAGCAAGACAGCGCAAGAGTAAGCCGTCATAAGTTCGTCGGTAAAGAGTTTTGGTGGTCTGATTGTAATAGAATCGCAGAGACCGCCGACGAATACTCGTAGCCTTTTTAGAATCTTCAGGGAGTATGTCATAAACTACAAAGTCGATAAAGGGAGCTCTCCAATCTTCACTGATAACATTGGCTTCAGTGGAATTACTGAACTCAATATTATGATTGTTTTCGATGCAGAACAATTCCCGATTAGAAACAACCACCACCTGCTGTCTTTTGATAGGGATGGCTAAGACTGCTGCAAGATTAACCAAAGCATCTGTTTCGATATTGCAAGCTCGACGAACATATTCGATAAAGAAGGCTTTGAATGATGTAGCCAAGTTGATTGCCGCTTCATAGTAAGGCACTAGATCTTGATGGCGAACTTCATAGGTTCCTCTAACTTGGTTAACAACCAGTTTGGAGTTACCATAGACTTCAAGATATTCGACATCCAGTTGTTTAGCTAACTGAAGACCAATAAATAGAGCATTGTATTCTGCCACGTTGTTGGAGCAAGGTTCGTCTAAGTAATAGGCTCTTTGAATAGTTGACCCGTCTGGAGAAACAAGTACAACTCCAACTCCTGCGACAATGGCACCATTGGGTCCAATCCTGGATGCACCGTTAAAGAATAAATGCCAAGTAGGAAATTCTTCGGAGATCGTATTTGATTCCAATGTCTCGTCTGGAATTTCATCATAGACTTTGGATGTCTCTGGAACAGGATGAGCTGCTAAGAAATCCGCCAGTACTTGACCTTTAACAGATTTTTGAGGAACATATACCATGTCATATTAGGCTGGCAAAATGGCCCATGTAGCCAGCCGAGAATTGAGTGTGCTAGGTTTCTTCATCAATACCCAAAGAGGATTAACTCGGGATATGACATGAATAGTTTGGCCAATGATGTAATGCCTCATCTTTTGAACAACAAACATAAGAGCTAGGCATTCTTTTTCAACCGGACTATAATGGTGTTCGGCACCAATCATAGTACGACTGAGGTAGTAGATGGCCTGTTCATGGCCTTCTTTGTTCTTTTGGGCAAGTAAAGCACCTAATGAATAATCCATAGCGCGGACATATATTAAGAACGGTATGCCTGAAATCGGTGGCATCAAGACTGGTGGATTCATGAGATATCGCTTTATGTCGTCAAATGCTCGTTAACATTCTTCGGTCCAAATGAAAGATACACCCTTCTTCATTAGCTGAGTAAATGGTCTGCAGCGTCCAGACAGATTCGAAATAAACCTCCTGATGTATGCAAGTCGACCTTGGAATCCTCGTAGCTCTTTTAGGTTACGTGGAGGACGCATCTCTTGAATGGCTCTGATCTTCTTGGGATCCACGTGTATACCTTTAGAGGTAATGACGAAGCCAAAAAATTTGCCACTAGAGACACCCAAGAATGACTTGGTGGAATTCATTTTGAGTTGGTGTTGGCGCATCAGATTGAAGATAGTTCTCAAGTCTTGGATGTGATCTTCCTTTAGACGACTTTTAACAGCAATATTATCGACGTAGCATTCGACAGTCTTGTGCAGATGATCTCGAAAAATGGTACTCATGGCTCGTTGGTAAGTTGCACCAGCGTTCTTGAGACCAAATGGTATTACAGTATAGCAATAGACTCCGCGAGGAGTGCGGAAAGAAGTATATTTTTTATCTTCAAGATTCATCCGAATCTGATTGTATCCGGAGAATCCGTCCATGAAAGATATTCTTTCGAACCCACAGGTGTTGTCAATCATGACGTCCGTGATAGGGAGAGAAAATTCATCTTTTGGGCAAGCTTCACTAAGATCCCGAAAGTCGATGCAGACTCGAACTTTGTCGGTTTTCTTCAGGACTGGAACGACGTTGGCTACCGAATCTGGGTGTTGTTTTTCTCGGATAAAGCCACAAGCGATGAGCTTCTTGACTTTATCGTCGATTGCGTTCATTATTTCTGGCATGAAGCGCCGTTGTTACTGTTTGACCGGTTTTGCATTTGGCAGGATGTTCAACTTGTGAGTAGCAACTTTGGGATCTAGACCTGGCATGTCTTCATAGCTCCAGGCAAAGACATCAATGTATTCTTGAATAAGAAGAATTAATTCTTGCTTATCTGTCTCTGGGAGGTTCTTGCTGATGAATATTAGACGAGGTGACCCGCTCTGTCCTACATCAATTTGAACCAATTAATCTTCAGTAGGAGGTTCTCGTTGTTCGAATCGGAGTTCCCATTGGGTATCCATTCGTTGAGCCCAAGGATCTGTTTTGGGATTTTCTTCAATATCCTCGTCATAGCCTTCTGGAAGTTCAACGGAGACCATGTTAGACGATACGAACAATTGATGAACTTGACCAATGCTGGTGTCAGAATCCCATGATCTGGAATCAGAAGAGTTAGAGCGCTCCTCGCTATCGGATTCGGAGGCTGCTGGAGATAATACCGGAGGTGAAGAATATCTGAGACCTCTTTTGGTCCTGCTATAGTACATCTCTGATTTTCCTTTCGGAATAGCCGTACGGATAGGAGTTCTTCTACCCTTGCCGCAGTTGAGACCATTCTTGAAGTCATAACCCATCTTTCGAATGATGTCTTTTGATTGTTGACTGTAACCACGCAGTTGAAGATGCCCCGTATCATTACTTTTGCTATCATCCGTATAACTGAATTTTTGTTCTGGTCCTTTACTAAAAAGTATCGAACTCTCGCCTCTCTTTCGAGAAGGGACAATAAAGTATGAATCATCTGGGTGTTCGAGTAAGACTTCTGTTTGAAGAGACTGTACAACTCCCATTGTAAATGACCGAAAGCTATCTAACATATCCAAATAGCACTTAGCATGATAAATGACATCAGTATACTGGAAAGTAGATGCTTTTTCATTGATTTGTACATCTGTATTTACAACAGGACCTTTAGCCTTAGCAGGCTTGGTCAGATTGATTACAAGAGGGGGAGAAAAAGAACGTGAAGGAGGATTGGACTTGTTTCGACGGAGGTCAATAATAAGCGGCTCAGAGGAGATGAGCTCCCTTTTATCCTTGTTATGAGATAAATCAATAACAAGTGGCTCAGAAGAGGTGAGCTGCCTTTTTTCCTTGTTACGACGTAAGTCAATAACAAGTGGCTCAGAAGAGGTGAGCTCCCTTTGATCCTGACCACCATCAATTGGTTGCTTTTGGACTAGCAAGTGAATAGCCAGTGGTTTGGAGGATTGTGGACGAGAAACACGCCCTTTGACAGGTATAATGAGGGTGTCATTAGGCACTGCTTCTTGTTCTTCTTCAGTATCCAGAGATAATACTACTTTCATGAACTCATCTTTGTACATACGAGCATCGTTGCAGTATGCTTCGACACCTTTGAAAGGATAGAGATCAGCAACCTCCTTTTGAACCTCTCCATTGTCATCGACATATTTGAAACATTGATGGAGAGTCGAAGGAACAATGTTATGTTCATGCAGGAATGGTCTCCCCAACAGAGCATTATAAGAACAACCATGGTTGTCAATGATGTAGAAGGTCACCTTTGTGCGGAGATTGCCTATTTGGAGTTTTAGGAGAATCTTGTCCAGAGGTTCACTTCTTCCTTGATTGAACCCAAAGATGGTGGTGATTGTACTGGAAAGACTATGCACTGGGATCTTCAATGCATCTAACATTGTCTTCGGCATGATGCTGAGGGCAGACCCTGGATCTGTCAGAATACGATCGACTTTTATCGAGTCGATATATCCTGTATAGTTTAGAGGACGGTCATGCCTATTGTCTTCCATCAGCATGTCATCCTGTGTGAAAGTTATGTTTGGAATTAACTCCAATACACTATGACAATGGAGGCAAGAAACTGGCTCTATTTTCGGCTTCTTTAGAAGGGCTAGACAGGTTAGTGCCTGCATGAGAGCTTCACTCAGAGTTTCTCGAGTCTCTTTGAAAAGGCGCAAGAGCTCAAAAATTAACAGTCGGGCCGGTGTATTGGCTAATTGAGCCAAGATATCAAAGTTGTAAGGCTTTTCAAGTCCAGAAGGAGATGACTTCTTCAAGGTCTTGTCAAAATGGACTTGTTGTTTGCCTTTGTCAGCTACCGTCGGCTTGGGAGGAGTGGATTCTACAATCGGTAAGGAGGCAGAAGGGATGTCCTCAGTGGAAGCAGGTTGTACTGGAGCGGGCTCAGAAAAAGAAGCAGGATTCTCTTGAGTTTCAGGAAGTTCCCGTAGATAGGCTTTCCCTGATCTGGTACCCAATAGAATTTTCTCTTCAACTATGGAGTCAAAAGACACCATATTACAGATCTTTGTTTTGCCCTTAGAGCATTCTTTCTTCTTGGAGGAAGAGGGAAGTTCGAACTCTGAAGCAAGATCAGGGTGGATCCACATAATCTCGCCATTGTCAAGAGACAAGGGAACGAGACCTTCACTTCGTGGGGGAGGAAGATTCTCGATCTCAAAAGTAGCTTTGGGGATAAGAATGACACCGTGTTGTACCATCTGTGGAGGGAAGTCACTGAATTGAACTGAGACCATGTTCGCGGTAATAGTCTTCTCGTCTTGCTGCAAAGTGACAACACTGACGTTGACTAGCTCTTGAATTTTGCCTTTAAGCACATAACATGCTCGAGTGGGATGCCCAATAAACCTGTGATAGACACAGTACTTAGGATGATCAGTCTTACCGACCTCATCAGGCTTCTTCGGGTCTGGGAGTTGGAGCTTATTGCTTTTGATCAAGCAATCAAAGATGCTCACGGTGTCATTCTCGTCAAATGAGTACTCTACTTTCAGACGAGGTTCCCTTGGTGGAAGTGCTGAAGAAGTAGAAGTGGACGTAGGTGGAGCTACGTTGACCACCAGAGATTCTTTGTTCTTCAAGTTGCTTGAATGTGTCAGCACTAACTTCAGCTGTTTTAGCATTGACAATGAAGGATGGCCAGTCTTGGAACTGGGTTGACCTCGTCCACATGCTGATGATAGAAAAAAGATTTAACTTGCAGGTGTCTATAGTAACAGCGACCGGAGTTCCAGGAGGAATTTTTAAAGCTTCTCGGCGGAACCTTTCAATGAAACTCTCAGCAGTTTCATTATGTCTTTGTTTGATTTTATTGAGGGCGGAAATGGTCATGTCATTGATCCCTTCATAGAATCGTTCCAAGAAGATTTGTTTTAGACCTGAGAAGGAGGTGATACAGCCATCGGGCAAGCTTCTGTACCAATCGTATGCCACACCGGCTAAACAGTCGACGAATACCCTGGTAAGAAGAGCGTTATTTGGCTGAAGTTGGACAGTCATTACCTCAAAGTGGTTAATGAACTGACTGGGAGAAGTGCTGCCATCAAACAGCGAGATTGTTGGAATCTTGTACTTAGAAGGAAATGTGACTTCCTTCCATTCAACTGGGTAGGGTTGTTTGATCCCCAACCTCTGTAAGTTGTCTTTCTCTTTAAAGGCCTCGAACTGAGTACGCAGGAGTTTGACAGCTTCATTGGCATCCTCCATTGATGTAGAAGGAGCAGCTGAATCAGAGTATTAGGGGGAGAAACAGCGTGGTAAGCACTACCCCCAGCACCTGACTGGCTGGGTGTAGGTTGAACTGGTACAGGAGGTACCTGAGGAGATGCTACCCCCAGCCCTGCATTGACAGGTACCGACGATGCTATGATCTCAGGGTTTGCAGCAGGTACAGTCAGTGGTACTGTATGTTGGGCCACGATGATAGAATGCATACTTGCAACCATTTCGGCCATGGTCTTCAGCTTGTCTTCTAGTGCAGCTATCCGTTGTTCTTGACTTGCTGAACTGGAAGCATCTGGGTCTTCAGTGACAACATAAGCCGTCACTTCTCTAGGTACAGTAGAGGACACTGTCTGTTCAGAACTTTTGCTGTATGTATCTTAGTCGGAGAAAGAATCATCTCCTGAGTGAGAAAGAGGAAGATGACCGGAAGGATCTTGAAGATTCCTTTGACCGATTGTGTCTCGGCTTCAGGATCTAGTATATCGAAATACTCCTTCAGAAGATTCTTGGAGTAGATCTAAATACCGCTGGCTGGGCTTGCGAGGCTTGCCATGCTTGGAGCACTTCCTATCCCAGTGTCTCTGGAAGTCATGTTGACGGAAGCGTACAAAACTTCGTCTTCATCTTCTGAGATTGGTTCAGAGTTTGTAAAGTTCAGACGATCGAAGACAGATCGTTTTGTTGTCTGACAACAACACTTGATGATAACCTTGTGATTACAATGGTGTCCAAGTGGTTGTACTGGAGGTGTTAAAATATTGTCCCATTTTTGCTTGAGGTGTTCTCGGAGATCGGAAACAATGACAGGACGAGAAGAAGTTCGAGGGATATGTTCTTTGACAACATTCGAAACATGGTTCCGGTTCTTCAAATGTTTTATCCCTTGAGTGTACAGGGAAGTACTCATTTCATTAGCATAGGTGTCAGGATTTTTGATCCTGGAAGTTTGCCTCTGATGCTGGTTGGTCTTCGGCATTGGCTGTTTGCGTTTCGCCGAAGTTGATCTACTGAGATAAGTTCTTAGATCAGCAAATTCACCCCCAGGATTTTCTGTCTGAGACACCAACAATTTTCCCTATTTTGTTCGAGATATCCTGAGAGTTGGGAGATCTTGGAATTCCGCTACCGGAGTAGGCAGAATGTCTCTTTGATCAGTACACTTCCCTTTGGCAAGGAGGGAAGAAGAACTCTTGTTTGAGAGAGTTCTTGTACTGACTGGTGCCGAGGCACGTTCAGATTGATCTTCTACGATAAAAACCGAGGAAGACTGAGAAAAGACCAAAGGGCCTTTTCCTTTGTTTTGTGAAGAAGGGTTAGATAAAGAGCGTTTCCCTCTGTTGTCTTCCAAGTCGTGAGACGAGGAAGTTTGAAAAAAGACCAACGGGCCTTTTTCTTTGTTCTGAGGAGGAGGAGGAACAGTCAACAGACTACCCCCAGTAGATTGTGCTGGAGCAACAGGGTGTTTGGAAAGAGGAGCAGAGTTTTTCCCTTTACTGTGAGAAGAAGAGAGATCAGCCAAAGGGATGTCCCTCTTAGACTGCACTGGCGCAGTTTACACAGGGGTTGAAGTGGCTGTTGGTGCACTGGCAGGTTGCGCATGAGGAGCTTTGACAGAAGGTCTTCTGGCCACAGTCACAGCAGCTTGTGCAGAAGGAGTCTTGACTTCAGAGTGCTTGAGTTGCACTCTGGTTGCTGGAGTGGTGGACTGCGCAGGCAAAGTTGCAGCCAACTGTGCCAGGAGAAGAGGAGTCTTACACTTTGACAGAGCAGTATAGGAAGTGGTTTGTACACTGGCAAGGGGAGCAGCATACTGCGCATGGGCAGTAGCAGCAGACTGCACAACAGTCTTGGCAGCAAAGACAGTAGACTACGCAGCAGGCTGAGCAGCAGAGGTAGTAGACTACGCAACAGTCTTGGGGACCCACACTGGATGAACTTTGCTCGTGGCAGAAGTTGTTGCAGTGAGAGGGGTGGTCCTGGAATTGATCATCGCCTCGTAGGCCGTCTGGTTGACCTTTACAACCAGCGTCTTCTGCATCTTTCCGATAGATGCAATGTCACATTGAGTTGTCACTTCCTCGTCGGAGGAGAAAGTCGTCCCCAGCAGAGTCGCCATTTTGTTTGTAAAAACAAAAGTTGATCTTTATTTCACAAACTTTGTAAGAAGATTACAAGAATTCTGGGAAAGTACAACTATAGGAATCCGATATGAATGACAATCGCTTTATGCCTTGGACGATGTGAACTTTGAAGACGGTAGCCTCTGAAGAATGCAGCAGTGCTTTGGCAAGAACTCCTGATCTCTGGTGATGACTTGAATGATCTCTGATCTGATCTCTCTGTGTGTGATAATAAAGACTTAAAACTCTATTTATAGAGTTCTGGAAATAACTAACTTTTAGTTATTCTGAGTTGCGCAGGATAGATTGCACAGACATTAGACTGCACAAGCAGCGAACTGCGCTTACAGTTACTCGATCGTGGACCACCTGTATGTGACGTGTGGCATTGTTTGATTGCAATGCGCTTGGTCGTGTACAGACGGTTGCCACATGGTGAGTAATTGATGGCATGTAGGCCACGTATAAATTGTCAGTTGTCTTGATGGAGTGTGCCACATGAACTGCGCTGGCTTCAGATTGCACTAGATTGAATTACGCTGTAGAGAGTCTGGCAGATTGCGCTTCGATTGGGCTGGTAGCTTGCACTGCATGTACAGCTGTCCTCGAGCGTTGTACTGCACGAGAAACGAACAGTTTCCTCGTTCTTCGGGCTGTCAGCTATCAGAAGATCTGATTTTTTGTCAGATAATGATGACGAGGCCACGCCAGCTAGCGTACTTGGATGAGTGCGCAGTTCAGTCTACACAGTTGAATTGTTGTGCAATCTATCTCCTGCGCATTTCACTTGAAGGATGCACAATTTGATTTTCATGACTTCTTTGATGGGTGCAACTTGATTTTTAGGACCTACAGATGAGTTTGGAGGGGTTGGCAATGGCTCTAGATGGTTAGATGGAGAATATGGAGAAGATTGAGTTTTTATGATTTGTTTGGTGGAGTTTGGATGGTAGAAGGATGAAAGAAGGAGTTTTTATGGAAGAGAAAGAGTTGTATGATGGAGGGGATGAAGATGATGGATTTGGATAGATGAGGTGCTGCCAAAATTTGGAGGGAAGAGGGGGTTGGTCGGCTATGGAGAGGAAGAGGAAGGGAGAATTAAGTTAGGGTTTGGGTTTGGCTAAAAGTACGTATATATATGGAATTTTTGGGTTGCATGCATGTAGTATAATAGGAAACCTATTCCTAATGTGATGTTCGGCCATGAGGGTTTCTTGGGCGAACACTCCATGGTGGGTTCCACTTGGTATGGTTTGGTTGTTTGGTGAGTTGGCTAATTGATTGGATTGATGATTAAAAAGGTCTTTCCTAATATAGACTAATGAAATCTATCTTATATAAATAGAATCCAAATCTGAATTAAATATAAAAAATATATATTTATTAATATATATTAATGCCAAATATGCCTACATAGGTTTGGATTTGGTTCGGGTCAAGTCCGTACTAAATTGGTACAACCGGGTCTCCTAAAGGCCATAATCTTAATATATAACTAATTAAATCGTTTATAGGGTCAAGTCACAACTTTGACTTGTTTTCCTCGTTGGGACCCACATATGGCTCGGCCTTCCCTATCATAGCCAAAATATTATTCAAAGAACACAACTACACTAACCGCACCACAATTCCTAGTCGATATGCATCTCAAACTTAACCATGACTAGGACAATATTTATTTAGTATTAGGCTTTTATAAATATAATCATATATACAAAATTTGTATTTAAACCTATTTGGTTGTATAATATCCCAAAATAAATTTAAAATAATTCTACTAAGTCATGGAACCCCAACATGGTTCTCACGGGTGGGGTTGGCTAGGTTAGGGTCCAAATATATTTTCTAATCAAATCAAACTCAAAAATTCAACCATTGAGTCGCTTGTGCCATTCGCAATTAAATATCACATGGTAACTCGATTAAGTGGTACACCCTTAGCATGTGTGTCGTAGGCTTAAAATGGATCAAAACCATATATTGGGTCAAATGATTTTGATCTTTGTCGAGTCCCGAACTCACGTTGGAAGTTAGGTATGGAATTACTGTAAACAGTCAAAAGGCCTAATTTGACCCAAAGTTGTGCGAAGTCAAAATAATGCTAGGAGACAAGTTTGGATAGGACATAATATATCAAGTTGAAGGTAGACGTGTCTACATCAAAGCTCATGAAGGATGTTTCGAAAGATTGGTGCTTCTTGTGCTCCAAAAATTAAAGTTACGGAAAAACACATCTATAATCATAATCAAATATACAATATAACCTAATAAATAGAAATACTATAAAAATAAATTAAAAAAATAATTCCCACAAATCAGGGTCCTCACAAACTTGTTCAAGTTTAAAAACTTTAAAGGGGGTCTTGTAGAAGCATGAAAAAGTACAACAGTTTTAAAAGCGTATAGGACCCAAAAGTTGTTGCGCACATCCAATTGACAAGAAAAGCGCAGTGTAAAAAAAAGACTATATTAAATCATGACTACAAAGGTGTATTATAGAAACTTCATGATTACATACAAAAGCTATCTACTCAGCCTACAAGTGCGCAACCTACAAGTGCAGCCAGAGTGAATCACTTCCTAGTCAGGAGCGTACCACATCCCCGCTCCAATATGGCTAATAAAGCATTTATTAAGCAGAATGGGGACGCAGCTCCTACACAAAGCTCACAGTGCAACCTGTAGCTCTTCTAGCATAACAAAGGGCCAATCGTCGACTTAAATCCAGTATCTTGGGCCTTGAAGACCTCTAAGATGTTGTTCAGGTTTGAACCCCCATGCCACACGCTCAAGTACATCTCGAAACTCTGAAGTTGTTCTTCCATAAGAATACAACTTCTTTGTACAAAGAGATCTACACCCAACAGTCGACTTATATATGCAAGGCCTACAGCCGTTCGAAGCTAAGTCAAGATCGAACATGACAGAGGAATGCCGAGAAGCAATTAACAAATGGCTCCTCAAAAGCTCCTCTTTATATAGGCTGTGTGTGGTCTAACCCATACGCCATATGACAACGAGTCAAACGCTCCAAGTTGGGATGAACCTAGAATTTATCAGAATAAACCTCATTTAATGAAGTTATTTGACTAAGTATTTTAGCTACTACTTATCGAGCCGCCCAAAATGGTAGCAATAAAGAAGCATTGACTCAGCCACAAAGAAACAGTCACTAGGCGACCCAAAAGCACAGTCACAAAACTTCTCAGAAGCGCAGCTCCTTCAGAGCTTTCCAGAATCCTAGCCTCTGCAGAAGCGCAACTCATTCACAGCTTCTTTCCAGATATCTCAGGGCTCCTCGAAAGCACAATCTCTTTGACGTCCTTCAGCAGCGCACCTCATATGGCACGCAGCTCATTCACAAGTGTAACACCATATCACGTAGCCAGTATGGCAGTTGTACCACTTCAGACACTATCAGATCTAGTTTTTTCAAACAATTACATCTTCTTCGATACAATCAGATCTAGTTCTTTCAAACCATCGCTCCTTTGATAAAATTGAAATCTAGCTTATTTAAACTGAACAAGATCTTCAAGCAGTATATGTGTGCCATGTGTCACTGATGATGAGTAGTGCCAACCGTTCGAGATCCTAGCAATAAGAGAATCCTAATAACTGCCACATGTCAGCTCAGCCGCAGCCCCCACAGTAAGGTTACAACAGATTCTCCTGAAATCTCGTGCCCGTAACGCTCCTGTGCGCCAAAACTCCTGCGCACATCGTATATGTGCATGCCTATAAATTACAGCAGTTTTCATTTATTGAGGGTCTTCATAAATACTTCCACTGCTTTTTGATTTGCAACCCAGACCATCACTCACAGTCATTCAGAGGGTTAGAGCAAGTTCGTTTCGTCGTCAGATCGTCAATTGAGTAAAGGAGCCATCACATTGCTCGATGTCCATCATCACACTTTCCTAGAAACAATTGTACTAAGATCTCCTGTTCAGAAGTCTTTTGTACCCTTTTTAAATGTTTGAAATACAAAAAGTTTCTTAACTTTTTGTTCATGGCAAATAGTATTGTGAGGGTACTTGTGGATGTGGACTGTCACCTTTATTTTTGTCTACGAATTTGTCTCCTGCTTAGTTGTAAAATATATAATAATAAATAGACTTGTGGTGGTATATTATGATGTACTTTAGGACGTACTAGATGCTGTGATATGATTTTATGATATTACTTTGAGTTCTTAGATACTTAGTACAACTTACTATATTGTGTCTTTAACGTTGGCTAGACATGTCCGACTCGTATCCGATTATTCTGGAGCGGGTTGTAACATGCTTTTAGTGGTGGCCTATACATGTCACTTCCTAATGGTACTTAGGCTATAGTGTGCTATTAGGGAGCCTGCTAAACTAAGGAAAATATAGCAAAGGATTGGGAGGAAATGGTTATATTGTTATTACTAAGTTTCTTATTGTTTTCTAAGACATAAAAATCAACCGTTTGTTTTTCTATTTCAGGATGGTTCATACACGGAACACTGGGACCACTGAACCTCCTACACTCGAGGCACCAAAGCTTCCACCACCTTCTCCACTTCGTCAGACGATCACTAATGATAGCACCCAGCTGATAGGGATCTTTCAGAAGTTTATCGACTCCCATAGTGATCAGCTGCTCAGTTCAGAGCTATAGTTTCATATGCACTCTGATCCAAGAAGACTCTACCAGCACCATTAGCACCACCAGTGAGACAAGGGACTGTTAGAGATTTTAAGAATCTCAAGCCCCTGGACTTCTACGGGAAAGAGGGGATTCTCTATGCCGATAAGTGGCTAGAGAATGCTGAAAGGCTACTCCAGATCGCTTGCAATCTTGAGGACCTACAGGTCAAGGCAGCCAGCATGCATCTGTATGATGTCGCTATAGCATGGTTTAGAGAGGAGCAACAGCTAGCCGTTCCATGAATTCTTTGGACAGACTTTAAGAGGCTGTTCAAGGAGAAGTTATTCTCGGAGGTTGCCCGAGATGAGCTCGAGAGCCAGTTCGAGTCAATACAGCAGGGCAGCATGACCGTTGATGCGTACACTTTCGAGTTCAGTCAACTCAGCCACTTTGTTGAGAACCTGGTGAGCACTCTGAAGGAGAGAGCCCGACAGTTCAAAAAGGGACTTGCTCGAGATATTTGTATGACAGTTACCACTAGCAAGGCAACATCTTATGTAGACATCCTCTACGTTGCCCAGGGAGTTGATAAGGACATGGACCCGCGGATCAAGAGGGATAGAGATGTTGGAACCAACAGCTACCAGGGTCCATCGAAGCGAACTAATTCTCAGGCGAGGCCACATTAGCATGCAGTACCTCAGCAATCATATCATCCTGCCGGAGCTCCTACACCCATGCCATAGAGACAGACTCAAACCCAGACGATGATTACTTGTGCATACTGCCACCGTTCAGGTCATTATTTTGATGTGTGCCACAAGAGACTGAGAATTTGCTTATTTTATGGATCTTCTAGATACTAGATGAGAGACTATCAGCAGGCTGCAGCTCGTCTTGCCCTTGTAGCAGCTACAGGACCCATGGTAGCTGGAGGACCACCTACACAATCGAAAGGACTAGCTGCACCACCACCAAGAGGACCGCATCTGACCACTCAGTAACAACATTTTGCCCACCATCAATAGCAGAGGAAGCTCTGCAGCAGGGACAAGCATAGGCTATGATTGTAATTAAGGAAGATGAGGCTGTACCAGATGTGATTACAAGTTCTATTCTGCTTCTTTTCTTTTCTACTATTATACTGTTTGACTCGGGCACTATCATAGTTTCCTATCTTTTGAGTTTTTATATAGACACGACTTCACACCATTGCCTGCTAGGAGAAACTTTTGAATTATGATATGAGGAGTAGTAGTACCAGTTAGTTATATGTACGATTGCCCTATTAGCATAGTTGGAAAAGAATTTACTGCCCAACTGCTCGTAATGCCACTCCCAGAATTTGGTATAGTCCTCGGGATGGATTGGTTTAGTGATAATTATGCCGTGAAAGATTGTCCTCAGGGGAAGATTATCTTCAGACCGCCAGGGATCCCACCATTTGAAGTCAGAAGGCAGATTGCTGAGAAGCCAGAAAGTGTCTACTTCGGAACTGTCGCAGAAGAAAAGGAGGTGCCGCATCTGCTCATTGTAAAGTTTCTAGATGTCTTTCCTGAAGATTTGGCGGGACTACCGCCAGACAAAGACGTGGTGTTCACTATTGACTTAGAGCCAGGATTAACATCTGTATCTCAGAATTGCTACAGGATCAACCCGAAGGAGGTGAAAGAGATGAAGGCCCAAATTAATGAGTTAGAGAGGAAGGGTTTTATTCGATCGAGTGCTTCACTTTGGGGAGCACCTGTAATGCCTGTGGTTCCTACTACGTATCTTGGTATACGTGTACGTAGTTTGACTCGTATTGCATGTCTCCCTGCTTGGTTTATTTGGCATTTTTATTGCTTGGTTCACCTTGGGATTGGTTCGGCTAGGCTTGGGTTTGCTTATTTGGTTTATCATGAACCAAGTGGAGAACCCCTACCTACCACCACCATCTCCATTTATTAACCCCAACCACCTTTCTCTCTCTTCATTCAATTTCTCATTACTACTCTTTCTCTTCTTCTTCCTCACCGAACCCCTACCATAGGCAAGTGTAACTTGCTTCATGAAGGAACTCCCATTTTATTGTTCCATTTTCTTCTCCACATGATTCTAAGTCTCTTTAGTATTTAGTGTTTTCAAATTCCATGGCTCATTTCATATAGATCTAAGTTTCTAGTATTTTCGACCTTCTTAGTTTTGATCTACTAAAATAGCTTGTTTTCGAAAATTAAGAGTTTCATGTAGTAGGCCTCATGATTTGGCACAAGTTTGGTTTTGGGATGGCCGGGTTTCACCAAGTCCTGGCCGAGATGGAGTTTCCTTGAGTTCTGAGCTTTTACACATGTTGACCTTGCCATATGGAGAAGATATAGTTTTACGCACATGTATTACATGCCAGCGTATTGTTTAGCCTTTTACGCTCACGTCTTAACGTGTTCGCGTAGTGCCCCTTTACGCTCACGCATCGCATGCCAAGCGTACTCGTTTTACGCTGAGCTAATCGATTTTATGCTCGGGACTCTCCCGCTCGCGTAAAATTGAGCTAGCGTAAAATCCCTAGCTCGAGTCAGCTCTCACGAGCGTAAACTTTGTCGAGTGTTCCTCATATAAAGTTTCCCTCGCATAAAGCTTGATCGAGAGTTGGCGTGCGTAATCTTACGAGCGTAAATCCCGGCTAGCGTAAAACCCCACCCACATGTACCCTTGTTCGCGTAGAGATATCTTACCTTGCTCTTGCTAGCGTAAGCTACTTTACGCCTGAAGGCCCCTTGGTCTAGCGTAGTAGAACGCGTGTAGGGACTTGAGTTCCTATGGCGTACATCTTTACCTCTTTTATATATATATATATTTTTATGCCTTTTGTCATGAACTTGATAATCATGAATTTATTTAATATGTTTGGAAATGATAATTGAACATGGCATGGTATGACAAGTATACCTGACATGATTATCTTGAATTGCTGCTGCGACAGCTAACATGACATGACATGACCTAACAAGAATGATTGACCTAGACACCATGGACGATTGTGTTTGTACAAATAAACAAGTACTGTCTTGCATCATATCTAGGACGGGGACCCCTGAATACCATGGTCAGGGGCACCTACTGAAATTGACTAAGGCTGATTAACTAGAACAATTAAGTAGACATGAAGAGATTCCCAGCTACAGGCAATCCCGTTATCTGGGCGCATTCAGTGGACTGGTAGCCTACCGACGAGTAGGGTACATTTCCAGCACACAGTCGCGTATTGTATTCTTCATAAACGGACACTCGACCTGGATAACTGGATGGTCTGCAGGGCTTGTGGCTGTTGGAATAATCTCATTGTATCTTGCTAGTAACTAGGCCTGTGATAACTCTAGTTAGTTAAAGTATCAAGCCGTACTCATTGCTTGGCCGTGATTGATTGGATGGAATTTAGCCCAGCTTAGTCTTGCCCCGATCCTATACAAGGTTGTTACATGACTATTTCTGCTTGCCTTAACAATAACGATCGGGGGTCCAGTTCTGTTCAGACGAAGGGTTACAACCTCGGTCCTTGTTTGGTTTAAGGGTTGTAACCTGGCTTCCGGAGCAGTTCTGTATCCTCTCTTTGTTTATTGTATTATTTCAACCCCACGTCACGTTCGTCATGTTTTACCTTACCTTAATACCATGACTATTTATGCTTACCTTGCCAATAATGATCAGGGGCCAGTTCAGTTCAGGTGAAGGGTTACAACTCCGGTCCTTGTTTGGTTTAAGAGTTGTAACCTGGCTCCCGGAGCAGTTCTGTGTCTTCTTCTCGTTGTTGTCCTATTTGTATCCCGTGTCATGCTCGTCCTATTTTTATAAGAATATGACATGACATGGTTACCAATGATTGCCTTAACAACAAAGATCAGGAGCAAGGTTCTATTCAGGCGAAGGGTTACAACTCCGGTCCTTGTTTGGTTTAAGAGTTGCAACCTGGCTTCCGGAGTGGTTCCTTATCCTCTCTTCGTTTATTGTCTTATTTTTACCCAATGCCAAGACTAATCATGTTTTACTTACCAATAGTATTTGAGACGGGTTTCTATTCAGGTGAAGGGTTGCAACCCCGGTCCTTGTTTGGTTTAAAGATTGTGACCTGGCTACTTGAATGGTTTCTTCGTACTCAGTTTACTGTTGTTAACTCTATTATTATCAGTTCTTTATTATTATTTATCTTTAATACTCTATTATGATATGCTGGTTTTAGTTCCTAAGTAAAGCCTCATTTGTGGCACTTGCTCTTTCTAGGGTCTGACCCAGCTGGTTTTGTATGGCTAGATATCGGAGGAGCACCAGAGGATCTACCTGTCTCCCAGCCAGATGGTGACCACTAGGCGTAACCCTGGCAACGAGTGGGTTTCTTTTTGTCCTCCCACTTTATTATAAAATTATTCTTTTGAGGCATTTAGCCGACGAGCACGTGTTAGCTCGGTTGCATCTTTATTTACTGTCTGCCTATGGACTGTAACATGATTGGCAAATCCTAGGGTTGATCATGTACGACTGAACTCTTGCTAGTCTTGACATTTTGTACGACTAGCTTCATGATCATCCAATATGTAATGTATGGGATGCCTTGCTATTATATATTTGGTGCTCTGATATCTTGTAACTATTATTGCTTGCTTGAGATTGAGACAATAGGCTTGTTCTTGACCATAGGAGACTGATGGCTTGTAGTTAAACCCTTATGTATCTAGACAGCCATGACCGTATAGCGAGGTGGATTGCACTTCAATATACGTAGCTGGCTATGTCTGCCCCGCTCTGCAGTATTCTGGTTCTAGGGCGTGACATGGTTTAAGTGGTGGCCCATGCAGGTCTTGTGAATCAAGATATGTGAGGGTTTACCGAATAAAAGTCTCAATCAGTACTCTCCCTTGATCTCTGCTCGTATCCTCTTGATCCCTGAAAAGCTTGACCTATTCACATACTTGTATCGTTGATCTGCCCTGGTCCTTCCTTATTGTTCCCTATGTCGTCTTCTTCAGCGGCATTGTTCCTGGACCTGCCGATCAGCAAGGCAGAGCACCTCCTGTGGACCAGCAGCAACCTGGAGATTAAGTCCAACATTCAGGAGTAGCCTCCAGAGTCATGCCTATTGGAGGAGACCCTCCAGTTCAGCCTGTCCAGCCTGTAGATCCTGATGATGGCACTTTGGTGGGTCTCATCCGGTCATTATTAGCTTCCCAGGATCGTCGAGGAGATGCCTTGCACCAGGCAGTGGCAGATGCTCTGACCAGAGGAGGTCATCAGGGTAACAGCACGGCCAACAGCTTCAAGCGCTTGAACCCTCCCTTCTTCGACGGCAGTGAAAATGTGATCGCTGCAGATGCATGGCTTCAGGACATAGAGGTGATTCTAGAAGCAGCTAGGACTCCAGAAGATGAGAAGGTGGCCGTAGTGCTCCTGCAGTTACTAGATCTTGCCCGCAGCTGGTGGGCGGCGCAGGCCATTGGATTAGTGGCCCCTATTGCCTGGGCAGTATTCAGGGAGAGATTCCAAACCAAGTATTTTGATACTGTAGCTCGGTACGATCTACAGACGAGGTTCACCAATCTGAAGCAGATGGGCAGGACGGTCGATGGATATGCGACCAAGTTCTCCAGGCTTAGTCGGTTTGCTCCCACATTGGTAGCGACCGAGTTCGATAGAGTCCAGCGGTTCCAGCAGGGGCTCCACCTAGAGATTTTATTGGCGGTGGAGCAGTTTGAGCATCAGACTTTCGATACAGTATTGAGGGCAGCCCGGAGGCATGAATATACCTCCCAAAGGATCGTGGATAGGACCGGAGGTCAAAAGCGATCTCACGGCCAGATGAATCAGTCTTCAGCACCAGCCCCGACAGCCAGGGCTTTGACCATTGGAGCTCCGAGGCGGGCGGCCTCAGTAATGTCGGTTCAGCATTCCACCCCGACGTACCCTCAGCAGCAGAAGCAAAAGCAGTCTTCCGCAGTGGGATGTTCACACTACGGGAAGCCAGGGCATGTGGTATCAGAGTGTCGCAGAGCACAGGGTTTGTGCTTGGTTTGTGGTGCCCCGGACCACAGGGTGGGGAACTGCCCGAACAGGGGGAGTTCATCATCAGCCTTCTCTAGTCCTTCAGTTAGAGGGCCAACACTAGTCCAGCAGCAGCAGCAGCTGCAGTACCCGTTCCCGAGGCCATTGCCGACGCAGGCCCAGGCATTCTAGCAGCAGAGACCGCAACAGTATGCCCAAGCCCAAGCCCTGATCCAGAGTAGGCAGAAGAATTTTCAGCAGAGGGAACCCGCACCCAGAGGACATGGTCAAGTGCTGGCCTTGACCATGGAAGAGGAAGGATTGGCACCAGGTGAGGTGGTGGCAGGTACTATTCTCGTCAACACCTTTCCAGCTTTCGTATTATTTGATTCTGGTGCCTCGCATTCATTTATGTCTGCACGATTCGCGACACGGGTATGATTGGAGCCCGGGTTATTATCAGTAAGGCTCAATATACTTACTGGTAACGGACTTGTGGGAGTAGATAGAGTATTTTTCTCGTGTCGGATCGTAGTTAGCGGTAGAGAGTTTCCCGCTAGGTTGATAGAGTTCTCGATGGCCGACTATGATGTGGTATTAGGGATGGATTGGTTGAGAGACCAGTATGCTAGGATAGACTGCCGTATTGGCAGGGTTATTTTTAGCATTCTAGGCGAGCCAGAGTTTTCCTTCTCCCGAGGCGAAGTTGAACCTTCTCCTCCAGTATTACGGATGGCAGTAGCAGTAGTACAGTTACCTCAGATAGTCGAAGAGTTTTCAAATGTTTTTCCAAAAGAGCTTCCAGGGATGCCGCCAGAGCGGGAGATCGAGTTCACCATAGACTTGATTCCCGGAACAGCCCCAGTATCAGAGAGAGTCTACAGGATGGCACCGTCAGAGTTAGAGATATTGTACAAGATGATTGAAGAACTCAGAACCAAGGGATTCATTCGTGCTAGTGGACCGCCTTGGGGAGCCCCGATGCTTCTTGTAAAAAAGAAGGATGGTACGTCCAGATTCTGTATTGATTATCGTACCTTGAACTCAGTGACAGTCAAGAACAGATACCCTCTCCCGAGGATAGATGATTTATTTGATCAACTCAGGGGGGCAATAGTATTCTCGAAGATTAATTTGCGGTCAAGATATCATCAAATCAGAGTCAGAGAGCAGGACATCCTGAAGACAGCTTTCCGATCGAGATATGGGCATTGGGAGTTCCTTGTGATGCCCTTTGGAGCAACCAATGCGCCGGCTGTATTCATGGACCTCATGAGTCGTATCTTTATGTCTTATTTGGATTAGTTCATGATCATGTTCTTAGTCGACATCCTGGTCTACAGCAAGAGTAAAGCAGAGCATGAGCAGCATCTCCGAGTTGTCCTCCAGATTCTCAGAGAGCACCAGTTGTATGCCAAGTTTAGTAAATACAAGTTCTGGCTCGATCGTATTTCGTACTTGGGTCATATCATCACCCGAGGAGGAGTTGAAGTGGATCTCCAGAAGATCGTGGCCATTGAGTTATGGCCAGTGCCTAGCACAGTGGCAGAAATTTGCAGTTTTCTTGGCTTGGCCGGATACTACCGACAATTTGTTTCAGACTTTGCTCGAATTTTTACGCCACTGACCCAGTTGACCCGTAAGGATGTGCAGTTTGCTTGGACAGCAGAGTGCCAGGATTCTTTTGAGAAGTTGAAGCGAGGCTTGATGACGGCACCCATTCTCACGCTTCCAGATGGAACCGGAGGATTCTCAGTATATTGTGATGCTTCGGGCAGAGGATTGGGATGTGTTCTGATGCAGCATGGGAAGGTAATAGCTTATGCGTCACGACAACTTCGTGATCATGAGAGGAATTATCCAATACATGACTTGGAGCTGGCAGCAGTAGTATTCGTACTTAAGCTTTGGAGGCACTACTTGTATGGAGATAGGGTGGAGATTTTCACCGACCACAAGAGCCTGAAGTATGTATTCACTCAGAAGGAACTTAACATGCGTCAGAGGAGATGGCTGGAGCTTCTTGTGGATTATGATGTCAATTTGCAGTATCATCCAGGGAAGGCCAATGTCATAGCAGATGCATTGAGGAGGAGAGCCAGAGTTTATCTTCTAACAGCACAGCCAGTGTTGTTAGCGGATCTTCAGATGATGGGCATAGAAGTTGTCCTTCCTACCAATACGGCATTGATGGCCAGCATGCAAGTTCAGTCCACTATAGTCGAGAGGATCCGGATGGCGCAATCAGCAGATTCCAAGCTTCAGCAACTCAGAGCAGAGTGTGAGGCAGGACGCAGACCAGAGTTATGCATTCATGATGACGGTACACTTTGGCATGGTAAGCATCTTTGTGTACCTAGCAGAGATATCAGACAGGAGATCATGGCAGAATCTCACAGTTCGCAGTATTCTATTCATCCTGGTGGAACGAAGATGTATCGTGACATCCGACAACACTTTTGGTGGAATAGCATGAAGAGGGAGATAGCCCGGTTTGTCTCTCGGTGTTTGGTTTGCCAACAAGTTAAAGTTGAACATCAGAGGCCAGCTGGACTACTTCAGTCCTTGTCGATTTTGGAATGAAAGTGGGAGCATGTGACCATGGATTTCGTGACTGGATTACCAAGGTCCCCGGCTGGGAGAGATGCTATTTGGGTTATAGTTGATCGGCTCACGAAGGTGGCTCGCTTTCTCCCGTTCAGGGTAGGTCAGTCGATGGCTCAGCTAGCGGAGATATATCTCCAGCAGATTGTCAGATTATACGCTATATCATTCAGCATCACCTCGGACAGAGATTCCAGATTTACGTTGCACTTTTGGCGTAGCGTGCAAGAGAGTTTGGGGACTCGCCTCCAGTTCAGCTCAGCATATCACCCACAAACGGATGGCCAGTCAGAATGCACGATCCAGACTCTCGAAGATATGTTGAGATCTTGTACACTCGACTTTGGTGGATCATGGGAAGATCACCTGCACCTGGTAGAGTCCTCATACAACAACAGTTTCCAGGCCAGTATTCAGATGGTACCGTTCGAGGCACTGTATGGTAGGAAGTGCTGATCCCCGCTAGCATGGGACGATGTCAGAAAGAGACAGATGCCCGGTCCGGAGATGATTGTTCAGACCGTTGAAGTGGTCAGGAGAGTCAGAGATCATCTTCGAGTTGCCCAAGATCGCCAGCGTCATTGGGCCGATTCTCATCGGCGTCCCCTTGAATTCTCGGTCGGTGACCATGTATTCCTGAGGATTTTGCCTAACCGTAGCGTCATTTGTTTCGGCGTACGGGGAAAGCTTAGTCCTAGGTATATAGGACCGTTCGATATTCTGGAGCGAGTAGGAGATGTATCCTATCGTCTCGCTCTTCCGTCGTCGTTGCGTGAGGTGCATGACGTGTTCCATGTATCCCAACTACGACAATATATTCCAGACCCGAGCCACATCCTTGATCATTCGGAATTGGTTGTTGGTACAAATCTTTTGTATGAGGAGAGGCCCGTATCCCTATTGGACCGAAGAGAGAAGATACTCAAGAAAAAGACTATCAAGTTAGTCCGTGTTGCTTGAGGTCATTACTCTTTGGGTGAGTCAATGTGGGAGCATGAGGATGATATCCGATCGTGATATCCCGACCTGTTTGACTCGTGAGGTATAATGTCTTCCTTATGCCTCATGGCTTCGATTCCTTGCTTGCATGATTGATTGCCTGATTGCTTGACTAGTATCGCTTGCCTATGATTAATATAGCTTGTCCTTGCATCTCTAGCCTCTTGAATAAATTTCGAGGACGGAATTCTTTTAAGGTGGGTAGAGTTGTAATGCCTGTGGTTTCTATTACGTATCTTGGTATACGTGTACGTATTTTGACTCGTATTGCATGTCTTCCTGCTTGGTTTATTTGGCATTTTTATTGCTTGGTTCACCTTGGGATTGGTTCGGCTAGGCTTGGGTTTGCTTATTTGGTTCATCATGAACCAAGTAGAGAAACCCTACCTACCACCACTATCTCTATTTATTAACCCCAACCACCTTTCTCTCCCTTCATTCAATTTCTCATTACTACTCTTCCTCTTCTTCTTCCTCACCGAACCCCCACCGTAGGCAAGTGTAACTTGCTTCACGAAGGAACTCCCATTTTATTGTTCCATTTTCTTCTCCATAAGATTCTAAGCCTCTTTAGTATTTAGTATTTTCAAATTCTATGGCTCATTTCATATAGATCTAAGTTTCTAGTATTTTCGACCTTCTTAGTTTTGATCTACTAAAATAGCTTGTTTTCGAAAATTAAGGGTTTCATGTAGTAGACCTAATGATTTGGCACAAGTTTGGTTTTGCGATGGCCGGGTTTCACCAAGTCCTGGCCGAGATGGAGTTTCCTTGAGTTCTGAGCTTTTACGCATGTTGACCTTGCCATATAGAGAAGATATAGTTTTACGCACACGTATTACGTGCCAGCGTATTGTTCAGCCTTTTACGCTCACGTCTTAACGTGTTCGCGTAGTGCCCCTTTACGCTCACGCATCGCGTGCCAAGCGTACTCGTTTTACGCTGAGCTAATCGATTTTACGCTCGGGACTCTCCCACTCGCGTAAAATCGAGCTAGCGTAAAATCCCTAGCTCGAGTCGGCTCTCACGAGCGTAAAGTTTGCCGAGTGTTCCTCGCGTAAAGTTTCCCTCGCGTAAAGCTTGATCGAGAGTTGGCGTGCGTAATCTTACGAGCGTAAAGCCCGGCTAGCGTAAAACCCCACCCACATGTACCCTTGCTCGCGTAGAGATATCTTACCTTGCTCTTGCTAGCGTAAGCTACTTTACGCCTGAAGGCCCCTTGGTCTAGCGTAGTAGAACGCGCGTAGAGACTTGAGTTCCTATAGCGTAGTAGAATGCCTTAAGGCCCCTTTTGTCATGAACTTGATAATCACAAATTTATTTAATATGTTTGGAAATGATAATTGAACATGGCATGGTATGACAAGTATACCTGACATGATTATCTCGAATTGCTGCTACGACGGCTAACATGACATGACATGACCTAACAAGAATGATTGACCTGGACGCCGTGGACGATTGTGTTTGTACAAATAAACAAGTACTGTCTTGCATCATGTCTATGACGGGGGCCCCTGAATACCACGGTCAGGGGCACCTACTGAAATTGACTAAGGCTAATTAACTAGAACAATTCAGTAGACATGAAGAGATTCCCAGCTACAGGCTGTAACTCCACTTCCCGGTTTTGAAAAAAATAATAAAAAAATAAATTTGTTTTTTAATAACTAAAACTGGTTATTATTATGTTTTGAATATTAAGTTAGTTTTAAATAATAAAATTTTGGTAATTTATTTTAGAGGGAAATAAATTGGGAGCAATTTTTAAATTTGAAAAATGGTTACAACCAATTTAGTGGTCCCCTCACCTTTGTTTTAAATAATAATAAATATAATAAAGTTTTTAACTGTTTTTCAGCAATTACTAATATATGAAAAGGGGAGGGGGGTTTCTGAGTAATTTCTTAGTGATTTTGTGAATCTTCTGAGCGGGAGGGGTTTTGTGCAAATTGCATACCCTTATCTAAGCCGAGAATGGAGAGAGAGAGAGAGCAGCTCTCTGTGAATTCTTTTGAGCTCTTCAAAAATATTCTTACCCATTCTCTCGAGTGCGAACCCTAACCCTAATTCCTGTCGACGACGACCCGACGCCTCGACGACTTCGGCGGTGACGACCCGACGCCTCGGCGACTTCGGCGGTGACGACCATGGCGACTCGGAGACGGTGGTGGTCTCCGACCTCGGCATCAGCACGCACGGAGTCTCCGGTGACTCCTTGCCAAGCGGTGGCCGTACCTCACTGGCAGCAGCGGCGCTCGACGGTGCGTAAGTTCTCGACGACGACTACTGGACCCAGGCTCTGGAACACCGGCGATTGTTCCCTCCAGATCGACGACGCATCGAGCGGTGGTGCGCCCCGACGACTAGGTGGTGGCGATCAAGTTCGGTTGCCGGCGACCTTTTCCAGCAGCGGTCGTCTCAGCCACGGGGGCAGCGGTGGTTGGCTCTTTCTGATGGTGGAGATTACGCTCCTCCGATCATACACAAAGGATCCACTCGTTCTCGATTCCTTTCAAATCCAGTAAGAAATCTTTGGTGCATTTGTGTCATTTCATTTTAGGGTTAGACTCTCCTTTCCCTTATTTTTGATATGTTCTTTTTCGAATCCGATGGTTCTTTGTGTAGAGTGTTATTTGCTTGCCAATTTACTGAGAATAGCCGAGATTCACTTCCGTTAACCATTGACAGTGAGTTCTTCATCCTTGCGTATTTTTGTGGTAAATACTTAGTAGATCTTGATGTGTTAAAATCCCTGTTATCATTTATCTTCCAGATTGAAAGATCATTGGTATTCCATTTTATTTAGTCCGATCAATTGTTTTGAGGGAGACGTGATCCAATCGGACGCAGGAACGTGTCTACTCTCTGTGTTGGTGTCTAGAGGAACTCAGATCACTCAGGTAATTGTTAGTTTCCTTCCATCTCGAATTATAATTGTGATGCTACTCGAAATTCTTTACGTTGATCCAGTTTTGTTCAGTAATGTTGTGTCAGCATTGATCGTGTCTGGGTTGGTGTCAACATTGATTCTGTTGTGTTGATCGTGTCTGGCTTGGTGTTTGAGCGTAGAAGTGCCTGTGTTCGTATTGGACAGACCGATAGCTCGTGTCCTGTTTGATTGTGTCCAAGTTTTGACATCGGGTGCAAGGGTGGTTGTGTTATGTCCAGTTGCTGCCAGTGTTGAGTTGCCATAAATTAGCTGTGTATGGATTGCCTGAACTGTTCGTGTCCGACTTTGGGCCTGCGTTGGGGTACTGTGGTCGTGTCCGGGCATGAGATGAGAATGCACTTTGGCTTTGAGAACTATTGGATCACTCCACAACTCTTTGGATTGTATAGTTATATTTTTATGTTACTATGGGAGTTGTAGATATATTTTTATGTTACTGTGGGAGTTGGCCTGTAAATGGAATTAATAGCTGGGTTCATATTTGCAGGGCAAATATTCTTTATGTATTTATAATTATGAGTTGTGTATTTTTCTGTTAATTTTTTATGGAATATTGGGTAGTTGGAGAAGTGAGTTGATACCTTATCTAAATTCTTATCTGGACAGAAACCTTCCATAATGTCAAATCTTTTGAATAATAGCAGTGTATAAGTGTGTTGGTGACCATGAGTTAATTCTCTATGCATGCAAATATTGATTATGATACTGGGGCGGTAAGGTTTTAACTAGTGATCAGTTGTATATGGGTTAGAGATACTATTGGTTTGTGGGCCAACTAATGTATCATTCAATTTAGATTGAATTATATTATTATTTTTACATTTGATTAATAGAAATATTCCTATAACTATATTTTTGTAATTTAAGCATTCTTATTTAGAAGTTATAATTAATATGGATTAGAGTAAATAGTTAGTTTCTTAATAGTTAGAGGAATAGTTAAATTGTTTATAGGAACCAGGAATAATTGTATGTACCTTAACCAACTTGTACCTAATTAACCAAGAGCGCATCCAGTTCTACTATCTACCCTCGATCACCATGAGTAAGG
>JANAVB010026400.1:10762823-10914297 GCA_029216955.1 Iris pallida
GCCTCCATGTGCTGAGGTCGCCGCTGTAGTGTTCTCACTTGCTTCTCTTTGTCGCTATTCTTCTCTCTCTCTCTAAGCGAAACAGTTTTGCTGATGTGGCCCTTCTTGCCACAATGGTAACACTCTGAGTTCTCGTACCGACCCTTGGACTTACCTCTACTCTTGTCTCTACCACCCCTGGATCCCTGCTTTTGCCCCTTTCGCGGCTTTCTGAAACTAGCACCTTTGTTTTCCTCATGTTACGTGCACGTACATTTTTTTACTCCATGTATAGATCATGACAGAGTTGCTTAGTCTTGTGCGACATTCATTGATATGTCTTGAGTTGTACCTTACTTGTATCTTGACTTGAATTGACCTGACTGGACACTGTATAGTTCCTTAAGAAAGAGAGGACATTTACTAGGCACACGGGCTATATGATAGTTTATGTTGGCCGGTAGTTCAGATGAGCTTTGGTTGTGTTGATATTCTGTTGGCCGTTAGTTTCATACTGCAGTTGTGAAATTCTGTTGGTCGTTATTCTCGGAGGAGATGCGATTGTGATTCTGTTGGCCATTAGTTTCGGATGAGCTACGGTTGTGATGGTACTTGTATCTGTTAGCCCAAGTGTTGAACGTTGTCCTTGATGTTATGTCTTCATGTAGATTGGTTAGACATAGAGTACCATATTTTTGTCATTTTCTTTATACATGTTTATTTACTGTTATATTCGGCATGCATATTATGTATCTTGTTACGTCCCTTTGAGGACCTGGTGATCTCTCCGTGTGTGTGCTTCTTGACTATCTGCAGGTATTCTACCCAAGGCCGTGATCTTCTCCATTTCTTCGAAGATGATTGCTCTTGGGTCGTCCCTGCTACTTTATAAATTCTTTTTTTGTATATTTTTCTCTCATAGTTGGTAGTGGTTTTGTCTCTGCCCGACTCCATGTACAAATGACAAATCCTTATTTGATTCTATAAAAGTTTTATCTTTAATTTTATGGATGATATTAGTTGCCATAACTTTACTGTACTTTACAGCTTATGTACATTTACTATACGCTGGCTTGTGCACGCACTTGCATCCCAAAAAGTGGGTGCAGGTCATGACAATCCCTACTTTTTCCCCTTCTGTGGCTCTCTGAAACTAGCGCCTCTGAGTGGGATGTGGATGAAGTGCCCTGAGAATGTCTCTGCATCTCTTCATTCAATATCCCGCTCTTGGCAAACTCTAGAATGACCATGCCTTCCGGGAGAAGCGATCATAGATACTCGTACAATCTTCCACGAGTCTGGCAATGTACATAACAACCAAAGTCCCTGAACCTTGTCGTCGAACTTGACTCCTATCGAGGATATCTGGTCAACCATGCCCTGGAACTCACTTAAGTAATCTGTAATGGATGCATCATCTTTGTACCACCGATCCATCATCATCCGGATCAGGAACAGTTTGTTTACCTTGGTCTTTTTTGTATACAAAGATTCCAGCTTATCCCACAGTGTCCTCACGTGCTCAATACTGGCAACGTGATTATACACGTTTTCGTCAATGAACTGCCTTATGTACCCACACACATGTATATGATCGAAATTCCTGCCCTCTTCGAATTTACCACTAGGCCTCTCGGAAGCAAATATCGACAGATGCAACTTCTTGACAAATAATAAATCCTTCATCTTGCTCCTCTAGCAGTGATAGTTAGTACCGTTCAGGTTTACCATACACACCGCTTCGCATCTATCTCTGCTTCCTGGTTTGCCTGTCAACTCCTGACACTTCTCTGAACCCAAAGCTCTGATACCACTCTGTTGGAAACAAAGCGCAGAAACCGTTCCCCAAACCAGATAGTCCTGCGAGAGAACCGAGCGAAAGCACACAAACCAAAAACACCAAACACAAAATACAGACCAAAGATTTTTGATGTGGAAAACCTAAATAGAAAAAACCATGGGACGATCGGAGTCCAACCCTGAAGAACCTCCACTAATGGAATAAAGATAATACACCCTCTACAAACTCCTCTCGCTCCAAACGGATCACCACAACTCACTTAAAAGAAGAAAATTTGATTGTAGACTCCGAAGAACAAGAGATGTCGAAAAATTATTCGAAGCGATCTCTCCTTCACAATAGTCTTCAAGCATTTCTCTCCTCAAAAGTCGTAAACCACTATTGCTCATTTTTTATATATTTTTATGGTAAGGAAACACCTAGTACATATAGCCTCAAACCATAACTAATTGAGGTATTCTACTATAAGTAGGAATACTCAATCTAAACCATTGATGTTTTCCTATTATATATAGGAATACCCAATCCAACTCTATTGGGATATTCCTACTATATATAGTAATACCCAAAGGAGTAATGGAAGTCAAATATGGAGATCAATAATAGATCAAACATGTGGAGGTCCTTAAAATCTAATCCTATTTACAGGCCCGTAGTAGTACGTCTAATTTGAGTACTACCACGAGTTCGCAATTTTTGTGATACAGACCTACATGGGCTACTATAAAAACGTGCCACGATCCACACCCAGAATTCGGACATGGGTCGTGGGGTACGTCCATCCTACGACGCAGTGTCACGGTAGAACACTGACTAGACCTCCACATTGTATCAACCACAACCACGCAGTTTATATATGTAACGCCCCCGTCCCAAAATATATAGGACTAAGTGACATGCCAGCTGTATACATGCGAAGTACAGGGGCCTTGTATGTATACATAAGCTGTAAAATGCAGTAAACCACAACTAACTAATCTTATCCACAAAATAAGAGAATAAAAGATATCATATAATGAATTATTTTGGTACAATATGTTGGGTGGAGACACATCCACTACAACCAAAATAAAAAGGAAGAAGTACATGATAAATAAAAGGACTAAGTGGAAGTAGCAAGGAGGAACTAAGTCACATCATCTTCAAATAAATGGAGAAGACCACGATCCTGGCTAGGATACCTGTGGAAGACATAAACACACACCTGGGAAATAACTAGGTCCTCAGAAGGACGTAACAAGATACAGGAAGAACAAGCTAATATGAACTGTCAAAATAATAATAATGCAAGACTCTCATAGACACCAATATACAAAAGGGAATGCTAACCATTTATTGCAATTTAGAGGACAACTTTCATGCGCATGGATGGAATTTAGGCTACATGTACGTAACTGGCATCCAATCATCTGCATCGTCCACAATGTCCAAAACGTCAAAGGGCATCTGCAAATATAAATCGCCACAGTTCCTTCCGGAGACTATGGTTTACCTGTTTGGATTCTCATACGTACTAGCGACTGTCCTCCGCCAATGTTCCCCACTGTCCAAGTCATGCCCATGGCTCGTCCAGTTTTGTAACTGCTTGAGTCTCTAAAACCTTAGTCATAGCAGTTACAATCATCTATCCGTCACACGACAATAGAGATGGCCAGTCCATAAGTCGTACCCCTAGCAAAATGTCTCAAACCGTGTAGTGTGAGTGTCATGGCCCAAGAAGATATAAGGATATCCCTCAACAAGAAGGTAGTCCGCTAAAACTAAGTTACATGCATATAGTAAAGTAAAACGACTAATAGAGTCGCTTACACCCAAGTGTGGCTTGGACGCACAGTTTACAACAATTAAAAATAATATTAAAACAAAGTAAATAATGCGAAAGATAAATAATATGATAGTTAATTAGCAAGGTATATTTGCCTAGGTCCTGAGCACTGCGGTGGCGAAGATCAGATAGAAAAGTAGGTGGAACAATGGCTGCTGAGGAACTAAGGTCCAAACAAACATCTCCGGATGCTGAAAATAGTCTATTATCTAATTATAATTAATACTGTCCCTATGAGATTTATTTAATAAATTTTGAAATTAGGATATGTCATAGGTTTTCGTATTAGCTTTCCAAAAAACTAAACGGATCGCATTTTTGTTTCCGGAATCTTCCGAAATCACAAAAATACTGAAACACATTTATTTTTGGGACACTAGATACTCAAACAGTTTTGTAGAAATCTACAGAACAAACTTTGTCTATTAAAATATGTTTCTGGAAACCTTACCTCGATACACTTCTTTTAAAAAATACTGGAGGCAAAACGGAGTTCGGAGCTAGGAGATATCGTCGTTCCAAGTTGCTCTTGCTACTAAAAAGCGGGGCTAAATTCAAATGACGAATTTTAGAGTATCTATTGGACTAAAAATAATTTTGAATTATGGCTGATAGAAGGAGGATGTATTGGGTTTATATAGGTATTTATTTCAGATTTATCTCCTAAATTAGATAGGATTTGATTTAAATAAATTGGAGTTTGCTTTGTTAGGATAGGATATAGATAGGGATGCTTTCCTATTAGACTTAGGATTATGATTAACTTAAAATATAGTTCATATTTATCTAAATTATCTATAACATCATTTAAAATTACTATAGATAATAAATAGAGCTAATATTTATTTAAACAATCTTTATCGAATATCATTTATACAAGCTGAACAATTTAATACTAAATTGATATTTATTCTATATTATATAAATAGTGTACAATATAAGTAACATGTAAAAAGTAATAAAAGTTATGAAATAAATCCTAAAATTTTGAGAATTTTTTTTTGTATAATAGTTTAAATCCTTAATGTACCAGAAAAATAGCTTTATATATTTTTATACTAAATTCACCAATGAGCACTATAATAAATATATGTAAAATAATACAAATTATATAATAAGTCAATAAACAGTTTATAAAAATCCAAAAATTCCACAAATATTTATTTTGAAAAATCAGGGGGTTTACAAAAGTCTTATGTAGATAAGGACTAAGAAGAGTTTTAATTCCCCTTAGATTTTCCACTATTTAATTCAAATTGATTTAAAAGTAACTCAATCAAATATACAATGTAGATAGATTCTACCTCTAATTTAAAGTATATTTAAATAACTTAATATATTTTTTCAACTTAAATCACCATGATTAATTACATATTAAATCAACCCATATTTAATATACTTTTTCAAAATAATATATTATGATAATAATTAATTTTGAAAATACAAATATATACACTCGCATGCAAAAATAATACTTATATAAATACAGTTTTTCTAAATTACTAATTATTTGTACAATAAAATAAAATAGCCTTTTTTTAAATAAAAATAAAGTTTGGCAATCCACGGCACGATGCATTTACAACTTCAAGCAATATAAAATATTTATCGTCTATTATTTGAAATATTTTCTGCATCTACATAATTAAAATATTTTATAAAAATAGTACTTCGCACTTATTCGCACTTGACGAGAAATTTACGAAATGCAAACTTGTACGCGACGTACAAATACGAAGTACAAAAATTAATACCATATTTATTAAAAAAATTATAGTAGAAATTTAGGGATTTTATATCCTACCCAACTTACAAGAATTTCGTCCTCGAAATTTAGGAATATCTAGGGTAGGGGAGATAGAAAGAGTTCATCAATACAGAAATACGATTAAATTTTTGGATGAGGCGAAGAAACGACGTTCGACACAAACATGCATTGGAAGATCGTTATTTTGATATCTGCAAAAAACATCATGGTTATGGAATTGAAGAAGGGTCGCTAGTTAAGGTAATAAAATGATAACACGAATTAGAGAATAGAAAGGAATTGAGTAGGTCAAAGAGAATAATTTAAACATTTAGGAGAGATGGTTTCTTGAGCGAATATAGTCGTCTAGGTTTAAGGTATGGTTAAGGAAATAATTTGAATCATTTTCAAGTTTCAAGAACGATTAGAATGTTGCGATAATGAATCTAGGGTAGAGAAAAAAAGGTAACTCAAGATGGGGATATAGTCACATTGGTTGGTCAGTGGTTAACTATCTTAGCAATAGAGGGTGGGCAACTAAGGGGATATCAAGTACAAGTGTTTGTCTTTCTAATATAGGCGAAAGACGAAAATAAAAAGAGTTCGAAGAAGATATTATCGAATACGATAAGTGTTCAAAGACGATTGAAAATTTCTAAAAAAATTGCCAAGCAGTCGCTGATGGAATTCTAGCAGCCAAGTTTGACTGTCTCCATCCACGTCGAACAATATATGGAAAGCAAACCAAAGTACACTAGATTGATCAGACCGTCATGCACCGGTTCTGATTAGACAATATATTAGTGGGCATCCCCAATAACACGTATGTCATGAACAAGCTCGATAAAAGAATAAGCTTGCAAAACTAAGGCTGAATTAGCATCATAAGATAGTCAAAATATAAGTAAGGAATACTAATGAAGGAATAGTTGAAGATCTATTAAAATCTAAGTCTTGTCCGAAGTTTCGGCTTATGCAGTCGTCCTAGTGTTTTCTTATCTATGGCTTGGTTGACTAGATAAGTTAGGGTCCTCTCAATTCTATAGTCTAAGTAAACTTATCAATATAGGTCACAAGGACAAAGGTTTGTTAGGTTATGAGGTATTCTACCCAACTTACAAGAGTTAAACTAGTAGTGTAATGGAACAATGGGTCAAGCAATCAAGATAAAGCACAAAGTTAAGCATTTAAGAAATTATAGAACAAAATCACATATCGGATCGAAAGAATTGAGTCGAGGTTGAGTCCCTATCCTTGGTCGAAAAATATATCGGTATCATGGTAAAGGTTATAGTCTAGTCTTTATGACCCGAAAGTCGTATCATAAAAATAGAGTACCAAAGGACATGTTTGAGTGGGATATGATATACCTACATGAAGCTGAGCTCGTCTAGGTCTTACATATGAAATTTGTTGGAAGGTAACAGCTAGTATTACACTCCAAATATCAAAGTCACGGTAAAGGACACAAAAAGATCTAAAATAAAAAGTGGGAGTTCATGAAGTGACAATTAATGCACAAACATTAAAGAAGATCAAGTTGAAGCATGAAATAAATTTAATTAAGGAATCTAGAAAAAAATTTAGGGACACAGTTTTCAGAAAGAAGATAGTCTCCTAGGTGGATATAGTCAAGGAACGATTAAATCATTTCTCAAATTGCAACGATTAGTAGGTCACGAGGGATCGAATGAGTCAATGTTGAGATACAGTCAAATAGTTTGGTAGATGACTAACTACTCTTGAGTATACACTACTATTATGGTCATGAGTGTTATGGCAATTACTATCCATCTTGGTTGCCTCTCAATACAATATCTAAATCTATTAGTTCGAATCCCTAAAAAAGTTTTCTCAATAATATTCTCAAAAAATAATCTACCATAATTTGTATCCTTTCTAAGCCGTCGACTTAAAAACTTAATTTCCTTAAATCAATCTTGAAGTATCCCTTATCACAATTATATTATCAATCCAACCTTTAAACTCAAGATTTCATGAACCATATTTTTTTTACCAAAATTTTTGATATCCATAATCACAACTTTTAACTCAAAATCTAAATACATTTATAAATCATTAATCATAGGACACAATTTAAAATTTGAAATTTCCCCTCAAATTCGATTTTATATCTTCCAAAATATTTTAAACCAAAATTTTACTATCATCACCTCAAACTTAAAACTCAAAATTAATAATCTTATAAATCGAAAATCTTAACAAAAATATGTAACGCCCAGTCCCAAAATACGTAGGAGTAAGTACGTAGACATGCCAGTTATATACATACGAAGTACTGGGGCCTTGTATGTATACATAAGCTGTAAAATGCAGTAATCCACAACTAACTAATCTCATCCACAAAATAAGAGAATAAAAGATATCATATAATGAATTGTTTTGGTACAATATGTTGGGTGGAGACACATCCACTACCAACCAAAATAAAAAGGAAGAAGTACATGATAAATAAAAGGACTAAGTGGAAGTAGCAAGGAGGAACCAAGTCACGTCATCTTCGAATAAATTAAAGACCACGATCCCGACTAGGATACCTGCGGAAGACATGAACACACACCTAGGTAATAACCAGGTCCTCAGAGAGACGTAACAAGATACAGAAAGAACAAGCTAATATGAACTGTCAAAATAATAATAATATGCAAGACTTTCCTAGACATCAATATGCAAAAGGAAATGCTAGCTATCAATTGTGCAATTTAGAGGACAACTTTTATGCGCATGGATGGGATTTAGGCTACATGTATGTAACTGACATCCAGTCATCTGTATCCGTCCTACGTCCAAAACGTCAGAGGGCATCTGCAAATATAAATCGACACAGTCCATCCGGAGACTATGGTTTACCTGTTTGGATTCCCATACGTACTAGCGACTGTCCTTCCCCAATATTCCCACTGTCCAAGTCATACCCATGGCTCGTCCAATTTTGTAACTGCTTGAGTCTCTAAAATCTTAGTCATAACAGTTACGATCATCTATCCGTCACACGACAATAGAGATAGCCAGTCCATAAGTCGTGCCCCTAGCAAAATGTCTTAAACCGTGTAGTGTGAGTGTCATGGTCCAAGAAGATATAAGAATATCCTCTAACAAGAAAGTCTGCTAAAACTAAGTTAACATGCATATAGTAAAGTAAAATGACTAATACAGTCGCTTGTACCCAAGTGTGGCTTGGACGCGCTGTTTATAACAATTAAAAATAACAATTGAAACAAAGTAAACAATGCGAAAGATAAATAATATGATAGTTAATTAGCAAGGTATACTTGCCTGGGTCCTGAGCACTTTGGCAAAGATCATAGGAAAGTAGGTAGAACAACGGCTGCTGAGGAACTAAGATCCAAACAAACATCTCCGGATGCTGAAAATAGTCTATTATCTAATTATAATTAACTGTCCTATTAGATTTATGTAATAAATTTATAAATTAGGATATGGCATAGGTTTTCGTATTAGCTTTCCAAAAAACTAAACGGATCGCATTTTCGTTTTCGAAATCTCCCGAAATCGCAAAAATACTGAAATATATTTTTTTTGGGACACTAGATACTCAAACAGTTTTGTAGAAATCTACAAAACAAATTTATCCATTAAAATATTTTTCTGGAAATCTTACCTCGATATGCTTCTTTTAAAAAAACTGGAGGCAAAATGGAGTTCGGAGCAAGGAGATATCGTCGTTCCAAGTTGCTCTTGCTACTAAAAAGCGGGCTGAATTCTAATTACGAATTTTAGAGTTTCTATTGGACTACAAATAATTTCGAATTATGGCTGATAGAAAGGGGATGTATTGGGTTATATAGGTATTTATTTCGATTTATCTCCTAAATTAGATAGGATTTGATTTAAATAAATTGGAGTTTGCTTTGTTAGGATAGGATATAGATAGGGATACTTTCCTATTAGACTTAGGATTATGATTAACTGAAAATATAGTTCATATTTCTAAATTATCTACAACATTATTTAAAATTACTATAGATAATAAATAGAGTTAATATTTATTTAAACAATCTTCATCTAATCTCATTTATACAAGCTGAAATATTTAATACTAAATTGATATTTATTCTATATTATGTAAATAGTGTACAATATAAGTAACATATAAAAAGTAATAAAGTTATAAAATAAATCCTAAAATTTTGAGAAAAATTTGTATATATAGTTTAGATCCTTAATGTACTAGAAAAATTCTATATATTTTTATACTAAATTCACCAATGAGCACTATACTAAATATATGTAAAATAATACAAATTATATAATAAGTTAGTAAAGTTATTTAAAAATCTAAAAATTTCACAAATATTTATTTTAAAAATCAGGGGTTTACAAAAGTCTTATCTAGATAAGGACTAAGAAGAGTTTTAATTCCCCTTAGATTTTTACTATTTAATTCAAATTGATTTAAAAGTAACTCAATCAAATATAATCCAATAGATAGATTCTACCTCTAATTTAAACTGTATTTAAATAAATTAATATTTTTTTAACTTAAATCACCATAATTAATTACATATTAAATCAACCCATATTTAATATACTTTTTTGAAATAATATTAATGATAATAATTAATTTTGAAAATACAAATATATACACTCGCATGCAAAAATAATACTTATACAAAACACAATTTTTCTAAATTACTAGTTATACTTGTACCCTAAAATAAAATGGCCTTTTTTAAAAATAAAAATAAAGTTTGGCAATCCTCAGCGCGACGTATTTACAACTTCAAGCAATATAAAATATTTATAGTCTATTATTTTGAAATATTTTCTACATCTATATAATTAAATATTTTATAAAAATATGTACATCGCACTTATTCGCACTTGACGAGAAATTTACGAAACGCAAACTCGTACGCGACGTACAAATACGAAGTACAAAAATCAATACCATATTTATTAAAAAAATTATAGTAGAAATTTAGGGTTTTACATCCTACCCAACTTACAAGAACTTCGTCCTCAAAATTTAGGAATAGCTAGGGTAGGGGAGATAGAAAGAGTTCATCAATACAGAAATACGATTAAATTTTTGGATAAGACAAAGAAACGACGTTCGACATAAACATGCATGGAAAGATCGTGATTTTGATATCTGCAAAATACAGCATGGTTATGGAATTGAAGAAGGGTCGCTAGTTAAGGTAATAAAATTATGATAACACGAATTAGAGAATAAAAGGAATTGAGTAGGTCAAAGAAAATAATTTAGACATTTAGGAAAGATGGTTTCTTGAGCGAATATAGTCGTCTAGGTTTAAGGTATGGTTAAGGAAATGATTTGAATCATTTTTATGTTTCAAGAACAATTAGAAGGTTGCGATAATGAATCTAGGATAGAGAAAAAAGGTAACTCCAGACGGGGATATAGTCACATTGGTTGGTCAGTGGTTAACTATCTTGGCAATAGAGGGTGGACAACTAAGGGGATATCAAGTACGAGTGTTTATCTTTCTAATATTGGCGAAAGACGAAAATAATAAATAGTTCGAAGAAGATATATCGAATACGAATAAGTGGTTCAAAGACGATTGAAAATTTCCAAAAAGAATTGCCAAGGCAGTCGCAGATGGAATTCTAGGAGCCAAGTTTGACTATGTCTCCATCCACGTCGAACAATATATGAAAGCGAACCAAAGTATAAAAATTAAATACGAAACGCAAACTCGTACGTGACGTACAAATACGAAGTACAAAAAGCTATGCCATATTTATTAAAAATTATAGTAGAAATTTAGAGGTTTTACAATATATGTTTTATATTAGTCCAAATGCATAGATGAATCAAGAGCAATAAAAATACTCAACACAGCTAGAGAGAATATATGGAAAATAAACTGAATAATCTCAAAGAGTTGAATACTACTAATGTCAAATCACTGATCCAAACTCAAATAGTTCACAAATGAAAATAAACAACTAAGAGGTCCCCGGAGAGAAATTCGGCCAAAACTAGATATAATCTAACTAACTGTCATCGGCATATGGCAACTATGCTAAAGTCGCATCCAGATCGTCCAGTACGCCAAGCTCGTCGTCTGCAGTCTACTCATAATAAGTAGTAAAAAATTCTCTAACTTATCACCTAAAAATACTTTATCCAGTCAGGATTGGAACAAGCACACATATGATAAGTATTCAAGACATGATAGAATTTGCAAGACATAAAAATAACCTATAAGAATTAAAACTAACAAAGTAAAGCATCATGGTATAGTAGGAAAATGAAACAGGTAAACTCTATAATGAGATACAACAACTAGAAAGGAAAACATGGTGACATAGCATGTGATGAAGGAAAACATGATGAATAAGTAAAAACTATATCTATCTACGTGTGTTGAAATATCGTGTTCGACATGTGAATGGCTAAGGGGTAAATCCGGCACCCCGTACATGTCGTGTGCGACTGCTATTCTCCATGAAAGACACTGGGGATGGAAAGGTAGTTCACACGTCTACTAAGATATTTCCTCGCCCGACTAGTACTCATAGATTCGAACAAGTCACGAACACGACAGTCATGTGGATGGTAAACAAGAAATATAATATGTAGGGATCCATGATATTAACCCGTGTAACTAGCATGTCATCAAAGCAGGAAGAGCATATGTATAATATGTAATAAAAAAACTATCAGGAATTGAAACAAATTAGTATATGTACTGGCATGTGGTCCTGAGCTGTGGATACGGGTCAAGTGCTGAGTCAGAGTCCAAGGAACCTATTTATAAATGAATAGAATCAATACACAATTTAAGAGTGCAAATAAGTCTATCTATTTAGTTGTTAGGTTTCTAGGTCATTTCCACCCTATTTAGCCTCTAAGTCTTGTAGGTTGGTAACCCCTTTCAGGTAAAACCTATCTAACCTATCACTAATGCACGCTTGGTACCCTTACTTGCAATGCAACTGCTACTGTGGTGTCCACACATATCATATACCCTTATTACTGCGTACCTTTCTAACCCAAGGATACTCTTGTTTACTAAAATCAAACTATCCATTTGTCTTATATAATAAGGGTCCCTATAATGATACATACTCTTGTACCCTATTTGTTCACCCTACCACATGCTTTCCACATCACCTACCCTACAACTTTGGTACAAAGGCTCTTGTGCACTATTGCACCTTCGACTGAAGCTGTATTCTTCAGTTCAATATACATTATAGAACCCTGCCCATACCCATTACCTAGACTGCTACTATGTAGTCCCTGCTGCTTCCTGCACCCGGAACATGAGGTAGGGATAGTGTTGTCCCATTCCTCCACCCGTCCAACTAATTCTCTCTTTGATTTACCCATTATAGTTACCGACTGTTCTGATACTCACCCATATTAGATACTAGAAACACTTCGTAGGATGCCCATTTACCTATCTAATGTTAGACACTATAAATAAGACATGTGTATGTAATATTGATACCTCTTTGTCCAATCCATACTGGATTTTACCTACACCCCAATTCCTTCCTGTAGAGATTTCTCTGCAGTAATGCAATTAATGCTGTATCAACCTGCATACTCTCAATTACATACCCTTGCCTCTGTACACAAGGATATAGGTAATTGCATGTACCAGTTTTGGTACAATTGAATACTTGAATATGAGAACTTGTAACCTACATCTAGTCCAAATCCTACATGAAATTATACATAAAAACAAGTGTAGCCACATCTATTCTTTTCTGTACTCTGCACAAACCCAATCCTAGCACTCTTTTCCTGATAATGACTTTTTTTAGCCCCTCTTTGCCCGATTGCCATACATGCCTAGTACATCCTAAATTGCCATCTATATTACTGATATATAAGACACTAAACTCTGATACTCGATACCCAAATAATTGAACATGTAATAACATCTACATAGCCTATTTCCTGCCTAAATAGGTACACCCCATACTCTTGATACCTCCCCCTATCCTATGGATTACTCCCCAGACTGTCCTATCTAGTCCCCAATGTCCTATAACTGATACTGGTTTTATAAGGAACCTATACAAGTTAGCACACTATTGATTACCTATTATAACCAAACTTGACATATCCTACTGTATCTACAAAGTGTTCTATAGGTATCATATCTTCTGATACCCCTCGACCCTACCATTACTGATACCTGACTGACACATACCAATTTCTAGTATCCGTAAAACACTACCTATTACTTCTCCCTCCATCCTATATTGACAACTTACTCCGAGGGTCCAAGTATCAGACCCTCGACCGTATAAGGTGATCGAACGATACCCAAGTGGATATAATGGCCTAACCCTTAGCCTGACACCAACTGCTCATGTACTCTCCCCCTATGCTATTTGAAATAGGGTACCTGATAGTTATCTCTGATACCTAGAAATAGGTATCTCTGATACACATATACTGAGCATTTGGCACACAATCACTTATACATCCCCACACAGGTTACTTCCCTCATCGACATGGGTTGAAGCCTATCTCCTACTGATACTTACCAACCAGTGATATTCCCTGATACGCACGTGACCATAGTAGGGTGATCCTAAACCAAACCTCCCAATTAACACCTATTATAGGTTCTTTTAGGAATTACTACAAACACATATATCTCTATTAAGCATGATAAAAACTAAATAGGTTTTTGGATTCAGGGGATATGGTAGATGAAAGAAGAGGGTTACCAGCTTTGAGGAATCAAATGCTTCTATTTCAAACACGCTCTCCAAAACATAGACCTTCACGAACTCGAGGGCACTCGTAGGAAGGATTAGGGTTTTAAGGAATATATGAGTTGCAACAGAGATTGAGCAACTGCTCCTCCTATATATACTTTTGATTTAAACCTAAAGTGATAAGGGGAAGGAGATCGAACCTAATTCGATCTCTATCAGCTGTTGGCCATTTAGGAAATTTGAATTTATAAATTTGCAAACACCCCTTCAATTCGGTTTTGCATGAACTCAACTTATGAGTGAATTCTATTATGGCCTTAGCTTAATTACTCTAGGGTTTGATAATTGCATGTATACATATATAATTAATGGCAGTAATGATAATAAAAATGGTAATATTGGTAACAATACTGATACTAATTTTGGGTTCAAGGGTTTATAATTAAACCATCTGAAACATCAGAAACGATGAACTCCAGATGACTATAAGTGTCCAAGCTCTGGTATCTTCGAACTAAACATATCTTCAAAGTGAACAAGTCCTATAACTAAAATAACAATATTGATGTATTTATGAAGAGAATGCATCACTGGCATATTCTGTCTGAAGTAGTAATATTGGCGTATTCAGGAAGAGATAACATCATTGGCATATTCTGACTAAAGTAGCAATATTGGCGTATTCAGAAAGAGATAGAATCACTGGCGTACACTGACTGAAGTAGCAATATTATTGGTGTATACAGGAAGAGATAACGATACTGTGCACTACATGACAAACTGGATTTGTGTGTCAAAAGATTTCTTTCATTAATGACTTGATCTCATCAATTATTGTGCCAATTTGTTCATTGTTAAGTTTTGAATTTTGAAGAAAACTATTGTACGCTCCTTTCTGTCGTATTGTCATGAAAAATTTGCCTCAACTCTTAAGTTTTAAGAAAGCACGCCACTCTCATTACTTTGGCGTAGAGATATTGAGGATTAGTTCTAATTATTTGTCCGCCATTCATGCTGAATCTTAACAGACTGCTGACATGGCCGCGCATTTAGTGTATCGTCATGATTTTGAGGCACAGTTCCTGAAGTATCTGTTTTAGAAGTCGATGAGTTTTATCCAATAGTATATATAGTCGAGTTTGAAGGAAAAGGAATTCTTTATATATTTCTTTAATACTTTTCTCCCTAAAAAACCCTAACTTCATCTTCAACCTCAAGTTTTTGCAATGGCCCCCAAGCAACCCTAGTCATTAAGGAAAGAGAGTAAGAAAAAAGCGCATGCAAGTTCTTCTCGCATCACTACGGCTAGACCCGCGGATGCACCGACTACTCAACCTACTGGAGAACAACTCAACATGTCAAGAGTCGCAACTTCTCGCGAGGCAACTCTTCATGTAATGATAGGCACATTTTTTGAAGGAAGAAGATGATGACGTGTCACAGAACACAAAGACACATGTACACACACACTTTTCCCTTGTCATAGTGGAACTAATTATCCTACGTACTTTTCAAACTTTATTAAGTTTAGAAATATCTGCATAAATTTCTTCTTTCAGAGTGAAAGAAACTACCAGCATGCTTTTCTGATGTATTTGGAAAGGTCACGTATCTTCCTGATAAATTGGGCAAGATCGCGTATCTTCCTGTTGATTTGGAAATGTTGCGTATCTTTCTGATGAATTGGAAAAGTAGCGTATTTTCCTAAAATGAGATGTTCACGTACTTTCCCAAACTTTCATCAATCAACTTGAAAATGCCTCTCACATGCCATCTCCACAAATGATACGAATTTGGCATGCGTATACTTTCTCATATAGAAATTGATGGATGTATGTTAGCATTTATTTGCTAATCTCCATGTCCTTCACCTTTGCAGTTAACTTGCTAATGGACCCTCTTGCTGATACACTGGGATCGACTGTTGGACTCCTGTATACCAACTATAGAAGATCAGTCTCATATAGAATTCCCCCAGTCTGATAGTGTAAAACTTCTAAATTTCTACTATAATTTTTTTTAATAAATATGGTATTGGTTTTTGTACTTCATATTTGTACATCGCGTACGAGTTTGCGTTTCATAAATTTTTTGTCAAGTGCGAATAAGTGCGAAGTACTTATTTTATAAAATGTTTTAATTATATAGATGTAGAAAATATTCAAAATAATAGACGATAAATATTTTATATTGCTTGAAGTTGTAAATACGTCGCGTCGAGGATTGCCAAACTTTATCTTTATTTAAAAAGGGCCATTTTATTTTATGGTACAAGTATAACTAGTAATTTAGAAAAAGCTGTATTTTATGTAAATATTATTTTTGTATGCGAGTGTATATATATTTGTATTTTCGAAATTAATTATTATCATTAATATATTATTTCAAAAAGGTATATTAAATATGGGTTGATTTAATATGTAATTAATTATGCTGATTTAAGTTGGAAAAAAATTATTAAGTTATTTAAATATAGTATAAATTAGAGGTAGAATCTATCTACATTGGATTATATTTGATTGAGTTAATTTTAAATCAATTTGAATTAAATAGTAGAAAATCTAAGGGGAATTAAAACTCTTCTTAGTCCTTACCTAGAAAAGACTTTTGTAAACCCCCTGATTTTTCAAAATAAGTATTTGTGGTTTTTTTGGATTTTTAAATAACTATTTATTGACTTATTATATAATTTGTATTATTTTACATATATTTAGTATAGTGCTCATTAGTGAATTTAGTACAAAAATATATAAAGCTATTTTTCTAGTACATTAAGGATCTAAACTATATTATACAATTTTTCCCAAAATTTTAGGATTTATTTCATAACTTTTATTACTTTTTACATGTTACTTATATTGTACACTATTTACATAATATAGAATAAATGTCAATTTAGTATTAAATATTTCAGCTTATATAAATGAGATTAGATAAAGGTTGTTTAAATAAATATTAACTCTATTTATTATCTATAATTATTTTAAATAATGTTTAGATAATTTAGATAAATATGAACTATATTTTAAGTTAATCATAATTCTAAGTCTAATAGGAAAGCATCCCTATCTATATTATATCATAACAAAGTAACTCCTATCAATTTAAACCAAATCCTATCTAATTTAGGAGGTAAATCTGAATTAAGTACCTATATATACCCAATACATTTCCTTCCAATCAACCATAATTCGAATTTATATTTAGTCCAACAGGAACTCAAAAATTCGTCATCAGAATTTAGTCCCGCTTTTTAGTAGTAAGAGCAACTTGGAACGACGATATCTCTTAGCTCTGAACTCCGTTTTGCCTCATATTTTTTTAAAAGAAGCGTATCGAGGTAAGCTTTCCAGAAACATATATTTAATAGACAAAATTCGTTATATAGATTTCTGAAAATGAAAATGTGATCCGTTTAGTTTTTCAGAAAGCTGATACAAAAACCTATACCATATCCTAATTTTAGAATCTATTAAATAAATGTAATAGGTGCAGTATTAATTATAATTAAATAATAGACTATTTTCAGCAGAAGTTATTCCTACACCTTTTTCTTTGTGCGTTGTTGTTGATTCGTCGCCAGGATATCATCTTACCTAACTCTAGACATCAGACAAGATACCTTGCCTTATTTACTGATTATAATTAGTTACATCTTTCTTTATTTACTGTATATTTATTTCTGGTTTATTTTTAGTTGGATCCATGACTTGATGTTCATAGTTACTTTATTTTGCTTTCAATTATTTTTCTTGCTTGTGTTTTAATATGCATGTGGACCTAGTCTTAGTGGACTACCATTTGTTAGTGACCCTTGGGAGGGTGAAGACAGTTTGATGTATGGGCTACCCAAAACCAAAGGCCGTAGTAACTACGTACTATGGTAGTCGAGTCACGAGGGTCACTAGCCTCGAGCTATATGGACTGATAGGTCACGTGGGCCGCTAGCCTCGAGTTATGTCGGCTGATAGTATTGGTACTTGACGTGTGCGTGTTGTGAGTTGTTACCTTGTCCGGGGGGAGTCAGCTTTTACCTGCCCATACATCGAGATGTCTTCTAAATTGCATACTAGATTAGTTAGGTGACCATAGTTAATGTCATGTCATACTTCATTCTAGTCATGGCACGGGACAATGTCATATCGCGGAATAGTGCATTACCCTCCTTGTCCTTGTTTGGTTGTAGGGGTAGTCTACCATTTCGATGATGGGATATTGGGTCGTGTTATGGTCGGAACACTTTACCTTACTTTATGACTTTATGATATATTTTATATTCAGTTTATATGGCATGTTCTTTATGTATCTTGTTACGTCCCTCTGGACCTGGTGGTCTCTCCAGGTGTGTGTTTTATGACTTTTCGCAGGTGTTCTATCCAAGGTCGTGATCTTCTTCATTCTCTTGAAGATGCTTGCTCTTGGTTCGTCTTGCCATTTTATCGATCGTTACCTTATATATTTTCTTTCATTTAAATTAGTTGGTAGTGGATTTATCTCCGCCCAACTACATATATAAATGACAAATTTCATAGTTGTTTGATATTAATCCTTTGGTGGATGAGATTTAGTTATCTTGGTTTACTGCATTTTATAACTTATGTATACAAACGGGGTTCCATACATTGGAGTATACTTCGTATGTATACAGCTGGCATGTCTACGTACTTAGTCCTAAGTATTTTGGGACTGGGGCATTACATATTTTTTGGTGGCCCATGCAGATCAAGTTTATCACTTCGGTTACGTTATTGTACCGATGTGAGCCAGCAGATAGGGTTAGAGTCTAGGATGTCATCCATATACTTGACATTCTTTCTTGACTCCAAACTTCGAACTCTCGTTTGCCTCCCTTGATTGTATCTTGTTTGACCCCTTTCTACCGTGAATCCTTACTTCCTCGTGCTTAATGTCGGTTAGGAAGATGACTACACTAGTATATGCTCATAGGTCAAACATGTGACTAGAAGAATTACATTCATAATTATTATACATTGAGGTCTTATTTAAGATATAGAGGCATTTATTTTTCTAAAAGTATGATCTTAAGGATTAGTTAATTCTAAGTTGGGTAGTAGCAATAATACCAACTTTGAGGACAGAAATTTTTTTATCTTGAGACTACTAGGAGTATTCACCAAAGGATTGATAGAAGATTGAGTAAAATCTTTGATTTTGAAGTTTTAGAAAATATTTATAATTTTCGGGTTATAGCTATTCATATCTTTTGAGGATATAAATTGATTTGAGAAAAGTTTTAAATTTTGAACTGTGTCATACGATCTATGATTGATAAATTTATTTAGATTTTGAGTTTAATATTTCAATTGTGAAAAAAATATCTTCAAATTTTGTCGCATAATTCACGATTGATAAGATTATCTAAATCTTGAGTTTAAAGTTTAGATTTATAATATTACGATTTTGAGGAAAATTTATTAAGAGATATGATAAAGCTTATTTTGAGATTGATTAGAGGAATATAAATTTTTTAAGTTATGATGGACGACCTCAACCGACTAGAGAATAAGAAAGTTTAGTTTATGCATATTGGAGGGAATATATATATATATATATATATATATATATATATATATATATATATATATATATATATATATATATATTGTCATACTAAGGGTTATCTTAGGGTTATTAAAGACTTTAATTATTTTTATGATTATGCTTGAATATCGTAGTTTATGTCAAGCTTGGAAATACATATTGGAAACTAAAATTTTGGGATTAAATCTTATCTTGATAGAGAACCAAGAAGCAGACAAGGTCACCCTAATGAGATAGAGGTACTCTATATTCCATCCATGACCAAGATAGTATACACAAGTATAGTTAGTCTTCGACCAAACCATGTGACTATATCTCAATTTTGACTTACTCGACCTTTCCCCAAATCCGGATCTTTTATTGTGACCTTTTAACTGTTTGAAATTTGAGAAATAATTTAATCGTTTCTTGACTGTATCCACCTAGGAGACTATCTTCTCTCTGAAAACTGTGTCCCTAAATTATTTTACTAGATTCCTTAATTAATTTTATTTCATGCTTCAACTTGATCTTCTTTAATGTTTATGCATTAATTGTCACTTCATGAACTCCCACTTTCTAATTTAGATCTTTTTGTGTCCTTTATCGTGACTTTGATATTTGGAGTGTAATACTAGCTGTTACCTTCCAACAAATTTTATATGTAAGACCTAGACGAGCTCACCTTTATGTAGGTATATTATGTCCCACTCAAACACATCCCTTGGTACTCTATTTTTATGATATGACTTTCGGGTCATAAAGACTAGACTATAACCTTTACCATGATACCGATATATTTTTCGACCAAGGATAGGGACTCAACCTCGACTCAATTCTTTCGATCTGATATGTGATTTTGTTCTACTTAATTCCTTAAATGCTTAACTTTGTGCTTTATCTTGATTGCTTGGCCCATTGTCCCATCACACTACTAGTTTAACTCTTGTAAGTTGGGTAGAATACCTCATGACCTAACAAACCTTTGTCTTTATGACCCATATTGATAAGTTTACTTAGACTATAGAATTTAGAGGACCCTAACTTATCTAGTCAACCAAGCCATAGATAAGAAAACACTAGGACGACTGCATAAGCCCAAACTTCGGGCAAGACTTAGATTTTAACATATCTTCGACTATTTAATTTCCTTTATTAGTATACCTTACTTATATTTTGACTATCTTATGATGATAATTTAGCCTTAGTTTTGCAAGCTTATTCTTTTATCGAGCTTGTTCATGACATGTGTTATTGGGGACGCCCACTAATACATTGTTTAATCAGAACTGGTGCATGATGGTCTGATCAACCTAGTGCACTTTGGTTCGCTTTTCATGTATTGTTCGACATGGATGGAGACATAGTTAAACTTGGCCTCTAGAATTCCATCCGCGACTGCCTTGACAATTCTTTTTGAAAATTTTCAATCGTCTTTGAACCACTTATTCATATTCGATAATATTTTCTTTAAACTATTTATTATTTTCCTCTTTAGCCTATATTAGAAAGATAAATACTTGTACTTGATATCCCTTAGTTGTCCACCATCTATTGCCAAGATAGTTAACCACTGACCAACCAATGTGACTATATCCCTGTCTTGGGTTACCTTTTTTCTCTACCCTAGATTCATTATCGCAACCTTCTAATCGTTCTTGAAACTTGAAAATGATTCAAATCATTTCCTTAACCATACCTTAAACCTAGACGACTATATTCGCTCAAGAAACCATCTCTCCTAAATGTCTAAATTATTCTCTTTGACCTACTCAATTTCTTTCTATTCTCTAATTCGTGTTATCATAATTTTATTACCTTAACTAGCAACCCTTCTTCAATTCCAAAACCATGATGTATTTTCGCATATATCAAAATCACGATCTTCCAATGCATGTTTGTGTCGAATGTCGTTTCTTCGCCTCATCCAAAAATTTAATCGTATTTCGGTATTGATAAACTCTTTCTATCTTCCCTACCCTAGCTATTCCTAAATTTTGAGGACGAAATTCTTGTAAGTTGGATAGGATGTAAAATTCCTAAATTTTTACTACGATTTTTTTTATAATAAATATGGTATTGATTTTTGTACTTCGTATTTGTACGTCGCGTACGAGTTTGTGTTTTGTAAATTTCTTGTCAAGTGCAAATAAGTGCAAAATACATATTTTTATAAAACGTTTTAATTATATAGATGTAGAAAATATTTCAAAATAATAGACGATAAATATTTATATTGCTTGAAGTTGTAAATGCGTCACGCCGAGGATTGCCAAATTTATTTTTATTTAAAAAATGCAATTTTATTTTATGGTACAAGTATAACTAGTAATTTAGAAAAACTGTGTTTTATGTAAGTATTATTTTTGCGTACGAGTGTATATATATTTGTATTTTCAAAATAAATTATTATCATTAATATATTATTTCGAAAAAGGTATATTAAATATGGGTTGATTTAATATGCCATTAATTTTGGTGATTTAAGTTGGAAAAAAGTATTAAGTTATTTAAATACAGTTTAAATTAGAGGTAGAATCTATCTACATTAGATTATAATTGATTGAGTTACTTTTAACTCAATTTGAATTAAATAGTGGAAAATCTAAGGGGAATTAAAAATCTTCTTAGTCCGTATCTAGATAAGACTTTTGTAAACCCCCTGATTATTCAAAATAAATATTTGTGAATTTTTTGGATTTTTGAATAACTATTTATTTACTTATTATATAATTTGTATTATTTTACGTATATTTAGTATAGTGCTCATTAGTGAATTTAGTATAAAAATATATAAAGCTATTTTTCTAGTACATTAAGAATCTAAACTATATTATACAATTTTTCTCAAAATTTTAGGATTTATTTCATAATTTTTATTACTTTTTACATGTTACTTATATTGTACATCATTTACATAATATAGAATAAATGTTAATGTAGTATTAAATATTTCAGCTTGTATAAATGAGATTAGATGAAGGTTGTTTAAATAAATATTAACTCTATTTATTATCTATAGTAATTTTAAATAATGTTATAGATAATTTAGATAAATATGAACTATATTTTAAGTTAATCATAATCCTAAGTCTAATAGGAAAGCATTCCTGTCTATATTATATTATAACAAAGTAACTCCTATCAATTAAAATCAAATTCTATCTAATTTAGGAGGTAAATCTGAAATAAGTACCTATATATGCCCAATACATTTCTTCCTATCAAACGTAATTCGAAATTATTTTTAGTCCAATAGGAACTCAAAAATTCGTCATCAGAATTCAGCCCCACTTTTTAGTAGCAAGAGCAACTTGGAACGACGATATCTCTTAGCTCCGAACTCTGTTTCGCCTCCATTTTTTTTTAAAAGAAGCGTATCGAGGTAAACTTTGTGAAAACATATTTTAATAGACAAAATTCATTATGTAGATTTCTAAAAAACTGTTTGAGTATCTAGTATCCCAAAAATAAATGTGTTTCAGTATTTTTGCGGTTTCGGAAGATTTCGGAAACGAAAATGCGATCCGTTTAGTTTTTTCGGAAAGCTGATACGAAAAAATATACCATATCCTAATTTCAGAATCTATTAAATAAATGTAATAGGTGCAATATTAATTATAATTAGATAATAGACTATTTTTAGCATCCGAAGTTGTTCCTACACCTTTCCCTTTGTGCATTGTTGTTGATTCATCGCCAGGACATCATCTTACCTCACTCCGGACATCATGCAAGATACCTTGAATTATTTACTATTTATAATTAGTTGCATCTTTCTTTATTTACTGTATATTTATTTCTTATTTATTTTCAGTTGGATCCATGACTTGTTGTTCATAGTTACTTATTTTGCTTTTAATTATTTTTCTTGCTTGTATTTTAATATGCATGTGGACCTAGTCTTAACGGACTACCTTTTGTTAGTGACCCTTGGGATGGTGAAGACAGTTTGAGATATGGGCTACCCAAAATCAAAGGCCGTAGTAACTGCGTACTATGGTAGTTGAGTCGCAAGGGTCACTAGCCTCGAGCTATGTGGACTGATGGGTCACGTGGGCCGCTAGCCTCGAGTTATGCCGGCTGATAGTATTAGTACTTAACGTGTGCGTGTTGTGAGTTGTTACCTTGTCCTGGGGGAGTCAGTCTTTACCTGTCCATACGTTGAGATGTCTTCTATATTGCATACTAGATTGGTTAGGTGACCATAGTTAATGTCATGCCACACTTCGTCCTAGTCATGGAACGGGGCAATGTCACATCACGGAATAGTGCATTGCCCCTTGTCCTTGTTTGGTTGTAGGGGTAGTCTACCGTTTCGATGATGGGATATTGGGTCGTGTTATGGTCGGGACACTTTACCTTACTTTGTGACTTTATGACATATTTTATATTCAGTTTATATGGCATATTCTTTATGTATCTTGTTACGTCCCTCTGAGGATATGGTGATCTCTCCAGGTGTGTGCTTTGTGACTTTTCGCAGGTGTTCTAGCCAAGGCCGTAGTCTTCTCCATTCTTTCGAAGATGATTGCTCTTGGTTCGTCTTGCCATTTTATCGATTATTACCTTGTATATTTTCTTTCATTTAAATTAGTTGGTAGTAGATTTGTCTCCGCGCCAACTACATGTGTAAATGATAAAATTCATAGTTGATTTATATTAATCCTTTGGTGGATAAGATTTAGTTATCTTGGTTTACTATATTTTACAGCTTATGTATATATACGGGGTTCCATATATTGGAGTATACTTCGTATGTATACAGCTGGCATGTCTACGTGCTTAGTCCTAACTATTTTGGGACTAGGGCGTTACAGATAGGAGTCTGCTAAGCACTAGATAATTACTGATAGCTTCCCAAGGTGGAAAAATATTGTTGTCCTTAATGAGTGGTGAACCCCTTACTTCTTTGGACAATGACGTGCATGCAAAGCCATCATTTTTATTTGGAGATGCTATCCACAGGAAGTCTCAAACAAAACCCAAAAGGAAGGCTTGGGTTTTTCAAATTGGTGGTAAAGTGATATATCTTCCTGATGTGGCATAGAATTATCCTTTATCAGCATTTTACCATGCTACCTACCCAAGGAAGATGGAATGAGATCTAACTCCTTGGATGTCTGGTGCCAAACCTGGAAAGATCTGACACAAGCAAAATAATCAAGGACATAGTGTCTTTTATAGTACTCCACATGGACACGCTATCCCTATGCAAAGATTATTGCCCGGATCTGTACCCAGAAAGAATTTATTACTTATTCAACCATTCTAGTCACCAATTTTTGTGAACCTCTATACCAAAGCAGGAGGAGTATATCATTTCAAGAGTCCTATAGTGACTGGATGGGTTCCCAATAATAAGGTTTGTTGGATTATCTTACATTATGGATATTGGAGCATTATGAAATAGAACTCGAGAATATAGAGCTTTACAATACCGTTCTGACAACTAGCTACTACATTGCTCCAAATCATAATATGTTCCTGTTTGCCATCAAATTTTTGGATAGAAAGATCGCTTGGAATAACAAGTATCTTTCAGGGAAATAAGGGAAGAAGAGATAGCTTGAAATAAGACTTCTTTCCTTTCCTTTATATAGTACAATTTTGAACAGTACAACAAAACCATAACATGAAGGATTTGCTAATACAAATAAATATTCTAGAAAATTGTGCCGATTGAGATCGGGTATAGTAACGACCTATTTACTCTGTTGATGATATGAAACAAAATAGCTTCTCGAAGTGCTCTCTATGACTCTCTCATGTGTATCTGATGTCTTCATTGACAAGGTTGATTTGGTGGATTCGATCAGTTGATGATCTGATCTCCTCCACCTTCGATGATCTCTTCGATCATCTTTCGATGATCTCTCTCGATGTCTCCATCATGCCAACTTGCTATGGTACAATGATGTTGTTTTCCTCTCTCTATATTTGCCTTTTAGCGATAAGCTATAAATGAGGTAATGATGATAGGGGGATCATCTGTGTGGAAGATGCCATCTGGGTGTCATAGCTGTTTAGGAAGGTTGTTTAACCGTCCGGCCTGGTTGAGGAATTGATTGGACGATCGTTGCTACGAGAGCTTCAGGGGAGGACTTAAGGATCCTCGGATGTAATCATCGGTGGTTATGACCGTCCATCCGCACGGCTTGATCACAGGTGACTAAATACGTGTGAATATTTAGGATAACTTATTTTCTGAATGGTGCGATTGTGTAACACACGTACCATAAACGTGAAATTTAAATCAGGGGGCACGATATTTGATTGATACGTGGCGCTGGCCGTAATTTGGAGGTAATCTTCGATTTAAAAGGAGAGGTCATGGTGCACACACCATAAACGTGGTATTGATCCTTCCAGCTATTGCTGATAGGATTTGAGATGATCTGATTCGGGATCCGAATCAGGTTGTGGTGTTCTAGTCCAGGGTACGAACTAGCTTGTGTTGATCCGGTCCGAGGTACGAACTAGGATATGTTGATCCGGTCTGGGGTATGGACCTGTTGTCATGGGAAGGAAGGTGGCTCTGCTTGGGATTCGAGCCGTCTGCCTTGATGTGGAGATTGGTGGGATCGTTTGAGCTGCATGCCTCCTTGGCCGCAAGGGGGCCTTTTAGAGGGGGAGTCGCATGGAGTCTGGATCGCATGTGAGCATGTCACATGGAGTGGTCCAATTGTCTTTGGTTCTACAAAAGGTGGTGTGCTTCAGGGTATTGTTTTGTTGGAACTTGGCATCCCATTGGAGGTCTTTTGAGCCTTCATGTACGTTGTTTGAGGTGGTTTGGCCTTGATTGAGCTTGGGCAATTTTTATGCTTCTACAAGACCCCCTTCAAAGTTTTTAAACTTAGCAATGAGTTTGGAATACTTTGAACAGAAGCATGGGCTTTTTCGGATCCTTGAGCCGTCGAGGCTTCGTTAGGGACTTTTGGTTCTCGATGACGTCGCAACGTCTGGGCATACCTCTTCTTTGAAACTTGCCAGGGTGGCAAATTTTTTTCTATAAAAGGGGTTTTGGTTTGAAGAGATAATCACCTTTTTCTTCAGGCTTTGTTCTCCTATGTTATGTGCATACTTGCAAACCCTAGGTGTGATGCCCCCCAAAGTTTCTTCTTCTGGTGCACGTCCGAAGAAGGTCCAGAAGGGTAAGGATCCAACTTCTGAGTTTGATAAAGGGGCATTGAGTTATCCTCCTGACATCCAGCCACCGGTAGAAGGTAAGACTACCCCATGTTTTGTGGTTTTATTTTTTTTAAAACCCCAAATGTGCTGATTCGTGTCTACCCTTTCTGGTCCTTTCTTGAGCATCATCGGGTGAGCTCCTTTTAGGTGTGGAGAAAATGTCGTCGAGGGCGAACTTTTATGATATGAAGGCCATTGTCCAGGTCAAGATTAATGAAGGTCAGTCCAAAATTTGTTAGAGGATACTGGGTGGCCAGGGCTTGTCTTTCCTCTTGGAGCAGATGAATGCGGGAAAGCTATATTCCGCTAAGGGAGAAGGGTTTCTAAAATTGTCATTTTTGTTCGATGATGCCCTCTTTGCTCGGCGCCGGAAGTAGTTAAAGTGGAAGAGGATTGTCAATTTTTTGGCAAAACACGCATGCAATTGCCCTTGATGGAGCATCATCTGCCATTGTCTGCATTCGCGTTGGTGGCAAGATCCGAGAGAAAGTGTGTGAGGCTGACCAAGGAGCTAACAAACATCCATCTTGGCGTCGTTCGGTTCCCTTCAAAGATGAAGAAGGTGTATGCAAACGCCAAGGCCCCCACTCCTGGCCCGCTTTTGGGTTTGCCATCCAGTGCCTCTCTGGATGACTTATCCCCAACCTTTCATCCATTTGCCACGACCACTTTTGTAAACTAGCTAACAACAAAAGGATCTTATGTCCTTGGACAGCTCCGGTTTATTGGTTGTGCCTACTATTGACCTGTATGGGAGGCTCTGTCAGGGTGGATTCTGGTAAAGTACGAGGCCAAGTAAAGGGCAACTGTTCTATTTTTTACGATCAAAGCCACTCAACGGGACCGGATACTAATCTTGGTGCCTTTATTGTACTGGTGGAGTTGTACAATTGTTGTAGTGGTGCATTCTTCATGCCAGGTGGTGAAATAGGGTTGGCCCTCCACGAGATGCATGAAGTGTCCATATTGCCTTGGGTCGAAGAGCCCTATGAGGAGTATACTCTTTCAAACAAAGAATTATAGTCGCCGGGAAGGGAGGGCCCTGAATTCCTTGCTGTGTATATGGAATTATTGTGCCATTTCTCCATATGCAAGCGTCTCTCGTTGGAAAAAAAGAAGATGGAGGTGACAACTCCTCTGATTATGTGTGGATGGCTCATCTTTTCTTCTTCCTCGGGTTCGCAGTGAGTCCATGTGAGGAAGCCGCTTACCAACAGATTAAAACTTTAATCCAGAGTACAGAGAAGTCTGTGGCTGGGACGAACGAGATAGTCGATCAATGGAAGACCTATCTTATTTTCGTCAGGACGAGCAACCTCTATCTTATAAGGCCATATTGGTCAGCTTCTTGATGCTATAGTTGCGGTTGTTCATAGTCCCCGGGGGTTCAAATTCGATAGACCGGATCAACCACAACCTGATACTTCCACGATGAAGTTGGCATTTGGGTGCAAGTTAGCCTTTCTTCTTGCGACAGTTTGTTGCATCCAACGGGGTCTCTGCCTTTTCACCCAAAAGGTTCTACACCACAAGGGGACTGAAAACTCCAATCGTGTGGAAATGCCTTACCACTACCCGCTGGGTTGGTTCTTGCTACACCATCGCTCCTTGGTGTTAACTAAAGAGGATGATAGCATTTTGGAAGGGGATGCCTTCTTGCGGCAATGTGGGATGATGACCTGGGTTTCTAAAGAGGTATCCAATTGTAGAAAGGCTTTAGCCTCCCCAGATGATTACTTTTTTTTTCTCCTTAGTACCTAATTTTTTTGAAGCAGATGCTGGTTTTGTACATGTCGATGTAAAGATAGGCACTCATGTGCTATATCCTCAAACCAGATGTTGGATTTTCTCAATAAGACCATCTCATTTGGTCTATCGGAGCAGGATTGTCTTTTTTCTAGAGCCCTACTTGCCGAGCAGGTTCGCTAAAAAATTTGGGTATTGTCAGCTCCTACTGGAGAACTAAATCTTTACCTCGACTTCGAGGGGGACATTCTGGATGGTGTGCGGGCATGACACGATTACTCCTCTACTGGTACTGGTGCAGAGTTTGAGTTTCCAAGTGTGGAGAGTGAGTCGTCCATTATTTTCACGTCGACTACTTTTTACTCTCAGTCGATCGTACCCCCAGTTGGCTATAGTGTGGGGACTAGTTTCATTGTGGGTACGAGGCTGATGCATCCTTCTTCACAGCAACTTTCTGAATCCAGTGTTGTTGTGGAAATGCCATCGCGGAAGAGATATGCTTCTGGTCGATTTTGTCGGGATGATTCGCAACATACAGATCCGAATGTGAGCAGCCCTCGACGACCTGGGAAGCGGTCGGTTGAATTGGTTCTACAGCGTGCCAAAAAGACATTGTGTCACGACCCGCACCCTAGAGTAAGGGCACGAGACGTGGGTACGTCCAGCCTACGCCGCAGTGTCGGCGGTAGAACGCTGTCCTAAGTCACAACATCTAACAATATATCTCTAAACAGTTTATACTCCCCGAGTGGGGGTGACATAGCAGTAAATAAACTCAATCACAACTAAGGAAGAGATAGCACGATATGATATGGAACTCAAGGAAATATAGATGATAAAGTAGTCTAAGATAATATCCCAGCAATTACTCAGAGTACAAAACTCCGCTACTGAATATGAAAGAATATATACAACTCAAAATCTCTGAACAGAAGTAAATTCTAGCTAAACAGTCTCAAGACAACATAAAATAAGATAAGGCCTAACTAAGCTAGTCTAGGCAATGGGGGTGATGTCCTCAGCTAGTGCTGGGTCCTCCTGAGAGTCCAGCTCGCTAGTGTCGTCTAGGGCTGCCCCGTAGAAGGTATCCCCACAGTTCTCCTCCTCGTCCTCTGTAATATTTTTAACAGGTCCAGTCAGGACAGGAGCGAGCACAGTACATCTCAACAGTTCATAACAGGTTAGAAAATATAATCATGTAGTAAAGTAAGATACAAGTACTAAAAGAAATGCAGTATGTAAACAGAGAGAGAGCTGTAATAGAAATATCTACTATAAATCGAGGCTAACAGTAACTAGTGAGTCAGAGTACAATATAGACATGTAAATGGCATAGGAGATTCTGATGAGACACTATGGAAAGATTCTGATGAGATACTACTTGGGTATTATTCATATGTCTACTTCTACTCCCCCGTACCTCCAATCAATACACAAGGATCCAACCAGGTTATGTTATGATTCCATGCAAAGGCCCCCGAAGGATGATACATGGATGTCCCATAAATGGGGATTCTAGGAGATTCTAGTATATCCTGTAAATGGGATAAGGATTCAAGGAGACTCTGTGATCATAAGAGTATATGTCACAAGTGATCAATGAACCAATGAAGCATAGTGATACGCCATGTAAGTGAAACGCACAGAACATGTAGTACCCGATTCTCCCTAAGGATAACATCTCAAGAAGGGATCCATATAGTACCAATCCGTGTGACCAACGTGACAGTAACAAGTGAAGTAATTTAATACAGAAAATAATTCTAAGCAGGATATAAAATGATCAGAGAATGTACTCGCCTGCTATCTGAGTGTCCAACTGAAATATACTGTCCGAGGAGAGGTGTCTGGCTCCTAATCAGAACAGCACAAGTCACAACAAGTCCAGAATGGTAAACATAAGCACTACAATGCATTCTACATAAGTCTAGGTCAAACTAGGCCAAAGTCAACTCTTGGTCAACCCTGGTCAACCAAGAAGTCAAACCTAGGTCAACTATGGTCAAACTAGGTCTAACAAGTCTAACTAGGCTTATCTAGTCTATTCTAGGCCCAATCAGGACTAAACAGGTCTGACTAGTCTCTGACTAGTTAACAAACACATCATAGGCCAAACACCTATGAACACACTATCTACATAGGCAATACAATATTTGCTTCACATTACCACATAGACTCTAACTTCATTGATAATCAACCTCATATAGGCCAACTACCAATACACTCTACATGTATATATCTATCTACACATATATGAATATATAAATATAGGAATTCTCTATCTCACATATCCACACACTTACATATATATATATATATATATACATATATATAGAGGGGATAACATCATAGCAATGGGTGTATTTGTGTTGTGTGAAGAGTGAACAGGGCTGTGTGATAGTGTGAGGATGTGGAATGAATTCAAGTGTGACAGTAACATAAAGAGGTGGCCTGTGTGTGTTTAAAAATATGTGTGTAGCAGGAACAATGTGTGCTGCTGTGTACAGGGATTAATTTGGATAGGGTGTCACAAAGAGGGATATGTGTGTGTGTGTTAAGGATTCACAAGAAGGTGTCAACAGGGCAAATGTTCTCAGGATATCCAAACAGTGAAGAATTGACATGTAATTAAGTTTCCCAATTTTTTATGTAAAAAACAGTTCATCCCAATTCAGTTTCCATGTTTTATTCCTAAACAGTGAATCAATTAATCATAGGAAATCAGTGAGTACTCAAAACATTCAACATTTGGAAAGAAGGACAGTTCAGTTTTTCCTAAATTTGACAGAAATAGAGATAGGTGACAGTGCCAACTTGGGTGTCCATGTCCACATACCATGTTTGTATATAAGTTATAAATGTGTGTGAAGAGGAAACAACATAGTTCCGGTCCAGGAAACATGGAGGGAATCCCATCTCAGGTTCATAAACAAACCCAGATTTAATATAACTCAGTGAGAAAAGAAGGAATCAAATCATGACAGTGTATTACACAGGTTGCATTTCTGACTTCACAAAACAGTCCTAGCCATTCCATTCTATTTCGAGTCCAATACACCACCATTTTAGCCCAAAATTCACACACATGTAATTAACTTATAGAAGAACCATATTAGGGATCTAAACATGTATTTAACCACATTCAAAATAATCAAAACGAGTGTCAAAATCCATATTCAAAACTGGGAAAACACAATGAGCAAAACAGGTATCAGATTTGGAATATATTTGAAAATGATGATTACAAATAATTTAAAATACAAAACATTGGTTGGTAATGAATATATATAGTGTGCACGTGTCATACACTTAGTATCGTGTCCACCACTAGACACAAGTGTCCAGACCAATGCACATATACGCACGAGACTGCACGAGCTCGAGTGACCTGTGCACGTGTCCGCACGTATCCGACATGTAACCAAGTGAAACGAGACTTGGGGAGTGTCGTGTCAGACACTGCCCCGAGCTCCATGTCAAAAGACACGCACCCACGTGTCCTGATTAGCCCATCCGAGCCCATGAGCAGCAGGACACTGCTGTCCGTGCGCGTGCAGGCGTGTCCACGAGTCCTGTGTGACTCGGAGACGACTCGAAATTACCCCAGTCCAATAGAAACCCATAAGCGACCCAAAAATACGAATTCCTATTCAAACACAATTTGAAATCTCGAACGAAATGCCCTTTGTGGCATTTCGTCGAACACCTGCGCATGTCACTGATACGTGTCCGATACGGACACGTACAGGACACGAAAATTGGCAAACCCTATACCTACAGAACTAGGACACCTAGGGCTAGATGCTCATGTAATTAAAACCAAATTTTAATGGGTGGTTAGAAATTTACCTAGGGTTGTTCTTCAACACAAAACTCCTTCAATGAGGGAATCTCCAAAAGCCACCCAATCCTTCAAATTGCTATGAAACCTGTGATGTGACTCCATAACAGCAGAAGAACAGGGATTAGAACCTTATGGAAGAAATCCCAATCAAAAAGGAGTCCTATTCATTAAACTATGAAGAAAAATAACTAAAGGCTTACCTATTTTTTAGGAAATGAAGAACTAATAAAAAAGAGGCACAAATTCCTATGGAGGCATTATATAGGCAAGGGGGGTCTTGGCTGGTCACTTTTGTTGGGGTTAGGGTTTTTAGATTACATCATAGGGCTAGGAATGAATCAAGGGTATTGTGTGGTCTAGAACAAAGGGCTCTTTCCTAGTCTTAAGCAAAATCACTTAACTTAACTAAACTTGACTTAAACCATTAACCAAACCATCTAATTCTCAAAGTGGCTAACTAAATTAGTTATGACTAATCTAGGTTAGGTCCAATCTAGGTTAGGCTAACCAAAATCACATGGCAATAATTAAATTAGTATTTAAATCAACCCATTCAATTAAATCATTTAAAATTCCTAATAAAATATATTAAATTCAAATCATTCAAAAATGACAAAAATACCCTCAAACTAGAAATGTGGTAGTGACAAATCTACCCTCCTTAAAAGAATTTCGTCCTCGAAATTGAAAGGCGAAATGCAACTGATGAGAAGTATAGAAAGTATACCTCACGGTCCAAAAAGATATGGATATCGCTCGCGCATCTCATCCTCCCGCTCCCAGGTAGACTCTCCTGAAGAATGATTCCTCCATGCGACGCATACCAAGGGTATCACCTGGTTCCTCGGAACCTTTTCCTGTCGATCCAGAATCTCCACTGGCTGCTCTGGATAGCTGAGAGAAGGACCAACCTCAATCTCCGAATGATCGAGCACATGGCTAGGGTCAGCCACGTACCGTCTCAACTGTGATATATGGAATACGTTGTAGACCCCCACTAGTACAGGCGGCAAGTCTAGCCTGTATGCCACGTCATCGACTCTCCCGCTGATAACGAAAGGGCCGATAAAGCGCAGGCTAAGCTTCCTGCCTCCACCAAAACGTATCGTACCACGAGTCAGAGATATCTTTAAAAAAACCTGGTCTCCGACCTAATCACAAGCAATGTCTCAATTAATTATGATAAACAAACATGATCAAAAATCACAAACAAACAAACCTAAATCTAATCCTACTCTAATCTGTACCTCAAACTCCAACGACCTCCAGTGGCTATCGGCCCAGTGCCGATGTCTGTCCTGCGCCACGCGAAGTCTGTCCCTGATGAGCTTCACCTTCTCGGCTGCGTCAACAACCATCTCTGGCTCCAGTAAAGCTCGCTCACCAACATCATCCCAAGATAAGGGTGTATGACACCTACGTCCGTACAGAGCCTCGAAAGGTGACATCTCAATGCTGGCCTGGAAACTATTGTTGTAAGTAAACTCCACCAAATGTAGATAATCCTCCCAGGAACCTCCAAAGTCCAGGACGCACGTCCGCAGCATATCCTCAAGTGTCTGAATAGTCCGCTCTGACTGTCCGTCCGTTTGGGGGTAGCAGTTCAATGTTCATGTGTTGTACATTTCAATAATTCTCAGCATAAGCATCTCTATTATTCAGCAACTAAAATATGGGACATTTAGGGACAATTCATAGCATTTCAATACTTCATTTTATTAAGCATGAAGGAGTAAGGAAGAGGAAGGACAGTTCCACTCACTTGCATAAAAGGGTCTTCATGTTCTGATTGCACACATTCCCCCTAAGCGTAGCTCCACCAACGAGCCACGGTCCAACGCTCATACTGTCCAACCAGCTAAGCGATTGCACCAGTCTCAATTCTCTTGATTCCCAACATAAGTCACGGTCCAACATTCTGATAGCATCCAATAAGCCAACCAAATGCCTCGTGCGGAGTAGGGCATTACATAGGCTGAGATGGAGCATCACCAGGAGTATGTAGGAATCTCCTAGATCTAAGAAGCTCTGAAGGCGTCCCAGAGATAGGACAAGAATCCAAAGGAATAGAGAATTTCTAAAGGATTACCGTCATATGCATAGGGTAAAGGAGGTTATGGCCTGCCCTTCGATAGTTGATCATAAGTGCCAACATTATTTTGGAAAAAAAATTCCCAAAATGAATATGGTACATTGTAGATAATTCTAAATACGTGATCTCGTCAGTAGATCCCGTCTTTGGTAATAAAGAGAAAATAATAATGTGATGCAACTTATAGAAGTGCTGGTTCAAGTTGCGTGCGTATAGCTGTTTTCGAGGAACCGAATCTGGATGACACAATACGACTTTAAAAGATTCAAGGATCATACCATCATGAAATTAAACTTTACTTATGTCAACAAGAGTGTCACCTTTATTTTGCATTTGAAAAACTTGCTCAAATCGTCAGAATTAAATTCAAATTCCATCCAACTAACCGTTGAATGAATACAATCTTCTGATTCTTTCAAGTTACAATAAAACATGCAAACCGCATTTCCATATATCGGATTTGTAACTTTCAAAAATTTACAAAGACCAAGATTTTCAAAGATATTTAAATATTCCGATAAAACAGTAAAACAAATTATTTTTTTCAGACATATCTCACGATAATGAAAATGATCAAACCAGCAAATAGATCTCTCTAGATAAACAAATAATGTAGGATCATATGTCACCCCCAGTTTTCAGAAACAGGGGTATTTTTGTTATTTCTTATTTTAGAATATTTTTGAAATTATTTATTTATTTATAATATTATTTTGGGGTTATTTGAGTCGGGTTCGAATTTCAGCTCAATCCGACTTGAAACGGGGACCCGGGGGTAGTTTTGACTCTAGTGGACCCATCCATTAGATAGACATGGCCCACATAATAATATTTTTGGTTAGTGTGTTAGAGTAAATTTTTATGGATAGGTTTAGTTAATTAGAGCATTTAAAACTAGACTAATTTAGCCTCAACCTAAGCCATTTCCTATTTAATTCAATTAGAGAGAGTGGGGGGTATTTTTGACATTTCAAAATAGGGAGAAATTAGCCCATTAGGGCCGGCCACCTATGGATAGGGTTAGGCTCAAGTGTTCATCATTATCCCCTCTTATTTTCTCTCCCTTGTTCTTTCCCAAATTTCTAGATAGCAATCCTTAGCTTTTTCTTCACCAAATTCCTTCATTCTTCCAGCCAACCTTCTTCTTTCCTTCTTTACTCAAGCCAAGGAGGAAGCTAGCCAAGTTTGGAAGAATTCGGAGCTCGTTCGTGTCCGTTTGGGATTCCTACGAGTCGGTGTCGCATCGGGAAGGCTTTTCTTCGATTCGATCTACCGGGAGGTATAAATCCCTTCTCCTTCTCATTTTTCTCATGCATTTAGGTTGATTTTGACCCATAGGAATGACCCCCATGGTTGTGTCTTCATTTGTGTCCATTTCGTGTCCATTTGGAGACTTATAGATGTGTCATATGTGTAGGCTTGTGTCCTAGTGGAAAAATCCCTATTTGGACACATGTAGATTATATATATATATATTGTTTAAATGTTGTTTTAATATTAAATCTCATATTTCTAATAGTTTAGAGGTGAGTTTTCTAAGTATCATATTGTACCATATTTATTTACCTATATATTGTATATATATGTGGGTTATATATATATGTTATTCTATATATATATATATATATATATATATATATATATATATATATATATATATATATATATATATATATATATATATATATATATATATATATGAAAAATATATATATATATGTATATATATATTTTGTGGCACATATATATATATATATATATATATATATATATATATATATATATAAAAATATATATATATATATATATATATATATATATATATATATATATATAAATATATATATATATATATATATATATATGTGATATTGTGTGTTTTTATTGTGTTCATGAAGGGTGTGGATTTCGGCCAAGGCTAGGAGAGGATAGAGAGTGGGATGGTGGAGTTAAATATATATGTGTGTGTGTGTTGTGCATAGAGGGTGTTTGAGGGAATGATTGAGAGCTTGTTTCTGAGAGAGTTTGAAGGAGAAAATGGGGGAGGACTGCTGCTGCAAACAGCAGCAGGTATCAGCAGCTGTGGCCCATTTTGACAGCCCTATAACTGTCCATTTGCACCCTCAAAATCAGTCCTAAAAGGCCTGCCCATAACAGCCCTTGCTTAGTCTAATTTCAGTCCTTAAACCACCCTTAAGCACATCCATATGGCTGTCCATTGCTGCCCTTGTTTAACCCCTATCTCAGTCCATCAAGACAACCTCAAACCACTCCTAAACTAGTCCAAAAACATGTCCTTGATAGCCCCTTGTTCAGCCTATTAGCAGCCCTCTTAACCATCTACATTCAGTCCCATTGACAGTCCTTAATAGGCCTTTAAACATATCCTAACCAAGCCACTAAGTGGCTGTCCCAAAGCAGCCCATTGTAACCCCCAAAACCAGTCCTTAAACCTGTCAAATTTGAGACCTTGTTAGCCTCCCTAAATCACCCATAGGCTGTCACAAAACCAGCCTTGAACAGGCCCCCAACCAAGCCCCTTAAACCATCCTATACACAGCTATATGATGTCCCAAACACACCTATTGATAGCCCCTTAAACCACCCAATATCAGTCATAAATAACAGTCCATAGGTTCCCTTGGCTGTCCTTAAAACCACCAATCCAGCCATCCATTTCAGTCTAAATTCCACCCCATAGCAGCCCACATGTAGCTGTCCCAAATCAATTTATTACCTGTCCATACCAGTCCGTATTTCAGTCCTTAAATACCTTACATACAAGCCCCATATGCCTATATGTGTGTGTGTGTGTATGTGAGCCTAGTGTGTGTGTGTGTGTATGTGAGCCTAGTGTGTATGTGTGAATGTGAGCCTATAGAAGTTAGCTAGTAGCCTATAGGTGTTAGCCTATTGTAAACCTATAGGTAAAGCCTATACGGGTGTTATATGTGAGTGAGTGTGTGAGTGAGTTGTGTGGGTGAGTGTTTAGGTTAATGTGAGAATGGTATATGAGATAAGGGTAAGGGTAAGGTAATGGGTAGATGACCACATGTGTTCTAAGATAGATTAGATATCTAGGAAACCTATGTATCTTGGTAGGTAAACCTTAGATAGGATAGTATCTAGCTACCCAAGGAGCCTAGGCTAGTATCTTGGATATTAGCGGGGTTTCCTTTGTATTGGGCAAGGTATCGGGATTACCTTGGTAAGGGTAATGTAGGTTTTACCTAGAACTAAGGTATCTGAGTTTAGACTCTAAGATATGGTTAGAACTTGGTTCCCTTGGTTGGTAATGGTCAAATATAGTGCTCCTAGACTAGTTTTGACTTCGGTTGACCATTTTGACCAAAAGTCAACAAAAGTCAACCGAGAGTCAAACTTAGCCTTTAAGCGACTAGATTTGACCGAAACCAAACTAGAGTTGACCAGTTGACTGAAAGTCAACAGTTGGTCAATATTAGACTAGTTTGACCTAGGGTTGACCTAGAGTTGACCAGAGTTGACTAGGGTTGACCAAAAGTCAACTGTAAGTCAACCTTTGACCCCGTTTGACCTAGTTTGACTTGGATTGACTCCCAGTGACTTGGTATGACCTAGTATGAACCAGTATGACCTAATACGACTCAGTTTGACCTAAATTGACCTAGTTTTGACTTAGATTTGCATTCATGACTTAAATTAGTTTCCTTTTCAGTATAAAATCCTGTTTGACTCCTAGTATCTTATTTTAGGTCTGTGATTACTCTGAGCATATGTTCACCTTATCAGCTCAGGACCACAGGCGAGTATATTTAATGATAGTTTTTATTGTCTTGATATCTACTATATCCGATTCAGTTGTAGTGTCTTACTTGATTCTCGACACGATAGTTCACGGACTAGTATACGTCGGATCCTGTCATGAGATGTTATTCCCAGATTTTCCTTGGTATATTGGTGTGTGATATCCATGTTTCATGTACTTATATAGACATCAATTTGGGAGTGGGCTGATCACCTGCTTTTGAATCCGTGTCATGACGTGCCATGTCCGGATCCATGATACTATTCGGGAATGGGGGAATTATTAGGGGTTATGTGATCAAAGCCTCCCTGTCACTATTTTGCTAGCGCCATCATCACCTCACGTAGGGTATAGCAGATACCCTACGTCCAGGTTATCCAGGTTGGCGGACATGACTCTCTGTTGAGGTTACCGCAGATTGTCGGGCCAAGTGGATAACCCTACCATGACTCCCTAGACGATCACATATCGCTCTAATAATTTAAATCACATTTTATATTTATTGTCGTATCTTATATCCATTTTAGCTTTACTTTTTGTACTTCTCACCATGCTATGATTTTATTTACTCATATGCTCTACATGCCTTTATACTGTACCATGATTTGAGACTAAGTCATGTTTGAAAGAAGGATTACAACCCGGTCCTTGTTTGGTTTAAGGGTTGTAACTCGGCTTTCGAATGGTTCCCAAGTCGCCTATATCTTTGTCTTGTATTTCATTATACTGTCTCTTATAGTATTTGTCAATTCATATGGAACTGCTGTTGGTATTTGTACTTGCTCATTTTCCTAATAGGATATCGTTGACAATTTTACAGATGATTCAGAGGCTGATTGCCCGACCTATTATGGGGACGGGTTAGATGGAGTAAACTTGGACCGTGGCTTGATAGTCGAGCTACTAGACTTTGCTCACCCTGAGTAGTGTAGCTTAGTTAGGTTTGCTTGGCCTGCGAGCCAGCTAGTACTTTTCAGATTGTAGTATTATATTATATTCTGTGATGTTATGTTATGTTTAGTCTTGGAATTGTGTGGATCTCGAACTTATTTCCTACTTCATCTATCATATTTTCTTTCCGTACTATCTACCTTAGTTTTACATTTGTGATTGAGACTGTATTGCTATGTCACCTCCATTTGGAGTGTATATACTATACATGTACCTTTATCTGTTTTAGTCGTATTATTTACAGACCCTATATACAGCGTTCTACCGTCGATACTGCGGCGTAGGCTGGACGTAACCACGTACTCGTGTCCCTAATCAGGATGCGGGTCTTGACACATTTTTTTGGTAGCCCATGCAGGTCAGAGTCGTAACTAGTGTGATTTCGTAGTGGTGCTCGACTTAGAGCGCTGCTACGAGCCTGCTATTAGGATATATGTTCTAGGTTATGATAGGAGTTGCTCAATCACAGTTAGAAACTCTTGATAGATTCCAGGGATAACCCCTGAGAATCTTACTTCAAAAACTCTTGAGTCTATTCCAACTTGTCTCCATTTACACTTCCTTGATTTGTTGTTGATTTTAATTCCTGATGTTCGTTATTGACTTTGATCTTACATCGTGATAAATTTGGTGGATTGAATTAAGGTATATCCTGATAAAGTAAATGTCTGCTTTATTTATGGAGTTTAGAATTTATCGCAGCCATACAAGCTCTAATGACAAGGACATAGAGCCTGATTTTAGATATGCTTATCCTAGTTATGGAATTTGGATTTTCTTGCAGCCATACCGGTTGGCGTGGTAAGAATTCCAGATGATATGACTTTAGGGTGCATACCTTAGTTATGGACTCTATCGTTTATTGCAGCTATGCTTATTGGCGTGGCAAAAAATTTGGCAACATAGTTTCAGGAAGACGTATATGGTTATCAGATTATATCTTAAATCGGATCACTTCGTTATGACCGGATGAGCAAGAACAAATTCTTATCGTCATTCTTCTCCGTCTTGGTTAACTCTGTCTATCTACAGCCACAAGTAGGATTTTTTTCAACATGATTGTTTTGTATTCCGTCTTTTCTATGATTTGACTAAACTCTTCTTCACTAACCTCTTGGGAAATTTTTCTTGTCCTTTCTGATAATTGTTAAAAGTGCCTCATGGATTGATGCAAGAAAAGTTCGAAAAGTATATTTATCCTTGTATTACGGAATCGGGAGTTTGCATCCAGAGAAATACTGGCGAGGTATGACTTCAGATAACGGCATCATGGTTAAATATGTTTCTCGAATTCTACTTGGACCACTCCTTAAGCATTTTGACTAACATCTTATCCTTTATTTTGCAAAATTGTTTGGAAATATCTCACGGATTTAGCCAAGTTAAGTTCAGGAACCTATATTATCTGGCGTGGCAGAGTGCAGGTTCCAATCTTCGATCTCATTTTCGCATTTGCCTCCTTATAAACTGTCTTGAAATTTGATTCCATCTGTTCCTTGATCGTGTGATGAAATTTTGTTCTTGTGATGTTATTTTCTTCTGAGATAAGTCGTATGGGCTAGGTCACCTTGATTATGAGGTTTAGAATCCTCTAGGGTCATGCTAGCAGGCATAGTGAGGACATATAGTCGGGTTATGGATGTATTTCTAGGGTGTAGAAATTTAAGGTTTTCGCTGCCAAGCATGCGACAATGCAAAAATTTTAAATACCATAATTCTAGAGATATGTGCCATAGTCAAGGACTCTGTGATTATCGTAGCCTTGCTCACTAGCATGACGGAGATTCTGAATATCATGATTCTGGACAGACGCATATGATTATCGAACTGCATGATTTTTTCTGTGCTTACTTTGTTTTAATTTTTGTGGATGAATTCTTTTAAGGTGGATAGACTTGTAGCACCCAGTTTCTAATTGAGAGTAATTTTAAAATTATAGTTTTAGTCATTTAATTATTGTCATTTAATTCATGCTTTGATTTTGGAGATTTTAATCATTTTAAAATTTTAAGCCATAACTTGAGATTTTTGATGTTTTACTAGTGAAACCCTAGGGACTGTTTGACCTAGAGCCTAACCATGTGATTAGGATGCTTTCAGTGTCATTCCTGGCCCAAGGGTATTTTGGTCATTGGACCTCTTTGATTATTTTTAATATTATTGCATTGGTGATTGTTGATTTGGCTTTTGATAGGTGAGATTTTGTGTTGGTTTCGTGTCCGTGTTGGACACGTAACAGTTTTTATTTGCAAGTGTTGTTGTGCCTTAAGAGGTTTTATTTTTGCTGAAACTTTTTTTTGGAAGTATTCGAGAAGGATTGTTTTCTGCATGTGTTTTTCCGTGATTGCTTTGTTTTAATTTCGAGGACAAATTTTTTTTTAAGGTAGATAGATTTGTCACTCTCAGTTTTCAGAAACAGGGGTATTTTTGTCATTTCTTATTTTAGAATATTTTTGAAATTATTTATTTATTTATGATATTATTTTGGGGTTATTTGAGTCGGGTTCGAATTTCAGCTCAATCCGACTTGAAACGGGGACCCAGGGGTAGTTTTGACTCTAGTGGACCCACCTATTAGTTAGGCATGGCCCATATAATAATATTTTTGGTTAGTGTGTTAGAGTAAATTTTTATGGATAGGTTTAGTTAATTATAGCATTTAAAACTAGACTAATTTAGCCTCAACCTAAGCCATTTCCTATTTAATTCAATTAGAGAGAGTGGAGGGTATTTTTGACATTTCAAAATAGGGAGAAATCAGCCCATTAGGGCCGGCCACCTATGGATAGGGTTAGGCTCAAGTGTTCATCATTATCCCCTCTTATTTTCTCTCTCTTGTTCTTCTCCAAATTTCTAGAGAGCAATCCCTAGCTTTTTTTCCACCAAATTCCTTCATTCTTCCACCCCCAACCTTCTTCTTTCCTTCTCTACTCAAGCCAAGGAGGAAGCCAGCCAAGTTTGGGAGGATTCGGAGGTCGTTCGTGTCCGTTTGGGATTCCTACGAGTCGGTGTCGCATCGGGAAGGCTTTTCTTCGATTCGATCTACCGGGAGGTATAAACCCCTTCTCCTTCTCATGCATTTAGGTTGATTTTGACCCATAGGAATGACCCCCATGGTTGTGTCTCCATTTGTGTCCATTTCGTGTCCATTTGGAGACTTATAGATATGTCCTATGTGTAGGCTTGTGTCCTAGTGGAAAAATCCCTATTTGGACACATGTAGATTATATATATATATATTGTTTAAATGTTGTTTTAATATTAAATCTCAGATTTCTAATAGTTTAGATGTGAGTTTTCTAAGTATCATATTGTACCATATTTATTTACTTATATATTGTATATATATGTGGGCTATATATATATATATATATATTTTATTTTATTTTTTATTTTATTTTATATATATATATATGTGGGTTATATATATATGTTATTCTATATATATATATATATATATATATATATATATATATATATATATATATTGTGGCACATATATATATGTATATATGTGTGATATTGTGTGTTTTTATTGTGTTCATGAAGGGTGTGGATTTCGGCCAAGGCTAGGGGAGGATAGAGAGTGGGATGGTGGAGTTAAATATATATATATGTGTGTGTGTGTTGTGTATAGAGGGGGTTTGAGGGAATGATTGAGAGTTTGTTTGTGAGAGAGTTTGATGGGGGAAATGGAGGAGGACTGCTGCTGCAAACAGCAGCAGGTATCAGCAGCTGTGGCCCATGTTGACAGCCCTATAACTGTCAATTTGCACCCTCAAAATCAGTCCTAAAAGGCCTGCCCATAACAGCCCTTGCTTAGTCTAATTTCAGTCCTTAAACCACCCTTAAGCACATCCATATGGCTATCCATTGTTGCCCTTGTTTAACCCCCATCTCAGTCCATCAAGACAACCTCAAACCACTCCTAAACTAGTCGAAAAACATGTCCTTGATAGCCCCTTGTTCAGCCTATTAGCAGCCCTCTTAACCATCTACATTCAGTCCCATTGATAGTCCTTAATAGGCCTTTAAACCTGTCCTAACCAAGCCACTAAGTGGCTGTCCCAAAGCAGCCCATTGTAACCCCCAAAACCAGTCCTTAAACCTGTCAAATTTCAGACCTTGTTAGCCTCCCTAAATCACCCATAGGCTGTCACAAAACCAGCCTTGAACAGGCCCCCAACCAAGCCCCTTAAACCATCCTATACACAGCTATATTATGTCCCAAACACACCCATTGACAACCCCTTAAACCACCCAATATCAGCCATAAATAACAGTCCATAGGTTCCCTTGGCTGTCCTTAAAACCACCAATCCAGCCCTCCATTTCAGTCCAAATTCTACCCCATAGTAGCCCACATGTAGCTGTCCCAAATCAATTTATTACATGTCCATACCAGTCCACATTTCAGTCCTTAAACACCCTACATACAAGCCCCATATGCCCATATGTGAGCCTAGTGTGTGTGTGTGTATGTGAGCCTAGTATTTGTGTGAATATGAGCCTATAGAAGTTAGCTAGTAGCCTATAGGTGTTAGCCTATTGTAAACCTATAGGTAAAGCCTATACGAGTGTTATATGTGAGTGAGTGTGTGAGTGAGTTGTGTGGGTGAGTGTTTAGGTTAATGTGAGAATGGTATATGAGATAAGGGTAAGGGTAAGGTAATGGGTAGATGACCACATGTGTTCTAAGATAGATTAGATATCTAGGAAACCTATGTATCTTGGAAGGTAACCCTTAGATAGGATAGTATCTAGCTACCCTAAGGAGCCTAGGCTAGTATCTTGGGTATTAGCGAGGTTTCCTTTGTATTGGGCAAGGTATCGGGATTACCTTGGTAAGGGTAATGTAGGTTTTACCTAGAACTAAGGTATCTGAGTTTAGAGTCTAAGATATGGTTAGAACTTGGTTCCCTTGGTTGGTAATGATCAAATGTAGTGCTCCTAGACTAGTTTTGACTTCGGTTGACCATTTTGACCAAAAGTCAACTAAAGTCAACCGAGAGTCAAACTTAGCCTTTAAGCGACTAGATTTGACCGAAACCAAACCAGAGTTGACCAGTTGACTGAAAGTTAACAGTTGGTCGACATTAGACTAGTTTGACCTAGGGTTGACCTAGAGTTGACCAGAGTTGACCAGAGTTGACCAGTTGACCAAAAGTCAATTGTAAGTCAATCTTTGATCCCGTTTGACCTAGTTTGACTTGGATTGACTCCCAGTGACTTGGTATGACCTAGTATGAACCAGTATGACCTAGTACGACTCAGTTTAACCTAGATTGACCTAGTTTTGACTTAGACTTGCATTCATGACATAAATTAGTTTCTTTTTCAGTATAAAACCCTGTTTGACTCCTAGTACCTTATTTTAGGTCTGTGATTACTCTGAACATCTGTTCACCTTATCAGCTCAGGACCACAGGCGAGTACATTCACTGATAGTTTTTATTATCTTGATATCTACTATATCCGATTCAGTTGTAGTGTCTTACTTGATTCTCGACACGATAGTTCACGGACTAGTATACGTCGGATCCTGTCATGAGATATTATTCTCGGATTTTCCTTGGTATGTTGGTGTGTGATATCCATATTTCATGTACTTATATAGACATCGATTTGGGAGTGGGATGATCACCTGCTTTTGAATCCATGTCATGACGTGCCATGTCCGAATCCATGATACTATTCGGGGATGGGGGAATTATTAGGGGTTATGTGATCAAAGCCTCCCTGTCACTATTTTGCTAGCGCCACCCTCACCTCACGTAGGGTGTAGCAGATACCCCATGTCCAGGTTATCCAGGTTGGCTGGTATGACTCTCTGTTGAGGTTACCGCGGATTGCCGGGCCATATGGATAACCCTACCATGACTCCCTAGCCGATCACATATCGCTCTAATAATTCAAATCACATTTTATATTTATTGTCGTATCTTATATCCAGTCCAGCTTTACTTTCTGCACTTCTCACCATGCTATAATTTTATTTACTCACATGCTCTACATGCCTTTATACTGTACCATGATTTGAGACTAAGTCCCGTTTGAAAGAAGGATTACAACCCCGGTCCTTGTTTGGTTTAAGGGTTGTAACTCGACTTTCGAATGGTTCCCAAGTCGCCTATATCTTTGTCTTGTATTTCATTATACTGTCTCTTATAGTATTTGTCAATTCATATGGAACTGTTGTTGGTGTTTGTACTTGCTCATTTTCCTGACAGGATATCGTTGACAATTTTACAGATGATTCAGAGGCTGATTGCCCGACCTATTATGGGGACGGGTTAGATGGAGTAGACTTGGACCGTGGCTTGATAGTCGAGCCACTAGACTTTGCTCACCCTGAGTAGTGTAGCTTAGTTAGGTTTACCTGGCCTGCGAGCCAGCTAGTACTTTTCAGACTGTAGTATTATATTCTATTCTGTGATGTTATGTTTAGTCTTGGAATTGTGTGGATCTCGAACTTATTTCCTACTTCATCTATTATATTTCCTTTCCGTACTATCTACCTAAGTTTTACATTTGTGATTGAGACTGTATTGCTATGTCACCTCCATTCGGAGTGTATATACTGTACAGGTACCTTTATTTGTTTTAGTCGTAGTATTTACAGACCCTATATACAGCATTCTACCGCCGATGCTGCGGCGTAGGCTGGACATAACCACGTACTCATGCCCCTAATCAGGGTGCGGGTCGTGACATCATATTCCTCATCGTCATCAGGATGAGGAAGACTAAAGAGATTTACAGGTTCATACTCAGAAGTAGATGAAGAAGCAGCATCTCTACTTTTCTTTCTCTTAAAAAATCTAGGTGCCATAATGAAATTGAGAAAGAAATATAGAGAATTATACCTCAAGATGAACAAAACGGAAGAGGAAGCCTTCAGAACACCTTAGATCCAAGAAATTTGGATTGGGAAGCCTAAAATAAAGCTTTCTAGGATTAGGGTTTTGAAGTTTAGGGTTTTGGGGTGTTGTTTTCGGCTGCTTTGGGGAAGAAGGAATAAGTAGGCTGCTGCTCTCGGGTTGCAGAATATAACCCCAACCGAATTCGGTCCGAACTTGGTCCGAGTTCGGCCATCTTGAATTTTGGTTAATTTATGAGTAATGAATGCTAAAAATCACTTAGAAACTTGAAATTAATTAATTAATTAATATCCATTACTTGGGTTAACTGAAGGGGCCGGATCCCAACTAGCGGTGGTTCACAGGGAAACGTATTCCGTGTCGCTTCAGGTAATTTACACCTATGTGACAGAAGAGCCTTTTTGGCTTGTACCCAAAATAACTTCGATTAAGAAATCGTTGAATTTTAAGATTTAAGTGTTTTATTAATCATAACACATTATGACTCAAAAAATCAAGAATGCCTAGCTCGTGACGCAAAAAGTTAAAACGATATTCGGCTAGTGGTTTTGTGAATATATCTGTCAGTTGATGATTTGTGTCAACAAATTCTAGACAAATATTTTTGTGTTGTTGGTGATCACGTAAAAAGTGGTAACGTACTTCTATGTGCTTAGTACGTGAGTGACATACAAGGTTCTTAGTTAGATTAATTGTGCTAGTGTTATTACAGAATATGGAAGTCTTAGTGTAGTGCAGATTATAGTATTCTAAAGTTTGCTTCATCCACAAAATTTGAGCACAAAAACGTCCTGCGATAATATACTCAGTCTCAGTTGTTGATAATGCTACAAAATTTTGTTCTTGCTAAACCAAAAGACTAAAGACTTACCTAGGAGATGACACGTACCGCTGGTACTTTTACGGTCTACTTTGCATCCAACAACATCAGCATCCGAGTAACCGATTAGGTCAAACGATGTGATTTTGGGATACCATAAGCCGACAATAAAAGTTCCTTTAAGGTATCGAAAGATGCGCTTAACGGCGCATAGATGTGATTCCTTAGGGTTAGCTTGATATCGTATACAGATGCAAACACTAAACATAATATCAGGACGACTAGCAGTTAAATACAGTAAACTACCAATCATACCTCGATACTTACGCCGGTCGACTAGTTTGCCACTTTCATCAAGGTCAAGTCGAGTTGATATAGCCATTTACGTGCCGATATGCTTTGCATTGTCGAAGTCAAACTTCTTTAGTAAGTCCTTCGTGTAGTTGGCTTAATTGATGAATGTTTCTTGCGAGTGTTGTTTGATCTGAAGTCCTAGGAAGTAGTTGAGTTCTCCCATCATACCCATCTCAAACTCACTCTGCATACACTTAGCAAAATCTTGACAAAGTTTTTCGTTAGTAGAACCAAATATTATGCCATCAACATATATTTGCACAAGTACTATCATCTGAAGTTTTGATAAACAAAGTTGTATCAACCCTTCCTTTTGAAAAACCATTTTCAATTAGAAAAATACTTAGGCATTCATACCAAGCACGAGGTGCTTGTTTGAGTCCATAAAGTATCTTTCTTAACTTGAAAACATGATCAGGTTTTTGAAAATCTTCAAAACCAGGGGATTGCTTCACAAAACTTCTTCTTTTATAAACACATTTAAAAATGCACTCTTAACATCCATTTGAAAAAGTTTGAAATTATGCAAACATGTGAATAGATTCTAGTCTAGCAACAGGAGCATAAGTCTTGTCATAATCAATTCCTTCTTCTTGATTATAATCTTGTGCTACTAGACGTGCTTTGTTGCATAAAACATGTCCATCCTCATTTAATTTATTTCGGAGCACCCATTTGGTACCAATTATCGATTGACCAATAGGTTTAGGAACAAGTTCCCAAACTTGGCTTCTCTTAAATTGATTAAGCTTCTCTTGCATGACATTAATCCAAAATTTATCAAGTAAAGCATCTGTTACAGATTTAGGTTCTACTTGAGAAATGAAAGCTACATTAGCTGCTATGTCTCTAGTAGAGGAACACATACCTACTCCCTTGGATATATTACCTATAACAAGTGTCTCTGGATGGTCTGGCATGAATTTCATCTTCTTAGGCAGACTCTCCAGATAGTTCTTGTCGGTGGCAGTATCTTCAGTTGCCTTGGATTGGTTTCGTACGTGTTCATTATCACTGTCGCTAGATTTCTGACTATTGAGCTCATCAAAGGAAACATTAATAAATTCTTAAACAATCATAGATCTCTTATTGAAAATCCTATATCCCTTACTTTTGGCAGCATAACTGAGGAATATCCCTTCTTCTGCCTCCAAGTTGAACTTATCCAAGTTATCCTTGGTGTTCAGATTAAAGCAGCGACATCCAAAAAAATTTAAAATAAGAAATATTATGAATCTTTCCAAACCATAATTCATAGAGGGTTTTCTTCGATATAGCTCAAATTAACACCCTACTCAAAACATGGCAGGCTGTACTTACAGCTTCTGCCCAAAAATATTTTAGAAGATTGTACTGGTTAAGCATGACTCTAGCCATATCTCTTATAGTTCTATTCTTCTCCTCCACAACACCATTTTGGTGAGGAGTTATAGGACAAATTTTTTTATGGTAATACCCATTATCATCACAAATATTTTTGAAATCAGTATTTTTGAATCGCGCCATGATCACTTCGGATTCGAGTAATCATGAAGCCTTTTTCGTTTTGAACATTTTTACAAAATACTTGAAATTCAAAAATAACATCGCTTTTATTTGATAGAAAGTAAGCCCATATAAATCGAGAAAAATCATCAATAATAACAAAAGCGTAGAGCTTACCGCCAAGATTAGCAACTCTGTTAGGACCAAAAAAATCCAAATGAATTAATTGCAAGGGTCTAGAAGTACTTACAGCATTGATGGATTTAAATGATGACCTAGTTGCTTTGTTCTTTTCATAATCTGAACATACTATGTCTCTCTTGAAAGAAATTTTTGGGAGTCCTTTTACCAGTTTCTTAGTTGATAGCCTTGAGATAGTATCCATGTTAGCATGTCCTAGCCTAATGTGCCATAGCCAGCTTTCATCTTGATTGATTACTAGGCACTTACCTGCACTGTTAGTACTTTCTAGAAAGAAAACATATACATTGTCTTTCCTAATTCCTTCATATACGGGATTACCAGTAGACATTTCGTATATAGAGCATTTATCTTTAACAAAGTTGATACCATAACCATTATCTGCTAAAAGACTAATGCTCAACAGGTTATGTTTCAATTTTGTGACTAGACAAACATATTTTATTTCTAGGTAGGGAGATATACCAACAATACCATTACCTATAATGTTACCTCTAAGATTATTACCAAAGGAAACATATCCTTCTCTCTTCATCGAAGCGTAGCGAATAAGGATGCATCATCTGTCATGTGCCATGAACGTCCGCTATCGAGGATCCATTTGCTCTTAACATGAGAGGGTTGAAGGTCCACCTACAAAATGGGTAGATGTAATCTTTGGTACCCATTTCTTCAAGGGTCCAGCTTGATTAGCTTTAGGAGTCCAAATAAGCATATTTATGTCAACTAATTTTCTATCTCTAGAAGACATTTATATGTACCCGTGTTACCACAGTATGTGCATGTGATTTTTGAAGTAGTATTCTTTGTTTCTGTGTTGACATGCTTCTTTTGTGTCTTTCTTGAAAACTTGTATGTGAAAGCATAGTTATGAGAAACGTGTTGCTTATGTGCTTTCTTTGGTTTAGTGCTTTGTGGTACATGCATAGTATTAGGACTAACCTTAGGTTGTGTAACATGGGTGACCTGTTTGCCTAATTTGATCTTCAACTTTTTAGAGATCACACAAGACCCTTCAAATTTGGCAGTCATATCCGTGAGTCTCTATGCAGTGATCAAGTGTTTCTTTTTCTCTAAGTCATATAGTTCTTGTACTTTGACATAGTCGCTTTCTTTCTTTTCTATAGTAAGGACAGCCTCATGATAGTCCAGTCTAATCTTGGCTATCTCCTCCGTGTTACCGGTAGTAGTCGTCTCTTTGATATCTTCAAAAAGATTAGACGTCTTGCTAGTTCGGTTGTGTATGCCTTACTCTCCTTGCGAGACTGCTTATACTTGTCCAACACATTTTTATGCTCTTCATAGTTCGTTGAAGGCATTTTCTAACTGACCAAATGTAAAATTATCGCAAAGAGGGGTTTTTGATACCTTTTCATATGCCATCAGGCAGACATTTGCAATGTTGTTGGGTCTGTCCTCATTTTTTGATTCACTGGCCCTCACTTTCATGCCAGTGCTGGTGTTTGCGTATTTTCGACCAGTTGTTGCTTTTCTGCTCAATCTTGATCGGTCATATGGACTGCTTTTCTTTGCTAGTGGACAATCCTTTCTCATGTGCCCTGACTTCTTGCATCCAAAGCAGATAGTATCTTCTTCGTTGCTTTCATGGATATCCTTCTTCTTTTGACTTGATCGTTCAAACTTTAAGATTTTTTTGAAGTTCTTGACTAGTAGCGCCTTTTCATCACCATCAGAATCTTCATCATCAGTATCATTACATGAGACTCTTCTGGCTTGGGCTTTGAAGGTGATTGGGTTTTTTTTTGGGCTGCCTCTTCAAAGTCTTGCAAATCTAGCTCATGGTTCATGAGCTTGCCCATAAGTGTCTCCAATGTCATCGTGGTGAGGTCGTTTTCTTCTATGATCGTTGTGGCCTTCGGGTTCCAGTTCTTGGTTAGAGCCCGTAGTATATTCCTGAACTTCTCATGGTTGCTGTAATCCTTTCCAAGAGATTGTAGAGGATTAGTAATATCTAGAAAACGAGTGAACATTTGTGTAATTGATTCACCGAATTTCATCTTGAATGCCTCGTACTTTTGTGTCAATCTACTGATCTTGGATTCCTTCACTTGGAAAATTACTTCATGAGTTACCTCAAGAAGTCTCAAAATCTCATTAGATGTGGCACAAGTAGATACGCGATTGAACTCAGTTTTGTCAATTGCACATAATAGTGCATTGATATCTCGTGCATCTAGACTAGCCTGTGTCTTTTCATGCTCAGTATACTTATCATGGGGCCTGTCTACTAGAACACTATCAATCACTGTTTTAGGCGGTTTCTTGTAACCGTCTATAATTATCGACCAAAGATCGAAGTCCGGTGACTTAAGAAAGAAACTCATTCATGTTTTACAATATGTATAGTTTGTTCCATCAAATAGTGGAGGTCTATTTATGGATTGTCCTTCACCGTTGAACATAGATTTAACGGATGCCATATATACTCTCTAGATGTTATGCATATGAATAACCTGCTTTGATATCAATTCTAGCATCGTTGAGCACCTCTAGAGGGGGTGAATAGAGTCTCTACGTGCAGCGGAATAAATATCACAAATTAAAAAAAATATTTAATATGGCTAATCAAGGAATGAATATCAGTATATGAATTGCAGTAAAAATAAAGAGTTAAGAAGAATCAAACTCAGTGACAAATGGATATATACTGGTATCCTTCGTGGAGGACTAGTCCAGTCTCGAGTACTCTTACTCGATGTTAATCCACTATGGCACAAGCTTTAACTGAGTGCTTGCAACTCTTACAACACCATGCTTGGGGACACGTGCACGACCAACTTCAACAGCACCGTGCTTGGCAACGAGTGCGCGACCGACTCCTGAAGGCATTTGAAAACGGAAATGTTTACTGAGATAGCCTCTGATACAACTCTTTAAACCAAACTCTAGATTGAACTGAAACTGATATTGGCTTGGCTAAGACTAGTATAGGCTAAATATGAAAGTGTATAGCTCGCAGAAAACACTTAAGGAATAGAGAGAAGAGAAAGTGAATGAGATGATTGAAAGTGTGGAAGTTCTTATCTATTTATATTATTTTTTTTGGACCAAACTCGGACAGAGTTCGGGTAGAGTCCCGATGCAGAAATCTCGCATTCGAACGTCGGATACAGATACACAGGATGACCAAGGATGACCAAAAACAACTTGACCGAACTCGACTGAACTCAAGCCGAGTTCTGGCCGAGTTCTGTCAGGGTTCAAACAGAACATATTTGGGTCATTTGGATATATTTTGTTTGTGGACTTTGGATAGAAATCTTTGGTGGATAGTAAAGCTGTATTTTTTGCACTGAAAATAATTAAGCCAGTACCGATCCGATCAATCTTACATACTTTTCTAGACTCAAATAAAGATAAAAATACATAAGAAAGATGTAAAAAGTCTATCACTTTTAATTCTTGATGACGACAAGATGTTTGTAGCAGTAGGTGCAGACACTCTGACTTGATACCTATAGCTGTGTATATTTTACATATTGACAAAAGTTGACGTTGATTATCAAAATCAGGTATGATCATGACCAGCGGACCAACACCACATTTTCTTTTGTTTGGCTCCATGAATCTGCCACAATTCATATTCAAAATGTGCTACTTCTATTCTAGTGAACCCACTTTGATTATAGGAATAATTTAGCAAATACCCTCATTCCAAATGTTGAAACTAGCATATACCCCCACTATTTTTTTATCTAGCAAATACCCCCACTCCTATGTAAAACATGAATTTTTTTTTAGAAAGTGAGGGTATATCTTAAATTTTTACTTTTCCATACCAAAAATGGGAGTATTTGCTAGATAAAAAAAATAGTGGAGGTATATGCTAGTTTCAATATTTAGAATGGGGGTATTTGCTAAATTATCTCTTGATTATAAGAAGCAAATAAAGTCTTTTTGCACAGAGAAAGGAAAAAAAAAAAAAAAAAAGAGAGAAGAGATTTCAAATTATATTTGCATTTGAACTTAAGAATGTGATAGACATAAGAAATTCCCGTTAATAACATTGAAATTTAAGGACTCAAACAATGCCTATAGAACCACTAATGATAATTGGCATTTGAACACTGAGGTTCTCAAATCATTACTTCTCAAAGCTCATCATACAGTCAGAAACTTGAATTCATCGTTCAGCCATATACAAATTTTGAAGTCAAAACAGAGGAATTTCTTCTCCGAAATTTAAAAAAAAAGGAGAAAAAAAAAATATCATTTGTATTACAACAACAAAACCTAACATGCATACCAAGAGTGAAAAGTTTGGTACTCCGCCAAGTGATAACATCAATAAATTGGCGATGAAAGTATATGCAGTTTGGGTCTTACAGAACATATGAACTAGAAATGTTCTCCTAAACAGACTAGGTACGTATCTGAATGCATCTTCTGTTCAACCTGGGCTCCCGGTGATAAACCTGTAGTTGCCTTCGGTTAAAGACGCATCACGAAAAATTCCAACAGCTACAATTTACACACTGTGCATCCATCACATGCCACTTTTTACAAATTCCAAGCCAAGTCCGTATCCTAAACACATTGTAAACTCAAGCACGTCATTCTTCCGCTGTGAAATCCGGCTCTGGAGGCTTCTGCAGTTTCGCCAGTGCTCTAGAACTCTTTGTATCCCTTAGTTTATGAACGCCTCGAAGGGCATTAGCCGCAAAACGAGAAACATATATGGTGGCCCCAAGACTGGATGAAACCACATCATCATGGTCATCAACCTCCTCCTCCTCCTCCTCCTCCTCCTCTTCTGCCTCCTCTTCCCTCCTTCGGAGCTCGGCCCTCTTCCTCTTGGTATAGCGTCGCCATGCTGCTTGGATGAAGGAGGAAGCCCACGTCCTCCACTGTTGTGAGTAGAAGCGGAATGTATGCTGAAGCTGCCTGCTGTGAAGTCGTCTGAACTGACTTGCAACAAATTTCAGCTCATCAGCTACCAGTGCAAAAGCTTCCACCTCTGTTAAGGCTTTCACAGTTCTGGTTGAAGAAGGGAGACTGGCTCCAGCTTTTGGATCCAAAGCCCAGGTTAATAGTTCCTCACCACAGAAATCGTTCTCTTTGAGGAAACCTCGGTTGAAGAACCCACTCCTTCCACCATCGGTGGTCACACTCTCCAAGCGACCACGTATGATAAAGATCATCTCGTCTACAGGATCTCCTTCCCTCACGACGTAAGTATTTTCGGTATACAGACTTGGTTTAAGTCGCTCGCATATGGCATCTAACAATCGCTCGTCCATATTTGCAAATAGAGGCACCTGGCACCAATAACAAGATCTCGACGTTAAGACTGATTTGGATACTTTCACATTTTAGGATCCTAAAGTCCAACAAATTCACTTGAAGTTAAGAAGACTAATGAAGAAAATGAAGAAACCTTGTGCATGCGTGCGTGCATGTGTTAGCGTGTGTACCATTACCATTATCTATCCATTACCCAACAAAATGGACTCAACTATGGATTAAAACTCGCATCAATAACCATGCAAGAACTGACCAATGTTATATGACCATCAGTCGAACTAATACTCTAATCTATTTTTGCAAAATTTCCTGGACAAACCAACTATAGCCCACAGAAGAATTTGATATGAGTCTATAGAACGACGTTGGCAAGTAGTAAACTTACCCTATTGGTTGACAAGTTAAGGTCTCCCAATTAAAGGGTTACAACTCAGGTCTTGGGCAGCCCAAAATGAGCATCACTGCATTTCTAAGGATCCAAAGATAAGAAATGAGGTCTGATTTAGGAAAGACTGATGCAGCAGCATTGTAGTCTATATGGGGAGAGTTGACAGCTTGCACCTGTGCACATCAAATCATTCTGGCCCCTGAGTGGCAAGACCCAACACCCCCTCCCCGCACCCCCACCCCCCACCCCTCCCCCCCCCAAAAAAAAAAAAAAAAAAAAAAAAAAAAGAAAAAGAAGAAGAAGCAAAAGTGCTACCTTAATGGTGTATGCATGCATGTGTTGGTAAAAAGAAGCAGATGATAATACATTTAAACTGTAGTACATGCATAAATAAACATGAGAAGGGTAATAATAAGAAAAGATTTTAGCATCAATCAGCCAGTTACATCACAACGATATCACCCAACAAGTGTTAAATGTGTAAGTTATATATATGCCAAGGATAAGCTGTGAATAACTGTAGTTTGTAAATGATTCAACCTAAGTTTCTAATTTGCATTATAATCCGATACCTCATGAATCAATTTTGACTTAGAAAACTTTTTTGCAAACCTTAATGTTCTCGAGGAATCAGTACCCTTGCTACCAACAGCAGGGGGAAGGGGGCCTGTCCTAGACTAATAGAACAGATGAGATGAGCAAACAGAGGAAAAGAGAACATAACAGTTACTTGTCACCTACCCTTTTCACCAATCCCAGACAGAGATGACGTTTGATATCCCTCCTAAGGTCCTTTGGAAGGCTCTGAACCAAGCTTTCTTCATCAACTCCTCGCGTCTCCAACCACTTGTATTGATCATATCGCCGGACACGCTCCCGGAGCTCTTGTGGCAGCATGCGGTGATGCATCCACTGCTCTGAGTCACGCCTTTTGATCCTCATCTCCTCTAGGCGAATCGTCAATGACTGAAGATAGGTCTGAAACAACAACAGAATTAACATGTCATTTCCTGTCAACATTCTAGACCAAAAACGGACTCCCTCTGATCATTTTTATTAAGTATAAGTGGATTTAACTAATATAAACTTGAGAAGAAAGTAAATTGTTGTTGAAAATGAAATGAACTTTACCTGCATGTTGCCAATAAGAAGGGCAAAAAGAATGAGGCCAAGAATAGCAAGTGATATAGAAAAGATAACCTCTCCAGGATAAAGACTCGTCATAAGGCCTTGGCCAAGGGTACTGTTTGATAGCAAGATCATATACGATATGAGTCAGTTTCAGATAATAGCCATGGAATTTACAAATTTGAAATCTTTGATCCAATTAAACCGATTTAAATTCTTCATAAGATGGAAAACGTTGAAGCATGGTTATCTATTTGTTAGTTATTGTCACTGCTGATTCCAAACCAAGGTGGATAGATAGATAGGATATGAAACAAATCATATTTAATAATTTGGTTATATAAGGTTGCACTTGGACATGAGAACAACATTTTTAGTTAATAGTTAGCACATTGGATTGACAAAGAAATTCTAGAAGATAAAGACGATGGTTCAACTTCAAATAAAGTCATGGAACAAGGAAGCCCAAAATGTAATTTAAGGCAAAAAAAAAAATCTATAATGAAAAGTGTAGAAATGAGAAGGCAATTGAGAGACATAAACTAGCAAACAAACAAGCTAATAAAGCAGTTAATGAAGCTTGTTAGTATATAAATATTTAAACCTCAAGCCTCACAATAACTCTAGAATTTTAGTGCAGTGGCAAGAAGTTTAACTTTAGTTGACCAATGTTCCCAAAAGCTCGAGCTGATAGGAATGGACCAAGATTAACAAGGATGCAGTAAAAGTTTGAAGGCAGTAGTTGGAGATAAGAAACAAACGAGATAAATTAATGCACATGACGGACTCCCAATACAAGAAGGAACAAGAGAGCATGTACTCCCTAAGTTTAAAGGCTGTAGTTGGAGATCAACTATTTGATTGATTCAACCACCTCTCTCGTCTCCCTAAATTTTGTCTACCAAATGTCCTTGGAGCACCTTCAACTAAGATTAGGTCACTCCTATCCAGCGTATCATCTTGCAACTGCACAAACCATTTCACATGGATCGCTCTGATCTTTAGAAAGACATGAGGTTTTTCCTCCACTTGTTTTCTCTTTGCCCCTTTTCTTTTTGTGTGGGGGTTGGGGGTTGTTATTGTATGACTATCTTAAATACTGGCAAAGGGGCTAGAAAGGAAAAAAAAAATCTGTATAGGTCTGTAAGAAGTCATAATTAAATAGATCCACCAAGGAGAATATATCTTTCGATGTCAGTGCCTCTTCTTCCAAATACTATATACTAGATCATGTTATTTCCTGTCATGTTGTTGAGATGCGCAAATACCTAACCAATCTAGAAGAACGCTCGTTTCAAATATGGCTGGGGAAAAGTGGAAGAACTAATACCATAAAACAGAAACCGAAGTAATTGGCACATACTCAGCTGCTTGGGCACACTGGTTTCGACCATAACAATTTGATCTTGAATCATTTGACCAGTTCTGGAAGAACATATTGAGGCTTATTTATGTAAAAGAAAACAAGTTTTCTAGTATCATAAAAGCATATCAGTAACTACAAGGCTGCAATTTGTTGTTTACAATTTTACAGTTATTAAATTGGCACAATTCTGAAAGTAAGATGACACTGTAACCATATAAACCAATCTACAAACTCACTACTAAATAGATGTTAAGGCAATCTAAATACGAAGCACACAGAAAGATGTTTCGATTCCCTTTAACAGAAAATACAAAAGAAAGAAGTGAAATACCTCAAATTTTGCAAACCAAACCATAAACAATAACAAAATTTTGAAATGAACTTTTGCGATGCAATAACTCCAGATGTCAAGGCCTGTTCATAGATACCAAAATTAAACGGCTTATCGTCGTCACCATCTACCGAGCAATGCTGTTTAAGGACTTTACTGCTGATATTGCGCCATGCATCATAACCAGGTGGCTGAGTATCATCACAGTACAAGTAATTTGATTCACATCCAGAAGTACTCTTGCAAGCTAAATTCCAGCAATCATCTTGGCGTTCGACAGCTAGCAAATACCAGAAAGCACCGACAATCTGTCAAAGAAAAAGCAAAACACATCATTCAGAATCCAGATACTTCTAAAAACTTGCACCATTGAGAGTACATTTGTAGTTTAAAAGGCATACACTGCATTTAAGAAGAATAATTATTTGTATAGTGAAATCTAACTTCTACATATTGCTTGATGAAACTTAATACTGGATTGTGCATGCTGATGCAATAAGACAAAGAAATCATGGCAAGCATATCAGTCGTAAAATGAGGAGAGAAATGCCTGATTTGTAGCTTATCTTCCAAGGCCTTTTACAAAAAAAAGGGGTCAGCTATGGAGCACAATTATAAAATTAAGAAGATCTAGACAGGCTGTAAGTTTGTGATCTTTTCTCAACTTGACATCAATCATTTTGAAGGACATTTGAAGAACTAAACTGGCTACACATGAAGCCTACATACCATTCACACAGTTTAAACTCGTACCGGCAAGGACAACAAATCAAATTAGCTGCCATAGGAAAATTCTAGACGAAGGAAGATAACATGGTTTTCTATATCTTAGATTTATCTCCAAGGGACAAATCAAGCCAAAGATCTAAGTCGGAACACATTCCAATGACTTATAAGTATCTTTGTGTTGGTTCTAAATTTCTAATAAATAGGTGAACTTAGTCAATTTGGAAAAGCATATCATTAAAGACCAATTCAGGTAACTTTGAAGGATGGGTACAAGAAGAAAGATGTATAGAAAGATATACTGAAGCCTATTAACAGAAAGTATATTATTAGTTATGATCAACATAATAAGTTACGGGACAAGTTAACTTCCAGATGGAGCAGAGTTACATTTTTCTACAATGAAAATGAGAAAAGGGGAAGAATAAAGGGATTACATCAGGGTCAGAAATCAACCTGTATGGCTTAATTCTTGTCATGTACCCATAATGGTCAAGAAGCAACAAGGTAATAGCCACCAAATGGATTAGCTACTAGGCAGATAGTGCAAGAAGACATGAGCACAGGTGGTTATCGATGATGAGGGTAGAACCAGCAAGGGAAGGAAACAGTTGTTCTTAGTGTCGTGTGGCTGTAGATGAAGAACAAAAGGATGGATCGCAAAATCCCCAGGTAAGAAAATCAAGAATAGGGTTTAAAGATTCAGTCATTCACCAGGCAACTCAATGAACTTCAATCTCAATTAATCATTCAATGAATAAAAACCTCTTGTACATTGTCTATTGACTCTATTTACTATTTAATGAAACAAAATTTAAAGAAACCCTATTGCTAATTTGACCCAAAATCCATACTTGGCCCATGCTACAAGCACAAGTCTTAATATAACTCAAAAGATCATGAAATAAATCGCAAAAAATAGGCATAAAATCCTAGCTGAATACATCCAAATATTTCGCATCAATCTCTAGCAGGCGGAGGCCGTCGTCAAGTCCAGCGGTGGGGAACCCTCATTGGATCTCCATGGATCAATTATTGACAACTAGAAAGTTTTCCTGCAATATAGCAGGAAAATGTCAACTATTTCAACCCTCTGTTGCAGGTCAACTTGTTTTTATTATCAACTTAAAGGAGTGGATATCAGTAAGGGAAGAGCAATACAGCTTTTGTATTATGTCACCAGAGGATGAAAGTAGTACTGAGAGGGAAGAGAGTGTTGGGCATTAAAATTACAATCCTCCACCACCATAAAGCATTGTTCACATTATCGAGCTTGTTACTACTAGTGGATGGTCCCTTTTTGTACAATGTGAAGAATATTATGCTAGTTCCTCTTCAAGAGATCACTACATTTACATGCTGCCTACTCTGGTACTTGCAAATTGTCCTTAGCATGTACGGCAGCTTTTTGAGAGCCTCTATTATCTCAAAGATCGTCAAGCTTCGTTTCACTATCCTCAAAGATAGTCAGATAATCTAAATTTAGGTCTGTTTGTAACATTAAGACATTATTGTGCTTCACTATCCTCAAGTTAAGTATTGAGGAATCATGAAGAATAATGCTTTTCATATAGCCAGCCAATCAAGCAGCATCTGCATCTCTCTCATTGGTAAGTGTCTTCCTGGTGTGACTTGTGCAATAAATAATCAAAAAAGCAAGGGCCTTGTTTGTCGATCAATGTAATGTGAATTTTTGTGTATATTTCTAGGATTATCTCATTTGACCTAAACTTAGTACAGTTCTTAATAGTGAAGTTATAAGTTGGCTTCCATAATGGAGAATAAAGATAACACAGTTGCCCTTCTTCACTATGTCAAGGTTTTAGCAGTTATCTAGCCTATTTGGAATTTTTAAATCTTAAGCTTTGTTAAGACACCTTATGTCAAGACCTAAATCAAGGAGATTATAAGGCTTTTTGATCCTCTGATCAAGTGTTTAGTAGGTCATTAATGGAGCTAACATAGACTTTCTCCATATTATGCGCAAATTTCAGCAGTGAAGAAACATTAAGAAATAGAATTTGAAACTACTTCAAATAACTCCTCGATTCAAGACGCTGGAGCATGGGGATTTATGAAGATACATGAGATATACGGATATCTTTGAGACCTTTTGGAATCTTCAGAAATCTTTGATATCTTTGTTATACCTTTTTAATTCCATATTGAGATCCTTGAAATTTAGCAATCTAGTCGGCCTCTCCCATCACTTAATGGCTTCTTGATATTGGTCATCAATTATATTCTTTTAAAAAGCCCCTACTACATATTAAAATGACATGTACTGATTTCAGAAAAAGGAAAGAACTTTGAACCCCTTACAAACCAGATTTGGGATATAAATTCTCTTCGAGTTACCATCAAGATGTGTTAGATCCTTGAATCAAAGTTAGGACAAGAAGGGAAGGGATGTGCAATAACTCTACTAATCCCTTTTATTTTAAAGCCTTGGGTTGTGTGTGTGTATATATATATATATATATATATATATATATATATATATATATATATTGGAAAAAGGTACTTTGTAAATATAAAATTTGTGGAATCTACAAGGCAAATCTTGGTGGAGACTTAAAATTCTCCATCACTTTTACATCAAATTCTATGTTGTATATCACCCCAATAGTGGGAGTAGTCACCAGCTCAAAAATTCTATTATTTCTTTCCTTCCATATATGCTAGACCGCGGCCGCCAACCGAATCATATATATATATATATATATATATCATAAAATTAATAGAAAAAAAAAATATATATATATATATATATATATATCATAAAATTAAATTTGATTTAAATATTAATTAGAACTTGTATATATAATGCCAAAAGTTAGGCTTCACCGTGAAATTTGTTCTTCCAAAAATACCCTTGCATATCCATTTCAATACAAAAAATAATCTATTCTACTAGGGGTAGTTAGGTACTTACAAGATCTGTCTTTTGGTATTTCAATGCATTAATGTACTCTTTGGATGTTTCTTGCTCTTTTCAAATACATACAAAGTTAATTAAAAGACAATTAAAATACGTGCAATGCACGTGCATATATATATATATATATATATATATATATATATATATATATATATATATATACACACATCTTCTTAGACTATTTACACTGAAGTTCTGAAATAATTATTGCTTAGGTTATCACAACGAAGTATGGTTGCACTTACATGACTAGCAAGTAGATACCACAACAAATAGTATGCAGCACCAGCCCAAGCAGTTTCGGCAAAGACTCCAGCAGTTCTTTTCAGTTCTGAAGTTAAAGGATAAAACCGAAAGAATCTGGGAATGTATTGAAGCAAGATAAGAAAAAGTAACGCATTTTTTGTTCTGAGTACATCTGACCCTTCTAAGCTGTTAAGGAATCTCCAAACTATAATCTGCACATGGTTGAAGATATTAGAAGCATGCACAGGAAAATTAAAGCAATCCCAGCTATTTTAGGTTAAAGAGCTCAAGAACACGAGACATATAAATAAATACAACAAATAAAAGGAAACTGTTTAGTTGACCTCTAATATGTTATAATATATATGCATTGAAGGTTCAACACCTTATTCCATCATAATTTAAATAATGAGTTTTGACCTCTTATAGGGCTTTAGGACAGTTAAATTTTGCTTTCGTGCCTCTGCTTAGACTTTTCTTAGCATACATATTACCAAGGAAGGTTGCTAGTTGCTACGGTGGAACAAAAGTATTGCATAACCAATGAAGAGAGTTGTCTCTGTACTCTCTCTTTCAAGAGATTGGCTTACTTAGTAATTTGGTAACAAATAAGGGTGGTGATAAGACGAGGTTGCACCCTTCATGCTGCCTCAATGAAGTTGCTGGCCCACTGCCTTTCTATAGAAAAATAGAGTAGGCCATGGCAGAATATACAAAGTTCTTAAATCTGATGAATACTGGCTACACAATGAAGCAATGCAAATCGAATGGGGCTCGTCAGATAAGAATCAAACCGACCTATAAGACATAAATCCCATACTGTTTTAATTTACACCAATTTGGTTTGTTGGTGATTTCAGTAGGAATAGCTATCATGTTCTTAAACTTAATTGATGACCCAAAATAATACTGCCAAGTGCCAAGAAGAAGAAGCTTTCTCCCAAGTCATTGGGGTCTTACAGATCACACAAAATTTCTAAACTGGCTGAGAACTACCTACAACAACTTTATCATGCTTGCTAGCATAAAGGATAAAATAGTTTGTGCAGCATGATCAATGTGGTTCCTCAAAAATGTCAATCTTTTTCTACTTTGTCTTGTCTTTAAATAAAAAAGAGAAGGCAGTCGATATAGGCTCCATGGCAAAAAATCAATGCACACGCGCTGCACCTCCTATTGGCTAGAGACACGGAACAATCTATTCACTGCTGCTGACAAAACCTAGACTAAGCTATGGATGTTTGTAGTTTGAAGGAAAAAATGAAGTTACACGCTTGTGAGATGGTGGAAGTCAAAAAGTTGAGTATGCTGATTTGTCATGTTATGTCTTATTGCCGGTGCATGAATCCCTTTTTGGGGACCCATGTCAAAAGAAGACTGCAATATACAGAGAGAACAATTATATTTCCTATAACTAGTTTGTTAAATAGCTAGTGCCAGTTCACACAAAAGACACTATTTTTAGAAAGTAACAAAGCAGAACTTGAGTCCTTATACCACTTCACATGAAATTTTTGGATCTTACATAATAAGAATAAGATGATAATATAATACCTAAAAAATAAAATAGAAGTATTATTTGGTTTGGGGAGTCCGCTTGTATTATGAACGGCAAATAAAACTAAACTTAAGATCTTCCATAGTTACTAGAATTATGTAGTATGTACTTTGTTTCTAGGTTGCACAAGCTTATAATGGTGTCTAATTTCAGTCAACTGAGTCAAGTTTGAGCTAGCTTATGTCAAATTTAGTAGTGTTTAGAACTCTGGTAATTTCTCTTTAGTATTGGGTTCACATAAAACCATAGGAGTTGTCATTTCCTTTTAAGGTGGGATTCATTTTGTAAAATAAATAGGTACAACCCTATAAATACATTGGATAAAGGAACCCTATGAGCTAATGAAGTTCATAAATATGTGCCTGTATTAGTTTTGAAAGTTTTCTCCTCCATGGCTTATGATGCCAGATTGGATGTGAACCGTAGAAGAAAAGGCATCAAGTCTTCTCTCAACTATTTCCTTCTACTTCCCTTCCTTTCGAGTCACCAAAAATCGTCCTCTCCTTCTCCTTCTCCCTTGCCCACAGCTCTGTTTTTCATCTTTGCTAAAATCTGAATAGCAACAATCAATCTCTTTTCACCCGACGGCATCAGAAACCTCTCTGATCATCCATACAATACCTAAAAGACCTTCAAAAATAGCCCTAATCCATAAATCTCCTTTCCACCATTCGAGATCCACTCCGCTACCTGCTAAAGATGATTCCATCATTGTGCATATCCAGAGAAGCCCAGCTGCTATGATCGCATCACAGTTAACAGTCACTCAATCTTCCTCAGAAGGCAAAAACCCAGAACAGCCATCAACATTACCTATGCCGAATTCCCGTTAAACTCTACCGTAGTATCGTTCATAAACCCTAAAACTAGAAATAGGATATCTTACCTTAATTGGATATCTTCAGCGGATCTGTTTGGTTGTGTGCTTGTACAAGACTGTAGATCAGTAGATATCAGCCGACATGTCAGCCAACATGTCAGCCAACATGTAGGTTTCAGCATAGAAACGACACAACATATACAAATATATTGACCGTCATTTCGAAACGAATCAGCCAACATGTCGAGAAAAAGGTTGTGCGTGTTCATCATCCTTAATGCCTACACTTCCAACACTAACCCCAACTATCATCAACATTAAGGAGTCAAAGGTCTTAGAGCGACTTAGCAACAACTGGATCACCTCGTTCATGAAAAAGGAGGATACCGTGATCATACAGTTGCACTAAAAGCTTTTTTTTTAGTGTTCATAATGCAAATGCGGTACACAGTATTGTTAACGAAGAGCCCCCCACAAACAAGCTTCATAATGGTCATGGATATATCACCCAGAAATTACACAGACTGCAATTTCAGCAACAGTCAACAGACACAACAGACCAAGCAGATCATGGTCCAGCATGTAACCAACGTATGCAATAACTAGTTATGGAACCATCCCATCTGCAACCTGTTCGATGCTCATACGGACTTTCCTCAATTCTTGATATCAACTCTATTTATGATGCATATTAGCACCTTGATATTTATCGTCCAAACTGACTTGATGCATATCACCACCTTCCTTCACTAGAAGTTAAGTTCTTCAAAGACAGGAACAATGATGGGGAGAAGTCAATGGTGGTCTTACAAAATTGACTCAAGCAGGTCTTTATTTATTGTTATTTCTTCCAGTTTGGACAAAGTTGACTTTGTTTTAGGTTTTCATGAAAACACTCTTATAAGCTGTTTTTCTCTTTCTAGTCGGGGTTCTTTTAGCAAAATATTAGTATGCCAACCCTATGTGTATTGAAGGGGTGGGGAAACCATATGAGTTTAGTGAAGTTCATAAACATATTCCTCTATTGGTTTTGAGAGTTCCTCCCCTATGGCTTGTGGGATGCAAGATTGCATGCAAAACCCCAGAAGAAATATTGTGAAGCCTTCCATCCGCTATTCTCTTTCCTGCCTTTCATGTCACCATAATCCTTCCCCTCCTTATCTTTGCCTCGTCGTCATCATCATCCAAACCGTCTCACAAAAGAATAAGGTCGGGTATGAAGCATAAGAAAGCTCCATAAAAGAAATGACAGTTTGTATGATCGACTTGCATCCCAACCTGAAGCCTCTTTGTTGGTGTCAAGTTACTAGACAAGGTAGCTATGAGCACAAGATGGCCATGATATAAAATTAGATGGCCAATTAGCGGGTTGGTAGACCTATCCTTCTGCAATACATTTTAAGCTCATGCAACTAAGGAGCACTCCTCCAAATCTCCTAGAAAATAAAGCGTTTGGTAGAAAAGAAGATGACGGTGTGCTAGAGGAAATTGCATTCGTACCTAAGATACATTAATCCAAAGATTGAAAAGTAACATCATTCCCAATCCCACCTTATCTTTGCCTATAGACCTAATTTTCTTCTTGCTAAACCTGACATATCAGAAGCTTCATCCCCTCAACTATAACCCTAATCTCTCACCACCTTCAAACATCCCACACGCCCTTTAGTGCAGTCACAAACTTGACTGAGTAACTTTGCAGATTCAACACAGCCAATTGTTGCTGCTGTGATTACAGCACAGAGTCCCATGGCTTCCCTAGAACCCCAAAAAAAAATCCATCAACGCACTCAATTCCTAATAAACCCTAACCTTAATGGCCTTCTCTATATTCATAAACTCAAATACTACACAAGATACAAAAATGACAATTCGGAGATGGCATCAATCTGGGTGTGCCCTAGTTTCAATTTCGATAAAAAAAAAAAAAGAGCTGTTAGTTTAAAGTATCGGATGATACCGATCCGATACGGCCGATACTGATACGGTTTGGCATGTCCCGATCCGATACCGACCGATACCCGATACTGACCGATACCGACATTGGGGATCTCTTTCCGATAAATTTGGCAAAGAAAATTGATCGAAAAAGATAAATCAACAAGGGTTTGAAGCATAATAAGGTTGTAAAAGCATATAAAAGAAGAAAATTGATTTATTGCATGTAAGGCTGTGTTTGATTGGGTTTTTTTCCATGGAAAATATTTCCATCACAAATTTTCCACCAATTGTAGTGTTTGATAGTTTATATTTTCCATGGAATTATTTTCCAAAAAACTATCATTTTCCATATTTTCTTCTAAAATGGTGGAAAATGAAACTTGTCCAACCCATAGGAAAATATCATTTTCCATGGAAAATAACTATTTTCCGTGGAAAATAATGACAATCAAACACCCAAATTAAGTTTTCCATGGAATTTTTTTAAAATTTTATAGAATTTTTTTCCTAGGAAAATAATTTCATGGAATTAATTTCTTTTCCACATATTTTCCACCTTCCAATCAAACACACCCTAAAACAATCGGTAAGGGTGACTACTATTTCATTTAATTTCAAAACTACTAAGAAATAACACTAGAAATACTTAAAATTATTTTTTAAATGTTCATAATTTATTAATAATTATTTGTTTTCCGATACCAAAAATCCGATTCTTCGATCCGAAACCGCCGATACTACCGATATCGCCGATACCGATACTCATAGGAATGGTCCGATACAGATTCCAATACCGATACTGCGAACCTTGTGTTAAGCTTATAAATGACTTCTATATTATATATAAATTGAAATTTGGAGATGGCATCAATTTGGGTTTGTCCTAGCATCAATCTGGCATCATTTATATGCTACACCTTAATAGCCTACTATGATGACACTAAATAATATAAAGATAAGACACTATGTTCATAATCATTGCAAAAAAGAGTTGTGAAGCTTATAAATGATATTAAAACTACAGATTGGGCATTCATTCAAACCTGCGGAAGAGGTAGCACTGCAAGAAAGTCAACAGCAAAGTACCGTCTCAGGTATCTGTTAGCTATCTGGGCAGGGTCAATCACAAGTTCACCTCTACCAAATACTCGAGATGATGGAGCAATGTATGCAGTGCGAAATTGAAGATATATGCGAATAAGATAGAAAATATCAAGTAACGTCCGCAATGTAGTTGATGTCACTGCTAGCTTTCTATCAATACCGAGACAACGTGATTCTTTATCAACAGCTGGAAGATAAAAGAACAGTGGATCGACTGATACAGCAAGAATACATGATATGACAAAAAGCCTATTCATTCTTAGAAGAAATCTATCCTGAGGATCAAAGATCTTCTTCTTAGAAACCTTAAGCTCCTCCGGGAAAACTGCCCTTGAAACACCAGACCGAAGAGACTGTCCTAGTGATTTAAGTCCTTCAGAACCCTTCATCATTCCTATCCTGAAGGATTTTGATGGATCCTTTGATCTCTGACCAAGTCCTTCAACATTGAACCCACATCTGTTCATTTTTCCTGTATCAGAAGCATAGGATAGCCTCGGGCTTGATTCTTCCAGCCTAAGATGCAAACCATCAAGTTTAGAATCCAAATAATAAAAAAGGATAGCAAAATCCTCAATGAAACAAATTTTCATGCTCTTGTTGGCTGGAAGCAGAATATGGCTTCCACTGCATTTCATCAAGGAACATGTTCAAGTTGACAAAAACCAGAAACCTCGGTTTAAACAACATTAAAAGACCTTGAAGATAGAAGAAAAAGAACAGTGGTTATATACAAGAACATGAAGATGTAACACCAAACACGAATATACAAGGATAGTTAGGAACAATTCATATGCGGACAGACTTGGTCCCGAGTCCTTCCAAAGCCAAGTCAGTGATATGCTGAAACAAATAGCAAAATTCATTTGGAAATTTGTTGTCTGTGCGTCCAGAAAGTACAAAAAATACTGCATCCTTTCTGATTTACTTTAAACTTTTAATCATATGCCTGCTGAAGTCACATTTATACAGATACTAAGAAGACATCCCAACAGCGCTAACAAAATTCAGACATATGTATTTCTGCTAAACCAGAATGGTTGCAGTTCATAGGCTACTGCAAGTTCAAAAGAATCTAGAACAGCCACAATAACCTAGTAAAGTATGAATAGGTGCTAACGTAAGAATACAAATTATCGAGTCACAATTCAAGAAGTTTCACCTTTCACAAGGGTATTTCTGATCAGAAAAGAAAATGTGGAAAACTTTGTTCCTACTTGCTCTTCCTCAACCTAGCTACAGGGGAATGCTAGTAGGAGAACATGATATTCAAAATAAATTTATAGTAAAGCATCTTTCTTTTTTTAAAAAGATGACAACCCTGCCCCACCCCCCACCACCGCCCCGCCCCACCCCACCCCCCACCCCGCGCCCCCCAACATGAATTTTTGCAAGTCCTTGAGTACATATTTGAATATCAAGGAACTTGGTAAATACAAAATTGCACAAGTATACTGAAACCTTATAATAAATTCCAATTAGGGATATGATACTCTTCATGTTATTCGTATAAGTATTTATTTACGGAAAACACAGGTGTCAATGGACGGACACGTGAGTCATGTCGGGCATGATTCGCATGTCTCCTACTACATATCTAACTCATAAGCATAGAAGGCCTTCGACCATTCCACAAATTTCCATCATCCCATTTCTTTGGTGGCACTACACTACTTCAGTTCTGGTATTAACTCTTAGGCCCAATAATAAGGGTGATCCTACAATACACAGTCTAGATTTACATTCTCAAGAAGAAGGAAAAAGGAAGAACAAGAGAAATTTGGAGGGAGAGAAATGGAGAATGGCTCTTTCTATATCTAGTTTGCATTGTCTCTCTCTATCATTTCTATTCCCAGGACTTTTCAGGAGATACTAGTTGTACCAATCTAGAAATAAGCCATGATAAAGGAGATGGATATCCTTTTATCTCGTGAAACTTGGGACTTGGTTCCTGCATCCCTGGTGGGTGTTAACTCTCAAATCCCTACCATATGGCTCTATTGATCTCTATAAACTAGCTTTTATAGTGAAGGGTTCTACCCAGATGAGTTGAGTACTTTCAAGGCATTCTATTCTATTACTTGCCTTAACTCCATCCATGTTCTCTTCTATGTCGCGGTAAACTGTGTTTGACCAAATTTTAGCTTGATGTCAAAAAGGGATTCTTATAGCAATCTGCTTCACGAGGTTTATATGGAGCAACCATCCGGATTCATTTCATTGTTCAATGGACAAATTTTGTATGCACTTAAGAAAGCATTCTACAAATTCGAGCAGAGCCCCCATGCCCAGCTTTAGAAGTTCAGTACAGGAGTTGGATTCAAGTGCAGTAACGCAGATCACCCCGTAATGTACTAACCGAAAAACCAAGTTTGTTAGTGTTATACCGATGGTATATGTTGATGATATCATACTAGCTGACAGTGATGTTGCAGGTATTGAGGAGACTAAAGCTCATCAAAATCATTTTCTTACTAAAGATTTGGGAGCACCCTGCCATTCCTAGACATCAAAGTCGCACATACCAGGAAAGGAATGGTTCTCTCAAGAAACTATGTCATAAATCTGCTGCATAAAACCGGATTATTTGGTTGTAAGCCCCTTGATACTCCTATCAAATAAAACCCTAATCTGTAGCCTGTGGCCCACTAATGATATAGATTTGGAGGAAGTATTGAAGACTTGTTGAGAAGTTGGAAAACCCCAACAGATCTAGTTTTTGTAGTAGGTCAAGTTAGTACTTCATGGAAAATCCCAAAATGTGCTACTAGAATACTGTCTAACAATCTTGTGATACATCAAGGGGTCTCTGAAGAAACATCTCTTGTACCAATGCGTGGACATCTTGAGATCGAACCCTACTCTAATGCTAACTATGTTGGACAGAAACTAATAGGAGATTGGAACCTAGCAACTGCATTTATGTTGGCAAGAATCTCATTACTTAGAGGAGCAAGAAGCAAATTGTTGTAGCCAAGCCGAGTGCACAGGTTGAGTATTGATGGCTCATATTCCCTGTGAGATGACGTGGTTTCGAAATCTGACGGCTAAAGTTGGCATCCAGTACACCGATACCTTGCGTATGCACTGTGATAACGAAGGTGTCATCTTTATTGTCAGCAAACCTGTCTTCCATGAGAGGACCAAGCACATTGAAGTCTACTGTCACTTTTCTCGTTATGTCGCAATGAAAAAATATGTCAAATTTCCATTCTTCCGATCTGAGGAGCATAATGTCAATTTGTTCACCTAGTCACTAGCTTCCTCCTGGTTTTTCGTTTTATGTAACAAGTTGAGCATGCATGATATACATGCTCCAGCTTGAGGGGAAGCATTGGAGTTAGTGATTGGCCCAACATGGTCTAGCCAATACTGGACTTTAGTTATTGGGTCTGGGGTTTCCTCGTGTATTTTGCATATATACTCTCTTACCCTCTAATGAAATGCTAGGCTCTTGAACCATTCTCACTTCAATAACGATCTCAGAAACATGATTTACTTTCATAAAGAGTACAATTACAAATATACAATCCAGTCTACGACAGAACCATTGATAATATCATTTTTTTTACAAAAAGAAAGAACAAACCAATTTTCCGAGCAAAGCACTATAAGCCAGTCACGCTCGTATTGGAAAGAAGATTCATTAGTGATGGTTACCTCACAAATTTCTCTTTGTGGCCATCCATATACTGCGCCTTGTAGCCACAATCAAACATCTTTCGCTAGCTATATACCGCAAAGACAAAGATCCAAATATTGTAGCAATGTGATTCATAAGAAACCTAGCATTTCCTGCACATCAAAACCAACAACCACAACAGGAAACATTCTCAGACACCAAAAAGTTCCTTCGTATCAAGCAACATCAAAAAGCCTTAGCAATCACCTTCACATGCCCCCGCCCGCAAACCCGACCTTATGCGATCACGTAGCGCGCGAGCGGCTTGGCATCTGCAAGCTTTACTTTTAAGCCGAGCGTGTAGCCTCCGTATCTAAATAAATAACCAAGCTTCAATTCGTTTTTTTTTTTTGGAAATGGCAGAACGCATCGTGTTGAATTCCCAACACTGTAGTTTTGGATCGGAAACTCGAATGCCGGTGCCGTGTCCGTGTTGTTTTGTACGCGGATCGGATCGGGCGCCCGTGTCCGTGCCGTAATTGTGTCAATTCAGCGTATATTATTGGAAATCCAAACAAGGCCTAATCCAATCGGATGAAATTATGATTGCTTATTGAGGAAAATTTTTACAAATCTCAAAAAGGAACTTACGATCGAGAGAAATTTCACTGATCCGATTCCCGATTCGGAAGATGTCGGCAAACGTCGGCGACACGCCGTGTCGGAACCGCTACGGGGAAGGGGACGGGAGGAGAGAGGAAAGGAAAGCAAAGGAAAGGAGGTTGCTGTTACAAATTTACAATTTCATCCGGCCCGCCTGGCTTTGCATTATCGTCTTACAAGAGAGGGCGTGTGGGGCCCACGTACGGTGGCAGAAGATTGGGTTAAGTGGGGATTAATTAGTTATAGATGTGACACATTATTCTTATTTTTTTTAACAAGACAAATCTCTAATATTATAATGCAGATTGGAAACGGCTAAAAAATGAGCCATTCATATAGAGACAAATCACAGTGTAACACATTTCCAACTGCATAAACGTTGTTAGTCTGCCGCATTTTGCAAAATGCATCGTCATTCTAGCAAATTTGGGGAGTTTTAATTTTTGAAAATTTTGCATGTAAATGTTCTATATTTTTATAATTTGTATATAAGTTTAATTTTTATTTGACTCTAACGATATGCGTTTACATATTTTTTACGGATCACGACGAGACCTACATTGGATCCCTAGCGTTGAACTATCCCTATGAGAGTATTTTTAGCGAGTTTTGTGACACTTTTTCGGAGAGTCGTCCATAGGGCCCGCGGATAACGTTCAGGAAAAGTGTCGCATAAGTCATTAAAGTTATCCTAGCAAGGATAGTTCGACGTTAAGGATTTAATGACGTAGGTCTCGTCGAGATCCGATGTCCGTACGAAAACATCGTAGAAGCATGGAGAATCATAGAAACCATGTGCGTTGCAAACCATGCGTGCTGCAACCCATGCGCGTTATGTTAGAAATTGATTGTACTTCACTGATGAGTTCTGTGAAGTTGAATATGTCGTCGAGGCTTGAATCGTGCATTTAGCAGCACTTTCCTTAAAGTGTTTCGGGCACTCCGGTAACGTCTTGGAGTCAGCACGCCAGAACACCCAGGATAAGACAGCCTTCTGCCGTAGGTTCACTAGACGTTGTGAGACTATGGCGTAGGGAAGAACACATTTCTGGAAAACTTTGGAAGAGAAAAGAAAGAGAGAATGAATACTGAGATTCTGTGTATTTTAGACTCAGAAATCTGTAGTATATATAAATGAATTCGTGTTGTTTCGTGAAGTCGCGACCCTTCCGAAACAACATTCATTCACATGTTCGCAGGTTCATTCACCCTTTCGTTTGTCTGGGCCGCTGCAAAAATAGGAATTCTCGGGACGAGAATCGCCACGAGGAGCCCGAGGCCCGAGCCTAAGTGCACAAGTGCGTCTACAATGCGCCACTATCGCCTCTACGCCCGAGCCCGAGCCCGTGCCCGAGCCCGAGCCCGAGCCCGAGCCCGAGCCCGAGCCGGTGTTGCCGGTGGCAACACCTGCTACATTTTTATGAAGAGGATAAAACAACCAATGGTCACCCACTAGCAACCCTTTGGTTGTTGCACACTCCTCATGAGTGCACATACCTATTTAAGCACTCTCAAACCTTTCTCTTTTTCCGATGTGGGACTAAAGTCCCTTCTCTTTCCTTTTCATCCTTTAAGAACAATAAATGGAATTAATTAATTCCAACAATCCCCCACTTGTTCCATAAATAATGGAAATGAATTCCAGAATACATCACTTAAAGAATGTTAATACAGTTAGGTATCTTTCGATTTGAACCTAACCTTAGTAGATGCAACACAAGATTTTATCGGAATCTCTGGTAGCTAGACTTTGAACCAGTTATTCCTTGTGATAAAATCGGTGTTACTTTACACACATTCTGTTGTAGTTCTTCGCCTACATCTCTCGTTTAGCACTATTAATGGCCATGTGCTGATCCTGTCTCGTGAATTTTTATAAGATAAACTCCAGATCCTACTGAGACGGCACCATCTCTAAATTCACATAGGTGAAGTTCTTTCAGTATCTCTATTGCTTTACAGATACATGTCAATATTACTGAACTTCATTAAGAGTTTTATAAACTCAACCCTCAAATTGCAACAGTCGACATAGTTATGTCATATACATCCAAATCAACAGTTTGTTGTTACCCATTGAATCTAAGGTTAAGGTTTTCTTAAAATTAGATTGGGTTGCTACTGTTGTTGGAACTCTTACTCAAGGAGTTTCAATCCCATACCTCTCGAGGTAGATTTTACTAAATCCCTAGCTAGTGGTTTAGTAAAAGGATCAGCTAAGTTATAGCTGGTACGCACATACGTAAGAGAAATGATTCCATCTTTAATCAATTTCCTTATGTAGGTATGTCTTAGACTTATATGTCTAGACTTCCCATGATACACTTCGTTGTAGGCTCTGGCTAGAGTAACTTGACTATCGCAATGTATTGACACTTTTGATACATTATCCTTAGCCAGCGGAACTTCTAATAGAAGATCCCTCAACCACTCAGCTTCTTGTCCTGCAGAAGCTAAAGCCACAAACTCTGACTCCATGGTCGAATGGGTAATGCACGTTTGTTTCTTGATTTTCCAAGAAATTGCCCCTCCGGCAAGTGTAAATACCCAACCTGTCGTAGATTTGTTATCCCCGACACTTGATATCCAACTAGCGTCGGTATATCCTTCTAATACGGCAGGAAATCTATCATACTGTAATCTAAGATTCTTGGTTTTCAAAAGATAACCAAAAATTCTTCTGATAGCCCTCCAATGCTTATTATTAGGGTTGCTAGTAAATCTACTCATTTTACTAACTGCAAATGCTATATCAGGTCTTGTGCATTGCATCAAATACATAAGACATCCAATAGCACTTGCGTATTTTAATTGAGCGACTGCTCTTCCAGAATTCTTTTCTAGTTTAACACTTGGATCAAATGGAGTGTTCACTTCTTTGAACTTTAGGTGTTTGAACTTGTCTAGCACTTTCTCAACATAGTGCGATTGCGTAAGTTCAAAACTCCCACTATTTTGTATTACTTTGATCTCCAAAATAGTGTCAACTATTCCAAGATCTTTCATCTTGAATGTGGAAGTTAGAAACCTCTTTGTTTCTGTAATTCCACTCATCTCGTTGCTAATGATCAACATATCATCAACATAGAGACAAAGAAATATCACGATATTTTCATATACTTTAGTGTATAAACACTTATCACAAACATTGTGAACAAAGCCATTAGAAATAATGACTGAGTCAAATTTCTGATGCCACTGCTTTGGTGCTTGTTTTAATCCGTACAAGGATTTAACAAGTTTGCATACCTTTTGTTCATTTTTCGGGAGCACGAACCCTTCCTGTTGCTTCATGTAAATCTTCTCATCGAGATCTCCATTTAAGAATGCCGTTTTGACATCCATCTGATGAACATTAAGATGATGCAATGAAGCTAATGCAAACAATATTCTAATTGTAGTCGTTCTTGCTACTGGTGCATATGTGTCAAAATAATCAATTCCTTCTCTTTGTCGAAATCTTTTGGCTACTAGTCTAGCCTTATAGGTGTTTAAAGTACCATCACTATGATACTTTCTCCTGAACACCCACTTACATCCAATAGATCTTGACCCTTTGGGCAAATCGACAATTTCCCAAGTGTGGTTAGATATTATCGAATCCATCTCATCTTGGATAGCATCTTTCCAAAAGGATGAGTCCCGTGAAGCTATTACTTCCTTAAAGGTTTTAGGATCATCTTCCACCTGAAGAATGATAGGAATCTTTCGAATAAATTTCTCTGTATTTCCTTCTACTAAGTAAAAAGAAATTAGTTGAGAATCTATTTCGTCAGATCCTAGATCCTTAGCCTTTCGTACTCTCTTGTTGATCCGAAGCTCGGGTTGTTTTTCAACTAACCGTGATGAGCTCTCCTCACGAGACTCTTCATTAGCAGGAATCTCAGGATCCTTATTCTTAGTAATAAGGTTCTCAAAAAATTCCACATCTCTGGAATCGACAATAATGTTAGACTCTAAGTTCAAAAGTCTATATGCCTTACTATTGGCAGCATAACCTACAAAAGCACTTTTAATTCCACGAGGACCTAATTTGGTCCTTTTAGGATCCATGTTTTTGTAATAAGCTATGCAACCCCACACTCTAAAATAACTGATATTAGGCTTACGTCCTTTCCATATCTCATATGGTGAAATATCAGTTTTCTTCAAAGGAATTTGGTTCATTATATGACATGCAGTAAGTAAAACTTCTCCCCACAAACTAAATGATAATTCAGAATGCATTAGCATTGCATTTATCATTTCTTGATATGTTCTATTTTTTTTTCGGCTAGTCCGTTCTGTTGAGGTGTCCGTGGTGTAGAACATTCATGAATAATACCGTTTTCTTCACAGAAGGTATTAAATTCAAAAGAAAAATATTCACCACCTCTATCACTTCTAAGTATTTTAATTTTTCTACCAAGTTGATTTTCAACCTCTGATTTGTATTTTTAAAAGCATTAAAGGCTTCATCTTTATGCTTTAATAAATATACATATGAAAATCTAGAGCAATCATCAATGAAGGTAATAAAGTATTTATTACCTCCTCGAGATAATGTGCCATTAAATTCACATAAATCAGAGTGAACTAAATCTAGTAGGTTGGTATTATGCTCTACACTGTGAAAATGTTTTTTTAATCATTTTAGATTTTGTACAAATTTCACACTTATCTAAGTCTTCAGAATTGCATGAAATTAATCCAGATTTAAATAACCTTTTCATAGTGCTAATACCTATATACGCTAATCTATTATGCCATAAAGTAGATGACTCAATCATGTAAGCAGAAGTAGAAACTTTATTGATATTATTTTCAATGATACAAAGTTTTATCATACCCTCATCGGTATATCCCTTTCCAACAAATACACCATTACGGGTCAATATTAATTTTCCCGACTCAAAGATAGACTTTATTTCTGGTTTACCCAATAAGACTCCACTGACGAGGTTCCTACTCATATCCGGGACGTAAAGTACGTTAGTCAGAGTTACTTTCTTCCCGGAAGTGAATTAGATTTCCACATCACCTGTTCCCACGACCGTTGAATGTCCTTCATTTCCCATTTGAACTTCTTGTTCATCATTGACTTCAGAGTAGGTCTTGAATGCTGCTTTGTCGTATGAAACATGAACGGTAGCACAAGTATCGTACCACCATCCTGGAGCCTTCCCTTTGACCGTCATGAGTTTGCTCACCGCAGCAATTATATCATCTGTCTCAGTGAGATTTACCTCGCTGTTTTGGGTCTTTCGAACCCGACAGTCTCTGGCATAATGTCCTGCTTTGCCACATACAAAACAGCCGGTCTTGGGTCCTTTGGCATTGCCGGAGTTCTTGAACTTTTGTTGGTCCTTCTTAGGACCGAGAAAGTTCTTCTTTCCTGCAGGCCTCTTGCCTTTCGCGCTCACCGCGTTAGCTTTAGAAACTCCGTTGTTCTCGGATTTCTGTCTTTCCTTCGATTCCTCTTCAATTCGAAGGTATTTTTGAATCTGTTCCAGTAAGAAATCCTCAGAGCTGTGAATTAGTTTCTTCCGATAACTATTCCAAGATGCTGGCAATTTAGTGATTATAGCACCAACTTAGAATGGTTCTGGAAGTTCTATCTTCACTGCCCTGAGTTTATTGACTAGAACTTGTAGTTCGTGTACTTGGGCGAGTATAGGCTTTATATCAATCATTTTGAAATCAAAATACTTTGATATTAAAAATTTCTTTGTACCTTCTTCTTCTGCTCTGAATTTGAATTCCAGAGCCTTCCAGATGTCAATTGCCGAAGGATTTTCTGTGTAGAGGTCGTACAGTCTGTCCGACAGGGTATTCAGAATGTGACCACGGCAGAGCAGTTCGTCCTCTTTGCGCTTTTTGCGTTCTGCCTTGACTACATCAGAATCTGCTGGAGTGGGTTCTGGAACGGGTGGCAGATCTGGATCGAGGACGTAGTAGATCTTCAGCGCTGTCAGGAGGAGGATCATCTTGTCCTGCCAGCGTGTGAAGTTCGTCCCATCGAAGCGATCTAGTTTGACTAGATCCTGATTCATGACTTTGATGTTCAAAATTGCAGCCTCGGACGCCATTATTTGCAACACTTTAAGATTGTTAGAAATTGATTCACTGACGAGTTCTGCGAAGTTGAATATGTCGTTGAGGCTTGAATCGTGTATTTAGCAGCACTTTCCTTAAAGTGTTTCGGGTACTCCGGTAACGTCTTGGAGTCAGTACGCCAGAACACCCAGGATAAGACAGCCTTCTGCCGGAGGTTCACTAGACGTTGTGAGACACCGACGTAGGGAAGAACACCTTTCTGGAAAACTTTGGAAGAGAAAAGAAAGAGAGAATGAATACTGAGATTCTATGTATTTTAGACTCAGAAATCTGTAGTATATATAGATGAATTCGTGTTGTTTAGTGAAGTCGCGACCCTTTCGAAACAAAATTCATTCACCTGTTCGCAGGTTTATTCACCCTTTCGTTTGTCTGGGCCGCTGTAAAAATAGGAATTCTCGGGGCGAGAATCGCCGCGAGGAGCCCGAGGCCCGAGCCTACGCCGCTCGCCCGAGCCCGTGCCCGAGCCGGAGCCGGTGTTGCCGGTGGCAACACCGGCTACATTTTCATAAAGAGGATAAAACAACCAATGGTCACCCACTAGCAACCCTTTGGTTGTTGCACACTCCTCATGAGTGCACATACCTATTTAAGCACTCTCAAACCTTTCTCTTTTTTCGATGTGGGACTAAAGTCCCTTCTCTTTCCTTTTCATCCTTTAAGAACAATAAATGGAATATATATATGAGGAGTGCTCTAGAACCAGCCGGCTGATTTTGTATTATAGAACCAACCTATGTTATACACGTTGGATTGGAATTGCATGGTTGAGATTAAATGACTTAAAAAGGTTGTGGGATCTACATCTTTTAATCTCAACTACTAAATTTTAATCCAACCCATAAAACATAGGGTGGTTCTATAATACAAAACCAACCGTCTGGTTTTGGAGCATTTCTGTATATATATATATATATACATATATATATATATATATATATATATATATATATATATATATATATATAAACCAACCCACCAAGTATATTCATATAAAGGCGCAAAATGTCGTACACTTTACAAGTGTGCTCAAAATCGGAAAAGAAAATGAGCTAAGGAGCAAGCTCCCGCTTGGAGGCTAACCACCTCTCACAAAACCTCAAACTCTGATGTTTAGGGAGTTCCAGAAGCCCTCCCTGACGTGCTTGCAATGTCTGCAAATCTTGTGAATTTGTTTGTAGATCTCGAGAATCAGTTGAGCAGAGTTGTACCAGTGCCCTTCGTATCTATATTTGTTGCGGTTCTTCCAAACGACCCACGTGATAGAAGCTGCGACGATCTGGTGGCCGTGAGAGGCTTTATCCCAGGTGGCTAGAAGATCGTTGAAGCCCCCAACTGCCGGGTCCGGAAGGCAAGATGTAGAAAACCTGTTCCACACGTCAGAGGCCAGGTCGCTTGCCGATAGAATGTGCTCTGTAGTTTCGGGCTGGCGCTCCGAGCAATAATTACACGCAGAGGCTAAACTAAAGCCTATGGTGTGGGGAGTTTCTTGCGAAGCGCTCTCCAAAGCAGAAAGGACCACTTCTTAGGAATGCAAGACTACCAAAAAGGCATAATGATGGGGGAAGTCGTACCGATGCCGCGAATCGTATGACGCACCGATGCCAGGAAGAAGGATCCGTTGGCTGTCAGGGACCACTGAAGAGAGTCGGGGTTTGTCCCAACCACCATGCCGGAGGCGTCTATGACGCCCCAAAACCAGAATACTGGAGAGCGGGGGCAGACATAGCCAGCTACGTATATAGAAGTGCATCCCACCTCGCTATACGGTCACGGCTGTCTAGATACATGAGGGTTTAACTACAAGCCAACAGTCTCTTAGGGTCATGAACAAGCCTAGTGTCTCAATCACAAGCAAGTAAGTAAATGTTACAAGATGTAAGATCACCAAATATACCATAGTAAGGCGTCCCAAATATTACATATTTAGTTGATCATGAAGCTAGTCATTACAAAATGTGAGGACTAGCAAGAGTTTAGTCATACATGATCAACCATAGGATCTGTTAATCATGTTACAGCCCATAGGCAGACAGTAAGTAAGGGTGCAATCGAGCTAAACATTTGCTCGTCGGCTAAACGCCTCAAAAGAATATTTTTACAATAAAGTGGGAGAGCCAAAAATAACCCACTCGTTGCCCTGGTTACGCCTGGTGGTCACCATCGGGCTGGAAAGTCGGTAGATCCTCTGGAGCTGCTCCTGTATCTGGCCATAAAAAACTAGCTGGGTCAGATCCCAGAAAGGGCAAGTGCCACAAAGGAGGCTTCACTTAGGAACTAAAACCAGCAATTAGCACAGAATATAATAATAACAATATAGTAAAACTGGAGAGATAGAGCATCACGAGGATATACGGAACCATGGAACCATTCAGATATCCAAGTTACAACCCTTAAACCAAATAAGGATCGAGGTTGTAACCCTTCATCTGAACAGAACTTGGTTTCTTCTATTTATTGGCAAGATAATATAAGAAAATCAGGTCATGTAACAATCTTGCACAGGATCAAGACAAGACTAGACTGGTTATACCTCATCCAACAATCACGGCCAAGCAATAAGTACGGCTTGATACTTTAACTAACTAGGGTTATCACGGACCTAGTTTCTAGCAAGATGCAGCGAGATTATTCCACAGCCACACGCCCTGCAGACCATCCAGGTTACCCAGATCGAATATTAGGGGTTGAATTCAGGTGGGTACATCGTCCAGGAAACGCATGTATCCTTAAGTGACTTAGAGGGTGCAACACATGACAGTGTGATGGAAATGTGCCCTACTCGACGGCAGGCTACAGATCCCAAGCGCACCCAGGTAACGGGATCGCCTGTAGCTGGAAAATCTCTTCATGACTACTGGATTATTCTAGTTATTAGCCTTAGTCAATTTAGTAGGCACCCCTGACCGTGGTACTCAGGGGTCCCTGTCCTAGACATGATGCAAGACAATACTAGTTCATTTGTACAAGCACAATCGCCCACGGTGTCCAGGTTATTCATTCTTGTCATGTCAAGTGGCCGTCGCAACAGCTTATCAAGATTATTATATCAGATTTACTTGTCAGGAGTACGCCACGGTGGGCTACTATCATGTCATGTTACTTGTCAAGAGTGCAGTCATTGTCGTGTTCAAGTTATAAGTGCAGGATAACATAGTACAAGCATTATCAAAAGGGCCAAGTACACTGAGGGCCACAAGATATGGGCCTAATTAATAACAATTAAATCATAAAATACAAGGCTAGCTCGGACATATGCGGCCAGGGAAGAAGTCCATGCGGCCGAGAAGGACGGGCATATACGGCTCGGGGTGATTCGGCACGTGCGGCTGGCAAGGGAAATCGGGTTCATGCGGCTGGAGGAAGGAGGTCTTATACGGTCAGGGAAAAGAAATCCATGCGGCTCGGGGGATATAGGAGCTCATGCGGTTGAAGGAGGAATGGGCCTTATGCGGCTGGAAAATCTCTGGGCCTTATGTGGCTGGGAAATCTCTAGGCCTTATGCTGCTGGATAAGGCTGAGTCTCATGCGGCTGGAGGGAGATGGAGCATATGCGGCTAGCGGGGAGTGGGCATATGCGGCTAGCGGGGGAGTGGGCATATGCGGCTAGCGGAGGAGTGGGCATATACGGCTGGAGAAATAGATGCGCATGCGGCTGAAGGGGGACGGGTGCATATGCGGCTGGGTGTTCAAGCCCATGCGGCTCGGGGATCAAAGTTCCATGCGGCTGAAAAAGAAAGTCTATATGCAGCTGCCGGAAGTAGACTTCATGCGGCTAGCAAGCGCAGTGCCATGCGGCTCATAAAGTTACCAAGGCCCTTATGCGGCTCGGATAGCCATGCGGCAGGGAAGAACACTTGTCGCATAAAATAGTCATACGGCTAAGTACTGTTCTTCTTCTCAAATTTTTGAGAAGAAAAACACCATGAAACCATGCTTCCAAGCCCATAAATTCGTCATCCAGAGTCCAAATCCGAACTTCTATAGGTCAAATTGGGGTATAATAAAATTCTCTACGACATGGAACCATCAGAACTTGATAATAACAAGATTAAATAGATCAAAACCCAAAAAATCTGAAAATACAATAAACTTAGATCTACATGAATTTAGCCATGGAATTTAAAAATGCTAATACTAAAGTGGGTTAGAATGCTGTAAAGAAGAGAATGGAACAATAAAATTTGGGTTCCTCCATGAAGCAAGATGCACTTGCCCAAGCTCTCCCTCTCTCTCTCAGGTAGGTGAGAAGTTAATAGTGGGAAAGAAAAAGAGTAAATGAGGAGAGAGAAAGGAGAATAGGTTAATAATTGGTAGTGGTGGTGGTAGGTAGTGGGGGTTGGTTCACAATCGAACCAAGCCGAACCAATTCAAGCCAAACCGAACCAAGATGAACCATGGCCAAGAAAATAAAAATACCCAATAAACCAAGTAGGGAGACATGCAATACGAGTCAAAATACGTACACGTATACGTAGATACGTAATACGAACAACAGGTATTACAACTCTACACACCTTAAAAGAATTTTATCCTCGGAATTTAATTAAGAGGCTAGAGAGACAAGGACAAGCTATCACAAGCAAGCTATAACTAGGCAATCAATCATTCATTCAAGCAAGGAACCGAAGGCATGAGGCATAAGGAAGAAATTATACCTCACGAGTCAAACAGGTCAGGATATCACGATCGGATATCATCCTCACGCTCCCATGTTGACTCACCCAAGGAGTGATGACCCCAAGCAACTCAGACTAACTTGATAGTCTTGTTCTTGAGCATCTTCTTTCTTCGGTCCAATATAGACACGGGCCTCTCCTCATACGAAAGGTTGGTGCCAACAACCAATTCTGAATGATCCAGGATGTGGCTCGGGTTCGGGATATACCGTCGTAATTGGGATACATGGAACACGTCATGCACCTCACGTAGCGACGGTGGAAGAGCGAGACGATATGATACATTACCTACTCGCTCCAGAATGTCGAATGACCCTATATACCTAGGATTAAGCTTTTCTCGTACGCCGAAATGAATGACGCCACGGTTAGACAAAATCCTCAGGAATACATGGTCGTCGACCGAGAATTCAAGGGGACGCCGATGAGAATCGGTCCAATGACGCTGGCGATCTTGGGCAACTCGAAGATGATCCCTTACTCTTCTGACCACTCCAACTGTCTGGGCAATTATTTTTGGACCGAGCATCTGCTTCTCTCCAACATCATCCCAGGCTAGCGGGGATCTGCACTTCCTACCATATAGTGCCTCGAACGGTGCTATCTGAATACTGGCCTGGAAACTGTTGTTGTACGAGAATTCTACCAGGTGCAGGTGATCTTTCCACGAACTACCGAAGTCGAGTGTACAAGATCTCAACATATCTTCAAGAGTCTGGATCGTGCGTTTTGACTGACCATCAGTCTGCGGATGATAAGCTGAGCTGAACTGGAGGTGAGTTCCCAAACTCTCCTGCAGACTATGCCAAAAGTGCAACGTAAATCTTGAATCTCGGTCCGAGGTGATACTGACTGGCACCCCGTAAAGCCTGACGATCTGCCAGAGGTACATCTCTGCTAGCTGAGTCGTCGGCTGACCAACTCTGAACGGGAGAAAGTGAGCCACCTTCGTGAGCCGGTCAACTATAACCCAAATAACATCTCAACCAGCTGGGGATCTAGGTAATCCAGTCACGAAATCCATGGTTATATGCTCCCACTTCCATTCTGGAATCGGTAAGGGCTGAAGAAGTCCAGCTGGCCTCTGATGTTTAGCTTTAACTTGTTGGCAAACCAAACACCGAGAGACAAACCGGGCTATCTCCCTCTTTATGCCGTTCCACCAAAAGTACTGACGGATATCACGATACATCTTCGTACTACCGGGATGAATAAAATACTGAGAACTGTGAGCTTCTGCCATGATCTCCTGTCTGATATCTCTCTTGGGTACACAAACACGCTTACCATGTCGAAGTGTACCATCCTCATGAAGGCATAACTCTGGTCTTTGTCCTGCCTCACACTCTGCTCTGAGTCGCTGAAGCTTGGAATCTTCTGACTGCGCCATCCGAATCCTCTCGACTATAGTGGACTCAACCTGCATACTGGCCATCAATGCCACACTGGAAGGGAGAACAACTTCTATACCCATTTTCTGAAGATCTGCTAACAGCTCGGGTTGCGCTGTTAGAAAATAAACTCCGGCTCTCCTGCTTAATACATCCGCAACAACGTTGGCCTTCCCAGGATGATACTGCAGGTTGACATCATAGTCCACAAGTAGCTCTAGCCATCTCCTCTGACGTATGTTAAGATCCTCCTGGGTGAAAACATACTTCAGGCTTTTGTGGTCGGTGAAGATCTCCACCCTATCTCCATACAAGTAGTGTCTCCACAACTTAAGTGCAAACACTACTGCTGCCAGTTCCAAGTCATGGGTTGGGTAATTCCTCTTATAATCATGAAGTTGTCGTGACGCATAAGCTATTACCTTTCCATGCTGTATCAGAACACATCCCAAACCTCTGCCTGAAGTATCACAATACACTGAGAATCCCCTGGTCCCATCTGGAAGTGTGGGAATAGGTGCCGTCATCAAGCCTCGCTTCAACTTCTCAAAAGAATTCAGGCACTCTACTGTCCAAGCAAACGGCACATCCTTGCGAGTCAACTGGGTCAATTGCGCTGAAATCCGAGCAAAGTCTGAAACAAATCGCCGGTAGTAGCCAGCCAATCCAAGAAAACTGCAGACTTCTGTAACTGTGCTAGGTACTGGCTATGACTCAATAGCCACGATCTTATGGGGATCCACTTCTAATCCTCTTCTGGTGATGATATGACCCAAGTATGAAATGCGATCGAGCCAGAACTCGCATTTACTAAACTTGGCATATAATTGATGCTTTCAGGGAATCTGAAGAACCACACGGAGATGCTGCTAATGCTCTGCCATACTCTTGCTATAGACCAGGATGTCGTCTAGGAACACAATCACAAACTGATCCAAATAAGGCATGAAGATGCGATTCATGAGATCCATGAATATAGTCGGCGCATTGGTTGCTCCAAATGGCATAACAAGAAACTCCCAATGCCCATAGCGGGATCTGAAAGCTGTCTTCGGGATGTCTTATTCTCTGACTCTGATATGATGGTATCCTGAGCACAAGTCAATCTTCGAGAATACTGCTGCCCCTTTAAGCTGATCAAACAAGTCATCTATCCTCGGGAGAGGGTATCTGTTCTTGATTGTCACTGAGTTCAAGGTACGATAATCTACACATAACCTAGACGTACCATCCTTCTTTTTCACAAGAAGCATCGGGGCTCCCCAAGGTGATCCACTAGTACGAATGAATCCCTTGGTTCTGAGTTATTCAATCATCTTGTACAATATCTCTAGCTCTGACGGCGCCATCCTGTAGACTCTCTCTGATACTGGGGCTGTCCTGGGGATCAAGTCGATGGTGAACTCGATCTTTCGCTCTGGCAGCATCCCTGAAAGCTCTTCTGGGAAAACATCTAGAAATTTTTCAACTATTCGGGGTAACTGCACTGCTGCTACTGCCATCCGTAATACTGGAGGAGAAGGTTCAACTTCGCATCGGAAAAAGGAAAACTCTGGCTCGCCTAGAATTCTAAAAACAATCCTGCCAATGTGGCAGTCTATTCTAGCATACTGGTTCCTCAACCAATCCATCCCTAAGACAACATCATAATCGGCCATCGGAAACTCGATCAATCTAGCGGGGAATTCTCTACCGCTAAGTACGATCCGACATGAGAAAAATACTCTATCTACTCCCACGAGTCCGTTACCAGTAAGTATATTGAGCCTCACTGATAATGACTCGGGCTCCAATCCTATCCGTATCGCGAATCGTACAGACATAAATGAATGCGATGCACCAGAATCAAATAAAGCTGAAGCTGGAAAGGAGTTGACGAGAATAGTACCTGCCACTACCTCTTATGGTGCCAATCCTTCCTCTACGGTCATCACCATAGCCTGACCGTGCCCTCGGGGTGCTGGTCTCCTCTGCTGAAATCCTCGCTGCCTGTTCTGACTCAGGGCTTAGGCTTGTGCATACTGCTGGGGGTGTTGTTGCTGGAATGCCTGGGACTGAGGCGGCAAGGGCCTCGGAGGCTGATACTGCTGCTGCTGGGCTGGTACTGGTCCTCTTACCAAAGGACTAGAAAGGTTGGACGATGATGAACTACCCCTATTCGGGCAGGATCCAACCTTATGATCTGCTACTCCACAGGCCAGGCACAATCCCTGCGTCCTGCGATATTCTGCTACCACATGTCCTGGCTTCCCACAATTCGAACATCCCACTCCGGAAGAGTGCTTCTGCTTCTGCTACTGAGGGTACATCGGGGCTGAATATTGAACCGACGTTACTGAGGCCACCCGCCTCGGAGCTCCAATGGTCAAAGCCCTAATTGTCGGGGTTGGTGCTGAAGACTGATTCATCTGGCCATGAGATCTCTTCCAACCTGCAGCCCTATCCACGATCCTATGGGAGGTATACTCATGCCTCCTAGCTATTCTGAAGACTGCATCAAAAGTCTGATGCTCAAACTGTTCTACTACCAATAAAATCTCGAGATAGAGCCCCTGCTGGAACCGCTGGGCTCTTTCGAACTCGGTTGCTACCAAGGTAGGAGCAAACCGACTGAGCCTGGAAAACTCGACCGCATATCCATCGACCGTCCTATCCATCTGCTTCAAATTGGTAAACCTCGTCTATAGATCGTACCGAGCTACAGCATCGAAATACTTGGTCTGGAATCTCTTTCTGAATACTGCCCAAGCAATAGATGCCACTAATCCAACGGCCTGTGCCGCCCACCAGCTACGGGCAAGATCTAATAACTGCAGGCGCACTACGGCCACCTTCTCATTCTCTGGAGTCCTGGCTGCTTCTAGAATCACCTCTGTGTTCTGAAGCCAAGCATCCGCGGCAATAGCATCTTTACTACCATCAAAGAAGGGAGGGTTCAAGCGCTTGAAGCTGTTGGCCGCGCTATTCCCCTGGTGACCTCCTCTGGTCAGAGCATCTGTCACTGCCTGGTGCAAGGCATCTTCTCGACGATCTTGGGAAGCTATCAAGGTCCTGATGAGACCCACCAAAGTGCCATCATCAGGCTTTACAGGCTGAACTGGCTGGACTGGTGGCTCTCCTCAGTAGGCACGACTCTGGAGGCTACTCTGGAATGTTGAGCTTGATCTCCAGGTTGCTGCTGGTCCGCGGAAGGTGCTCCGCCTCACTGATCGGCAGGGCCAGGTACAATGCCACTGAAGAAGATGACATAGAAACAATAAAGAAGGACCAGGACAGATCAACGATACAAACATATGATCAGATCAAGATTCCAGGGATTCAGAGATACGAGCAGAGATCAATGGAAGAGTACTGATTGAGACATCTAATCGGTAAACTCTCACATATCTTGATTTACAAGACCTGCATGGGCCACCACTTAAACCATGTCATGCCCCAGAACCAGAATACTGGAGAGCGGGGGCAGACATAGCCAGCTACATACATAGAAGTGTATCCCACCTCACTATACGGTCACGGCTGTCTAGATACATGAGGGTTTAACTACAAGCCAACAGTCTCTTAGGGTCATGAACAAGCCTAGTGTCTCAATCACAAGCAAGTAAGTAAATGTTATAAGATGCAAGATCACTAAATATACCATAGTAAGGTATCCCAAATATTACATATTCAGTTGATCATGAAGCTAGTCATTACAAAATGTGATAACTAGCAAGAGTTTAGTCATACATGGTCAACCCTAGGATCTGTTAATCATGTTACAGTCCGTAGGCAGACAGTAAGTAAGGGTAGAATCGAGCTAAACATGTGCTCGTCGGCTAAACGCCTCAAAAGAATATTTTTATAATAAAGTGGGAGAGCCAAAAATAACCCACTCGTTGTCCTGGTTACGCCTGGTAGTCACCATTAGGCTGGAAAGTTGGTAGATCCTCTAGAGCTGCTCCGATATCTGGCCATACAAAACCAGCTGGGTCAGATCCCAGAAAGAGCAAGTGCCACAAAGGAGGCTTCACTTAGGAACTAAAACCAGCAATTAGCACAGAATATAATAATAATAATATAGTAAAACTGGAGAGATAGAGCATCACGAGGATATACGGTCAGATAACCATGGAACCATTCAGATACCCAAGTTACAACCCTTAAACCAAACAAGGACCGGAGTTGTAACCCTTCATCTGAACAGAACTTGGTTTCTCCCATTTATCGGCAAGATAATATAAGAAAATTAGGTCATGTGACAATCTTGCATAGGATCAAGACAAGACTAGACTGGTTATACCTCATCCAACAATCACGGCCAAGCAATAAGTACGGCTTGATACTTTAACTAACTAGGGTTATCACAGGCCTAGTTACTAGCAAGATACAACAAGATTATTCCATAGCCACAAGCCCTGCAGACCATCCAGGTTACCCAGGTCGAGTATTAGGGGTTGAATTCAGGTGGGTACATCGTCCAGAAAATGCATGTACCCTTAAGTGACTTAGAGGGTGCAACACATGACAGTGTGCTGGAAATGTGCTCTACTCGACGGCAGGCTACAGATCCCAAGCGTATCCAGGTAACGGGATCGCCTGTAGCTGGAAAATCTCTTCATGACTACTGGATTATTCTAGTTATTAGCCTTAGTCAATTTGGTAGGCACCCCTGACCGTGGTACTCAGGGGTCCCTGTCCTAGATATGATGCAAGACAATACTAGTTCATTTGTATAAGCACAATCGCCTACGGTGTCCAGGTTATTCATTCTTGTCATGTCAAGTGGCCGTCGCAACAGCTTATCAAGATTATCATATCAAGTTTACTTGTCAGAAGTGCACCACGGCGGGCCACTATCATGTCATATTACTTGTCAAGAGTGCACCCCTACGGGTCACTATCGTGTTCAGGTTATAAGTGCAGGATAACATAGTACAAGCATTATCAAAAAGGCTAAGTATACTGTGGCGGCCCATGCAGTTCAAAAGTCACAATTAGTGCGATGTCGTAGTGGTGCTCGACTTAGAGTGCTGCTACGAGCCTGCTATAGGTTTAGAAGATATGGGCTATAGGCTAAGGTTACTCAATCACAGTTAGGACTACTTGAGAAGATTCCTGGGATGACCCTTGAGAATCTCATTATAAACTATCTTAAAATTTGATTCCGACAGTTTCTGTCTACTTCTTTGTTCATCGTTGAATTTGATTCTTGGTATTCATTATTGACTTGATTTTCTACCAAGATAAAATTATGGGCTAGGTTGCCTTAGTCATGGAATCTAGAGTCTTCTATAGCCATATTAGCTGGTTTGGCGATGAGATAGAGTCTGATTTTGGATGTATTTCTCGGATGTGGAAATTTAAAGTTTTCGCAGCCAAGCTAGCGACAATACAAAATTTTTAAATACCATAATTCTAGAGGTATGTACATTAGTTGCAGATTCTATAGATTATCGCAGCCATACTTACTGGTGTGACGATGATTCTGGTAACATGGTTCTGGATAGACAAGTGTGATTATCAGATTGCAGAATAGATACCATATAGATGGTACCCTAGTATAATGGAGTAGAATATCAGTATGGATATTACTTGAGTATCATGGATTAGATAGAAGGAGCTAGGCCACCTGTAGTGCAGCACCGTACCCCACACCATCAGAGGGATATATCCCAGAGGGACAGGACTTTTGCGCTGACAGTCGAGTAGACTGATGCTACAGGTGATAGGTTAGCAGGTCTTTTTTTCCTTTTTTTCTTTCCATCTTGTTGTGTGATTCTATTAGTACCTGTCAGGATGTTTTGTGTTGTGATAGATAGTATAGTGACCCTGATCAAGACTGTGATATCAAGACCAGTAGGACCACAATTTGCATATTTTAGATATAGTTTTCTTGACCTTGATTGTTGGGGGTTTGACCTAGAAGGAGTATGGCCATCTTAATTTCGAGGTCAAAATTTTTCTAATGAGGGTAGATTTGTAACCACCACTTTTCTAAAATGAGGGTAATTTTAAACTTTTATAAAATTGATTATTTAATAATAGGTTTAAATCATGTTATTGATTTATTGATAAATTTAATTATTTAAATATCATTAAATTAGTATTTTGTGATTTTGTTCTTTGGCTAGTGTAACCTTAGAGCTGCTTAGCCTATAGACTAACCATGACCACGGAGGCCTAACCCATATGATTAGTTTAGCTAATTACCACTTTAGGCTAAGGGTATTTTGGTCATTTTGTGACTTTTGAATTATTTAGAATTTTGATTAATTGGTGAATTTTAGATTATTTTAATAATTATATTTAAATTAATGTATTGTAATTTTGGTCATTTTTCATATTTTAATATTTTGGGATTTTTTATATTTTAATATTGATTTTACGGGATTTGCTAAGTCGGGTTCGATTTTCATCTCGTTCTGACTTGTGTTAGTGATCTGGGTAGCTTAGACTCTAGTCGGGACCCCAAGATTAGTTAGGCATGGTCCGCAAACCCCACTAATTAAGTTAGTGTCATTAGACAAATTCTACTTGCTTAGAATGGTTAAATTAGAGGCTTAAACTTGACTTTTTTGACCACAAACCTTGTCATAACTTAAGTTGACCCAAAGGAGACTTGTAGGGGCATCTTGGACATTTCACATAGGCCCATTAGGGCATTATGAACAGCCACCTATAGGGGGAGAGGTGTCCCTCTCTTTCATTTTACACTTGCCTCTTTTTTCCCCCAAATTTGTTCTTTCCCAAACTTGAGAGCTTCTCTCTTGATTTTGATCTCCAAATCCCTCCATTCTTCTTCCAATCTTTCATCATTTCTTCTCATTCAACCAAGGAGGAGGTGTCACGATCCACATCCGCTTTTTCGGATAGGAAACGTATCCAAGCCAGCCTACGCCGCAGAGTCGACGGTAGAACGCTGTCAAGCCCGCAAGAAATAAATGTTCAAAATATAACATTTGCTGCTCATTCACATTTCTAAATTTATTACAACATTTACAACATTTATATTTAAAGGAAAATACAATGTTCTCATAATATAGAAAAGACAGCTAGTTCCACTATATAAGTCGACCTCAGCATACCCATGTCTTTCCAGTGCTAAGAATGATCGCGGCTAAACCTGAAAAATATTAGTTTTCAGTCAGAAATGGAACAAGTACACAAACCGACGACAATGCAAAAATATAATAGAATTAACAAGACATGAAAATAACATATGAGATATGAAAACTGGAAAGTACTTATGACATGGCACGATGGAAAAGAAAAGGAAAGAAAAAAATAAAAGACATCTACCTATGTGGTGTGAAATATCCTTTTTGACATGTGAACTTCTAGGGTGTAACCTCCTTGAACCGAATTCTAGAAATTTTCTGAATTTTCTTTTTGTTGAAAATGTTATTTTCTAAAGATCTTCCTGAATCATCAAAACTTCGGTTTTGATTTTTATAATTATTTATATAATATACATTTTTCGATCGCGATATGTTATGGAGTTTTGTTATTGGGTTATTGGCTTTTCGAAACGGTTTATTGAAAATATTATAGATTTGGACTTATATAAAATAAAATAAGTTATTTCGAATTTCTTAACTAATATAGACTAGATTCACATATATTTATAAATACTTTGAAAACTTGTAGCCATTAGGACTATTAGATTTCAACCCCTTTTTGGCCTAAGGCCTAATAAAAGATAAATATATATTTACATATATATATTGAAAACATATTTGTAGTGAGCTGGAGCTTATTGAATTATTTCTACATGATTTCGTCATTTTGGACCATGTTTCCATCCTACACAAAGTCTGCATTCAAACCCCAATACATTCTAAGTGCATCGTGTCCGTGTCTGTGTCCATCCATTTCATTCCATTTTTTATTACATTTACATTTAGCTTTTAGGGTTTCCCCTTCCTTCCCTATAAAATAGCACACATCCCTAAAATATTACATCTTGCACAAATCCCCAAAAAAAAACCTAATTTCTATTCCACCAACCGCCACACTCCCATCATTCATCGAACCACCCTTGCCATTGGAATCCCGACCACCCCGGCGTCTCCGGCCATCACTGGAGATCCATGACACCGCCACCGTCATCACAACTACACGCCACCACCGCCACCATCAGATCCACGACACCGCCACCATCAGATCCACCGCCCAACCGCCCTGCCGACCAAATCGCCCCGGCCGGCACCGCCGCCAACACCATCAACCACCACCACCACCGTTAGCCACCACCACCGTTAGCCACCACCACCGATGGCTACCACAGCCACTACCGTTAGCCACCACCGTTAGCCACCACCGCCACCACCGAAACAACCCACCACCGCCTTTTCCCTAAAAAATCTGACCAAATCATAGAGAGAAAGAGAGAGGGAGAGATAACCTGGCCGATGACCGCCACCCAGCTCCGCCACCATCCGTCCGGCGTCGTCGCCGCGTGAGTCCATCCACGCGCCGCCCTGGCCGAGCTCGCGCCGCCGCGCGAGCCCCTTCCGCCGACCTTGTGGCCAAACCCCACCGGCGTTGCTCATCCGCGGCCATCCCCGCCGAGCCGCCCAGCCGCGTTCTGCCGCCCCCCGCCAGATCCGGAGGACAGCGCCGCCCTCACCGTCGTTGTACGCCTCCCTGAGCCGCCGTAGCTGAGCCCTCGCCGAGCCGTTCGCCCGCATCCTCCCGTCGCCGACCCGGACGAGCCTTGCTGACCGATCCCTCCGGCCCCATGGCGAGCTCCGTCAAGCTCCGGCGTCCGTCGCCGCTCCGCCGGCGCAAACCCCCCTTCCGCCGAGATCATGTGAGCCCCTCCTTTCTTAGATCTGAGTTCTGTTGGAGATCAGCCCCCTTTATTATATGTATAATTATTAGTTTATATATATTATATATATTAAGTTTATATATATATAATATATATTAGTTGATATAAATAATATATATTAGTTATATTTATAATATATTGTTTGTATAATAATAAATGTACATTTGTTTAATATAATGTATAATAGCTTTATAATAAATGTATATTAGTTTATGATAATGTATGTTAGTTTATATATAGTATATAAATTGGTCCCATTATTATTTTATTGGTATTATTATTTTAACGTAATTACTTACTTGGAAATTATAAAAAAATATATAATAATATTCCTAAAATATTAATAGTAAGTTTTGACCTAAATTAATAGTTTAATTATTCATTTAGTAATTTTTTGCCCGAAGAGTAGGCTTTACTAATATATTCATAAAATATATTGATACTAGAACATTTTTCCCTTATTATTAAATAATATCAAAATATCTCGATTAATACAATATCTATTTTCCTAAATTATTATAAATAATTTTGGATAATTTTGTATAGTTAATCTTTTTCCCTAAATTCATATTTATCAAAATAGGAATATTGGTACAGAAATAATTTTCTGAGTTTTGAAATATTATCTAAAATATGTTGATTAATGCAGATATATTTTTATCATTATAAGGATTTCCAGAAATTTATTATATTTATTTAATTATATTTTTCTGAAATCATAAATCGTGACTATGATAGTCATTTTCTATTCTTGATTTGATTATTGTACCAAACCCTGATTTTAGACTTTTACATACCAAATTAGGCTATTTGGACTACTCTGGACTCATTGGGACTGCCCGTGTCATTGTCTGGGACCCTCTGTAGAGCATAGCAGTGTACCTACCTCGTGTCGACATGTTCGTATCTCGTACGTCGACTGCAATCAAATCAAGGCGAGTACATTCTCTGATCATTTCATATCCTGCTTAGAATTATTTCCTGCATTAAATTACTTTACTTGTTACTGTCACGTTGGTCACACGGATTGGTACTATATGGATCCCTTCTTGAGATGTTATCCTTAGGGAGCATCGGGTACTACATGTTCTGTGCGTTTCACTTACATGGCGTACACTATGCTTCATTGGTTCTTTGATCACTTGTGACATATACTCTTATGATCACAGAGTCTCCTAGAATCCTTATCCCATTTACTGGGTATCCTAGAATCTCCTAGAATCCCCATTTATGGGACATCCATGTATCACCCTTCGGGGGCCTTTGTATGGAATCATAACATAATCTGGTTGGATCCTTGTGTATTGATTAGGGGTACGGAGGAGTAGAAGTAGACATGTGAATAATACCCAAGTAGTATCTCATCAGAATCTTTCTATAGTGTCTCATCAGAATCTTCTATGCCATTTACATGTCAATATTGTACTCTGACTCACTAGCCACTGTTAGTCTCTATTTATAGTAGATATTTCTATTACAGCTCTCTCTCTGTTTACATACTGCATTTCTTTCAGTACCTGTATCTTACTTTACTGTATGATTATATTTTCTAACCTGCTATGAACTGTTGAGATGTATTGTGCTCGCTCCCTTCCTGACTGGACCTGTTGATAAATTTTACAGATAGCTTGGAGGTTGCCTGCTAGCCTAGAGGAGACACAGTAGAGGTTGTATTGATAGCTAGGGTTTTGCTTATAGCTTATTTTCAGTTGTCTTGAGTTGTATTTATAGATTACCGTATCGGAGCTTCGAGATGTATTTCTAGATTTGTGTATCTTAGACACTTAGACTTCTATCTGCTGTACCTCTTTTTAGATTTCATGTTTTATCTATCTTCCATTATGTTCTACCTTAGATGTGATTGAGTTTACATTCTGCCATGTCACCCCCATTCGGGGAGTATAAACTGCTTAGTCTTATACTGTTAGATGCATGAGACCTAGGACAGCGTTCTACTGTCGATACTGCGGCGTAGGCTGGGCATTGTTATGTTCTCGTACCCTTACTCTAGGGTGCAGGTCGTGACACATTTTTAGTGGTGGCCCATGCAGGTCGAGTTTATGTAGTGGTATTCGAACTAGAGTACCACTACAGCCTGCAGTAGGATTAGGATATATTTTGAAGGTACTCAATCACAGTTAGGATCCCATGAGAGATTCCTGGGACGACCCTTGAGAATCTTATTTAACTTCGACTTGAAAACTCTCTTTTCCTTGATTTGATTTATCTTTATTTTCTGTTGTTGAATTTGATTTTGATGGATTATTGTTGAATTTGAGTTTGTATTTATTGATTTTGATGGAAGATTGTTGAATTTTGAATCTTGATGTTAGCTGTAGCATCCGAGTTTGTATTTATATGATTTGAAGGATTTTTGTAAATTTTTGAATCTTGATGTTCGTTGATAAATTTGATTTTGGGTATTCATTGTTGATTTAATTTAATTTTTGTCAAGATGAAATTATATGGGCTAGGTCATCTAAGTTTTGGAATCTAGTCTTCTATAGTCACATTAGCCAGCATGGTGAGGACATATAGTCTGGCTTTGGATATATTTCTTGGGTGTGGGAATTTAAGGTTTTCGCAGCCAAGCTAGCGGCATCGCGAAAATGTTAAATACCACGATTCTAGAGGTATGTGCCTAAGTCGAGGACTTTGTGATTATCGTAGCCTTGTTTACTAGTATGACGAGGATTTAGAGAACCATGATTTTGGATAACGCATATGATTATCAGATTGTACCTTAAATGTTTTCGAACATGTTTTCTCTACTTTTGTTTCAGTCCTTCAAAAAAAAAGAATTATTATTTGTTTGTTTTGTTTTGTTTCTTATTATTTAATTTAGGAGGGGGTTTAGCTGTTTTTATGAACCTTGTGCAACTTCTTACTATAAATTTCTTCTTAATACAATGAATCAATGATTTTTGCTAGACCTTATTTTGGATTTGGTATTATAATTCTGGTTCCAAAATGGGTTCCTCTTTTAAACAGATAAGCAGAACAGATTCTATTATTATTCTTTCCTGCCAATATTTTATTACCATCATTCCTCGTCTTATATAACTGTCCTGATTATATCAATTCCGTCTCGTAATAAATTCTGTCAGCTGTACTCTAAACCCCTGAATCTTTATATCGTTTTTACCTGAGAAATGTTGAGGAAGTGACGTGAATCATCTAGGTCAAAAATGACGTAATTGGTTATCATATGATGATTTTGTAGGAATCAAAATGTTGGATGTCAAATATGAAAAAATAAATTGAAATGGAGATGTGGTAAAGGTTTAAAATGAAATCGAGGGATAATGTTATCAATTTAGAAACAATCACAAAAATTTGAGTTATGAATAATTCATGGATGTATTTCAAAAAAAAAACTAATGAGGATATTAGAGGTCAGCCTAGTTTGAGAACTTAGAAATTTTGGTTATTGATTCGTGGGAACTTCTACTCTGAGGCTATGTAGAAATTTAGAAATAAAAAAGAAAATTTAATTATATTCGATGATCTTGTGAAATTGAACTAGATATTGTAAGGGGGTGACTAGAGACAGAGAGAACACAAAGATTTTAAGCTATAGGAATTATTTTAGATGATTTTTTTTTATAGAATTCAAAAAAAAGATAATATTGAAGGTGAACGTTGAAGAAATACGAAGGTTGATTTATAAATAAATTTTGTATGACATGGTGGTATTGGAGTTGAGTAAATACGAGACTTGATTTAAACAAGTCCAAGGATTTCATAAACTGGATTTAGAGGTTTCGGATCTAATTTAGAACGAGGTGAAAGAATTTGGAAACTTGATTAAATGGATAAGTGTTGATACCTAATTAAGAGGGGTATGCTTTGTGGAAAATGTTTTAGAAGTTTAGAATTTTGTCTATGGTGATCATGGTAAAGGTTTAGATGACTGAAGGTTATAAAATTTCGATGATAGTTATGTAGAGGTTGATTTTCATATTGGGACTTGTGAGATAAAAATATGATTTGGCAAATGATAAACTTGATGGTATTAGAGAGAGATGATTAACTTGACTTCTTATGAAATCTTTCCTTGTTTCCTAAAAGGTTTTCAATATCATTGAATCCTAGCTCCCTTAATCACGACCAAATTGACTTCGATCATCTTTTCTTATCATATTAATATCTTGGGTTGTACTTAATTGAATTAAACTTAATTATGACCTGAATCCCCATTCTTGTATGCTCGTGCTCAGACTTCGATGAACCTGTCCTCCATATTGCCCAAATCTTGGTTTCCAAAATTGATCAACTTAGATCGTATCGCGACTAAAATTTCTTAATATTATTGTGATTGGATTTCAATGCTATTGACATTCGTTCCTTAAACTTTTGATTTTGATTTTCCTTGAGTAGTACCTTTCATCATACCAATAGTCTTGACCCTTGATCGTACTCAATTTATTTGAATTCCATCTCGTGACTTGGATCTCTATCATATGTTGATCGTGCTCAAAAATCTCGATTTCAATTTTTTTCCAACCTAAATCCAAATATTGATTAGCTTTATTCTTCATCGTGTTAATATTTTAATTTTGACCGCAATCAAACTTCGATACCCATATCACTCGTGCATAAAACTCTGAATTATTCTTGAAAACGACTAAGTTCTGTTCCAATTCCGATTTATCTTCATACTATCCTTGATTATACCGAATTTTATGCTTGATCGTGCCTAGGCTACTATGATACTCTTTATCATATTTAAATACTATTTGACCAAGATTAAGCTGACCTTATCTTGATCGTGTCAAATTTCGATTTTTATCATATTTGGATTTTTGCACTCGTACCTAAAATGTTTTCTGACCATGATTTGATTTCCTAATATCATCTGAAATTCTCATGATTGTTCCTGCCTAAATGACCTGGCATGACTAGACGACTATGAAATCCATGGTCTGGATCTAAAGAACATGACTATACATACCAATTTTGCCTCTGGATCGTGCTTAAAATTTTGTCCTTGATCGCGACTACCCGATTTGATTATCATAAAATTTAGTGATCATATCCGAAATAATTTTTCCTTCGTGCCTAAAATTCAATCCTCTAGTCATCGTGCTGCTATTTCCTTCCTATTTAATGACGAGGTTTTGATTTTTGTCACTCTACATACGCCATGCCTAAGTGATTTTAGTCATTCCAAGGTTTTAAGCCTCGATTTGGTTCGTGATCAAGTGGTTCTTAGTCATTGATCGTGCCAAACGTTTTATTTTTTTTTCCTAGCGATGACCAATCGCATCATTTTTCGCATTGACCCTGCCTTTACAACCTTGATTCCGAAATCATGATGTTATCGCCATCCATAACTAAGTTTGGATCTTGATCGTGCTTATACGACCTAGAGTCCGATTTCCATCAAATCTTACTACCGATCGTTCTATACTCGAATTTCGTTCTCCATTTGTTTCTCTTAGCCATGGTTAAGATCATGACTAAATAATCTGAATTGTGTCTAAACAATAATGATCATTCTATGATTCTATCGTGTCAAATCAATAGTCGTGTTCAAACAATTTCAAGTTGATTATCTTGATCGTGCCATTGTCGTTGTCTTTTGATCGTGTCTGAGTTATTGCCTAAATTTCTATCATGTTTTAACTCCCTTGCCAACCTTTAAATTTCGAGGACGAAATTTCTTTAAGGAGGGTAGATTTGTAACCTCCTTGAACCGAATTCTAGAAATTTTCTGAATTTTCTTTTTGTTGAAAATGTTATTTTCTAAAGATCTTCCTGAATCATCAAAACACCGATTTTGATTTTTATAATTATTTATATAATATACATTTTTCGATCGCGATATGTTATGGAATTTTGTTATTGGGTTATTGGCTTTTCGAAACGGTTTATTGAAAATATTATAGATTTGGACTTATATAAAATAAAATAAGTTATTTCGAATTTCTTAACTAATATAGACTAGATTCACATATATTTATAAATACTTTGAAAACTTGTAGCGATTAGGACTATTAGATTTCAACCCCTTTTTGGCCTAAGGCCTAATAAATGATAAATATATATTTACATATATATATTGAAAACGTATTTGTAGTGACCTGGAGCTTATTGAATTATTTCTACATGATTTCGTCATTTCGGACCATGTTTCCATCCTACACAAAGTCTGCATTCAAACCCCAATGCATTCCAAGTGCATCGTGTCCGTGTCTGTGTCCATCCATTTTATTCTATTTTTTATTACATTTACATTTAGCTTTTAGGGTTTCCCCTTCCTCCCCTATAAATAGCACACATCCCTAAAATATTACATCTTGCACAAATCCCCAAAAAAAACCTAATTTCTATTCCACCAGCCGCCACACTCCCATCACTCACTGAACCACCCCTGCCATTGGAATCCCGACCACCCCGGCGTCTCCGGCCATCGCCGGAGATCCACGACACCGCCACCGTCATCACAACCACACGCCACCACCGCCACCATCAGATCCACGACACCGCCACCATCAGATCTACCACCCAACCGCCCTGCCGACCAAACCGCCCCGGCCGGCATCGCCGCCAACACCATCAACCACCACCACCACCGTTAGCCACCACCACCGTTAGCCACCACCGTTAGCCACCACCACCGATGGCCACCACAGCCACCACCGTTAGCCACCACCGCCACCACCGAAATAACCCACCACCGCCTTTTTCCCAAAAACCCGACCAAATCATAGAGAGAAAGAGAGAGGGAGAGATAACCTGGCCGGTGACCGCCACCCAGCTCCACCACCCTCCGTCCGACGTCGCCGCCGCGCGAGTCCATCCATGCGCCGCCCTGGCCGAGATCGCGCCGCCGCGCGAGCCCCTTCCGCCGACCTTGTGGCCAAATCCCACCGGCGTTGCTCATCCGCGGCCATCCCCGCCGAGCCGCGTTCCGCCGCCCCCCGCCAGATCCGGAGGACAGCGCCGCCCTCGCCGTCGTTGTACGCCTCCCTGAGCCGCCGTAGCTGAGCCCTCGCCGAGCCGTTCGCCCGCATCCTTCCGTCGTCGCCCCGGACGTGCCTTGCTGACTGATCCCTCCGGCGCCATGGCGAGCTCCGCCGAGCTCTGGCGTCCGTCGCCGCTCCGCCGGCGCAAACCCCCCTTCCGCCGAGATCATGTGAGCCCCTCCTTTCTTAGATCTGAGTTCTGTTGGGGATCAGCCCCCTTTATTATATGTATAATTTTTAGTTTCTATATATTATATATATTAAGTTTATATATATATAATATATATTAGTTGATATAAATAATATATATTAGTTATATTTATAATATATTGTTTGTATAATAATAAATGTATATTTGTTTAATATAATGTATAATAGCTTTATAATAAATATATATTAGTTTATGATAATGTATGTTAGTTTATATATAGTATATAAATTGGTCCCATTATTATTTTATTGGTGTTATTATTTTAACGTAATCACTTACTTGGAAATTATATAAAAATATATAATAATATTACTAAAATATTAATTGTAAGTTTTGACCTAAATTAATAGTTTAATTATTCATTTAGTGATTTTTTGCCCGAAGAGTAGGCTTTACTAATATATTCATAAAATATATTGATACTAGAACATTTTTCCCTTATTATTAAATAATATCAAAATATCTCGATTAATACAATATCTATTTTCCTAAATTATTATAAACAATTTTGGATAATTTTGTATAATTAATCTTTTTCCCTAAATTCATATTTATCAAAATAGGAATATTGGTACAGAAATGATTTTCTGAGTTTTGAAATATTATCTAAAATATGTTGATTAACGCAGATATATTTTTATCATTATACGAATTTCCAGAAATTTATTATATTTATTTAATTATATTTTTCTGAAATCATAAATCGTGACTATGATAGTCATTTTCTATTCTTGATTTGATTATTGTACCAAACCCTAATTTTAGACTTTTATATACCAAACTAGGCTATTTGGACTACTCTGGACTCATTGGGACTGCCCGTGTCGTCGTCTGGGACCCTCTATAGAGCATAGCAGTGTACCTACCTCGTGTCGACACATTTGTGTCGCATACGTCGACTCCAATCAAATCAAGGCGAGTACATTCTCTGATCATTTCATATCCTGCTTAGAATTATTTCCTGCATTAAATTACTTTACTTGTTACTGTCACGTTGGTCACACGGATTGGTACTTTATGGATTCCTTCTTGAGATGTTATCCTTAGGGAGTATCGGGTACTACATATGTTCTGTGCGTTTCACTTACATGGCGTATCACTATGCTTCATTGGTTCTTTGATCACTTGTGACATATACTCTTATGATCACAGAGTCTCCTAGAATCCTTATCCCATTTACTGGGTATCCTAGAATCTCCTAGAATCCCCATTTATGGGACATCCATGTATCACCCTTCGGGGGCCTTTGCATGGAATCATAACATAACCTGGTTGGATCCTTGTGTATTGATTGGGGGTACGGGGGAGTAGAAGTAGACATGTGAATAATATCCAAGTAGTATCTCATCAGAATCTTTCTATAGTGTCTCATCAGAATCTCCTATGCCATTTACTTGTCTATATTGTACTCTGACTCACTAGCCACTGTTAGTCTCTATTTATAGTAGATATTTTTATTACAGCTCTCTCTCTGTTTACATACTGCATTTCTTTCAGTACCTGTATCTTACTTTACTGCATGATTATATTTTCTAACCTGCTATGAACTGTTGAGATGTATTGTGCTCGCTCCCGTCCTGACTGGACCTGTTGATAAATTTTACAGATAGCTTGGAGGTTGCCTGCTAGCCTAGAGGAGACACAGTAGAGGTTGTATAGATAGCTAGGGTTTTGCTTATAGCTTATTTTTAGTTGTCTTGAGTTGTATTTATGGATTACCGTATCGGAGCTTCGAGATGTATTTCTGGATTTGTGTATCTTTGACACTTAGACTTCTATCTGCTGTACCTCTTTTTGGATTTCATGTTTTATCTATCTTCTATTATATTCTACCGTAGATGTGATTGAGTTTACATTCTGCCATATCACCCCCATTCGGGGAGTATAAACTGCTTAGCCTTATACTGTTAGATGCATGAGACCTAGGACAGCGTTCTACCGTCGACACTGCGGCGTAGGCTGGGCGTTGTTACGTTCTCGTACCCTTACTCTAGGGTACGGGTCGTGACATAGGGGATAAATTTGGCATCCTGCACGTGTCGTGTACAGGTGCTATTATTCAAGAATAGACTCATGGGATAGTTCTGGGTAGTTCACATGTCTACTAAGATATTTTCCCTCCCGACTACTCCGTGTTACGAGCGTGTTAACAAGTAGTAAGATATATGTATAGACATGAAATAAAAAGACTACTATGAATCGAAAGCAATCAGAAAGTGCACTTGCCTGAGGTCCTTAGCTGAAGAAACCGATAGTACAACCACATCAGATGAGTCACTAAAGTCAACACATGCAAAAAGTCTTCAGATGCTGAAATAAACATTAGCAACGTTCTCAGAATAGTCAAATTAGCTAGGATTGCCTGTCCTTAAGTCCAATTCTGGATACAGGGGCAAAACGATAATTTTGGGCAAAAACGATGTCCGCCGTTGGACCCACTTTGCACCGAAAAGCGTGCCAGAGTCAATGGTCTCTAAAGTCGTCAAACTATATGTCTACGGATTCGTTTTGATGATACGAACCCGACGGTATGTCCAGTTTTGGATTCCGGTGGGCCGTGTATGTAACTCCACTTCCCAGTTTTTTTTTAAAATAAATAAAATTGATTTTTAAAAATTATATAATTGTTATTACTAGTTTAAATAATGAATTAGTTTTCATTTAAAATTTTGGTAATCTATTTTTGGAGGGAAATTTTAGAGCAGGATTCTGAATTTCAAAAAGGTTGTTACAACTAATTAGAGTGGTCCCCACTCAATTCACAAAGTTTTTCTAACTGATTTCTGGATTTTTTTGTAAATATGAAAAAGTAGAGGGTTTTATTGGAAATAATCCATTGCGGAGGGACCTAGAGAAAAATTTAGTTTACGGGGGGGTCTTTTTGCAAATGTGCATTTTTATACTGAGCCTGTGGGGAGAGAGAGAGAGTCATTGTTATATTTTTTTCTTTCTCTTTTTCCATTCTGATTCTTCTCGTCTTCCCCAAATACTCCGTGAGCGCGAGCCCTAATTTCCGGCGGGAGCCATAGGCGGCGACGGCGACATCGATCCACCCTCACGGCAGCCATGGCGGGTCCGACGACATCTCTCTTCTCCGACGACTGATCTGAATCATCATCAGTGCCAACCCCGGCGTCAAGTTTCGCGGCGGCGACCGCAGAGTTTCATCTCCGACGATCGACGACCAGGCATCGTCCCTCCCATTAGGCGGCGGCCATCCCTGAGCGGCGACGACGGCGGCCATCCCTGAGCGGCGACGACGGCGGCTCTTCCACCGTGGCCAACTGCGGACGCTTCCAACACAGACGAGGCAAAACCCTACTGGCGTCAGCGTGGGAGAGTTCTTCGACAATGGAGATCGCAGCAGCACCTCTGATCTAGTCGAACAAGCAACTGATCCATGACTATTCCTCTCGGCGACTCATTGATCGGCTATGGCGGGACAGCAACCACCGCGAGCAGAGTTCAGGCTCGTCGTTCTTCTCCGACAACGATTTTCAAGACAGTCGCCGATTAGATCATCAGGAAGAAGGAGATCTAGCAGGTCGGTTCTGATCCTTCGACGCGGATCGACGAAGAACTCGAGGTAATTTAGTGATTCTTACCTAGCGCTTGAATTCTCGATAAATTCTGGATTTTATAGAACAGAGGGATTTAGGAATTTTAGATCGGTTTTATTGAGCATCAACTGTTCGTTGTAATGCCGCAGGGGACTTGAGTTCGCGTCAGGACACGAGTTTATGTATCTGACACGCGGGGATGCATCTCTGATTCAATCAGGTAATTTTTGATGTATTGATTATTGATTTGCTAGCTGCGCATTGTGTTTGACGGTGAGATTTTTGGTTCCAGTCCGTTCGTGTCAAGTCCTTGCCGTGTCCAAATCTCAACCGAATCGAGATTGGTCCCTATCGGTTACAGGATGTGTCTGGATTGGACTCTGCAGGATAGTGTCGTATTCGCGTGCGTGATGCCATGTCTGTTGAACGTCCAACCCATTTGCTGATTGATGTCGAGCGCGTGGAGTTTAGTCAGCTTGTGCATGTTCGACTTGGTTGTATAAATAACTATAAGTTCTATGCTGATTTTTCCTATCTATGGATTGTGAAGGAAACTCTTAATTATTATTTTGATGTTTGGTTTGGCCTCTGTGTGTTTTGAAGCCAGTTTAGGTCAACAAGTTTTATGATTTTCTTGTGTTTTAATAAGGCTTTGATTGAGTTCGGTAAAGTCAACAATTTGGTTTAGTTGGGACAGATCCAGTATTAGAGTGGTTACTGCGGATTTAAACCTAAGGTTTATGTTGATTATTTCCGCATAGAGCAGAGCTATGTTATCTCTATTTTGATGAGTTGCCTTAGCACTTAATATTGTCTTTAGTAATTAATATTTTAAATCGGATTTCGTAAGTATTTTTCCAAAGTAACTTGTATAGGCTTCTTCACAATGTGCTTGTTTAAGCTTCATAATTGAGTATTGGCCTTAGGTACTACAGCTTGATGATTGCAGGTTGCAGTTGGTTGTTGAGCCTTGAATTTTGTTTAGTTTATACTTGCTGGGGTTTGGACCTGTGTGTAATATGAAGTTTATTGGGTTCAAATGTCTAAGTATTTTGTTGGTGTGTTGGGGTCGCTCTGGGATTATATGTTCAAGCCAGTAGATGGTATTGAATTAATTTGGCCTTTATATTTTTTTTTGACTCTATTTAAATTATAGACTAAGCTCTGGATTGTTGGTCTGTGCCTACTCGAGTTGGGTTGAAGGAAGTTTTGCAAAGGATTCTATAGTAATATCCTTTCATATATTTTTTTTATGACAACTAGTACCTTTCTAAACATTTTAAAGCTGGACTAGTTAGAAATAAGATTAGAGTAATAATATTGTCTAGAATTTAACCAACTTGTACTTAAAATAAACATGAGGACATCCAACTCCATCCGTTACCCGTACCTTCCTGGAGCAAGGCAAGTACTTTTCTACGGTTTTGTGCATTTACATTCCTGTACCATTTCTTGTGACACGTCATGGCACGATATTCATGTACTCCTGTATTCCTGTACCCTTGCTCTTGTACTTATTAGTGTCGGGTGGGGAAATACACTAGCCATGTGACCAATCCCGGTTACTATATATTCCTGTACCTAGCTTAGGCCTCGCACTGTGCACGCGGGTCCTAAGTCGTACCATATTCATGTACTCCTGTGCATGCTCCTGTACTCACCCCAGCCGGTCACATGGACTAGATGTATTTCGATATTGTGTACTTGTCATGTCTGGTACTTCAGGATTATAGTTTCATTCCTGTACTTTACATGTTCCTGTACTTTACATTCATGTACTATAGTTCCTGTACTTATTTCCTGTACTACTTTCCTGTACTTTCATGTTCATTTCTGTATTTTATTTCTTGTACTCCTGTACCCTGTTCATATCATGTTCATGTTTCATTACCTAGAACTGTACTTTGCTCCGCTCCTGAATAGGATATGTTGTAGGTATGCTTGCAGGACATTGTTCTACTCTATGGGCCAGAGCCCAGGATTTAGCTGAGCAGGATGAGGTTTAGCTTGAGGCTTCAGGTTTAGATTACTTAGCTTTACTTTGAGATATTGACTTTAGAGTTCATAGCACTTATCATTCCTGTTGATTCTGGTACATTATGATATCTGGATTTGTGGATTATGGTGATTATTCTGGGATACGTTTTTAGATGCTGTGATTCTATACTTTCATGTTTATCTGGTTAGTTTTCCCTAGCTTGGTACAGCTTACTTCGTCGTGTCTAACGACGAAGGCTGGACGTGTCCGACTCGTATCCGATTATTCGGGAGCGGGTCGTGACATGTTTTTAGTGGTGGCCCATGCAGGTCTATCCTAATGGTACCTAGGTCTTAGCGTATTATTGGGGGACTTGATTTAAACTAGGGAAACTTGATCACAGCATAGGAAAAATCCGGAAATAAGGGTATATCAGGTATATCAGGTATATTGATATTCTATAAACACTTGTTGTATTTAGGTCTAGGTTATTTTAACAGTTTTTTTGTATTTTAGATAGTTTAAGCACGCAACACCGGAACAGTCGATCCATCTACACTTGAAGGTTTCGAGCTCACACTTTCTATCGCCCTACTATCCCCATGGGTAGTACGTAGTTGACGGAGATGCTTCAAGAGTTCCTTGACACCAGCAGGCCGTCCTTTTCCAATCTAGATTTGCAAATGCACTCTCCGAGCCAGAAAGAATTTCTGATTTCCAGACTTTTCCGACACCGAGCGCATATCTTGCACCAAGGAGCAGATCGAGAACCTTGAGTTACCACTAAAGATCACCCAAGTTTCTGAGGACCCGACTTCTCTGAAGATTAGAGCCACCAGCCAGGAGATCCAGAATGTAGCACAGACAATAGGACACAACGGGAAATTGAAGCTCGAGAGAAACATGAAGACTTATGATGAAGATAACAACTACTGTGGATCCGTAAAGCGTCGCCACACTCGGACAACACTTCTTCAGCCCAGCAGGAGATTCAGATTCAGTCGGCTATCATTTGTATTTTCTGCCGCAGCCCAGGACACTACTACGACGAATGTCATAAAAGACGGAGACTACGCTTGTACTGCGGATCACCTACTCACCAAGTCAAAGATTGTCCGGAGACCGTTGATCGCACTGCCCGAGAACAAGCACGAGGAGCACCAGGACCGCAGCAGAAGGACCCGCCTCTCCAGATTCAGCAGGTATATGAAGCACTACCGCATGGATCAACCTATGTCAGGACAATTGAAGAAGTTGAAGCGATTCCAGTCCCGGAGAAACTCTGAAGATAGACTGAAGACAGAAGATTTCTTTTGCATGGTTGGGAAAACCATGTATCTTGATTAACAATCCAGTCTTCCCTTAAATTCCTCCTAACACATTGATCGTTTCTTGAAACTTCTTGTTTCTATTTTGAAACCTTGGTTGATGTCGAAACTTATTTCGAGATATTGTTTCCTACTTAGATAAACTTGTTTTAGATCCCAAATCGATAATTGTTTGAAATTCATTATTCGATACAGTTGGCATATTCATCATTCTTGACCTTGTTTCCTAGTAATGGCTCCTATTTGCAAATTTTATTCATTTATCAAACTTCGTGTTAATTGATATTTAATCGTTTCTCGAGATTTTATTTTGAAATCCTGTTCCTCATTCGAAACTTGTTTAAGCTTCGTCCTATTCAGGGCATTGTGGAGGATTCCTTTGAAGGTTTGAAGATTTCTTTTCCTATTTTGGGATTATGACTCGTTCTCTATATAAGACTTGTTTTCCATTCATGATTTTTGATTTGAGAGTTGTTGTCCACTACTTTGTTTCGATCTTGCTTCCTACTCGTTTCAGTTTTCTATTCGAGGCTTTATTGAAATTTGGTTTTCTAATCGTGATTTTGAGATCATGTTTCCTATTCGGAACCTTGCTTTCCTTCGAGATTTTGCCTCCTATTCAAGAATCTGTTTTGTTCACGACCTTGTTTGACCTCGTTTCCTATTTGAAATTTCGCTTGTTTCATACTCACCATTCAATGCTTGTTCCCTATTCTCTGCTTGATACCCTATTTCTCCTCACTAGTCATGACCTTGCTTCTTGTTCGAGAATTACTTTCTATCTGCAATTTTGTTGATATTTTAGTTCTAATGAGACTTTGTATACTATTGGAGATTTCATTTCCCATTCGGGATCTGTTCGAGATTTTGTCGTTACTTGAGATTTTGTTGAACTTTGTTTCCAATACGCGATTTAATTCTTATTTTGCGACATTGTCTTATATTTGATGCCTTGCTACTGTTCATCCTTCGAGACTCTGTTATCCCTTCGGGATAATGTCCTATATATGGAATCTTGTTACCATTCCAGATATCAGTTGAAATTCCGTTATAATTTGAAATTTCGCCCTATCTGAAATTTTAAATCTCCCTGGTTGTTTTTTTTACTCACTGATTGGATCCCTTGTAGTCTCTTAGTACCTAATAAAATCCTTGTATTCTAACAGTCAGGTAACTTCACATTTCCGTGACTTGGACTACTGAAACTCATTTTGAACTCCTTGGAACTCTTTTGAAATTCCTAGGGATAAAGTCGAGAGGCTATTCGATGACCTACCATGGCATGACAATTGCACGCTAAAGCCATTAGCTGGATTATGGAGACTGAAAGTTCACTGCAGCCAGTAGCGCACTGGCGAGGCAGGAACTTTAAGTTGACGTGATTTCAGACATTCATAGGTTTCGGGTATTATTGAGACTTTGTCCTAAACTCTTCATATTTAGATCTCTTGAGTTGCTTCATCGATAATTATTTGAAATGAATAAAGTTGATATGTTATTCGGTAACATATTGTTATTTAAGTCATGTAACCGAAAGTTCACTGCAGCCAGACATACACTGGCGGGGCAGGGATTCTAAGTGAAGTGATTTCAAATATCTATATGTTTCCGGATACCATAGAAACTATATTCCATTTTCATATAATTATTGGTTTTCGAGAATCACAAACCCTTGCACGTTCATCCTGATTTGATACTGTATCTCCTGAGTATTGCGTACGTCTCCTCAATCGACCCTTGCTAAAATTTTCTTCTAGCATTTTATCGTTAGATCATTGAATTCCTCAAAATTGTATATTACCAGATTGTGATTCTGTACTTCGTTGTGAGTTGTCTAAACTTAGATCTTAAGTCATGTCTATCTGACCATGATTTTCTATCTTGTTCTAGTCTACCTGTGTTAAAATATCGATTTTTGATCGTACTTAATAATTGTGTCTTCATGATTTTGTTCATCTGAGTTGTAATTGAAATTCCTTCCACTTCGTGACTATTTGATCCTCGATCCTTGTCAAAGCATGATATCCCAAACTTCTTGTGTATACTTGGCCTCAAGGCTTAGAGCGTCATGGATTGACAAAAGCACTAGGCGGACAACAGCAGATGGTCACCGGAGTTAGCAGTTAGAAGCAGTGTGTTCCTGAAGAATCTCGCCGACCAGGGGCACCATTCGTTTTGGCAGAAGCGGAAGGTTCAGTCCGAGATTCAGCGGGCCTGTCGACGTGATGACGCGTATTGGCGAGGAGGCATATCGACTAGCGCTTCCAGCTAGCTTGGAGGGAGTGCACGACGTTTTCCACGTGTTCCAGCTTCGACGCTACATTCCGGACCCGAGCCATGTGGTGGACTATTCAGAGCTGGAGGCGGGTCCGAGCTTGACTTACGAGGAGCAGCCAGTGGAGATCCTCGATTGTAGGGAGAAGCGTCTGCGGAACCAGACCATTCCTCTTGTCCGCATCATGAGGAGACACCACTCTCCGGAAGAGTCCACGTGGGAGCATGAGGACGAGATGCGGGAGCGCTATCCCACTCTGTTTGATTGATTTGATTGTACTCTGTTTCTTATGGAATTCTATTTTCAATAAATAACTGGTGTTTGGATCTTTTGTGAATTGTTGATATTTTTTTTGTTTTTGTTTTTTTTGGTCCTTTGAATTTCGAGGACGAAATTTTTTAAGGGGAGGAGATTTGTAACTCCACTTCCCAGTTTTTTTTAAAATAAATAAAATTGATTTCTAAAAATTATATAATTGTTATTACTAGTTTAAATAATGAATTAGTTTTCATTTAAAATTTTGGTAATCTATTTTTGGAGGGAAATTTTAGAGCAGGATTCTGAATTTCAAAAAGGTTGTTACAACTAATTAGAGTGGTCCCCACTCAATTCACAAAGTTTTTCTAACTGATTTCTGGATTTTTTTGTAAATATGAAAAAGCAGAGGGTTTTATTGGAAATAATCCATTGCGGAGGGACCTAGAGAAAAATTTAGTTTACGGGGGGGTCTTTTTGCAAATGTGCATTTTTATACTGAGCCTGTGGGGAGAGAGAGAGAGTCATTGTTATATTTTTTTTTCTTTCTCTTTTTCCATTCTGATTCTTCTCGTCTTCCCCAAATACTCCGTGAGCGCGAGCCCTAATTTCCGGCGGGAGCCATAGGCGGCGACGGCGACATCGATCCACCCTCACGGCAGCCATGGCGGGTCCGACGACATCTCTCTTCTCCGACGACTGATCTGAATCATCATCAGCGCCAACCCCGGCGTCAAGTTTCACGGCGGCGACCGCAGAGTTTCATCTCCGACGATCGACGACCAGGCATCGTCCCTTCCATCAGGCGGCGGCCATCCCTGAGCGGCGACGACGGCGGCCATCCCTGAGCGGCGACGACGGCGGCTCTTCCACCGTGGCCAACTACGGACGCTTCCAACACAGACGAGGCAAAACCCTACTGGCGTCAGCGTGGGAGAGTTCTCCGACAATGGAGATCGCAGCAGCACCTCTGATTTAGTCGAACAAGCAACTGATCCATGACTATTCCTCTCGACGACTCGTTGATCGGCTATGGCGGGACAGCAACCACCGCGAGCAGAGTTCAGGCTCGTCGTTCTTCTCCGACAACGATTTTCAAGATAGTCGCCGATTAGATCATCAGGAAGAAGGAGATCTAGCAGGTCGGTTCTGATCCTTCGACGCAGATCGACGAAGAACTCGAGGTAATTTAGTGATTCTTACCTAGCGCTTGAATTCTCGATAAATTCTGGATTTTATCGAACAGAGGGATTTAGGAATTTTAGATCGGTTTTACTGAGCATCAACTGTTCGTTGTAATGCCGCAGGGGACTTGAGTTCGCGTCAGGACACGAGTTTATGTATCTGACACGCGGGGATGCATCTCTGATTCAATCAGGTAATTTTTGATGTATTGATTATTGATTTGCTAGCTGCGCGTTGTGTTTGACGGTAAGATTTTTGGTTCCAGTCCGTTCGTGTTAAGTCCTTGCCGTGTCCAAATCTCAATCGAATCGAGATTGGTCCCTATCGGTTACAGGATGTGTCTAGATTGGACTCTGCAGGATAGTGTCGTGTTCGCGTGCGTGATGCCATATCTGTTGAACGTCCAACCCATTTGCTGATTGATGTCGAGCGCATGGAGTTTAGTCAGCTTGTGCATGTTCGACTTGGTTGTATAAATAACTATAAGTTCTATGCTGATTTTTCCTATCTATGGATTGTGAAGGAAACTCTTAATTATTATTTTGATGTTTGGTTTGGCCTCTGTGTGTTTTGAAGCCAGTTTAGGTCAACAAGTTTTATGATTTTCTTGTGTTTTAATAAGGCTTTGATTGAGTTCGGTAAAGTCAACAATTTGGTTTAGTTGGGACAGACCCAGTATTAGAGTGGTTACTACGGATTTAAACCTAAGGTTTATGTTGATTATTTCCGCATAGTGCAGAGCTATGTTATCTCTATTTTGATGAGTTGCCTTAGCACTTAATATTGTCTTTAGTAATTAATATTTTAAATCGGATTTCGTAAGTATTTTTACAAAGTAACTTGTATAGGCTTCTTCACAATGTGCTTGTTTAAGCTTCATAATTGAGTATTGGCCTTAGGTACTACAGCTTGATGATTGCAGGTTGCAGTTGGTTGTTGAGCCTTGAATTTTGTTTAGTTTATACTTGCTGGGGTTTGGACCTGTGTGTAATATGAAGTTTATTGGGTTCAAATGTCTAAGTATTTTGTTGGTGTGTTGGGGTCGCTCTGGGATTATATGTTCAAGCCAGTAGATGGTATTGAATTAATTTGGCCTTTATATTTTTTTTTGACTCTATTTAAATTATAGACTAAGCTCTGGATTGTTGGTCTGTGCCTACTCGAGTTGGGTTGAAGGAAGTTTTGCAAAGGATTCTATAGTAATATCCTTTCATATATTTTTTTTATGACAACTAGTACCTTTCTAAACATTTTGAAAGCTGGACTAGTTAGAAATAAGATTAGAGTAATAATATTGTCTAGAATTTAACCAACTTGTACTTAAAATAAACAGGAGGACATCCAACTCCATCCGTTACCCGTACCTTCCTGGAGCAAGGCAAGTACTTTTCTACGGTTTTGTGCATTTACATTCCTGTACCATTTCTTGTGACACGTCATGGCACGATATTCATGTACTCCTGTATTCCTGTACCCTTGCTCTTGTACTTATTAGTGTCGGGTGGGGAAATACACTAGCCATGTGACCAATCCCGGTTACTATATATTTCTGTACCTAGCTTAGGCCTCGCACTGTGCACGCGGGTCCTAAGTCGTACCATATTCATGTACTCCTGTGCATGCTCCTGTACTCACCCCAGCCGGTCACATGGACTAGATGTATTTCGATATTGTGCACTTGTCATGTCTGGTACTTCAGGATTATAGTTTCATTCCTGTACTTTACATGTTCCTGTACTTTACATTCATGTACTATAGTTCCTGTACTTATTTCCTGTACTACTTTCCTGTACTTTCATGTTCATTTCTGTATTTTATTTCTTGTACTCCTGTACCCTGTTCATATCATGTTCATGTTTCATTACCTAGAACTGTACTTTGCTCCGCTCCTGAATAGGATATGTTGCAGGTATGCTTGCAGGACATTGTTCTACTCTATGGGCCAGAGCCCAGGATTTAGCTGAGCAGGATGAGGTTTAGCTTGAGGCTTCAGGTTTAGATTACTTAGCTTTACTTTGAGATATTGACTTTAGAGTTCATAGCACTTATCATTCCTGTTGATTCTGGTACATTATGATATCTGTTTTTGTGGATTATGGTGATTATTCTGGGACACGTTTTTAGATGCTGTGATTCTATACTTTCATGTTTATCTGGTTAGTTTTCCCTAGCTTGGTACAGCTTACTTCGTCGTGTCTAACGACGAAGGCTGGACGTGTCCGACTCGTATCCGATTATTCGGGAGCGGGTCGTGACAGTGTACAAAATTGCTCGTTGAATCAGATCGTAGGGCCCGCAAAACGGTAATCTGATCAACTGTCTCAAAATCGGACCAAACTTGGCATACAGGACCAGAAAAATGATACCGTCCTGTTGGCGTAAGTTTCGTCTCGATCTGACGAGCGTGCACAAAGTAATTGAAAATTTTGCAAAGTGACCGATACGGTGAATTTTGACGGATACGCATCAAATTCGTCGTGCACACGCAACCAATTTGAATTCCGTCAAAGCCCACACGTCCGCAATATCCGTACGCGCCTTTTGATGCTTATGGTGCGAGTCCACGTCGTCCGGTTTGGCGGGACGCACGTCGTATCGGATGGTTTTTCAAGTTTTTGAAAACAGTTTCACAGGTTTTTCTTGATTTTTGAAAACTAATAACTTAGCCTATTATTGATGAAAACAGAAACTACAAGAAGGACTTCTAAGACCTGTATGTTGTCTTCGAAATTGTTCAGGTAGTTCCTTAAAACTCATAATATATTGGTCGTAATATGACGTCAAACATGGGTGTTTGGGTTCTGAAATCTGTCATTACGACACTAGTTTTTTTTCCAAGTTTTGATCGAGTTTCTAAAACCGATCACTCGACTACTTTGCAAACTACCTAATGGAGAGTCGAGAGGATCATGTGGGTTATGAATAGGAATTTATGGTTCGGGAAATGATCGAGTAGATTTAAAGAGATCGGGTTCGAAGTTGAGGTACCTCGCAGTTCGAAACAGAGGTGGTCTGTTTCCATTAGCAATTGCTGTGCAGTTCCGGTGGCCATTGGCGACGGGGCAGGCGGTGGTGCGACGTCGGGGTGGGTCGCCAAGGCTATGGGGCTGGCGTGGCGGCGAGTTGGTGTTAGGGTTTAGAGTTTCTCGTACGGTTTATAAGTCTAGATGAATATCGAAGTAGGGTCGGGTGTTCCTGCTGCTGTGCGGGGAAGAATAGAGTATGGCTCGATTTTGGGGATAGGCTCGGGCTTAGCCTATTATGGCCTGGGCTTGCTGGCCTGGGGAGTTATTGCTTCTCATTTTTTTATTATTATTTTTAGTTAACTATATATATATATATATATACTTATATATATATACCCTTATACATGTACAAGTGTTCAACATCTATATATATATAGATATACGCATATAACTTTTCTAAAATATTAAAATACTAGAATATTTATAGTATACCATATACCAATATATTTTATACAACATAATGTAAACTTTTAAACACATATATTTACTATATACACATATATACCATCTATATATATATATATATATATATATATATATATATATATATATATATATATATATATATATATATATATATATATATCATATATATATCATATATATATCATATATATATATATATATATATATATATATATATATATATATATATATATATATATATATATATTTGGTTCGGGAATAGGAATTTATGGTTCGGGAAATGATCGAGTAGATTTAAAGAGATCGGGTTCGAAGTTGAGGTACCTCGCAGTTCGAAACAGAGGTGGTCTGTTTCCATTGGCGATTGCTGTGCAGTTCCGGCGGCCATTGGCGACGGGCAGGCGGTGGCGCAACGTCGGGATGGGTCGCCAAGGCTGTGGGGCTGGCGTGGCGGCGAGTTGGTGTTAGGGTTTAGAGTTTCTCGTGCAGTTATAAGTCTAGGTGAATGTCGAAGTAGGGTCGGGTGTTCCTGCTGCTGTGCGGGAAAGAATAGAGTATGGCTCGATTCTGGGGATGGGCTCGGGCTCAGCCTGTTATGGCCTGGGCTTGCTGGCTTGGGGAGTTATTGCTTCTCCTTTTTCTTTTATTATTATTTTTAGTTAACTATATATATATATACTTATATATATATACCCTTATACATGTACAAGTGTTCAACATCTATATATATATATATAGATATACGCATATAACTTTTCTAAAATATTAAAATACTAGAATATTTATAGTATACCATATAACAATATATTTTATACAACATAATGTATACTTTTAAACACATATATTTACTATATACACATATATACCATCTATATTTTTTTTTTTCTATATATATATATATATATATATATATATATATATATATATATATAATAAATACAAAAATCAATCATATAAAATTTATGAAGAAAAGGAGAGTTTAACACTTACACGGTATATCGTACATCTCACTAAATATTGATTTTATCATAAATTAACTTCCATGTATTAAATATGAGCTTATTAACCAAATCCTAAAATAAATACAATATATTTTTTAAGGACAATTATTCACTATATTATCAATAAAACATTATTTTATATTAAGAACTTATAATATATATAAATACCACCACATTGGCAAAAGTCATCTACCGAAATAATAACCTAAATAATTTATAAAATCTAATAATCACCATTTAAATCAAATAATAATAATTAAAAATATTTAAAAAAAAATTTGGGAAGGAAAGTTATAAATCTACCCACCTTAAAATAATTTCGTCCTCGAAATTCTAATTCATGACTATGTCTTAAAATCAAAGTATACTATTACCTTAATCTCCTCAAATTTAATTTCTCAAAAATATTTCTATGACCTTCTCTAGCCATTTGGTATTTACGAAATCTCGAGGACTTCTATCCACCTTTAGTCACACTACTCCCTTGAAACACAGGTCACTAAAATCATATAATCTTCTACTAGTGACTAACAATTCTACCAACCGATATCTACGCATATGGCATCTAGAATCCTCTCCTATCTATCAAGCAACCCAAAATTTAACAAGCAATAATTTTACACATGTAACCAAGATATATCGGTAAATTCTAATAAGCTTGGCCATTCGTCGCCCCAAAATACGAAGGACAGGAAAATAAGGAAGAACAATCAAGAGTAAATATGAAGTTTCAAGAGCGGTAGAGAATATCCAATAATGCAAATAGGACGAAAGTTTATGAACTATTGCCTTATTTGTAAAATTGGCTACCCTAGTCCAGTCACTTGCTAACTCGAAGAACCCTTCATTACTTAGAGGGTCTTGCAATCCATGCAATACGAAAATTTCGTTCTCGAAATTAGTCTAAACAAGTTTCTATTAATAAAACAAAATTTAAGAAATCGAGATTGTGATATTTTCCGTGGTCATTTAAACACATGAGTAAGGAATATAAATGCAATACAAGATCGTATCTCGACTTCCAGGTAGATGGAATAAAGGTTACGAATGGATTCACATTCTAAGGGGTGAAGACTACATATTAGGTATGGGGACCTAATTCAAACAGTTCGGTTTTATAGTCCAAAAATAGTGGTATGCATGGATGGTTTTACTGGGTTTTAATGGGTTCCCCGATTGGACATCAATCATTGGTTGGATGAACATTGGGTTTCAATTTATATGGACTAGACAAGATTCCAATGATAAAACTATTCCTACTAGGTCAGGGTATCCTAGAATAGGTTTCTACCCAAGGATTGAGTTAGTTGCTAGTCAGGTTGGTTAGCTAGGTCCCTAAAGCTCAAAATGTGCCTTCAGTAACTTTTGTGTTTAAGTGGCACATGAGGCCTCAATTGGGTGGCATACTAGTGGCATGTGCGTAGTGGACTTCGAGTAGATCACAACCATATATTGGGTCGAAAGGTTCGAGTCGAGGTTGCGTCTCTAATGGAAGTCGGAAAATATACCGGTATTATGGTAAGGGTTATAGCTAGTCCTTTTTACCTGAAAGTCGTACCATAAAAATAGAGTACAAGGGGACGGATTTGAGTGGGACATGATATACCTAGATGAAGGTGGACTCGTCTAGATCTTGCATATGAAATTTGTTGGAAGATAACAGCTGGTCTCGTGCTCCGAATATTAATGACACGACCGGGGACACAAAATGATCTAAATTGAAAGTGGGACTCCATAGGGCACTAGTTATCATCCTAATTGAAATCATTCTAATCAATCGGTAGTCTCTGTATATCTCAAAATGTTAGAAGGCTTACAGTCTACCCACCTTAGAATCTAGGATATGGTTTTAGGAAAAATGAGGTCAGAAGAATTCCAAAGTCCGGATACTGTACCTCGACTCTTGTTAATAGAGGATAAGGCACGGCGTTACAGGATACCATAGATATAAGTCATATCAAAGATCGTTCGTCAATAAATGGAGAATGAGTGTGTACAATGACACATGGTCGATAAAATAGAATGATCTATTTGTCCATGGTATACAAGAGTTATCGACAGGGTAACCAACCCTAAGGCACATCATATAAAGAGATTTCTAACAACTGGGTCATGAATTTCTATTTGTGTCAAACCTGCCAGACTATTGTTACAAGGGTTCTAGTTAAAGCAAGCTTCAAACAAATAATTTGAGGCTCACAACAATCGGTCTTTTGAGGATAGTTAGTCTCCTAAGTTGGCATTTGATCAAGGGGACGATCCTAATCATTCTCGGACTCCAATGACTAGAAGACCATGATAGTAGGTTTTAGGTTTGAAGGGAGGACGAGTAACTCAAGGCAAGGTTCCAGTCACAGGGCTGGTCGATGGTAGCTGCACTTGTGTATACGACTATCATAGTCGTGGGAAATACTCTTTATCTATCTATCAATTACGAGCTTTTGTCTTTCCAATTAGTGAAAGACAAAAACAATAAAAAGTTCAAGAGGGGTGTCACTGAATACAATTTTGTGATTCAAAGGCGAATGCAAAATTCAAGAGGAATTATGAAAGCAATCACGGATGAAATCCTAGAGACATCTACATCTCAATCCACGTAGGGTAATTAGATTAAGAGCGAACCAAAAGCATCATGGTTGATTAGACCGTAATACAATGATTCTGACTAGACAATATGTTAGCGGGCATCCCCAATAAACATATATCTTGAATCAAGCTCGATAAAAGAGTAAGCTTGCAAAACTAGGCTGTAATAGCAGCATTGGTCAAGATAGTCAAAATATAAGTAGAAGAGATTTTTGGAAAGGAGGCACAAGTAGTTCAAGTTTGAGAGAATGAAAAACCTTACCCGGTGTTCTTACTTATACAGTCACCCTACTATCTACCTATTCATGAGGCCTCGGTCGACTAATAGGTTATGGAACTCTAAATTCTATATTTTAGGTAAATCTATTTGTGTCAGTCAATTAACTCGTTAATAGATCACGAGGACCACAGAATGCTAGGTTGGGAGACACGCTATTCAACTTACAGAACTTTCACTAGTATTGGCTTTGGATCTTATGGGACACACAGGGCATATTCCTATTTTCTATAGTGTCATAAACTTGTAATCACGTCTGAAATCATTTTATCGAGAATTATGCCTCGCCCGTATACTCTGGCTGTGGTAAACCCTTGGTTCCGTAACTCAATTATGATAGGCTATCAGGTACTCTACCCTACATTGACACAAGAGTATCTAAGATCTAAAGAGGTCAACTAGGACATAGTTTTAGCAATGTTCCATAGACTATGATTCTTCGAAATAATTTCAATTCTATGGGTTGTGCCTCGCCAGTGCGCTGCTGGCTGCAGTGAACCCACATTCTCCACTCTCAAATAATTGACGACAGTGCGCTGCTGTCTAACCATTATTAGTTAACTAACATTCTTTTAACTATATCCGTAAAAATTTACGAATTTCTAGAGATTCAACAAGTTGGCTAAAAATAAAGCGTAGGTATTTGTCCTATCAGTCACAATACTTAAAATAAAAGAGTTAACATAGAGGAAATAACTAAAGACGAAAGGAATACAAACATTCTAGTATCTATTTCATGTGCATTTCAATGGTTGAGGAAAAATCTCAAATCAATCTACCTCGAGATTCATATATGAATAGCAGAATTAGAAATTATAAACCAGTTCCTTAAAATAGAATTTTAAAACAGGCAATTCTAACTCATGATATGAAATTTATATCTAAATAAAGCAAAAGAAAACTGAACATGTTATCAAGATTATAGCCTTAATTCTAGAAAAACCTAACTTACCAGGTGAATAGTATATCCACATGGAATTATATCGTTATACTAAAAGTAATAGTGTACCTATAGGGATCTAGCAAGCTATCTAAATTGCATGGCCTATCTAATAACCTTAACTACCCAACGGTCAATTTGAACAAGGGACTCCTAGTTCTAGTCATTCTCTTAAATCATTTCAATCCTAGTTTGTGAATGAGCATTTCCTAGTTGCAGGCTCGCAATGGTACGACTAACTTAAGTACCATTACGAGTTCGCATATTTTGCGAAATCTGACCTGCATGGGCCACCAAAAAAACTTGTCACGACCCGCACCCGCTTTTCCGGATACGAGACGTGTCCAAGCCAGCCTACGCCGCAGAGTCGACGGTAGAACGCTGTCAAGCCCGCAAGAAATAAATGCTCAAAATATAACATTTGCTGCTCATTCACATTTCTAAATTTATTACAACATTTATAATATTTATATTTAAAGGAAAATACAATGTTCTCATAATATAGAAAAGACAACTAGTTCCACTATCTAAGTCGACCTCAGCATACCCATGTCTTTCCAGTGCTAAGAATGATCGCGACTAAACCTGAAAAATATTGGTTTCCAGTCAGGAATGGAACAAGTACACAAACCGACGGCCATGCGAAAACACAATAGAATTAACAAGACATGAAAATAACATATGAGATATGAAAACTGGAAAGTACTGATGACATGGCACGATGGAAAAGAAAAGTAAAGAAATAAATAAAAGACATCGACCTATGTGGTGTGAAATATCCTTTTCGACATGTGAACGGCTAGGGTGTAAATCCGACATCCTGCACGTGTCGTGTACAGGTGCTATTATTCAAGAATAGACTTATGGGATAGTTCTGGGTAGTTCACATATCTACTAAGATATTTTCCCTCCCGACTACTCCGTGTGACGAGCGTGTCAACAAGCAGCAAGATATATGTATAGACATGAAATTAAAAGACTACTATGAATCGAAAGCAATCAGAAAGTGCACTTGTCTGAGGTCCTTAGCTGAAGAAACCGATAGTACAACCACATCAGATGAGTCACTAAAGTCAACACATGCAAAAAGTCTCCAGAAGCTGAAATAAACATTACCAACGTTCTCAGAATAGTCAAATTAGCTAAGGATTGCCCGTCCTTAAGTCCAATTCTGGACACAGGGGCAAAACGATAATTTCGGGCAAAAACGATATCCACCGTTGGACCCGCTTTGCACCGAAAAGCGTGCCAGAGTCAATGTCTCTAAAGTTATCAAACTACATGTCTACGGATTCGTTTTGATGATACAAACCCGATGGTATGTCCAGTTGTGGATTCCGGTGGGTCGTGCACAAAATCGCTCGTTGAATCGGATCGTAGGGCCCGTAAAACGGCGATCCAATCAACTGTCTCAGAATCGAACCAAACTTGGCGTACAGGACCAGAAAAATGATACGGTCCTGTTGGCACAAGTTTCGTCTCGATCTGACGAGCGTGCACAAAGTAATTGGAAAATTTGTAAAATGACCGATACGGTGAATTTTGACGGATACGCGTCAAATTCGTCACGCACACGCGACCAATTTGAATTCCGTCAAAGCCCACACATCTGTAATATCCATACGGGCCTTTCAATGCTTACGGTGCACGACCACGTCGTCCGGTTTGGTGGAACGCACGTCGTATCGGATGGTTTTTCAAGTTTTTGAAAACAGTTTCACAGGTTTTTCTTGATTTTTGAAAACTAATAACTTAGCCTATGATTGATGAAAACAGAAACTACAAGAAGGACTTTTAAGACCTGTAGGTTGTCTCCAAAATTGTTCAGGTAGTTCCTTAAAACTCGTAATATATTGGTCGTAATATGACGTCAAACAGGGGTGTTTGGGTTCTGAAATCTTTCATTATGACAAGAGTTTTTTTTCCAAGTTTTGATCGAGTTTCTAAAATCGATCACTCGACTACTTTGTAAACTACCTAATGGAGAGTCAAGAGGATCAAGTGGGTTATGAATAGGAATTTATGGTTCAGGAAATGATCGAGTAGATTTAAAGAGATCGGGTTCGAAGTTGAGGTACCTCGCAGTTCGAAACAGAGGTGCTCTGTTCCATTGGCGATTGTTGTGCAGTTCCGGCGGCCATTGGCGACGGGGCAGGCGGTGGCGCGACGTCGAGGTGGGTCGCCAAGGCTGTGGGGCTGGCGTGGCGGCGAGTTGGTGTTAGGGTTTAGAGTTTCTCGCGCGGTTTATAAGTCTAGGTGAATGTCGAAGTAGGGTCGGGTGTTCCTGCTGCTTTGCGGGGGAGAATAGAGTATGGCTCGGTTTTGGGGATGGGCTCGGGCTCGGCCTATTATGGCCTGGGCTTGCTGGCCTGGGGAGTTATTGCTTCTCCTTTTTTTTTTAGTTAACTATATATATATATATATACTTATATATATATATACCCTTATACATGTACAAGTGTTCAACATCTATATATATATATAGATATATGCATATAACTTTTCTAAAATATTAAAATACTAGAATATTTATAGTATACCATATACCAATATATTTTATACAACATAATGTATACTTTTAAACACATATATTTACTATATACACAAATATACCATCTATATATATATATATATATATATATATATATATATATATATATATATATATATATATATATATATATATATATATATATATATATATATATATAATATATATATATATATATATTTTTTTTTTTCTATATTTTTTTCTATATATATATTATATATATATATATATATATATATATATATATATATATATATATATATATATATACAAAAATCAATCATATAAAATTTATGAAGAAAAGGAGAGTTTAACACTTACACGGTATATCATACATCTCACTAAATATTGATTTTATCATAAATTAACTTCCATATATTAAATAGGAGCTTATTAACCAAATCCTAAAATAAATACAATATAATTTTTAAGGAAAATTATTCACTATATTATCAACAAAACATTATTTTATATTAAAACTTATAATATATATAAATACCACCACCTTGGCTGAAGTCATCTACCGAAATAATAACCTAAATAATTTATAAAATCTAATAATCACCATTTAAATCAAATAATAATAATTAAAAATATTTCAAAAAAATTTTCGGGAAGGGAAGTTACAGGAGGTGCTAGTAAGGATTAGGAGCAAGGAGCAAGGAAGGGTGTCCATTTTGGAGGAGCTTTCGTATCGGAACCATGTCCTTTGAGTGTATCATTGGGATCCCACTTCTAATAGGTATAACCATCTCTCTATTTCAATTTTCCTTATATTTTAGTTAGATTTGAATCCATAGGATCCACCCCCATGCATGTACAACCATTAGATTTTAATTTGAGGCTCTTTGGAGTCCTCTTTAGGAAGTTTGAATATGTTTGGTGTCCTACTTGTGGAGTTTCCAATATAGGACACCCCATGTGTTTGTGTTTATGTAAATAGGCTATTTGTGGTTTAATTTGAGTTGTAGGATGGTTAGAGAGTGGATTGTTCTTAGTTAGGATGGTTAGAATAAGTTTTATTTTGATAGCTATATTGGTATCCAAGTATCTTGGCCTACATGTGTTTCTTTTGTTCAAAACAACCCAATTTCGTCATAATTTTTATCCACATTTTTAGTAGCCAGAGCAACTTAGAAATGCCATAACTTTTAGATCAAAACTCCAATTAACCTTTCGTCTTTTTTAAAAGAACCGTATCGAAGTTAGCTTTCCAAATATATATATTAATAGGCCAAATTCGTTCTAGAACTTTCTGTAGAATTGTTTGAGTGTCAGATGTATGAAAGACGAACGCGTTTCAGTGTTTTCGCGATTCCAGGAGCTTTCGGACACGAAAATGTGATCCGTTTGAAGTTTTGGAAAGCTAACACGAAGAGCTACAACATACTTTAATCCTAGAATTTAGTGAAGGCCCAATTGGTACAGTATTGGTTTTAAGTAGAAGAGTGACTATGCGACGTAGGCATTTTGTGTAACCTATGAGCCTAGTATGGATATCATGTGAATGTAGGTATCATAGGTTGTCAAGAATATGTATGATATAGTACATATATGTATATATATATTATTGTTATGTAATATATGTTAGTATAGTGTGTGTGTGTTTGAATGAGATAAGGATGTGTGTGGTTAGTGGAGAGAAGTAAGATTGATAGAGGATATGTGTTAGTGTGTGTTTGATGTTGTATAGATGGTAGTATATTGTGTGTGTTGTAAAGGTGAGAGAGTTGGGAGGATCATGCCATTCTATTTGACTTGAGGCTAGTGTGGTTTGTTGAGTGATTTGTGTTTTGGTTGAGTGGTAGTGTATTTGTATATAGATGTGTGTAGGTGTGTTAGAAGAGAAGGGTGGTGGATTTGGTATATGTGTTTGTGTGTGTGTTAGTATTGGTGTAGAGAGAAATTTAAACGTTGTATGTATGGATATGTTAGTATGTTAGTGGTTATGATAGAATCTATGTAGAGGTTAGAGATATCTTAGAAGTTAGATAGTGATAGCTTGTATAAGTTAGATAATTAGTTGTGTTAGTCTATGTTATTGTTAGTTAGAGATGACATATGTTAGTTGGTTAGAGTTAGAGATGGATATATATACATATATATTATGGTTAGATATTAGTTAGTGGATGTTAGTTGTGTTAGGTTTCTAAGTTAGAATAGATGGTTAGAAGTTATATGTTAGAGTTTGTTAGTATCTTATATTAGAAGTATAAGTTAGGATATAGAGTGATATCTTGAGATACCATAGTGGTATCTTAGGATATTTTGGGTATTTGCCTAGTACCTTAAGGTAATATATTTATCTACAAGGTAAAGGGGACTTACCTACAAGGTAGAGGGGGTTTACTTTATACTAAGGTTTAGCTACTAAGGTATTGTCTATCTAATATTTAGGATGAATGGTTAGAGGCTAGATATTTAAGGTATTAGTATTAGAGGTTAAGGTTTTAGTTTCCAACCAAGGTAATGGTTTATCTTACCTTAAGGTAATGGGTTTACCTTATTACAAGGTAAGGTATTGGGTTTACCTAGATAACTAAGGTTAGAAATCTAAGTTATTGGTTAGCTAGTAGCTTATGATAGATATTAGATATCTAAGATTAGTATCTTGGTAGTTAAGGTATTTATACCTAGACTAAGGTATTGGATTTTCAACTAAGGTATTGATATTAGGATATCAATAGGGCTAAGGTATATGGTATCTTGGGGTAAGATATAGGTTAGTATCTTACTATTATCTAGTATCTACGTTAGTTATCTTAGGATGTAGATGAGTGGGTATCCTAAGATACAAATCAGTATCTTAGAAGGTAAAAGTAGAATTTTGGGATAAAGTCTAAGAAAGGGTTTGATTGTTAAGATGGGGTTAGAAATAGGTTGTCTTGGTAGGTAATTGTTAGATAAGGGTAGTTTAGTCTAGTTTTGACCCCCGTTGACCAAGAGTTGACTTTTTGACCAAAGTCAACTACGAGTCAACACTTTACCTAGAATTGACTGAAAGTCAACTGTTAGTCAACATTTGCCTAGTTTGACTTGGATTGACTTCCTGTGACCTTATTTGTTCTAGTTTGGCTCAGTATGACCTAGTTTGACCTAGTTTGACTTAGACTTGCATATCATGATTTGATTAGCTTCCTTTTTATTATTAAACCCTGTTTTGACTTATGATATCTCATCTTTAGGTCTGTGATTACTCTGAGCATCTGTTCACCTTATCAGCTCAGGACCGCAGGCGAGTACATTCACTGATAGTTTTCATTGTCTTGATATCTACTATATCCGATTCAGTTGTAGTGTCTTACATGATTCCCAAAACGATGGATCACGGACTAGTATACGTCGGATCCTGTCATGAGATGTTATTCTCGGATTTCCTTGGTATATTGATGTGTGATATTTCATGTTTCATGTACTTATATAGACATCGAATTGGGAGTGGACTGCCCCCCCTGCTTTTGAATCCCGTGTCATGACGTGCTATGTCCGGATCCGTGATACTATTCGGGGATGGAGGAATTATTAGGGGTTATGTGATCAAAGCCCCATGTCACTATTTTGCTTGCGCCACTCTTACCTCACGTAGGATGTAGCAGATACCTCCATGTCCTTGTTATCCTGGTTGGCCGGCATGACTTTCATGATATTACCGTAGATTATCGGGCCAAGTGGATAACCCTACCATGATTCCCTAGCCGATCATATAGTGCTCTAATAATTCAAGTTACATTTTTATATTTATTTATCATTGTTTTGATTAACAAAATGCCTTGGAGGGAATTGGCTTTTGAAAATAAAATAAGGAAAAGTACAAGAAGTACAAATTTGATTCTGGGAAAGTATTGCTATGGAAGTCTGATCTGTAAATGATCACTTTGTTCCTTGGACCATATATGAGATGAAGATCACTGCTTGAAGTAGAACAACTTGGAAGAACTAAGTCACCAGAAAGGTATCGACGCACTTGGGCACTGATGGCGAGGCCGAATGCTTTCCTGCTTTGCTTCACTCTGTTCTGGAAGAAAAGTTGAAGAAGAATGCTCTAGAGAATCAAAATCTCGAAGCTCTGATCTCTGTATTCTCTCCTGTCTCTCTGTGTGTCTTGTATGAGAAAAATGAGTCTATTATAGACTGGGCTTCCGTGCATAAAGGGCATCAAAATCTGTCTTTACGCTAACAACTGCCATCCACGATCAGAGTCATCCTCTGTATATGCTGACACGTGTCCCATCATTTCAGTAAGAATAGGATACATGTACACACGTTCTTCGAATATGTGGCATAAAGACCACGTAGGCACACCACGTTCCAAACTGGCCAGAACGAATAGGGCGTAAAAAGATGAGCGTAGCTCTGTCATAGGTTTCCAGCGTAAAGTGGTTATTGAATAACCTTGAGCGTAAAATGGCTCAAATAGACTTCACGCACACCTTGTTTTTTATGAGCGTAAGGACTCATGTAAAACTCCGTGCGTAAAAAAACCATTCAGTGAGCGTAAAGTAGCTCGATCTCTATAAACGACAACAATGGTCTTTGTATAAGACAAATTCCATTGAATTCTGTGGTAAATGCCATCATTGATATCTTCATGTCAAAGTCTGTATTAAATGTGAGATTTGACAGCTTTGTCCAGCGTAAAAGAGGCTGCTCTGTCCTCGGCGTAAAATTACGATGTAGACCCAAGCGTAAAGTTACCCGTTCTGTTTAGGCGTAAAGTAGGCCACTTATGAATGAGATGACTCTTTCTTTGAAGCACTTTTTACGCTCCTACAAGACCCCCTTCAAAGTTTTCAAATATCTCCAAAATTTGAAACACTTTGAACAGAAGCGTAAAAGTTGAGATTTGATGAGCGCAAAATTCGGGATACGCAACAGTCATCCGCGTAAGAGCGGGGATATCCAACAGTCGGCATAAAGTTCAGAAAAAGAGAATAATGTCGGTCAACACTTAACCGTCACAATAAATTTCTTCTTCGTAACTTTCAAAATGTTTCTTCATCTTCCCGAGTGAGTGGTTTCCAATGAGGAATGAAGAGTTGTTTTGATTTGTATAAATAAGGACAAATTCCTTATTCTTGACATTCATCCTCATAGTTGATATGGCGCCAAAGAAAGAACCAATCGTGGAGGGGACTTCGATCGCCAGGCTTAACCTCGAGAGAGAGAACGAGCGAGCACAAAATCTTCTAGAGTGCTTTGGACTGACCCCAGCGGTCTTCAGTCGTATTGATGGTGGTCCTTCAACTGCATACGAGGGACCGGGTGACGCAGAAGCATTCCTTCGTCTGATGCGTCGCTCTGGGATTCGCAATATGCGAGAGTTGGGTGCATCCTTCGTCAACCCAACGAAAGAGAATAATAAAATTCTATGTATTGTGACTCTTTTATATGTAGGGGTCCGCTCCCATCCTTTATAAATAAAATCTCTGATGTTTAACCTCATCTATTGACGTGCATTTGTTTATGCACTTCTGTTGACTGCTTCTGTGATTGTTAATTCCCAAAAAACACCAACACGTGGCGTCTATCTTGTGGTTACGAGATCCTTTAAATAAGATCTTCTCCCGAAATAGACTCATCTTAGTAGTTTCTTCAGTCTTTATAAATAGCGAGAATGTTTCATATACTCTCGTACTCATCCCTCTGAAGATAACTTTCTGCGATGTTGTTCTCCAACAAATGATAATGGCGGAGCTTTCCAACGGCGTTCCTTTGCACGTCCAATCATTAGACGCAGATTCAACCACCATTAGAGCCAAACCATTCGACTCAAGTGGTAAGTCCGATTGTAAGCAAATATCTGTCTTCGAATTTTTGTTTGAAAACAGCTATTTTACGAACGTAAAGCCTTGCTGAAGCACTGGCGTAAAAAAAGCCTTGCTGAAGCAAGTGGCGTAAAAGCCTTTATGAAGTACCGCGTAAAAAGCCTTGTCATATCACTGGCAAAAAGCCTTCGTGAAGTGCCGGCGTAAAAGCCTTGTTATATCACTGGCGTAAAAGCCTTTGTGAAGCGCCAGCGTAAAAGCCTTGCTGAAGCAAATGGCGTGAAAGCCTTTATGAAGCACTGGCGTAAAAAACCTTGCCATCTGTCTTTAGTTAGCGTTCAATACGCATTTGATGACACTTCTTCTTCTTTGTTTTCTGCAGAAGCCTGGCTGAAGAGCTTTTTCAGAACTGGCATTGGTGACTTCGACGCTGTGGAGAGCGTTCTTCTGACATCAACATCAGGGAGCTCATGCGCTTTTGACGCGCAAATCAAACAACTCAGAACTCTTCGTGAGATAGAAGGGTCTTCCTCCGTTGGTAGGAAGAGCCTTTATACACGGAGAGTTGGACGGTGGAGTCAGCTCTACCCCGAGAAATCGGGTAGTAGAGTTCCTTTCACGGCAGAACTAGGAATTGTATCCCAATGATGGATACGTTCCTATCTCCTTGAGAGGCCGCCCTAATCCACCAGTTGTGTTGGCAGCAACACGCCTTCGGGCTGCCATACTCTGGGGTTCTCCTTTTCTGAGAGAGAAACCAGAGTTTGATTCCTACTGTTCTGATTGCCACGGGGCTCAGACAGTAGGAACTGCCACCAACAACGAACCCGTCAAGAAGATCCAAGAAGAAATAGATCTCTATTAGGTTTTTTTGGTGTATAGAATGAAAATCCAAGAATGTAAAGATTTCCATTGTAAAGAAAAGTCTAAGAAATGTAATAGACTTTTATGATATATGGGAATGAAAATGATGGTTCTTCTATGATCAATGATTTGTATCTATCTGGATGTAATATGGACATGATAGATAAATGAAATCTTATTTTCTGTTTTAGAGTATATGATATCAGAGGTAATATGGACATAATAGCATATATGAACTCAAAAGAAAATTAGATTAATATCTATGCAGAGGTCAGAATAGAAGTGATAGATAGGAAAAGAAAGTAGATTTAATATTTATTCAGAGGTCATAGAAACATGATAAATAGCGAATCCCACTTTCTAATCAATTGATATAGAAAATATAAAATCCCTTTCCCTGGAAACAAGAAGTCAGCTTAACCAAACCTTGGTAGCTGGGGAATAAGAAGACAGATGTTGTGAGATGCCAAAAAAAAACGGTGGACGAATCAACGTATTTCTTGGGAACAGAAAGGACGATTCCATAATTAAATGGATGAACCTGGTAACATGAACAGTCGAGTCTTTTCGGAAATGGAAAGTTTATTCTCAATCTTCAAAGACCGGTTCATCAATAGTCCTCTTCTATAAATAGGCGAGAAATCTTCTGAAATCATTTCATTCTCATTTCTATTCCTCACTTGAAAATGTCTTCCGAGGATGCTCAGCAAAAGAATGAAGTCTGCAGGAACATTGAGGACATCGTCGAGACACATCCCGTTGAACCAATAGTGACGGGTCCGACTGAAGTAGGCAACAGTTCTTCTATGCCCAAGCCATCTCAAGACATCCTTGCTTTCTTAGTAGAGCAGGAAAAACTCCTGAAGAAGAAGCATTGAGGATGGCCATCTGTAAATTTTTCGTGAGTTCGGGAAACGATGTCTTCCATGCATTGGCTGACTATGTAATAAGGAAGGGAGTGGCCCTCGTCCTTAATCTTTTATCTTAACAAAAATAAAAGAAGTTTTATTTTTGTTCTGTCTTCTCTCTTTTTTTTATACATAGTATTTTTTGAGAAATTTGCCATTGATCGGCAACATGAGTAGGTCTCCATTGGGTTTTGACAACCGATAGGCACCATTGGAGAACACGGACTCAATTACATACGGGCCTTCCCATTTCGCTTGGAATTTCCCTTTGCTTTTATGAGTCATCACCATTGGTCTCCGAACAGCCAACACAAGCTCGCCAATTTTGAATACCCTCTCTTGACTTTACGATTGAAAGTTCGAGATATACGGGCTTGATATAGCTCAATGCTGTTGTGCTTGAAGACGCTTCTCGTCCAATCCTTCAAGTTCTTGGAGTCGTAAGCGATCATTATTCTCTGTAGTTAGCTCATTAGCAATAGCAATTCGAAGAGAAGGGATCTGGATTTCCAATGGGAGAACAGCTTCACATCCATAAACCAGTGAAAATGGTGTAAAACCAGTAGGAGTTCGGACCGTTGTTCGATATGCCCATAAACATTCTCCAAGCTTCTCATTCCAATCTCTTTTATTAGAAGAGACAAACTTTTTGAGAAGTTTGATGATCGTTTTGTTGAAGGCTTCAGCTAAGCCATTAGCAGCTGGATTATAAGCCGTAGAAGCCAGATTTTGAATTCGATTCTTGTCACAGAACCGATAAAATGCCTGGCTGGCAAATTGTGGTCCATTGTCATGAATTATTCGTCGAGGAATCCCGAAGCGATAAATGACATGATGTTTAATGAAGCTGATTACATTAGATGTTTTCTTCAGCAAGTGGAACTGCTTCTGCCCACTTCGAAAAGTAATCGGTTATAGCTAGTATAAACCGATGTCCTTTGACAGAAGGGGGGTTAATAGGACCAATGATGTCCATACCCAAGCTTCGAAAGGCCAAGAGGCTGCTGTAGGATGTAGAAATTCAGACGGTTGATGAATAAAGTCTGCGTGAATCTGGCATGCTTTACATCTTCTCATAGTCTACAGCATCTGCTATCATAGAGGGCCAATAATACCCCATTCTTCGAATGCGATCTTGTAACTTTGGACCCGGTTGATGAGCACCACAGACACCATCATGAGCCTCACGTAGTATTTGTTTAGCTTCACTTTCTGAGAGACAACGCAGCAAAATCCCATCATATGAACGACGATACAGCATATGTAAAGACGAATCATAATAGAATCGAAACGATCGTCTCTTAATTGACGCAGCTTCTTTAGGATCTTCAGGCAAATTCCATGGACTGCATAATCAATGAATGGAGTTCTCCAATCTTTCTGCTGGGAACTTGCCTCTGTAACATAACTTTGTTCAATATGCAGATTACTCTTCACAGAACAAGTCTCGGTCTAGCAAAGTAATCGTATTTTGCCTTCGGATTGGGACAGCCAAGTCTGCAGCTAAGCTGGCAAGAGCATCAGCTTCCACATTCTGAGAACGTGGCACAAATTCAATGAAGAATCCTTTGAATGAAAGAACCAACTCGACTACCACCTGATGATAAGGGATGAGATCAGGATTTCTGACTTCATAAGTCCCTCTAACTTGATTGACGATCAATTGAGAATCTCCATAAGCCTCTAGGAATTCATATCCAATTGCTTTGCCACTTGGAGACCAATCAATAGAGCATTATATTCTGCTACATTGTTAGAGCATGGCTCATTAAGAGAATAGGCACGGTATATAACCATTTTGTCAGGAGAAACCAAGACGATTCCTACCCCAGAGACAATATTGCCTTTAGGTCCCACACGTGATGCTCCATCAAAATATAATTGCCATATGTCATTCTTCAAAGCCATGTTGCAATCCACTACTTCGTCTGGAATGTCTTCATATAACTTCGAAGTTTCGGGTACAGGATGAGCAGCTAAGAAATCAGCTAACGCTTGGCCCTTCACTGATTTTTGAGGCACATACCATGTCATAAGGAGTGAGCAACATCGCCCAGGTAGCTAACCTGGAATTAAGAATGCTCGGTTTTCTCATCAATACCCGAATGGGATTTATTCTGGAGATAACATGAATAGTCTGTCCTGTGACATAATGCCTTGTCTTTTGGACGGCAAAAACCAAAGCTAGACATTCCTTTTCTACAGGAGTATATCTGTGTTCAGCTCCGACCATCATTCTGCTCAGATAATATATTGCTTGTTCATGACCCATATCACTTTTCTGTGCCAGAAGAGCGCCAAGTGAATGATCCAAGGCTCGAACATACAGCAAAAATGGTCTTCCTATCACCGGAGGTACCAGGACAGGCGGGTTTGTAAGATATTGCTTAATGTCATTGAAGGCTTTTTGACATGCTTCATCCCAGATGAAAGATACTCCTTTCTTTAATAGACGGGAGAAAGGTTGACATCTCCCGAAAGATTAGATATAAATCTTCTATATAAGCAATACGGCCCTGAAAGCCACGAAGTTCTTTCAGATTACGAGGAGGGCATTTCAAGAATTGCTTTAACCTTATCAGGATCAACATGGATACCCTGAGAGGTATGACAAATCCTAAAAACTTGCCACTAAAACCCCTAAGAAAGATTAGTAGGGTTCATTTTCAATTGATGTTGACGCATCAATTCAAATACTGTCTTCAAGTCTTGAATGTGATCATTCTTTGACCGACTTTTCACAGCAATCATCTACGTAGCATTCAACTATTTTCGTAGATGTTCTTGAAAGATATTGCTCATAGCCCGTTGATATGTGGCACCGGCATTTTTGAGACCAAACGGCATAACTGTATAGCAAAAAACCCCAAGGGGTGTTCGAAAAGATGTATGCTTCTCATCTTCTGGATGCATCTTGATCTGATTGTATCCTGAGAATCCGTCCATGAAAGACATACGTTCAAAACCGCATGTATTGTCTATCATGACATCAGTAATGGGAAGCGAAATTCGTCCTTTGGACAGGCTGTATTAAGATCTCGGTAATCTATACAAACTCGGACTTTTCCGTTCTTCTTCATAACAGGAACAATATTGGCCACCCAATCCGGATGTTGTTCTTCACGAACGAAGCCACACGTAATCAGCTTTTTGACTTCTGCTTCAATTGCATCCATCATATCTGGTCTAAAACGTCGTTGCTGTTGTTTTACAGGTTTGACGTTAGGCAAAATATTAAGTTTATGAGTAGCAACTTTAGGATCTAGCCCTGGCATATCCTCATAACTCCATGCAAAGATGTCAATGTAATCTTTGATAAGTTTTATCAACTCTTCCTTTTCATCTTCAGAAAGATTCTTACTGATGAATATTGGTTTGGGCGTAATTCCATTTCCAACATCGATCTGGATAACCTCATCTTCTGTAGGTGGCTGTCGCTGTTCAAAACGAAGTTCCCATTGAGTATCCATCTGTTGAGCCCAAGGATCATTCTCAAATGGCTCTGATTCATCATCGATTTGAACCATATTGACTGAGAATATCTGTCTAGATTCATCGTGTGAGGAATCTATGTTGTCTTTATATTGATGACTTTGATTATCAGAATAAAGTCATTCTCTCAATAAACTTGACAGCCATATACTCGAAAAGGAAATCTTCATTGATATCAAAGAGATGACGATATTTACATCATTTACAATCTGATTGCTATGCTTCATTAATCAACAGTGGACCATCATCCGACTCTGCGTAGAGTTGCCAATATTGACGATCAATGGTGATTCTGGATCATTCGTACCAGAAGTACGCCCTTTGACTTTGATCATAAAAGGTTGAACTTGGCTCTTAGCAGGAATTTTTATTGATTCCTCAGATGAAGTTTGAGTTCTTCCTTTAACCTTGATTATCAAAGGTTGATCATTAACAGGTTGAGATTGGATTCGTCCCTTGACCGTGATCTTCAAGGGTTGTTCCTCTGGCGGATCTTCATTAATAGACTGATCCTCAGATGATGATTCTTCAGCCATGTCTGATATCTCTTTCATATGCTCTAGTTTATAAAGCCCTGAATCAGAGAAGTAGGCTTCGACACCCTTGAAAGGATTAATATCAGCAAATTCAGTTTTCACAACTCCTTGGGAATCCACATATTTGAAGCATTGGTGGAGAGTTGAAGGCACAATATTGTGCTCATGAATCCACGGTCTTCCGAGAAGAATATTGTAGGATACATCGAGTTGATAACATAGAAAGTCACCATGGTTCGAAGATCACCAATCTGAATCTGCAGCCGAATCTTCCCCAGTGGTTTACTCTTGCCAGAGTTAAAACCAACAATAGTGGTACTAGTGTAAGTCAGCTCACTAGTAGGAATCCTCAGAGGTCTTAGCATACTCTGAAGAATTATGCTAATTGAGGACCCGGGATCAATGTAGATCCTGTCAACTTCTGTTGATCCGATATATCCAGTGTAGCACAGAGGCCTATCATGCTTGTTGTGTTTCAATAACATATCCTCTTGTGTAAAGGTGATGTTGGGAATTGCTTCCATCACGCTATGACATTGCGGACATGACACTGGCATATTATCGGGAGTCTTGAGTTGAGCCAAGCATGAATCTGCTTGAAGTAAAGCTTCGCTCAAAGTCTCCCTGCTTTCTCTGGAAAGGCGAAGCAGTTCAAATATAGACAATCTAGCCGGAGTATTGGCTAACTGAGCTAGAAATCGAACTTGTAAGGCTTCATCACCACTCCTGACTGGAAGCAGACTTTAATGGGATATCAAAGCGTACTGCCTTCTGTTTCCCCTTCTCAACCGCAGACGGTCTAGCAAAATAGGAGAAGGTTGAACTGGTAGTGTCTCCACTACATTTTCTTCTGCTTCTTTGGAGGATCCCTCATAGTCTTTGTGGTACTCTTTTCCAGATCTTGTACCAGCAAAAGTTTCTTCCTCAGACTCAGGAGAAGAAAGTACCATATTACAGGATTTAGTCTTTCTTCCCTTAGCCTTCTTCTTGTGAGGGTTGTTACAAGGAACTTCAGATCCCAATCCAGCAGTGGAATTCTGATTTTGAATTTGTAGAGGAAGACGTATTCCTTTATCATGGTTCAAACCTTCCGCCTTTTGAAAGTTGTAACCCATCTTCTTCATGAGAAGGACAGATTGCTGACTATACAAGTGGATAGGCAGTGACTTTGAACAGGTGTTTAGCACAGAAGAGGAAGAATCTCTGCAACTACAGGAGAATGAAGTACAGATTCTCCGTAGTTAAGGGAGGAGAAGGATTTGGGATACGAGGAGAAATCCCTGTTGGAGCTTTTTATAAGCAAAAGACTTGTTGTGCCCGGTATAAAGGAATACTATTCATGGCTAGCCACTGCTGATGAGTAAGCTTGAGCTTGGTAGGAGGAGCTAGACTTGGAGGACAGATGTTTAGTCCTTTCAGTCTATCTTCAGAGGAAGGCTCCCATAGGATCTAAGTCATCAGATCTGGGATAAATGAGAAATCATGTTGCAAGTTTTGACTTTCTTGCCTTTCTTGGATTTTGAAGTTTTACCTTCATTTTCCAACTCAGGCACTAAGTCAGGATGTACCCACATGATTTCACCATTCTTCAATGTGAGAGGCAGCAATCCTGTATTTTCTTCCCTGGCAGGCGGGATATTCACAATCTTCATCGTCGCCTTCGGAATTGGGATAATTCCATCTGGGACTTGCTGTGGAGGAAAATCCCAAACTGAAGAGAAACCATATTGGTTGTCACCGTATGGTCATCATTGGTTAAGGCGATGGCGCCACCATTTATCAGCTCTTGGATCTTCTTTTTCAAGACATAGCAAGCACTGGTAGGATGATTAATGTATCTATGATAGATACAATACTTGGGATTATCAGTCAGATTCACCTCATTAGGCCTCTTTGGCTCTGGAATCTGAAGTTTACCACTTTTCACCAGACATTGAATATCCCTGGGATCACTTTCGTCGAAGGAGTATTCTTCCTTTGGTCTGGAAGATTCCTGATTACTCGGCGTCGTTTTCTTGGAAAGATTAACCATAAGAGTATCTTTTCCCTTCACATTACGATTGCCAGGATTATTGCCAGGATTTTTCTTCCTTTATCTTCTGAAGCAAAATCATCCCGTGTTCGCGAGCCAACCTACCATTGGTCTCGGCAGAAACTGCTGCTATGATGAACGAAGCCCAATCTGTGAATTGGGAACCCGTGAAGACAGCGATGGATGGTCGCAGATTCATCTTGCATGTGTCAATCAATGCCGAATCTGGCATACCAGGAGGCATCTTTAGAGTAGCCTGTCGAAACGTTCAATGAACGTCCGAGTATCCTCTTTCTCCTTTTGTTTGATTTCTATCAAGGAGGACATGTTCATGTCCATACCTCCTTCATAGAAGCGGGAGAGGAACATTGCTTTGAATTCGTCAAAAGACGAAATAGAATTATCGGGTAAGCTACGATACCAGTCATAAGCTGAACCCGTGAGGCACCCGATGAACACTCGAGTGAGAAGAGCATCATTTTTCTGCAAGTGTACAGTCATAATATCAAAGTAATTGATATATTGACTGGAGATGCTTTTCCATCGAACAAAACCATAGATTGTGGCTTGAACTTCGGTGGAAAGGGTACATCATTCCAATGAGGAGGAGGTTGCTTAATCCCTAACCTCTGGAGCTGATCTTTGTGCCTCAAAACTTCAAACTGTGCTTTAAGTTCACGCACTGCTTGAATGGCTTCACTGGTTTGAAAGCACATTTGACTGAGTAGTCGTTGGATGTACCATGACCCCTACTGGAGGTGGTACATCTTCTGGAATGATGGGATCTGGCGATGCAGAATTCTGATTAACAGCAGGTTCTTGAATATTCAAAGGTATTTCAGCCCCTTGACTATCTTGAGTCTGTGCTGCTACTGGTACTGGTGTTACTACCGTCGGTTGAGCAGTTTGCTGATTCAAAATTATCTGATGCATGCTCTGCACCATGTTAAGCATATCCTTCAGTGATTGTTCAACGGCAGTGAGACGTTGTTCCGTATTAGCAGATGACGTCTCTGGTTCATCTCCAACAGCATAGGATTCAACCTCTCTTGAAGATACAGAAGGATTTGTATAGAAGTACGAATCCACGCTATCGGTATCAGACTCAAAAGATTGAGTACCCCCAGCTTCTGAATCAGAAGTCTGCAATTGTCTTTGTCTTCTTGATCGAGTATTCTGATATACTCCTTCAAAGGAATCAAGAAGCCTGTTGAACTGTTGTTGACTTGGAGTTTGGGACGTATTTCGTCTTGGATGTCGTCCTCTGTTGGTATGAGATGCCATGTTGACTGATGCATATGGCAACTCATGTTCTTGATCTTCAGCTTGATGTGGAGGTGCATTGAAACTCAATCGATCAAAAACTGATCGTCTTGAAGTGAACAACAGTTGATCACAACCTGGTGATATTCACAATGGTGTTTTTCTTGGGGAAATGTCACCGGAGATTGTCTATTCTTACGCTTTTGCATTAGCAATTCGCGTAAGTCAGAAGGAGTGGATGTAGTATTCTTCTTTATTACATTTGGGGTAGAAAAACGTCTAGTCCCCTGTGTATAGAGAAGATTACTGGCTGCATTCGCAGAACCAAATTGTATATTTCTACGCATTTGGAGTTGTGTGCGTAAATCTTGAGATTTAGCACGCAGGACTCCATCTTCTTGGCGTGTGATTTGCAAATTTGGTACTTTGCGTAAAGCAGTATAAGAAGGTTGTTGGTGTAGAACAGAAGTTTTACCAACAATATTTTTACGCTGCACACGTTTAGATACATTCATTTGATATGTGAGCATCATTGTGAATTTCATCTACACTGTCATAGACAGGAGATTTATCTTTACGCACAGTACGTAAAATCTTGTTATCTACCACGTTACCAACGGGAGATTTTGTTTTACGCAGGAGCGTAATTTATTTGGGCCTACCACGTCACCGACGGAGACTGATTCTTACACCCAGAAGCACAAACTTTAGAGTCTGCCCTATTACGAATGGGAGACTCATTCTTATGAACTGAGCGTAAAATTTGGTTCTTACCCACTGAGCGTAAAACTTGATTTTTATGCAGTGGGCGTGAAACCTGATTATCTTCACCGTTATGAACGGAGATAAATCATCACACTTCGAGTGCAACTCTGAAGTAAGGACTGCCTCGTTATGAACGGGAGCCCCTACGACAGGAGTGGAAAGAATTCCCTTGTCATCAGAAGCAGAGAGATCAGAAATTACTTTGGATTTGGGAATCCAAACTTTTCGTGCTTTGCGAGACTTTTGAACATTGGAGTGGCGAGAACCACCCCCAGTTCGGAGCATTTCTTCATAGGCAGTCTGGTCGAAGTGCACCACCAGAGTCTTCTTGGTCGAACCGACCGAAACATCATCATATTGAGCAATCACCTCCTCGTCAGAGGAGAAGGTCGTCCCCAGCAGTCGCCATTTTTGTTTCGATTAACAAAATGCCTTGGAGGGAATTGGCTTTTGAAAATAAAACAAGAAAAGTACAAGAAGTACAAATTTGATTCTGGGAAAGTATTGCTATGGAAGTCTGATCTGTAAATGATCACTTTGTTCCTTGGACCATATGATGATGATGAAGATCACTGCTTGAAGTAGAACAACTTGGAAGAACTAAGTCACCAGAAAGGTATCGAGCACTTGGGCACTGATGGCGAGGCCGAATGCTTTCCTGCTTTGCTTCACTCTGTTCTAGAAGAAAAGTTGAAGAAGAATGCTCTAGAGAATCAAAATCTCGAAGCTCTGATCTCTGTATTCTCTCTGTCTCTCTGTGTGTCTGTATGAGAAAAATGAGTCTATTTATAGACTGGGGCTTCCGTGCGTAAAAGGGCATCAAAATCTGTCTTTACGCTAACAACTGCCATCCACGATCAGAGTCATCCTCTGTATATGCTGACACGTGTCCCATCATTTCAGTAGAATAGGATACATGTACACACGTTCTTTGAAATATGTGGCATGAAGACCACGTAGGCACACCACGTTCCAAACTGGCCAGAACGAATAGGGCGTAAAAAGATGAGCGTAAACTAGCTCTGTCATAGGTTTCCAGCGTAAAGTGGTTATTGAATAACCTTGAGCGTAAAATGGCTCAAATAGACTTCACGCACACCTTGTTTTTATGAGCGTAAGGACTCATGTAAAACTCCGTGCGTAAAAGAAACCATTCAGTGAGCGTAAAGTAGCTCGATCTCTATAAACGACAACAATGGTCTTTGTATAAGACAAATTCCATTGAATTCTGTGGTAAATGCCATCATTGATATCTTCATGTCAAAGTCTGCATTAAATGTGAGATTTGACAGCTTTGTCCAGCGTAAAAGAGGCTGCTCTCCTCGTGTAAAATTACCGATGTAGACCCAAGCGTAAAGTTACCCGTTCTTTAGGCGTAAAGTAGGCCACTTATGAATGAGATGACTCTTTCTTTGAAGCACTTTTTACGCTCCTACAATCGTAGGAGGCTAAGTTCTGTTTGAGAGAAGAGTTACAACCCCTGTCCTTGTTTGGTTTAAGGGTTGTAACTCGGCTTCCGAATAGTTCCTAAGTCATCCTATATATTGTCATCCTATTCAGTACTTACATCTGTTATAAATTTCCTGCTGATTTTACCCTATTTCATATATTCTACATGCTCTTATGCTATACTTTGATTGGAGGCTAGGTTCTGTTCGGGAGAAAGATTGCAACCCCGGTCCTTGTTTGGTTTACGGGTTGTAACTCGGCTTTTGAATGGTTCCCAAGTCGTCCTATATCTTTGTCTTGTATTTCATTATACTGTCTCTTATAGAATTTGTCAATTCACATGGAACTGCTGTTGGTGTTTATACTTGCTCATTTTCTTGACAGGATACCGTTGATATATTACAGATAATTCTGAGGCAGATTGCCCGACCTATTATGGGGTCGAGTTAGATGCAATAGACCTGGATCGTGGCTTGTTAGTAGAGCCACTAGACTTTGCACACCCAAAGTAGTGTAGCTTAGTTAGGTTAGCCTGGTCTGCGAGTCAGCTAGAACTCTTCAGACTGTAGTATTTTATATTATATTTCTGTGACTCTGTGGTGTTGTGTATAGCTTTGGGCTTGTGTGGATCTTGAACTTATTTCCTGCTTTCATCTATCATATTTTCTTTCTATGCTATCTACCTTAGTTATATTTGTGATTGAGACTGTATTGCTATGTCACCTCCATTCGGAGTGTATATACTGTACAGGTACCTTTATCTGTTTTAGTTGTAGTATTTACAGACCCTATATACATCGTTCTACCGTCGATTCTGCGGCGTAGGCTGGACGTAACCACGTGCTCGTGCCCCTCTTCAGGGTGCGGGTCGTGACATACACTGAGGGCCACAAGATATGGGCCTAATTAATAACAATTAAATCATAAAATATAAGGCTAGCTCGGGCATATGCGGCCAGGGAAGAAGTCCATGCGGCCGAGAAGGACGGGCATATGCGGCTCGGGGTGATTCGGCACGTGCGGCTGGCGGGGAAATCGAGTTAATGCGGCTGGAGGAAGGAGGTCTTATGCGGCCAGGAAAAAATCCATGCGGCTCGGGGGATATAGGAGCTTATGCGGCTGAAGGGGGAATGGGCCTTATGCGGCTGGAAAATCTCTGGGCCTTATGCGGCTGGATAAGGCTGAGTCTCATGTGGCTGGAAGAAGATGGAGCATATGCGGCTAGCGGGGGAGTGGGCATATGCGGCTAGCGGGGGAGTAGGCATAAGCGGCTGGAGAAATGGATGCGCATGCGGCTGAAGGGGGACGGGTGCATATGCGGCTGGGTGTTCAAGCCCATGCGGCTCGGGGATCAAAGTTCCATGTGGCTGAAATAAGAAAGGCTATATGCGGCTGCTGGAAGTAGACTTTATGCGGCTAGCAGGCACAGTTTCATGCGGCTCAAAAAGTTACCAAGGCCCTTATGCGGCTCGGACCATGCGGTAGGGAAGAACACTTGCCGCATGAAATAGTCATGCGGCTAAGTACTGTTGTCACGCCCCAGAACCAGAATACTGGAGAGCGGGGGCAGGCATAGCCAGCTACGCATATAGAAGTGCATCCCACCTCGCTATACAGTCACGGCTGTCTAGATACATGAGGGTTTAACTATAAGCCAACAGTCTCTTAGGGTCATGAACAAGCCTAGTGTCTCAATCACAAGCAAGTAAGTAAATGTTACAAGATATAAAATCACCAAATATACAATAGTAAGGCGTCCCAAACATTACATATTCAGCTGATCATGAAGCTAGTCATTACAAAATGTGAGGACTAGCAAGAGTTTAGTCATACATGATCAACCCTAGGATTTGTCAATCATGTTACAGCCCGTGGGCAACAGTAAGTAAAGGTGCAATCGAGCTAAACATGTGTTCGCCGGCTAAACGCCTCAAAAGAATATTTGTACAATAAAGTGGGAGAGCCAAAAATAACCCACTCGTTGCCCTGGTTATGCCTGGTGGTCACCGTCGGGCTGGAAAGTTGGTAGATTCTCTAGAGCTGCTCCGAAATCTGGCCATACAAAACCAGCTGGGTCAAATCCCAGAAAGAGCAAGTGCCAAAAGAGGCTTCACTTAGGGACTAAAACCAGCAATTAGCACATAATATAATAAAATATAGTAAAACTGGAGAGATAGAGCATCAAGGGGATATACGGTCAGATAACCATAGAACCATTCAGATACACAAGTTACAACCCTTAAACCAAATAAGGACCGGGGTTGTAATCCTTTATCTGAATAGAACTTGGTTTCTCCTATTTATCGGCAAGATATATGAGAAAATTAGGTCATGTAATAATCTTGTGCAGGATCAAGACAAGACTAGACTGATTATGCCTCACCCAACAATCACGGCCAAGCAATAAGTACGGCTTGATACTTTAGCTAACTAGAGTTATCACAGGCCTAGTTACTAGCAAGATGCAGCGAGATTGTTCCACAGCCACAAGCCCTGCAAACCATCCAGGTTACCCAGGTCGAATATTAGGGGTTGAATTCAGGTGGGTACATCGTCTAGGAAATATGTACCCTTAAGTAGCTTGAAGGGTGCAATATATGACAGTGTGCTGGAAATGTGCCCTACTCGACGGCAGGCTACAGATCCCAAGCGCGCCCAGGTAACGGGATCGCTTGTAGCTGGGAAATCTCTTCATGACTACTGGATTATTCTAGTTATTAGCCTTAGTCAATTTGGTAGGCACCCCTGACTGTGGTACTCAGGGGTCCCTGTCCTAGACATGATGCAAGACAATACTGGTTCATTTGTACAAGCACAATCGCCCACGGTGTCCAGTTATTTATACTTGTCATCTCAAGTAGCCGTAACAGCTTACCAAGGTATACCATGCCAGGTTTACTTGTCAGGAGTGCGCTACGGCGGACCACTATCATGTCATGTTACTTGTCAAGAGTGCAACACTACGGTCACTGTCGTGTTCAGGGATACATGTACAAAATAATATAGCACAAGCATTCCATCAAGAGACCCAACTTACACTGAGGGTCACAAGACATGAGCCTAATTAATAACAATTAAATCAAGGCATATGCGGCCGGGAAAGAAGTCCATGCGGTCGAGAAAGGGCGGGCATATGCGGCTCGGGGTGATCGGCACATGCGTGTAAGGGAGAAAGGCTCATGCGGCTGGCAGAGGAAATCAGGTTCATACGGCTGGAGGAAGGAGGTCTTATGCGTCCATGGAAAAGAAATCCATGCGGCTCGGGGGATATAGGAGCTCATGCGACTGAAGGAGGAATAGGCCTTATGCGGCCAGGGAAATCCTTGGGCCTTATGCGGCTGGATAAGGCTGAGTCTCATGCGGCTGGAGGGAGATGGAGCATATGCTGCTGGGGGTGTTCAAGCCCATGCGGCCGGGGATCAAAGTTTCATGCGGTTGAATGGAAAGGCTTATGCGGCCAGGAGTTCATCCAGTCATGCGGCTGAGTTCAAACAGTGGCGCATGCGGCTGGATTATCCAGGGCATACGCGGCTCAGGTTTACAAGGCGTATGCGGCTGAAGTTCATACAGTTCAAGGGTTCAGGGTCTCATGCGGCTGGGATTATCCATGCGGTTCGGGATAAATCTAGCCGCATGAAATAGTCATGCGGTCAAGTCAAGTACTGTTCTTCTTCTCCAAATTTTTCGAAAAGAAGAACCTTGAAGGCCATGCTTCCAAGCTCCATAATTCCATCATCCAGAGCCCAAATTCGAACTTCCATAGGTCAAAATGGGGCATAACAAGATTCTCTACAACATGGAACCATCAGAACTTGATAATAACAAGATCAAACAGATCAAAACCCAAGAAATTCTGAAAATACAATAAACTTGGATCACATAAATTTAGCCATGGAATTTAAAAATGCTAAGTACTAAAGTGGGTTAGAATGCTGTGAAGAAGAGAATGGAACAATAAAATTTGGGTTCCTCCATGAAGCAAGATGCACTTGCCTAAGCTCTCCCTCTCTCTCTCTCAAGTAGGTGAGGAGTTAATGGTGAGAAGAAGGAGAGTAATAAAGAGAGAAAGGAGAATGGGTTAATAAATGGTAGTGGTGGTGGTAGGTAAGGGTTCTCTCCTTGGTTCATGATGAACCAAGGCATCCCAAGCCTAGCCAACCAACCCAAAATAAACCAAGCCATGAAATGCCAAGATAAGCCAAGCAAGAATCATGCAATACAAGATAAAATACGTATACGTATTCCAAAATACGTAATACGAACAACAGGCATTACAACTCTACCCAACTTAAAAGAATTCCGTCCTCAAAATTTAATTAAGAGGTTAGAGGGACAAGGACAAGCTATATTAATCACAGGCAAGCTATACTAGGCAATCAATCAATCATGCAAGCAAGGAATCGAAGGCATGAGGCATAAGGAAGACATTATACCTCACGAGTTAAACAGGTCAGGAGATCGCGATCGGATATCATCCTTACGGTCCCACGTTGACTCAACCAAAGAGTGATGACCCCAAGCAACTCGGACTAACTTGATAGCCTTGTTCTTGAGCATCTTCTCTCTTCGGTCCAATATAGACACGGGTCTCTCCTCATACGAAAGGTTGGTACCAACAAACAATTCGAATAATCTAGGATGTGGCTCGGGTTCGGGATATACCGTCGTAACTGGGATACATGGAACACGTCATGCACCTCACGTAACGACGACGAGAGAGCGAGACGATAGGATACATCACCTACTCGCTCAGAATGTCGAACGGTCCTATATACCTAGGACTAAGCTTTCCCATACGCCGAAACGAATGACGCCACGGTTAGGCGAAATCCTCAGGAATACATGGTCGCCAACAGAAAACTCAAGAGGACGTCGATGAGAATCGGCCCAATGGTGCTGGCAATCTTGGGCAATCGAAGATGGTCTCTGACTCTTCTGACCACTTCAACTGTCTGGGCAATCATTTCGGGACGGAGCATCTGCTCTCTCCAACATCATCCCAAGCTAGCAAAGATCTGTACTTCCTACCATACAGTGCCTCGAACGGTGCCATCTGAATACTGGCCTGGAAGCTATTGTTGTACGAGAATTCCACCAGGTGCAGGTGATCTTTCTACGAACTATCAAAGTTGAGTGTACAAGATCTCAACATATCTTCAAGAGTCTGGATCGTGTTCCGACTGGCCATCTGTCTGCGATGATACTGAGCTAAACTGGAGGTGAGTTCCCAAACTCTCTTGCAGGCTGTGCCAAAAGTGTGACATAAATCTGAAATCTCTGTCCGAGGTGATACTGACTGGAACACCATGAAGTCTGACGATCTGTCTGAGGTACATCTTTGCTAGCTGAGCCGTCAGCTGACCAACTCTAAACGGGAAGAAGTGAGCCACCTTTGTGAGCCGGTCAACTATAACCCAAATAGCATCTCGACCAGCTGGGGATCTAGGTAATCCGGTCACGAAATCCATGGTCACATGCTCCCACTTCCATTCTGGAATCGACAAGGGCTGAAGAAGTCCAGCTGGCCTCTGATGTTCAGCTTTAACTTGTTGGCAAACCAAACATCGAGAGACAAACCGGACTATCTTCCTCTTCATGCCATTCCACCAAAAGTGCTGACGAATATCACGGTACATCTTCGTACTGCCCGGATGAATGGAATACTGAGAACTGTAGGCCTCTACCATGATCTCCTGTCTGATATCTCTACCGGGTGCACAAAGATGCTTACCATGTCAAAGTGTACCGTCTCCATGAATGCATAACTCTGGTCTTCGTCCTGCCTCGTACTCTGCTCTAAGCTGCTGAAGCTTAGAATCTACTGACTGTGCCATTCGAATTCTCTCGACTATAGTGGACTGAACCTGCATACTGGCCATCAATGCCACACTGTAAGGGAGAACAACTTCGATAACCATCTTCTGAAGGTTTGCTAACAGCTCTGGTTGCACTGTTAGGAAATAAACTCCGGCTCTTCTACTCAATGCATCTGCTACGACGTTGGCCTTCCAGGATGATACTTCAGGTTAACATCATAATCCATAAGTAGCTCTAGCCATCTCCTCTGACGCATGTTAAGATCCTTCTGGGTGAAAACATACTTCAGGCTCTTGTGGTCGGTAAAAATCTCCACCCTATCTCCATACAAGTAGTGCCTGCATAACTTAAGTGCAAACACTACTGCGGCCAGCTCCCAGTCATGGGTTGGGTAATTCATCTCATAATCACGAAATAAGCTATTACCTTCCATGCTGCATCAGAACACATCCCAAACCTCTTCCTAAAGCATAATACACTGAGAATCCCCCGGTCCTATCTGGAAGCGTGAGAATGGGAGACGTCATCAAGCCTCGCTTCAACCTCTCAAAAGAATCCTGACATTCTGCTGTCCAAGCAAACGGCACATCCTTATGGGTCAACTGGGTCAATGGTGAGATCGAGCAAAGTTCGAAACAAATCGCCGGTAGTAGCTGACCAATCCAAGAAAACTGCACACTTCTGCAACTGTGCTGGGCACTGGCCATGACTCAATGGCCACGATCATCTGGGGATCAACTTCTACTCTCCTTGGTGATAATATGACCCAAGTATGAAATACGATCGAACCAGAACTCGCATTTACTGAACTTGGCATACAACTGGTGCTCTGAGAATCTGAAGAACCATACGGAGATGCTGCTCATGCTCCGCTACACTCTTGCTGTAGACCAGGATGTCGTCTATAAACACAATCACAAACTGATCCAAGTAGGACATAAAAATACGATTCATGAGATCCATAAATACAGCCGACGCATTGGTTGCTCCAAATGGCATAACAAGGAACTCCCAATGCCCATACCTTGATCTAAAAGCTGTCTTCGGAATGTCCTGCTCTCTGACTCTAATCTGATGATATCCTGATTGTAAGTCAATCTTCGAGAATACTGCTGCCCCTTGAGCCGATCAAACAAGTCATCTATCCTCGGGAGAGGGTATATGTTCTTGATTATCACTGAGTTCAAGGTACAATAATCTACACATAACCTGGACGTACCCTTCTTTTTACAAGAAGCATCGGGGCCCCAAGATGATCCACTAGCACGAATGAATCCCTTGTCCTGAGTTCTTCAATCATCTTATACAATATCTCCAACTCTGACGACGCCATCCTGTAGACTCTTTCTGATACTGGGGCTGTTCCGGGGATCAAGTCTATGGTGAACTCGATCTCCCGCTCTGCGGCATACCTGGAAGCTCTTCTGGGAAAACATCTGGAAACTCTTCAATTATCCGAGGTAACTTTACTGCTGCTACTCCTATCCACAATACTGGAGGAGAAGGCTCAACTTCGCCTCGAGAAAAGGAAAACTCTGGCTCACCTAGAATGCTAAAAACAATCCTGCCAATATGGCAGTCTATTCTAGCATATTGGTTCCTCAACCAATCCATCCCTAAGACTACATCATAATCGGCCATCGGAAACTCTATCAATCTAGTAGAAAATTCTCTACCGCTAGCTACGATCCGACACGAGGAAAATACTCTATCTACTCCTACGAGTCCGTTACCAGTAAGTGTATTGAGCCTTACTGATAATGACTCAGGCTCCAATCCTATCCGTGTCGCGAATCGTGCAGAAATAAATGAATGCGATGCACCAGAATCAAATAAAGCTGAAACGGAAAAGAAGTTGACAAGAATAGTACCTGCCACTACCTCTCCTGGTGTAATCCTTCCTCTACGGTCACCACCATAGCCTGACCATGCCCTCGGGGTGCTGTCCCCTCTGCTGAAATCCTCGCTGCCTATTCTGACTTAGGGCTTGGGCTTGTGCATACTGTTGGGGGTGTTGCTGCTGGAATGCCTGGGACTGAGGCGACAAGGTACTCTGAGGCTGATACTGTTGGTCTCGCCGAAGGACTAGAAAGGGTGGATGATGAACTACCCATATTCGGACAGGATCCAACCTTATGATCTGCTGCTCCACAAGCTAGGTACAATCCCTGTGCCCTGCGACATTCTGCTACTACATGACCTGGCTTTCCACAATGAGTACAGCCCATTGTGGAAGAATGCTTCTGCTTCTGCTGCTAGGGGTACGTCGGGGCTGAATGTTAAACCGACGTTACTGAGGCTGCCTGCCTCGGAGCTCCAATGGTCAAAGCCCTAACTACCGGGGCTGGTGCTGAAGACTGATTCATTGGCCGTGAGATCTCTTTCGACCTCCGGCCCTATCCACGATCCTCTGGGAGGTATACTCATGCCTCCTAGCTGTTCTCAAGACTGCATCAAAAGTCTGATGCTCAAACTGCTCTACTGCCAATAAAATCTCGAGATGAAGCCCTGCTGGAATCGCTGGGCTCTATAAAACTCAGTCTCCACCAAGGTGGAAGCAAACCGACTAAGTCTGGAAAACTTGGCCGCATACCCGTCGACCGTCCTGTCCATCTGTTTCAGATTGGTGAACCTTGTCTGTAGATCGTACCGAGCTACAGCATCGAAATACTTGGTCTAGAATCTCTTTCTGAATACTACCCAAGCAATGGGTGCCACTAATCCGACGACCTTTGCCGTCCACCAGCTGTGGGCAAGATCTAATAGCTGCTAGCGTACCACAGCCACCTTCTCATTCTCTGGAGTCCTGGCTGCTTCTAAAATAACCTCAGTGTCCTGAAGCCATGCATCGCAGCAATAGCATCTTCGCTGCCATAGAAGAAGGGAGGGTTCAAGCGCTTGAAGCTGTTGGCCGCGCTGTTACCCTGATGACCTCCTCTGGTCAGAGCATCGGTCACTGCCTGGTGCAAGGCATCTCCTCGACGATCTTGGGAAGCTATCAAGGTCTTGATGAGACCCACCAAAGTGCCATCATCAGGCTCTGCAGGCTGAACTGGCTGGACCGGTAGCTCTCTAGTAGGTATGACTCTGGAGGCCACTCCAGAATGGCTGGGCTTGTTCTCCAGGTTGCTGCTGGTCCGCGGGAGGTGCTCCGCCTCGTTGATCGGCAGGTCCAGGTACTATAGAAGAAGATGATATAGGGAACAATAACGAAGGACCAAGACAGATCAACGATACAAACATGTGATCAGGACAATAATTTCAGGGATTCAGAGGATACGAACAGAGATCAATGGCGAGTACTGATTGAGACATCTATTCGGTAAACCCTCACATATCTTGATTTACAAGACCTGCATGGGCCACCACTTAAACCATGTCATGCCCCAGAACCAGAATACTGGAGAGCGGGGGCAGATATAGCCAGCTATGTATATAGAAGTGCCTACTCGCTATACGGTCACGGCTGTCTAGATACATGAGGGTTTAACGACAAGCCAACGGTCTCTTAGGGTCATGAACAAGCCTAGTATCTCAATCACAAGCAAGTAAGTAAATGATAAGATGTAAAATCACCAAATATACAATAGTAAGGCGTCCCAAACATTACATATTCAGCTGATCATAAAGCTAGTCATTACAAAATGTGAGAACTAACAAGAGTTTAGTCATATATGATCAACCCTAGGATTTATCAATCATGTTACAGCCCATGGCAGACAGTAAGTAAAGGTGCAATCGAGCTAAACATGTGCTCGCCGGCTAAACGTCTCAAAAGAATATTTATCAATAAAGTGGAAGAGCCAAAAATAATCCACTCGTTGTCCTGGTTACGCCTGATAGTCACCATCGGGCTGGAAAGTGGATAGATCCTCTGGAGCTGCTCCGAAATCTGGCAATACAAAACCAGCTGGGTCAGATCCCAGAAAGAGCAAGTGCCACAAATGAGGCTTTACTTAGGGACTAAAACCAGCAATTAGCACAGAATATAATAATAATATAGTAAAACTAGAGAGATAGAGCATCAAGGAGATATACGGTCAAAAACCATAGAATCATTCAGATACCTAAGTTACAACCCTTAAACCAAACAAGGACCGGGGTTGTAACCCTTCATCTGAATAGAACTTGGTTTCTTCCATTTATCGGCAAGATAATATAAGAAAATTAGGTCATGTAACAATTGTGCAGGATCAAGACAAGACTAGACTGATTATGCCTCACCCAACAATCACAACCAAGCAATAAATACGGCTTGATACTTTAACTAACTAGGGTTATAGGCCTAGTTACTAGCAAGATGCAGCAAGATTGTTCCACAACCACAAGCCCTGCAGACCATCCAGGTTACCCAGGTCGAATATTAGGGGTTGAATTCAGGTGGGTACATCGTCCAGGAAATGCATGTACCCTTAAGTAGCTTGAAGGGTGCAACACATGACAGTGTGCTGGAAATGTGCCCTACTCAACGGCAGGCTACAGATCCCAAGCGCGCCCAGGTAACGGGATCGCCTGTAGCTGGGAAATCTCTTCATGACTACTGGATTATTCTAGTTATTAGCCTTAGTCAATTTGGTAGGCACCCCTGATCGTGGTACTCAGGGGTCCTTGTCCTAGACATGAAGTAAGACAATACTGGTTCATTTGTACAAGCACAATCGCCCACGGTGTCCAGGTTATTTATACTTGTATGTCAAGTAGCCGTCGTAACAGCTTATCAAGGTATACCATGTCAGGTTACTTGTTAGAAGTACGCCACGACAGGCTACTATCATGTCATGTTACTTGTCAAGAGTGCACCACTACGGTCACTGTCTAGTTCAGGGATACATGTACAAAATAACATAGCACAAGCATTCCATCAAGAGACCCAACTTACACTGAGGGTCACAAGACATAAGCCTAATTATAACAATTAAATCAAGGCATATGCGGCCAGGAAGAAGTCCATGCGGAGAGAAAGGCGGGCATATGCGGCTCGGGGTGATCGGCACGTGCGGCTGTAAGGGGGAAAGGCTCATACGGCTGGCGGAGGAAATCGGGTTCATGCGGATGGAGGATGGAGGTCTTTTGCGGCCAGAGGAAAGTAATCCATATGGCTCGGGGGATATAGGAGCTCATGCGGCTGAAGGGAGAATAGGCCTTATGCGGCCAGGAGAAATCCTTGGGCCTTATGCGTCGGATAAGGCTGAGTCTCATGCGGCTGGAGAAAGATGGAGCATATACGGGGGGGTGTTCAACCCATGCGGCTCGGGGATCAAAGTTCCATGCGGCTGAATGGAAAGGCTTATGCGGCCAGGAGTTCATCCAGTCATACGGCTGAGTTCGAACAGTGGCGCATGCGGCTGGATTATCCAAGGCATATACGGCTCAGGTTTACAAGGGTATGCGGCTGAAGTTCATACGGTTCAAGGGTTCAGGGTCTCATGCGGCTGGGATTATCCATGTGGCTCGGGAGAACTCTAGCCGCATGAAATAGTCATGCGATCAAGTCAAGTACTATTCTTCTTCTCTACATTTTTCGAGAAGAAGAACCATGAAGGCCATGCTTCCAAGCTCCATAATTCCATCATCTAGAGCCCAAATCCGAACTTCCATAGGTCAAAATGGGGCAGAACGAGATTCTCTACAACATGGAACCATCAGAACTTGATAATAACAAGATTAAATAGATCAAAACCCAAAAAATTCCAAAAATACAATAAACTTGGATCTATATGAATTTAGCCATGGAATTTAAAAACGCTAAGTACTAAAGTGGGTTAGAATGCTGTGAAGAAGATAATGGAACAATAAAATTTAGGTTCCTCCATGAAGCAAGATGCACTTGCCTAAGCTCTCCCTCTCTCTCTCAGGTAGGTGAGGAGTTAATGGTGGGGAAGAAGGAGAGTAATAAAGAGAGGAAAGGTGAATGTATTATAAATGGTAGTGGTGGTGGTAGATAAGGGTTCTCCCCTTGGTTCATGATGAGCCAAGGCATCCCAAGCCTAGCCGAAACCAACCCAAAATAAACCAAGCCATGAAATGCCAAGATAAGCCAAGCAAGGAATCATGCAATACAAGATAAATTACGTACAAGTATTCCAAAATACGTAATACGAACAACAGGCATTACAACTATTCTTCTTCTCCAATTTCGAGAGAAGAACACCATGAAACTATGCTTCCAAGCTCATAAATTTGTCATCCAGAGTCCAAATCCGAACTTCCATAGGTCAAATTGGGGCAGAATAAAATTCTCTACAACATGGAACCATCAGAACTTGATAATAATAAGAATAGATTAAAACCAAGAAAATTCAAAAATACAATAAACTTAGATCTAATGAATTTAGCTATGGAATTTAAAAAAAATACTAAAGTGGATTAGATGCTGTGAAGAAGAGAATGGAACAATAAAATTTAGGTTCCTCCATGAAGCAAGATGTACTTGCCTAAGCTCTCCCTCTCTCTCTCAAGTAGGTGAGGAGTTAATGGTGGGGAAGAAGAAGAGTAAATAAGGAAAAGAAAGGAAAATGGGTTAATAAATGGTAGTGGTGGTGGTAGGTAGGGGGTTGGTTCACAACCGAACCAAGCCGAACCAATTCATGCCAAACCGAACCAAGATGAACCATGGCCAAGCAAATGAAAATACCAATAAACTAAGCAAGAAAACATACAATACGAGTCAAAATACGTATACGTATACCTAGATACGTAATACGAACAACATGTATTACAACGGCTAAGGCTGTAGCAGCCTCCTCACCGATCTATGACTGTACCCTTCCTAGTTTCAATCCCTATCGTTATCCCACAGGTCCCTAATCATGCTAAAGGTGGGGGCGCCCGGAAAGGGGGGAGAAGGGCATCCCATACCACCTTTCAAAAAAGAGGGATGATTCGCCCGATCCCAGCCGGAGGCGGATCAATGGTTCAGCGAGCCACGACCGTTCATGATGCGATGCAAGAGACTGAGGATTGCTATTGTAGGGAGACAGTAGGATGGAATGCTTGAAATATATGGCCTTCATGAAATGGGCCCAGATAGAGCGGTTCACACGAAGCTTCCACCACATCTTCATCGAGCAAGCGTCAACAACGTGAGCCAACCTGCAGAACCCTTGGCTAGCCTCGGATGTGGGTCTAGCCATAGTGTCCCAGTAGGCCCAATGATGCTTATCCTTACCGTCGTAATGACCCCAGAAGAAGTTGGCAAAGAGGTTTTCGATGGTGGTGAGGACTTTCTTAGGTGGGAGCGCGGCCAGGGTATGAATCGGGATGAAAGAAAGCACGTGCTGGATCATGATCATCTTACCGCCAGCGATAAGATAGCGTTGTGCCATTCTCATTTTCCTAATTTTCCAACTAACTCATCAAAAAGACCTGCGTTAGATCTTCCGTACACCAGAAGACACCTAAATAGGAGGAGGAGGGTACGCAACGCCGAAGGAATATTAGTGAGCATGGCAGTGTGGGCTCTATCAACTTTGTGGTGGGCGTACATCACACTCTTATTTGGGTTGATACGCTGTCCGAGCATCTGGTGTATCTCACAGCAGTTGTTAACCACCTCGACGGAGCCGGCGTCGCCAGAAGAGAAGATAAGAATGTCGTCGGCGTAGGCCAGGTGGGTGATATAGGATCATATTTGAAAAAGCCATCAGCTTGACGTTGACGACGGTGGAGAACCACGAGTTACTGATGGATCTCCAAACTATGTCAATCCAAGTCTCTGAAACCCAAAGGCCCTGAACCCATATCATGAATTGCCAATCAAGCCTGTCATAAGCCTTCTCCATGTCCAACTTAATGGCAATATTACCTCCTGGTCGGGAATTTCATGCAGCTAATCCTCTCATGAGCCAAAAATATTGTAAGATATTACGGCCACGAACGAACCCACTTTGCTCTTTAGAGATAATTTTGGGAAGTAACCCGAACATGCGATTGGCTATGATCTTAGAAATGATCTTATTAGTGAAGTTGCACATGCTCAGTGGGCAAAA